>OY288285.1:7058590-8258590 GCA_958450335.1 Hibiscus tridactylites | reverse complement strand
TCTATCCTCCTTAAACCTGAATACATAGGCGAGTTCTATTGCTGAAAAAATATATATACTTATACTTGTGAAAATGAGATTCACAATGCAATTATGATGAACATGCCCCTAAGGATGTCTAAACATGAATGCATGACAGATTTTAGTTTCTTTTTAAACCGTTTCCATTGTTTCCACCCCCATTCCCATTCTTTGTACCCCTTTGCTTCATTGAAAACATTTGACCTTTTCTCACTTAATCTAGTAATCTTGTACTCCTATTCGGAAGGGTAGACTTCTTCAACTGTTTCCACTTCATCATTCTCATTCTTTGTACCTCTTTTCTTCATTGGAAACATTCAATATTCATATGCAAACGTCCTAAAATCTTATATTATTGTAGTCGATACATCAATATTCTAGGACAAGCCTCCTTGAGTGCTTCTAGAGCTTGAATGAGAATCCTTCTATCTCTAGATGCCATGTCCAATGTCTGTAAAATTGTTCTCATTATAATGGAAGAAAGACTGGCGATCAAGAAGGCGCCCCTATTTCGCGACATGTTGCTTTAAGGATATCAAGAAACTTTAAAGCTCATTGAGAGTTCTCGGGTTCTTGCCTGCACACAATACTTCGAATTGCTTGCATGAGAATCTTTGCAGCAAAGCTTATTTCCACTTTGAATGTCTTTGATGTTGGCGCTTCATGCCCCAAGTTCTAAACTTAACCACAAAATGCCTCATAGTCCATGTACTTTTTAAAACTTTTTTAAAAGTAATGCTCAAAATCTTCTACACGTTTTAAATGATGTCAAACTCATTAATTCTCATTTCAATGCCATATGCTTATGTGAAAATGAAAAAAAGGATATCAACCAAGAAGAAGGTCAATGAAATTTTATTAATATTGTGGCAAACATAAAAGAAATCACAAGAACAAGTATTCAGATATCAATGGAAAAAACTTCTCCTAGTCAAAACGCCATGGGGAGTCTTTGAATGATGTCCATGCCAAGCAGACTTCGACGCTATTGATAAGTTAAGTTCTCGGGAGAATTATCCGTTATATCAACTACTTGAGCCTCCCTTTGTGGGTTTTCAAATCAAGTTCTCCTTTAGTTTCAAAACGCCCTTTACGAGTTTTCATTTTGAACCCCCATTTTCCTTTATTCTTTTCTCTATTTTTTCTTTTTCTTTCTTTTCTTCTTTTCTTTTCTTTTCTTTTTTTCTTTCTTTTAGACATAATAATTTTTGACTAAATTCAAGTTTATCGGGCTCTAAAGTTTATCTCCATCCATTTCGGCCAAAATTAATGCCCCACATGAGAAAAACTTTGTTACAAAGTAAGGTCCTTCCTAATTTGGTGCCCATTTTCCTCGGGAATCCCTTTGGATTGGTAACTTCTTCTTCAACATCAAGTCACGTTCTTGAAATTCTCTCGGGCGAAATTTCTTCTCATGGGCCCTAACCATCCTTCTTTGGTACATCTACCTATGACACAATGCCTTTAACCTCTTCTCCTTAATTAGATTTAGCTGGTCATATCTCGCCTGGACCCATTCTGCTTCTTCTAATTTTGCCTCCATTAAGACACGAAGCGATGGTATCTAAACCTCAATTGGAAATAATGTCTCTACTCCACACACCAACAAAAATGGCGTTGCCCTGGTAGATGTTCGTATTGCAGTTCAGTGTGCATATAAGACAAACAATAGCTTCTCATGTCAGTCTTTATAAGTGTCAGTCATTTTTGCGATGATCTTCTTGATGTTCTTATTTGCAACCTCCACTTCCCCATTCATCTTTGAGCGATATATTACTGACTTATGATGTTTGATGTTAAACTGCTCAAAGACCCAACAATCATCCTATTGTTCAGGTTGGAAGCATTATCTGTAATGATACTTTCAGGCAAACCATACCGACAAATGATTTCCTTCTTCAAGAATTTATAGACCGTAGAACTAGTAACGTTTGCATAAGAGGCTGACTCAACCTACTTTGTGAAATAGTCGATGGCTACTAGAATGGACCGATGTCCATTTGACGCCTTTGGGTAGATCTGGCCAATAACATCAATGCCCCACGTGGAAAACGACTAAGAAGCTGACATGATGTGGAGTAACTAAGGAGGTGTATGAACTTTATCAGCATAAGTCTGGAACTTGTGGCATTTACGAGAATAATTGATGCAATCCCCTTCCATAGTTGGCCAATAATATCCAAAGCACATGGTTCTTTTGGCCATGGTGAAACCACTAGGGCGAGTTTCACAAACTCCTTCATGAACCTCTTCTAGGATCAATTGAGCTTTTTTTTGCGTCCACACATCTCAAAAGCACTTGATCTCAACTTCTTTTGAATAGGATTTCTCTATCAAGGACGTACCCTGATGCCATTTTCCTGATCATTTTCTTTTCATTCTCTATAGCTTACAGTGGATATTGCTGAAATTTTACGTACTGCAAGATGTCATGGTACCATGGCAAGCCATCTACTTCCTCATCCACATCATAGCAATGAGCTGGGGAGTCTAACATTTGCAGTTTGATGGGCATCATTTTTTAACCTTCACTTGCCTTGAACATAGCTGCTAGGGTGGCTAAGGCATCAGCCATCTTGTTGTTTTCCATGGGAAGATATTTGAAGGTGATCATATCGAATTCTTTGGTCAATTCGAGAATCAACTTGTGGTATTCTACTAACTTTGCATCTTTCGTTTCCCATTCCACTCATATTTGGTAAATAACCAACGCTGAATCTCCAAATACCTTCAAGTTACATATTTCCGTTTCACTGGCCTCCCTTAGACCCGTTATACAAGCATCGTATTCTGCCATGTTATTAGTGCAGAAAAACTTCAATCGACTGGTGAAAGGGTAGTAATTTCCTTCTGGCGAAAATAAAACTGCCCCGATACCTCGTCCTAATACATTTGCGGCACCGTCAAAGTTCATGACCCAAGAATCTGCTAGGGCCTCATCATCTTCTGAGATGCACATCAGGTCCTCATGAAGGAAATTAAAATTTAATGCCTTATAATCATCACAAGCGCGACTTGCCAAAAAGTCAGGTATGACACTTCCTTTTACTGCTTTCTAACTCACGTACTGGATATCAAATTCTGACAATAGCATTTGCCATCGTGCTAATCTTCCAAATAAGGCTGGGGCTTGATAGGTTTCGAATTCGTCAAAAATAATACCTACTTGTTCTTTGGATTTGTAGTAGCGGCAAGTAAGGTCGTTCCCACAGAGAGGGATAAGAAAGTAAATTCACAAACTAAAGCAATTAAAGTAAAGAGGGGGTTTTTGATTTGATTTGAAGAAAGCAATTTAGGTAAAGAAGAAATCAATATAAATTGGAACTCTAGTCAAGGTAGAACTCAGAATATTAAATCAAGAACTTAGATCATAGATTTCCCAAAAGATAAATCAACATCAATTTCAAATAGCTTGATTTTAGATTAGATGAATACCACCAACTAACACAATCTCCTCTAAGTTAGATAATCAATTAAATACCATTAAAAGATTAACTCTTATTATCAAGATTAAATTCCTAGATACCACTAAAGAATTATAATCTATCAAGTAGAATTAATGATCTCAAGAGACCCAGAGCGCATATTCTTCCTAAGAACGAACCCGTTAACTTATTAAGAACATGAATTTATACCTTTAGAAATCGAACCTGAATTTCCTTACCACTTGTATCAAACACTGTTGAATTGGTTGTAACATATATTTAACCAAACATACACATGAAGATAAAGCACAAAGATATGAAAATACTTGAATAAAGATGAAGATAATTTGGGAATAAGAAATCTCACTAAAAGCTTGAAATAATATCCTTGCAACTACATTTGACTAGAAAAGAGGGGTTTAGCCACCCATGGTGGTCGACGACTACAAGAGAGGGGATATGGTTTCGACTACTTGGAGTTTGAAGATATTTTTTCTTCACCCTTTAATCACTATTTATAGGTGAAAATAAGGGGAAGACTTTACATTAAATACAACAACCTTAAACTACTCTAATTATGGTAAAAGTAGAAATTCTTCTTATAGTAGGATTGCTTGTTCTCCAAGTCAAAAAGTCTGTGACGCACCGCGATCACGCCTTATTTTGCGAACACTACTGGTTTTGCGCGAAGGATTTTCTATAAATGCCAAAAAGGTGCTAAAACTCATCTTTTACGTATAAAACGTCATTAAGGCCCAAAACACCTGCAAAACCAAATAGGAACCGAATCAAGGGTTTTAAGATAGATTAATGTACTAAAACATAGGATTTAATATGTGAAAAACATGCAAAATAATGAGTTATCAGGGCTTCCATCATGAACTTCAGTGGACTCAACTTCAAAATTAGCCATGTAGTGTGATAAAGCATATATTGCCTAAGCCTTTTAGCTACCCGGACCAGTGCACAACATAGTTTTTCAATTGAGGAGTACCTGGTTTCACAATCGATGAACTTTTTGCTTAGGTAATATATCGTCTTTTCTTCCAGGTTCGTCATGTTACCCCAGCACAAAACCCATAGAGTTTTCATACACCGTTAGGTATAGAACTAATGACCTTCCAGAAACTGGCAGGAGCAATAGCTACTCCTTGATCTTCTCCAAGGCTGCCTGTCATTCTTTGTTCCATGTGCATGGGTTATTCTTTCTAAGTAGCCTGAACATCGGATCACATTTTTCTGTCAGCTGAGAAATGAAGCGAGCAATGTAGTTTAATCTTCCCAGAAAATCCCAAGCTTTCTTCTGTGTTTGTGGTGTCAGAAGCTCTTGTATGGCCTTATTCTTATCATGACCAATCTCTATTACTTTCCTACTTACCACAAATCCTAACAATTTTCCGGATGTAACCCCAAATGTACACTTATTTGGGTTAAGTTTTAGCTGGAATTTTCTCAATCTTTGAAAGAGTTTTTCTAGATTCATTAAATGCTCCTCATCTGATCGAGATTTAGCAATCATATCATCAACGTACACCTCTATTTACATGTGCATCATATCATGGAATAGGGTAACATGGTTCTTTGGTAAGTTGCCCTGGCATTCTTTAAGCCAAAAGGCATTACTTTATAGCAAACAATCCCCATAATGTTATGAAGGTGGTCTTTTCCATATCTTCTGGGCACATCTTAATCTGATTATACATGGAAAAACCATCCATGAAGGAAAAGATGGAATGTTCAGTTGTGTTATCCGCTAATGTATCAATGTGTGGTAACGGGAAATTATCTTTGAGGATCTCCCAATTGAGGTCCCTGTAGTTCACACACATTCGTACCTTTCCATCCTTTCTGGGAACTGGGACAATGTTTGCTACCCATTCTGGATATTTGGCCAATTCAAGGAAAGAGATGAACCAATGAATGGAATGATTTGTTTTAGTTCTGATTTTTCTTTGAGGTTTATTCGTGGTTTATGGAAAAATTACCACACAAAATTTGTTGGAAGGAAATATGCATCTTTTATTGAATTTCGAATTATTAGTTCGACATAGGCCCTTTACATATGATCCCTAATTGTCTTCAGGCCTAGGGGGAAAATAGGGTGATTTTGATAATTACTTTGAATTTGTATTAAAGACTACATGAATTTCTTCAGTAGTCCAGTTGTCAAGTTCAGAGCAGGGGCTAATCATAAACAAGTACTTGTTCTCTCCTTCCTCGTCCGTCATGGCGTTGATTCTCAGCTTCTCAAATGCTTCACACAGCTAATTCTTTCCTTTATCCTCCTCATTGACTTGGCGTTAGGGTCCAAAAAACCTCCGGATCTGAAATTATGGCTCAGAGGTGGGAATGTCATAGGCTCCCACTCAATTTCCTCCCCTTTCAATCTTGCCCTTCTCCTTTCCTGGTGTTTCCTAATTTCTACCTTTCTCTGCCAATGGTTGGGCTTGAAGCTCAACCCAAATCGATCAATTTTTACCGGGATAACCACAGGGTATAGCCTCCCTTGGTGTCTTTTCCCAAATCCTTTTCCAACTTCAGCTCCTTTTCTAAGAGTTTGTTTCACTTGAATTTTTGCGCAACTAGATAGTTATGGTTCCGGCACTTTACTTCCCTCGGTGAAAAAGGTCACATTGACTAGCTCTAGTGTTCTGAAGTGACACTAGTTATTGATGAAATGATTTCCTCCTCTGCATCGACTGTTATCAACTACCCGTCAATTACAAATTTCAACTTCTGCTGAAGGGTAGAAGGGACCGCTCCTGCTGTATGGATCCATGGTAAACTACTATAACTAGGTTTTGAAGTAATATTGCATGGCAAAAGATTAAGTATCCAATGTAAATATGCAAGTAAAAATATTGGCAAGAATATGTCTTTTACCTGCAAGTATACACGGTTAACAAGTAATATAGTAGTGAGTTGAATATCGTCTCTGATAAGTACCCAAAAGTTCTATGTTTTCACCCTTTTTACATGGCAATTATGGCTTAACCTACACCCATTTGAGTGGCATTATGGCCTTATATGCATTAATTACACCACATTTACCTTTGATCCTGATATTTTATTTATTTGATGAAAAGGTGTTGTTTTAATGCATGTTTGGTTCTTGCGCAGATTTACCCACTGCCGGGGCAGGTGATGCCGAGCGAGCAATGAAGAAAAGAAAAGATGGTGTAGAATGAGCTCGAAACAGATTCCGATCAAGCCCGGCCAAAGATGACAACTTCTATTGAAGGAAGCTGAATTATGAAGAGGAAGCCTTACGGAGTAGATCCAGTGACAGACCCCTGCCGAGGCAGAAAATATTCCCTGTCGAGGCAGTGCACATATCGACCTGTCGGAGGGCAAAGCATGCAAAGTGATAGCCGATTTGAAGAGCGTAAAATGCTGGATTTTTCTACACACTTTGCATGGTAATCAGAGCACGAGAAAATGATGGAAGCATGGAAGGAAGGTTAAAGTTTGAATTTAGAAAAAGTAGATGAAGTCATTAAAATTAAAGAGATTCACCTCTTTAATGAAGAGAAGTCAAAGTCCAACTTAACTTCCTATCCATGGACTTTGCCCTACTCCTCTTCCTATTTAAGCAAGGCTTGATGCACACATCAGAGGATATTGAGAGCAGAAGAACTGAGAAGTCGAGAGCTTGAGATTAGAGTCGTGTGTTCTCCACGTCCATTATATTCTAAACTTTCTTAGGGTTAGGATTATTTTTCTTAGTAGTTGTGAGAAGACAATTGTACTTTGTTTAAGTTTTTAATGCAATTTAGTTCAAGGTTTGCTTATTCTTGGCATTTGTTTAAGTTTTTAATGCAATTTAGTTCAAGGTTTGCTTATTCTTGGCATTGAAATCATTATTGCAATCTTATCGAGAGAGAGTGTTGTGAGGTTATCTATTTGTCTAGAATCGAGAGAGTTAGACTCACGAAACGAATAAGCATGATTTTCATCCCGAACGGTGGAAGCTAACTCGGATTAGAGATAAGTTAAAGTTTTAACGGGTAAAAGAAGCGTGAGATTGGTTGGTGTTTATCTTTGGTTTACGTCGAGAGGTATTACCAAGGCCCATTCATTAGCATTGTTTTGACTTAGAGATAAGGAGGAGCTATCGAAGGACGCTTTTCCGAACCTTGACATCAACTGCCGACCTGCAAGAGATTGCTGAGGCAACACATCTTATTGCCGCGGCAGGAACGAAGGATACTACTGAGGCAATTTGGTGATCATTGCATTCAAAGACCAAATCAAGTCAATTGGATTCCACACTACGACGCAATCTAATCCGGCTCATTCTATCATCTTGATTTCTTAATCTTTACTTACTTGCCTTAGTTTATGATTTTTAGTTTAGTTAAAATCCAAAACCCATTTACTTGTGTTTTTACTTTATTTTTTTCTTTTTCAGTGCGAGAAGATAATTGAAGGAGGGCATCCCAATCCTGGTGGAGACGATACTCTGATACTTATCATTATATTACTTGAGACATGTACACTTGCACTAATTGCTGAGCACCTTTTACACACAACAAGTTTTTGGCGCCATTGTCGGGGATTGGCAATAGCGAATTTCAATTTATTTTCTTGCACTTTTTATTTATCTGTTTTTCGAGCACTAATAAACTTTGGTTTTGCATTGGTGTATGACCAGGGCGAACCCGAAAAATCCACTACACGACCTTGATCAAGAAATTGATCGACGCTGTCAGAGACTCAAGTAGCAGATAAGGCAAAAGATGGCACATCCAGTTGGCGGTAATAATGCCAATAACAATCGGAATAACAATGGGCAGCAGGTTGTCGATGGACAACCAATTGTCGATGTCCCTGTAGGAGATGGAGAAAATCCTCGAATTCTATTCGCGCCAGTACGAAACCTAACTGTCTGAAACTACCTAGAAGAGGATCTGAATGGACTAAATCTGGGAGTAGTCACACTAGAGATAGAAGCCGCCCACTTTGAACTAAAGCCCGTGATATTCAACATGATCAATACTATGAGGCAATTTGACGGCTCATCAACTGAAGATGCCAGTCAGCACCTCAAGTCCTTCTTGCAAATTTGCAATTCATTTAAAATACACGGAGTACATGAGGATATTTTGAGATTAAAATTGTTCCCCTATTCACTGAGGGATAGGGCAAAAACCTGGCTAAAGAGTATTCCAGCAGAATCAATGGGATCCTGGAGTGATTTATGTCGTGATTTCTTAGCACATTTTAATCCTACAAATTTAACTGATAAATTGCGTAGCGAAATCACTTCATTTTGACAGGCTGACGATGAATCCATGCACGAGGCCTAGGAGCGATACAGAGAGCTGTTACACAAATGCCCCTTGCACAGATTCCCATTGTGAATGCAGGTAACCATATTCTATAACGATGTCAACACGGCAACTAGGATAATGCTTGATGCCTCGACAAACGTCATACTCCTAGATAAAGAACTAGAGGAAGCGATGGATATTATGAACAGGAAGACCAAGAACGACTATCGGTTCCCAACAACCAGAAAAAGAGGAATGCGATGCCAACCCACAGTAAAAGAAATAGGGTCTTCGGACTCAATTTCATCCCAAATTGCCACCTTGACAAAGTCGGTCATGAACATGCAATTGCAGAACAATCACCAGGAGGTCAAGGTAATGGATTTATTTTGTGAAAATTGTGGGGGTAACCATGTTTCTTCTGAATGTCCGCAGAATATAGAGTCGGGTTGTTTTGTTGGAAATTACAACCGGAATAACAACATGATGTCCAACAACTACAACTCGGCCTGGAAGAAACACACGTGTGATAAGGTTTTTTCTTAAGTCCCCGCTTTTTGAAATAAACATTTAATTGAAAAGGGATTTTTAAAAATAATACGAACTTTGGAGAAAAACCTTTTAAAAAAATCTTTTTTCGGTTGGAGTCGCCATCGGCCACTAAGGTAGGTCGGACACCGTAAAAACAAAACCATAGATTCTTTTGAAAGGGTTCGGGAGTTGGTTACGTGTGGGGAAGGGTTAACACCTCCATCATGCCCGGAAATCTGTACCAAAACAATTGTTTCTTTTAAATTGATGGAAATTATTCGAAATTTAAAACGACTTTAATTAGGGGTTCTTAATTTGAAAATTGGACTTTAATTATACGAGCTTTTTCAAATTAGTGGTTTCAAATTAATTCGTCGTTTAATTAAAAAGGATGACTGTACACCGGACCAAAGACTAAACCGACATCATATAAGACTGACTGTCGTGTTAGTTTAGGGTCCGGATCTCGTACGTCACCTTTATGCATGATGCAAGCAATTAAAGAATGATGTCATGATCTTGTCCGTTTTAATTACAGATTTACCTTTAGACGATTTGAATTAATCCAAATATTTGAGGAGTATCCAATAAGCTAGGCTAGTCGACCCAAATACGCGAATTAATAACTATCTTCGTTTTATAATTAAAATTAATTATCATGAAAATTAGGGCATTAAAAATCACATGAAATGACATTAAAAATGCATATCACACAAACATATTTGAATCATCATAAAAAGACAAAATATGCACGTAAAAAAAACATACATAGCAAAACTATACTAGGCATCATAAACATGCTTAAACAAGATTAAAAAACATACAATCACATATTAAAATAAATAACACGGGGGCACACATTAAAAAACAAATATTACATGCATAATAAACACACATAAAAAATGCAAATTAACATATTCGATATAAAAAGGGCCAAAACACGAATAACAAAATATAATGACAAAAAACAAGGCAAAGCAAGAGGTTAACATGCAAACTAACAGGGACCGGAATAGCAAATAAACCATTTAAAGAACTAATTATAATGTGAAATGGGGCCAAATTGAAAGAACACGGGAAGCCACAGGGACCCAAACAGGAATTAACCCACCCGAAAATCGATTAGGTTGAAAACATGAACGGAATTGAAAACGCTGAAAAACATACAGGGACCTGGGACGAGGTTTAAAATTGCGAAAGCTCGTGCGCGCGTAATAACAATACGTGAGGGACTTAAAACGTAATTAAACATGTTTTATGTTTAAAAAAACTATAAAACCGAGCTTAAAAAAAGAATCAGTCCTTTTCTCATTTTTATTAACCCTAAACCTGAAAGAGCCTTACCCCATGCTCTTCGTTTCTCCTCCTGTGCCGTCAGGGCTCCGGTCGCCGTTGTCGGCACCAGAACCCTAAAAAAACCCAAAAAAACAATTTTTTCGAATCTTTCAAAAAAAACCCCAAAACCGTTTCTGTTTTATGTTTTAAAACCCAAAGTCAAGAGAACTCCTACCCCTTTCATGCTACTAGCCCCGACGGCTCACCATGCATGCCCCGAAAAGGGTCACGAGGCTTATCGCCAATAAAGATGGGCGAAACACGAAGAGGAGAGGGTTCAAAACAAAGGTAAAAAAAGCTAACTTTCTATTTTTATTTTTTATTTCGAAACTGTGAAATGAAAGACCGAAAAATATACCTCGAAAACTTTGAGGTTTCTGCTTGTATTTCTCTGAAACTTTTCGATTACAATCCTCTTTGAAAAAAAATATCTCGTTTTACATTGCATGTCTTCGGGTTTATATAGCCCGTTTTTACATTTGTTTTGCTTTTTCTGTAATTCTTGAAATACATGTAATTGGTTTTGATTTTGTTTGCATTCGGCTGCTGGAGTTGTCTGTTTGCCTCTGCCATTTCTGTTGCAATTTTTGTTTCTAATTTTGGTTGCGTTTTCGTCTCTGACGCCTTTGTTTTTTTGTTGCATGTGAGTCGAGGAGGGGACCAAAGGGCTCGGCTGATGAACCAGCATCGTGGAGTGACCCTGACCATCGGTGGGAGATCTGGACGGTCGTCCAACCCTCGAAGAGGCGCGCGTCTGGGAGCTGAGTGGTCGTGTGTGGTCCACACGCGCGCGTGAAGGAGCTGGGGAACCGCGCGTGGAGGTTCTGGAAACTTCTCCCCTCGATCTTAGCCGTCTGATGCGCTCCTGATCCAACGGTGGAGATTGTGTGGCGCTGGGGAAAAAAATGGGATCTAGGACTTCTCGTATCAGGGGCCATCTGGGCCGTTAGATCTATCCCATATCTAACAGCTGGGAGCCGGCTGCGCAAAACAAAGCTAGGGTTAGGGTTTTTTGGTGTTATCATAATAGGGCTAGATTATTTGGGCCAACGGGCCATGTATATTTTTTAGTTTTTAAAATGTAATGGACTCTGATATTAAATAAATTCTGGGCTTTATTATTATTAATATGTGTTTACATATATATATATATATTATACTTTTGGGTTTTCAGATTCAATCCATAAATAATAATAATATAACATAATAACATAGTAATAATAATATAATATATGACAATAGTGTTAATGAACATATATAATGGTAATAAATATAATGGTAATAATAATATAATGGATATTAATAATAATAGGTAGTAGCAAATAACATAGTGATGATAAAAAGAAGAGTAAATAATATGATAGATAAATATAGTATTAGTAATATATGATAATGGATAATAAGCAATAATACTAGCATCATAGATACTACTACTAATAATAATAATAATAATAATAATAATAATAATAATAAAATAGTAATGATAATATGATAACATTAATATATATATACTGTTTTTTTTTGTTTTTTCACTTTTTCCTTTTTTTAGTTTTTAATTTTTACCACAACATATATATATATATATAATTAACATAAATATCAAAGCCCATTATTAAAAAAAAAAAGCGGGTTTAACTCCCCAGACAGAATAGGTGATTACAGCTGCCCCATTTGCTTATACTTGTGGAACAAGAATAAAGCAAAGGCTATAAGCACCAATTTGTCCGACTTCCCTGTTTGGATTCCAAGTCACCATGCACCTAAACTTTTGGCGGTCTAGAAGTCGGTACGGAAAAATGCAACGGTCACGGAGGCATGAAGCTGTTTTTCTCATGTCAACATTCTTCAACCCTTCGAGGTCCAATCAATAAAAGCTCTGCTCTCAAAATGCCCGAACGAATAGGCGAATTCCATTCTTCAAAAGTCCGAACGGATAGGCGGGTTCCATTCTCCAAAAGCCCGAACAGATAGGCGAGTTCCATTCTCCAAAAGCCCAAACGAATAGGCGGGTTCCACTCTCCAAAAGCCCGAACGGATAGGCGGGTTCAATTCTCCAAAAGCCCGAACGGATAGACGGGTTCCATTCTCCAAAAGCCCGAACAGATAGGCGGGTTTCCTTCTCCAAAAGCCCGAACAGATAGGCGGGTTCCATTCTCCAAAAGCCCGAACGGATAGGCGGGTTCCATTCTCCCAAAAGCCCGAACGGATAGGCGGGTTCCATTCTCTAAAAGCCCGGACGGATATGCGGATTTCATTCTCCAAAAGCTCGAACAGATAGGCGGGTTCTGAAAGATAAAAGTTCCATTCTCTTTATGCCTGAAAGGATAGACGAGCTTCCTTTTACGGGAAAAGCTTTGATATACCTGTCAAAAATAGGTAAAATGATATGATGGTGTGTGCTAGCATGCCTTTAATCCTAGGGATGCCTAACTACAAATGATGCATGAATTATGACATCAAAATTGCTCGTACACTTTCACTCTTTGGGTTGGTCGATCTTGACCTTCTTCCTCTTCTTAGTCTCTTTTGGCTTTCTCATCTCTGCCGAATCTCAATCTTTTGTCTCTTCTCGAAAGATGACTGCTGACTTCCACTGGCCAGAATAAACACAACACTTCTTGTAGTGCTTGTTCTCAAAACATTGCCCCTTATTCAAACTGAGTGCTCAACTATTCTCTTCGTCTTAACTCAACTTGACGACTTTCCTCTTTTCTCAACATTTGGGGAAGCACATGCCCCCAAGTCCCTGAACTTTTCTCCCAAGTTCATTAAAGTCCATTTTCATTTTCCAAACTAAACAAGGCATTTTGACAGAAACTTTACTTCAAGTCCATGAACTGTAGTATGTGGAACATTATTACTATCCTTACCATGGCCGTTGATGACCTACCATTTGTATTCATGGCATTGCATTCTAAACTTTATCCTTGAAGAAAATGCAAGGAAATTAATTTGTGTTCACAAAAAGATTTAGATTGCATCTTCTAATTTCAAAATAAGATGCGTTTTCAAAAACTAGGCTTTATCTTCAAATCATAGATACATCAAGCCAGATTAAATACCCCAAATATCAAGTGCACGAACGACACTACTATGGCTTACCAAGGATTGCCTTAAGCATCATGTATCTAGGAGACCTCGAAAGCTGAGCTGATGTTTGAAAATGCGACATACTCTCCGAGTTATTTCAGCTTTTTAATCAATTAGATTCATCTTCTATAGGCTTCGCCTTTTTCAATTCTTTATAATTTTGGGGAAGTCAACTCATCATATTCCTTTGACTCGAAATAAATGATGGAGCAAACAACAAAACCCCGAGCTACTCGGCATTGTCATGATTTGAAAATATTACCATCACTCATGTAGCTAAAGTAAATGGTGCATAGCAACCTTATTGGTCTTTTTGCTACAGCGGAGTGCCCAAAAATTCCACACTCGTATCCAAAAATGCCTATTACCAGGCTTCGAACATTGGAGTGCTTTTGTTATGCTTTTATTATTCTCTCTCTTTTGTCCTTTTTTCTTTTTCTCTTTTTTTCCGTTTCTCTCTGTTTCTTTCTTTTTCTTTTTTCTTTTTTTGTATTTTGTATTTTTTTGTTTTTTTCCTTTTTCTTCTTTTTTTGTCTTCTTTTAGCGCGGAAGGTTTTCGGTTATTCTCCCGAAGGCACTAATTCTATGTGTACTTAATTAGATGACCAAATTAACTCGGAGTGTAAGCCACATATTCGTCATCTTCAAGGCTTTCGATTCCCACTAAACAAAGGCGGCTCGAAGTCAACCTTTGGGGTTAAGGTCAACGTCCCTTGTGCAATTGATATACGGGGACTCAATAAACAAATATATACACAAAATGAAAAGGCAATTGAAACATAATGCATCCTTTCATTGAAATTTAAACATGCAATCTTAGGCCCTTACAAAATAGGTCTTTGCTACCTTCGGGCAAAGGGTAGCAAAGTGCATTCCACACATCACTTCAAGAAAATACTAAAATGCAATGAAATGAAGACAAACGGTCTTGGATGCACTAAAACTCTTAACTACTGCTGAGCTGGCCGTCCATCCCACCCCTTAAGCTTCTTCGAGGAACTCAACCCCCTTATTGTCTATCAATTCCTGAACCAACTCCTTGAATTCCGGACAACTCTGAATTCGATGCCCCGCAGTCTGATGGTACTCGCAAAATGACTTATGGCCATCACATGCCCCATTCGGACCCTTCTCAATTAAGCCCGCTGTACACAACTGTTCGTACACCCAACTCAGAGGGGACTTGATTTCTGACACCTCCATCCTCACCTTCCTCGCATCTACCTCTTCGAGAGCATTCACGCCTCGACCTCCATGGTTCGGAAGCGGATTGGTCGCCACATTGGGCTTCTCTAACTCGAGACCCAGTGTTAATCATGTTTTGCATGAGCTTCTTGAATGCTGTGCAATTTTCTAGTGTGCCACGGTACTCACAGTGTGCCTTCTCATCGTACCATGGAGGGTAAGGCGGTTGGAAGGGAGTAACATGATACGGGCGGACAAGATCAACCTCGTATATGTGTTTGTACACCTCCTTGTACGGTATAGGTAGAGGGGTGAAGGTCATTCTCTCTTGTTCCTTCTTGGGAGCCCTATTCTCTCTTCGGTTTGAGCCTTGCGCATTCCCGTCTACGGCTTGGAGCGATGCGATAGTGAGGTGCTTAGAAGCCTCGTAGATACCAACGTTGTTCACCTTGTGATCTTTCTTTTTGAACTGTTTTCGGGCATTCTCTCCTCCATTAATCCTACCACTCTTGATATCGGCCTCGATTCGTTCACCGGTCATAACCATATCTAAGAAGTTACCGATAGGGTTTCGTATCATGTGATCATAGAGGGTCCCTTTCAAAGTATCGACAAACATATGGGAGATCTCATTCTCACGGAGTGGAGGTTGGACTTTTGCCGCCACATCACGCCAACGCTAGGCGTATTAATGGAGGCTTTCATTGTGCCTTTGCTCCAAACCTTGTAGCATAAGTCGGTTTGGGACCATGTCTGTTATGTGTCTATACTGATCGGTGAAAGCTTTGGCCAAATCCTTCCATGACCTAATCTGAGCACGAGTCAACTGATTATACCACCTTACCGCGGGCCCTGCTAAACTATCTTGGAAGCAGTGAATTAGCAACTTCTCATTGTCGATGAAACCCGTCATCTTTCTACAAAACATAGTTATATGGGCAGTAGGGCAAGTCGTCCCGTCAAACTTTTCAAACTCCGGTGTCTTGAACTTAGGCGGAATTATCAGATCTGGAACCAAACTGAGATCTCTAGCATTCATCCCATATGCCCCCTCTTCTCCCTCTTTTGTCCGGAATTTCTCCTCGAGGTCCTTCCGGGTCTCTTCTAGCTGCTTTTAGAACTCCGCCTTGACCTTGTTCAAATTCTCAATCTCATCCAAATCTGGGACACTATCCCCGACATTTTCTACATTAAAAACCAGACCCGATAGAGCATGGGTTGAGGCGCCCACCTGATGTGATGTTGCCCTATCTTCTTGAGTAGTCGCTTCTTGCGAGGGCTTAGGGGTATCGGTGACAAATCCCGGGGAATACGAAGGGTCTCCCTTATCCTGACTAGGGTTTCCAATAGTACCCTTTCCTTTCAGATTTGCTTGCAGCAACTGAAATATCTCGTTCATCATATCTTGTTGGGACTTGATGATGGTGTCCATCAATTCTTGCTGGGCTCGCTCTAACTGACCTCTCAAATCAGCTTCTAACTTAGCAAAGCTCTCCTCCATTTGCTTCCTCTGGTGGCGAGTAAAGTGTGGGTGCGGAATCTTTGGTAGTCACAAATGCTGCCATAACTCCGAACAATTAAATTCCATGACTTAATGATGCAATGCATGTAATGTCGTATGAAAAATAAAAACATATGATTAAAGGCAATAAATTAAAAACAGAATCTAATGCAAGGAAATGATGATTCGATGAACATCCTCATCAAACAACTTTTCATAATGGAGATCAAGTCTTATTCGCATAGGGTACGATTTTCACTAAATTTTTTCGTCCCTTCCCTTTAAATTATGGCATTCCGGAAACTCCGTTGTTATGGACCTTTTTTCTCCCATTGTGAAAGTTATCAACTTTAGATTGTTCTCGAATCAACATTTCGTGTGAAAATGCGATGGGTATGCAAAAATAATCAAATTGAGACAAAAAGGTAACTGGATTAGTAACAACAATAATGAATATTGAATAAAACAAATCAACAGAAAACACCGAAGCAGGTTAACAAAGCAAGACCTATTAGCATGAATTCTAAATCTACGGTTATCCGTATGGCTCTAATCGGGGTGGGCTTCTTAAATTCTCACACATGTTGTTCGTTTCTAACAAGGGTACTCGAACCTATCTTATTACCTACTAAGGTAACAAGAACCCCAATTCTGGCCCATTACAAGCTTGCGAATTGGTTTCGGTTCGAGGGAAAGAGCGACCTAATGATGTGGAGGGCTGCTCACGTGTCAAAGGTGTGGATTCTAGAAGTGAATTACCGACCCTTGGAGGGAGACTCACGTGGGTATGGGCGTTTCACTCCCACTTAATGGACGAAGCTCGGGTATAGAGCTTAATGTGTGATGCAACACATGTCGGTGACCACTTTAAAATTAAATGAAAAAATAATTCAAGACCACCAATTACCGAAGCTCGTGTAATTAAAGTCTTATTTTCAAAGAAGAACCACCTCGCTAAAGTCAAATTAAATTTCAAAAATTTCCATCAATTCAAAAGCAACAAGTGTTTTTTGGCTTAACTCTTTTTTTGTTTTGAAAAACAAAAATGTCCCCAGCGGAGTCGCCAAACTGTGATAAGGTTTTTTTTTTCTTAAGTCTCCACTTTTTGAAATAAACATTTAATTGAAAGGGGATTTTTTAAAATAATTCGAACTTTGGAGAAAAATCTTTTTAAAAAAATCTTTTTTCGGTTGGAGTCGCCACCGGTCACTAAGGTAGGATGGACACCGTAAAAACAAAACCAGAGATTCTTTTGAAAGGGTTCGGGAGTTGGTTACGTGTGGGGAAGGGTTAGCACCTCCATCACGCCCGGAAATCGGTACCAAAACAATTGTTGCTTTTAAATTGATGGAAATTATTCGAAATTTAAAACTACTTTAATTAGGGTTTCTTAATTTGAAAATCGGACTTTAATTATTCGAGCTTTTTCAAATTAGTGGTTTCAAATTAATTCGCCGTTTAATTAAAAATGAAGATGGTACACCGGACCAAAGACTAAACCGACATCATATAAGATTGACTGCCGTGTTAGTTTAGGGTCCGGATCTCGTACATCACCTTTATGCATGATGCAAGCAATTAAAGAATGATGTCATGATCTTGTCCGTTTTAATTACGGATTTACCTTTAGACGATTCGAATTAATCCGAATATTCGAAGAGTATCCAATAAGTTAGGCTAGTCGACCCGAATGCGCGAATTAATAACTATCTCTGTTTTATAATTAAAATTAATTATCATGCAAATTAGGGCATTAAAAATCACATGAAATGACATTAAAAAATGCATGTCACACAAACATATTTGAATCATCATAAAAAGACAAAATATGCACGTAAAAAAACACACATAACAAAACTATACTAGGCATCATAAACATGCTTAAACAAGATTAAAAAACATACAATCACATATTAAAATAAATAACACGGGGCACACATTTAAAAAAACAAATATTACATGCATAATAAACACACATAACAACAATGCAAATTAACATATTCGATATAAAAAAGGGCCAAAACACGAATAACAAAATATAATGACAAAAAGCAAGGCAAAGCAAGAGGTTAACATGCAAACTAACATGGACCGGAATAGCAAATAAACCATTTAAAGAACTAATTATAATGCAAAATGTGGCCAAATTGAAAGAACACGGGACGGAATTAACCCACTCGAAAATCGATTAGGATGAAAATAGGGACGGAATTGAAAACGCTGAAAAACATACAGGGACCTGGGACGAGGTTTAAAATTGCGGAAGCCCTTGCGCGCGTAATAACAATACACGCGGAGGGACTTAAAAAGAAATTAAACATGTTTTTATGTTTAAAAAAACTATAAAACCGAGCTTAAAAAAAAGAATCAGTCCTTTTCTCATTTTTATTAACCCTAAACCCGAAAGAGCCTTACCCCATACTCTTCGTTTCTCCTCCGGCGCCGGAATCCTAAAAAAACCCCAAAAACAAATTCTTTTTCTAATCTTAAAAAAACCCAAAACCGTTTCTGTTTTTTGTTTTAAAACCCAAAACCAGGAGAACTTCTACCCCTTTCGTGCTACTAGCCCCGACGGCTCACCATGCATTCCCCGAAAAGGGTCACGAGGCTTATCGCCGATAAAGATTGGCGAAACACGAAGAGGAGAGGGTTCGAAGCGAAGGTAAAAAAAAGCTAACTTACTATTTTTATTTTTTGTTTCGCTACTGTGAAATGAAAGATCGAAAAATATACCTCGAAAACTTTGAGGTTTCTGCTTGTATTTCTCTGAAACTTTTCGATTGCAATCCTCTCTGCAAAAAACCTCTCGCTTTACATTGCATGTCTTCGGGTTTATATAGCCCGGTATTACATTTTTTTTGCTTTTTCTGTAATTCCTGAAATACATGTAATTGGTTTTGATTTTGTTTGCATTCGGCTGCTGGATTTGTCTGTTTGCCTCTGCCATTTCTGTTGCAATTTTTGTTTCTAATTTTTGGTTGCGTTTTCGTCTCTGACACCTTTGTTTTTTTGTTGCATGTAAGTCGAGGAGGGGACCAGAGGGCTCGGCTGATGAACCGACATCGTGGAGTGACCCTGACCGTTGGTGGGAGATCTAGACGGTCGTGCAGCTCTCGAAGAGGTGCGCGTGTGTGAGCTGAGTGGTCGGGTGTGATCCACACACGCGCGTGAAGGAGCTGGGGAGCCGCGCGTGGAGGTTCTAGAAACTTCTCCCCTCGATCTTAGCCGTCTGATGCGCTCCTAATCCAACGGTGGAGATTGTGCGGCGCTGGGGCAAAAAAAATGGGATCTGGGGCTTCTCTTATCAGGGGCCATCTGGGTCGTTAGATCTATCCCAGATCTAACGGCTGGGAGCCGGCTGCGCAAAACAAAGCTAGTGTTAGGGTTTTTTGGTGTTATCAAAATAGAGCTAGACTATTTGGGCCAATAGGCCATGTATATTTTTTAATTTTTAAAATGTAATGGACTCTGATATTAAATAAACTTTGGGCTTTATTATTATTAATATGTGTTTACATATATATATACTTTTGGGTTTTCAGATTCGATCCATAAATAATAATAATATAACATAATAACATAGTAATAATAATATAATATATGACAGTAGTGTTAATGAACATATATAATGGTAATAATATAACGGTAATAATAATATAATGGATAGTAATAATAATAGGTAGTAGCAAATAACATAGTGATGATAATAATAAGAGTAAATAATATGATAGATAAATATAGTATTAGTAATATATGATAATGGATAATAAGCAATAATACTAGCATAATAGATAATAATAATGATAATGAAATAGTAATGATAATATGATAACATTAATATATATATACTGTTTTTTTTGTTTTTTTGTTTTTTCCTTTTTTTTAGTTTTTAATTTCTACCACAACATATAAATAATTAACATAAATATCAAAGCCCATTATTAAAAAGAAAAGAAAGCGGGTTTAACACCCCGGACAAAATAGGTGATTACAACCCGAACTTCTCCTGGAGCAACCCCAACAATGCACTCAATCCGAACAATCAAAATGCTCCAACTGCAGGATTTCAACAGAACAATGCCCCTCGGCAGACCATGCCGCAACATCAACCTATGCTAACAAGTTCTTTGAAAAACACTCTTAATGCTTTCATGTCTCAGACTAGTGCATATATAGCTAATACTGATAAGTTCATAAAGAAAACTGAAGCTTTTATGGACAGGACCGATGCAGCTGCAGAATCATGAGGCAACAATAAAATCCCTAGAGACTCAAGTTGGGCAAATTGCACATATCCTAAACACAAGGCCGACGAGAGGTTTACCTAGCGACACAAAAGCAACTAAGAGAGCATCGTATGAGCAATGAAATGCTATAACCACTCAAAGTGGTATTCAGCTCAAGGAGCCCTAAGTTAAGGAAATAAATCAGGAAAAGCCAAATGAGCCAACTACCACAACATTGCCCAACAACAATGTCGCGGCAGCAACCCCTGAAGACTGCCCCGACAGAACCTGTGGCAACACCAACGGCAAAGCCCAATGTTGATGCTAACAAAGGCATATGCACAAAAAGCATAAAGGATACCCGACCAACTCCATCATTCCCACAAAGGCTGAAGCAACAAAAGCAAGAGAATTGATTCAAAAAGTTCTTGGACATCTTGAAACAGGTACATATCAACTTGCCCTTGGTGGAAGCAATCAAGCAAATAATAGTATTATTAATGAGGGTGACATTATCTATCAGGAAATTCACCAGTGCAGCCAAAAAGAACGCGGCCCTCTCTGCTTCCCATCACTCATCACCGGCCTATGCACCGGACAAGAGGTACCGACTGATGATGCCAATGACTACACAACTCCAAGGAAGGGATGCGACCGAAAAACTATAGAGTGTCCACAAGTTCTATATTTTGTACACATTCCTGCCCTTATTATTGTTATTCTTAATCTCATATAGGCATATTTAGGTGCATTGCATGCATAATAACAATATTTTCTCTTTCACCATGCATTTATTGAATATTTTATGTTTGGTTACGAAAAGATATTGTTTTAGTTTAGTTTATATTTTCAGGTGTTGTAGCTGAGGAGAGGACAGAAAATCTTGAACAAAAGGAGTTGTACTGAAGTAGTTCCAGATGCCGCCAAGGACGCTGCCGAAGCAACATTACCGCCAAGTGCCGCCCAGGCAGGAGTTACACCGACTTAACCAAGATGGGTCGCGATTGAAAGAGGGCAATTCCCTGAGCCCAGTCTTGCAATTTTCTGAAGTCTGCAGCGGCCGGTAGAGATGATCCAAGATCGATAAGTAGGAGTACTTATCCTTACTTGTGGGAGAAGGCAACATCTGAAGAGTCAACATTTAAGTCAAAAAGGAGTATGTGTTTAATGTAAATATACTTTAAGAAATCCTATTTCAAGGAGGACTCAAACTTAGGCCATGAGCCCTATATATACCCAATGTATGTGAGGGTATAGAGGCATGAGGGGATGCACGCATGAATAGCCGCATAACGGAGTGGTAGCTAGATAGATGGGAGTTGTTGGGGGTCGCGACCCAACTCTCCTAGGGTTTAGTTCATTTTATGTAAAGTAGTTGTGAGAAACGGTTGTAATAGCTTAAGTATGTTTTCAATAAAATTCCAAGTTTGCTTAATCTATACACTTCATTCTTTCAATTAGTTCTAACCGTTCAGTTGAAAGAATCCATTTGTCGGGCACGAAAGTGTAAGGCTCACGAAAGGGTTAAGCACGGTCACAACATGTTGGGGCATGACTAACTTGGTTCCAAAAGTCTACAAGTTTCAGCGGCTAAAAGGGATCACCAACCGAATTGACTGGCCTGTGTTAGGTTTACGCTGAGATTGCTAGGTATTGCCTACATCACGCGAGCATTCGAGCATCCTTGCCTAGAAATAGGAAGGATCACTGTCGACTATCCTGCCGAACTTGGAATGTCTGCCAGACTTGTCGCCAGGACTCATTTCCGTTCCACCTGCCGAGACAACGAAAGTTGCAGGGGCAGTGACCCGCTGCGGCCGCGTGAAAGGGTCGTAGCTGCCGCCTGCCATTACCCGCCGAGGCAGCAAATCATGGCAACGCAAAACATTCTTAGGCTTTACAACGCAGCCTACATGCTACTGAGCTGCAATTGCCTTACCCAATCTATTAACCAAATCTCTTCCTATCATCCCTCTCATCACTATCTTTATTTTGTTTGTGTTTTTATATTTCCATAGTTAGAGATTTAATTATGCAATTACTAAATCTTTGTGCATGAAACCATTCATAGAAGCTGCTCCAATCCTTGTGGGAGACAATATATTTTATACTATAACTTGACAAGAGTGTGCACTTGCGCTCATAATTAGAGAACACCCAAACGCTCTACAAGTTCTTAGCGCCGTTGCCGGGGATTGACAATGACAACTGTGTTTGAATTTCTGCACTTCTACTTTAGTTTTTGCACATAAAATCTATATTTATTTTATTGCTAAAAAAATATCTCTTTGTTTTCTTTGGTGTATGTCCCGTCAGGGCGGCAGCCAACATCCACCTGAGGAGGGGAAGGACATGCCTAGACGAAAAGCCAAAAGTGAAGCCCTCATGAAGTGGTTATGATTGGGAAAAGCGCAACATAATCTAATTTTTATTTTTAATTTATTTTTATGCATTAGGATTAGATTTAATTTTACGTTATTTTTATTTAATTTTTGCTTTTAATTTATTTCAGGTTAGGAATGAAGGCAAGACCAAGAAGGATGAAAGAATAAAGGAGAAGCCCAATCAGCGGCCAAGGCAGCCCAGGGCAAATAAGCATAGCGGCTTCATAACGGCTAGGCACAACGGATACATTTGCAGCAGCAAGCAAAACGGCTATCTACGTAGCGGCTGGAATCCCGTTATTCGCGTCGCAATCATTATCGCCCGTTAGCAGCGTGCCCGCCAAGGCAGCAGAGAGAAGCGACTATATAAGGCCAACTATTCTCTCCCCGTTCTTCACTTTGCTCTCTCTTTTACTCTCAATTCTCTCTACTGTCTTTGCTTTCAAGATTTTACTAGTTTTACTCTTTTTCACTTTCTTTTCGTTCTTTAGGGGAAAAAACAATCGTCTCACAGCTATGGCAACATCGCAACAACCCACCTCAGCCTCCAAACCATTATTCAAGATATTCTTGAATAAGGATATAGAGGTAGTCTACTGAAAATACTTCGCGGAGCGGCAACTCTGGGAGGAAATGGGGTTCCAATACACCAGGCCAGATGAGGATTTTGGCCTCGAACCCTCCATATTCGAAAAGATTCAAAACTTGGGCTGGGACCTGTTCGTACGACAGCCAGAAGGGATAAACAACAACTAGATGTGAGAGTTCTACGCCCACAAGACTACACCGGGAAACCCTTTCGTATATATCCGCGGTGAAGGAGTCAGGTTCACAGTGGATACCATCAACAGCTACTACAGCATAGACATACGCGACAATCCGCATGGAGAATGGAAGTCCTAATTAATGGCGACTGACTATGACAAGATCAAGAAAGAGATCAGCAAGCCCAACACCAGGTGGCTAACAGGCAAGAACAATGGTTCAGTCAACCGCCGCGACCTACTGCCGGAGGCAGTCCTTTGGAGCAACTTCGTCCAACGTCGCTTGATGCCCACCACGCACAGATCAACAGCCAACATGTCGCGGCTGGCCCTAATCTACAACATTATGAAAGGGCGGCCAATCAATGTTGGCGAAGTAATTCTAAAGAAGATCTATGCCCACGCAGACAAGCCAAACGCTAAGGGACCTCTCGTCTTCCCTGCATTCATCACGGGCTTATGCGCCAATTTTTGTGTGCCGCCGCACCCCAAGGACACAATACTTCCTGCCAAGGAAGGATGGACAAGGAAGGCGCGCCAGCAGATGATGTAGGATCTGGAGCTAAAAACACCTTCAACCGCCCAGCCGCCGTCCCAACCTGCCGCCACCTCTGAATCATCCTCTGACACAATAGCAACATAGGGGGAACTCCCCTAGTCTATAACACCATTTTTCTTTTTCTTTTTCTATTTTTCTTTTTCTTTTTATATTTTATTTTATTTTTCTGTTTTTATTTTTTTTTCTATTTTTATGTTTATTTTTTGTTTTTTGTTTTTTGTTTTGTGTAAGGCATTGAAGACAATGCCAATCTTGAGTTTGGGGGGGAATAGTCCTCTTTGTTTTTAGGTTCATTTAGTAGCATATAAGAGCATATGTAAATTATGCCCTAACACTTAATGAAGTAGAAATTTTTAGCTTAAAACTTGTGCCTATGATAGTTAGCCGATTACTTATATTCGCCCCATACTAAAAATTTTAACCTAACTATGGGAAGAAGCATGAAAAATACTTAGAATTTTTTTCTTTTTGCCAATTATTCTTACCATTATCTGTTAAATGCTAAAATTTTGCTTGAGTTCTAAGTTTAACACTGCCTGCCTTACTTAATAAAAATTCCTTAATTGGTTACAGGTTTGTCGCCACGGTAGCACAGGGCAGCAAAACAAATATGGTGAAAACCCTAGAGGTGCCCGAAACAGGCTCTAGGCAGGATGTTTAAATACCCTAGAGGTGCCCGAAACAGGCTCTATGAAGGATCATGAGCAAGGACACTCCGCTGCTATCAAAGTCCGCGTATCTAAACCAAGTGACAGACAAATGAGCAAGAGTGAATGAAAGCCTTCACGGGATGACTCTATTCAAAGGGTTCGGAGTTTTGTAGAGTGTACCTATCTTAGCTTTAGACCTAGAGAATAGTTGTGATGAGCTGAAGCCCTTAAAGCCATGATCAGGAAAAGAAGATGGAAGTGCCTAATTGTGCTGCCAAGGCAACAACTTGTATCCATTTTAGTAATTTAATTATTTTAGGCATTCTCTGTTATCTCAGCATATTTAGCATGAACACAGACCTGCACACACTGCACTGACACTAAGAAAATTAAAATCTAAGTTATTTCATGCCATTCCCTATCACTAACATAAAAACAGGTGTCACGACCTTGAGGTATGAAATCAAGTTAAAGGCTAAAGTTTCTATTAATTTTGTGCAAAGGGCAGATTTACTAGTTAGGTTGCATTGCTTGAGAACAAGCAATAGTTCGAGTTTGGGGGTGTGTAGAGTGTCCACAAGTTCTATATTTTGTACACATTTTTGCCCTTATTATTGCTATTCTTAAGCTCATTTAGGCATATTTAGGTGCATTGCATGCATATAATAACAATATTTTCTCTTTCACCATGCTTTTATTGAATATTTTATGTTTGGTTAAGAAAAGATATTGTTTTAGTTTAGTTTTTATTTCCAGGTGATGTAGCTGGGGAGAGGACAGAAAAGCTAGAACAACGGAAGTTGTACTGAAGCAGTTCTAGATGCCGCCAAGGACGCTGCCGAAGCAGCATTAACGCCAAGTGTCGCACAGGCAGGAGTTACACCGACTTAACCAAGATGGGTCACGATTGAAAGAGGGCAATTCCCTGAGCCCAATGAGCCCAGTCTTGCAATTTTCTAAAGCCTGCAACGACCGGTAGAGCTGATCGAAGATCGATAAGTAGGAGTACTTATCCTTACTTGCGGGAGAAGGTAACATTCGAAGAGTCCACATTTAAGTCAAAAAGGAGTTTGTGTTTAATGTAAAAATACATTAAGAAATCCTATTTCAAGGAGGACTCAAACTTAGGCAATGAGCCCTATATATACCCAATGTATGTGAGGGTATAGGGGCATGAGGGGATGCACGCATGAATAGCCGCATAGTGGAGAGGTAGCTAGATAGATGGGAGTTGTTGGGGGTCGCGGCCCAACTCTCCTAGGGTTTAGGTCATTGTATGTAAAGTAGTTGTGAGAAACAGTTGTAATAGCTTAAGTATGTTTTCAATAAAATTCCAAGTTTGCTTAATCTATGCACTTCATTCTTTCAATTAGTTCTAACCGTTCAGTTGAAAGAATCCATTTATCGGGCACGAAAGTGTAAGGCTCACGAAAGGGTTAAGCACGATCACAACATGTTGGGCGTGACTAACTTGGTTCCAAAAGTCCACAAGTTTCAGCGGCTAAAAGGGATCACCAACCGAATTGACTAGCTTGTGTTATGTTTACGCTGAGATTGCTAGGTATTGCCTAAATCACGCGAGCATTCGAGCATCCTTGCCTAGAAATTGGAAGGATCATTGTCGACTATCCTGCCGAACTTGGAATGTCTGTCGGACTTGTCGCCAGGACTCATTTCCGTTCCACCTGCCGAGACAACAAAAGTTGCAGGGGCAGTGACCCGTTGCGGCCGTGTGACAGGGTCGTAGCTGCCGCCCGCCATTATCCGCCGAGTCAGCAAATCTTGGCGGTGCAAAACATTCTTAGGCTTTTGAACGTAGCCTACACGCTATTGAGCTGCAATTGCCTTACCCAATCTATCGACCAAATATCTTCATATCAACCCTCTCATCACTATCTTTATTTTATTTGTGTTTTTATATTTCCACAGTTAGAGATTTAATTGTGCATTTACTAAATCTTTTTGCAGGAAACCATTCATAGAAGTTGCTCCAATCCCTGTGGGAAACGATATCTTTTATACTATAACTTGACAAAAGTGTGCACTTGCGCTCATAATTAGAGAACACCCAAACGCTCTACAAAAACCTACTACCAGCTAATACATATCACGGAGGCAGAACCATGGCAATCTACGCCAATGTAGGGAACTGTTGCGGTAGCATCCACGACAAATATACCGGAAACTTCACAGTCCACTGCCCCGATAGCCACCCTCCAGCAAATTGCCGAGAACTTGGAGGACATGGACAGACGACAACACCTACTTATGGAATTCGCAAGGGACTTCACCACCTTTATTGTCCAAGTGATTCAAGAGAAGTTCCCTAATCACACCATCCAGTTCCCTGCCGCCGTCTCTGCCGCAGCTGCCCTATGCTATAGCCGCCCAAGAGCCACCTACCACAACTCCTGCCCGGGCCACACCAAGGCACTCTTTCAGGGCAGGACTAGACATTTCTCAAGGTTTTCTAGTCGAGACAGAAGGCTTTTCCCATTGGACCGAAACTGCCCAATCTATCCGTCGGACATTCGAAACTGCCAAACGCAAGGCATCTGCCTTGGAGGCCATAGAGGAGCTCTACATCGACACAGATGGAGATGAGGAAGTGAATGCCCCGGCCAATCCAACTCCCCAAACGTGCATCCAACCGCCACGAGAAACAAAGAAAGTCAAGCATATGACATGCAAAGGGAGAAAATTGATCCTCGAAAGTGATGACGATGACTCATCATCTACGTCCATCTAAATTTCTTTTCTCTCTTGCCTTTATTTTAATGCCCTTAATGTTGTGCTTAATTTTTTCTATTATTTGCATCTGTTTTTAATGTATTGAGGGCAATGCTTGTCTTGAATTTGGGGGTGTAGATTTTGCTGTCGAGAGGCATTATTCTGCTGCGGCATATTAATATCATTGCTATGCAGTTCTGTTCTATACTTGTCCAAAAAAAAATTACTGCACATATTGCCTTAGCTGAATGAAGCTTATGTCTTGGCAATGCTCTCCATCAATTGCCTTAGTTTAATTTAATTGAACTTTCTATCTTGGCCTTAGATATCTATCTTCTTACCATAGCTTTGAATTGTTTAGAGCCTTTAAATTTAGGATGCATAAGGAAGATAACCTAGGATCATACTGTGAGATTAGAACTTTAAAACACCTTTGTGACTTGTATGATTTAAGGAGTTCTAGTACACTTAGGACATAGACTTTTTTAGAAAGAAAATTTTGGGAAAAAAGTTAGAGGTGTCTAACATTGGCTCTATCTTAAAGAAACCCTAGAGGTGCTCGAAACCGGCTCTAGGCTAATCACTAGAGGTGCCCGAAACTGGCTCTAGTAGGTTAGATTGCTTAAAAAAAATTACTCAAGTTAAGTAGGTTAATGCTTAAATGTTTACTTAGAACCCGGACAATCACCTTGTTCACAATGCATGCACACACTCACAAATCTTATAGTTTGATTCTAGGGAATTCCTAAGGCATCCAAAGACTTAAGGGCCGAGCATTCTTTATCATGATTTGGAGAGAAGAAGGAAAAGTAAGACCAAAGAGAATCTTCATGAAAACTAAGGTTTGGCAATTTATGGTTTGCATTGCTTGAGGACAAACAATAGTACGAGTTTGGGGTGTGATAAGTGCCCAAAAGTTCTATGTTTTCACCCTTTTTACATGGCAATTATGGCTTAACCTACACCCATTTGAGCGGCATTATGGCCTTATATGCATTAATTACACTGCCTTTACCTTTGATCCTGATATTTGATTTATTTGATGAAAAGGTGCTGTTTTAATGCATGTTTGGTACTTGCGCAGATTTACCCACTATCGGGGCAGGTGATGCCAAGCGGGCAGGTGAAGACAAAAGGCATGAGTCTCGAAGGTACTTGCTAGGATCATATGGAGAATCAGTATTCTAACATGAGCAAAGCGTTTTCCCCCCACTTAAACGAACGGGACAAGCTCGGGTATAGAGCCCTTTTTTGAAAAGTTTTAGAATGCGTAAAATAGAATTACAGTCATTAAATAAACAAGTAAATTGAAAGATTTATGAACTTGCAAATTCCATTTTTTTAAAAACGTTTGAAACCAATTTGTGGTCTGGCCCTATTTTGTTTTATTTTAAAAAACAAAACGTTCCCAGCGGAGTCGCCAAGTTGTCGCAACACTCTTCGAGCCTGACATTTTTTGAAGACTTAAAATCAACAGAGTCGCCACCAATCATTTTTTTAAAAAGTGTGATTGGACCATTTTAAAATGAGATTATTTTAATAAAGTGTTTTGTTTATTAAAACAACATTTTTGGTCTACGAAAATCAGAAAAACAGGTTCAGGTGTCGGTTACGCGTGGGGAAGGATTAGCACCCCACAACGCCCAAAAATTGGTACCTTATTGATTTCCAAAAAAAAATGAAAATTGGAATTTACAAGTTCACAAAGGTTCAATTTACTTGTCCGTTTAATAAATATAAATCTATTTTAACGGCCTTACCGCACGAAAAATGAACTCCAATCACTGCTAACACTCCTGGCGCTAACCCGTCTGGCGCTAACCCGTCATTTACGTTTGGTAAAACGTCGCATTAGTTAATTTTCACTTTCTTTACAAACCAATGATTAAATCCTAACAATGTCTACATTTATTTTACCTATTAAAGTTCAAATATAATTAAGTATATTTCATTTTCTAAAATATGATGAAAGTTTTTCTGCACACAATGCTCTAATCTAAGTTTTCATGAACCTATCCCTAGGGTTTTTAACAAACACATATATGTATATAAGTACATAAAATAAAAAAATTGCTAAAATAAATAAATAATTCGAATAAAGAAAAAGGAATAACAAAATTATTTTTCTTTCTATAAGAAATTTGAATTAATGACTTAATTCAAAGAAAACTAAAATCAGAGGACCAAATTAAAACGATTAGGACGAAACTAAAATCTTGATCTAACAGTTGGGAAGCGCGACTCTTGATTTTTTTCCCCGCTGGGCTCAATCCGCACTGTTAGATCAAATCTTGATCTAACGGTCCCCTGTTAACTGCGCAAGAGACGGAAGGGTTAAGGCTTTTAAGGTTTAACTTAATTGAAATTGGGCCGAGCAGGCCCTTATGTAGTCTTAAATGGACTCTTTTTATATTGGACTTTTTTTGAATGGACTCTATTTATTTCCAATGGACCCTTATTTAATTTTAATACATTTCTTAGTTTTATTCTAATATAATAAATCGGGTCAATCACTTCACTAATATCTTGTAACCTAATATAATGGGTTTTCCTAAATGTAAAAGGACCCAACTATTATAGACACTACAAAATCACTTACACAACTTGTTGTTTGTTGTTGTTTTTAATTATAATTATTCTAACTAATTAATTATCACTAATTACCATTACAAAACTATTAAACCGAATAGCAATAATATAATACAACAATAAAATAAATAAAAGGGTTAAGTGAAAATTCAATGACAACAAAATCATTCCAGATCTAATGGCTGGAATTAATGTAGCCTTTGCTCTTCTTTTCCTGGCGAGATCTACGCCATTGAATCAAACCTTAATCCAGCGGTATCCTATTGGTTGCGCATGAAGCATAAAGATAATTAGAGTTTAAGCTTTGATAAAAAAATGGCCAAACATGCCCTAATTGTATGTATTTATCTAATAGAATCTTTATTAATTATAATGAACTCTTTGTTTATTTTTTGTAATGAATCTTTTTAACTTTATTTTAATACAAATTGGCTGTATTTTTTTATATTTTTGGATTTTGTACTAACCATTACACTAACAATAGCAAAACGGGCCGATTAACACTTTTTATATATCTTTTAACTTAATGTAACCTAATATAATGGGTTTGACTAAATGTAAAAAGACTCAACTATTATAGACTTTACAAAATTATTTATCCTAACATACACAACTTTTTTATAATTACACTAACAAATTAATTATGATATACTATATAACAACATTAAACCAAAAGTAATAGAATGAAGACAATATAAACAAGTAAAAGGTTAGGTGAAAATTTAGTGATAACACCAACCCTACTCACATCAATTTAGCTTGGATTCATTTTCAAATTTCATTGTATACACTTCATAATTTGTGTAAAATTCGTGAACTTTTGAAATGTATTAAATAAAATTTAATTTCTTTAGGCCGGTTGAAGTTTGGAATGAAAACTCAACGGTCAACACCACAGCTATTCCAAGGGGGAAATAGTGTATTGTGTATTTAGAATACAGAAAACCTTAGCGTCATAAAATTAATACTGATGGAGCTCGGCATCTTGCGAAGGATTACTAATTCTTCGAGTTTTGAGGTGGAAATTCTGCCTCTCCTGCATAGAGACTCTAGTTCTATTACTGTCATGTAATCACTGTTAGTTTTTCCTTCTTTACCCAATACTTTGTCTAAAAGGGTTAGCATTGCCACTTAAATAGTGGAATTGGTTATATTATAAAGAAAAAAACTTGGGATTCCATCTTGTTTTATAATTAAAGGGAAACCTAAGAACTATGAGAATTAAAAAGCGGAACAGATTAGGCGGGTTTTGCTGCCGAGGGAGAACCCTTTCTTTTCTATGTTTTATATAATTTTCTATTCAACTGTTGAATAGTATAATAGAAACGAAAAATCAAAGTTCAGTGTTAAAATTGAAGCAATTGAAAGTTTAGTAGGTAAACAATACACGTGCTAAAGTTTAATATTTAATGTAATTTATTTATTTTTATAAGGAAAGAGAGATAACAGAAGTTGGATAATAATCTAAAAGGGATTTGATTTGAGCAAATTATAATCTAAAGATCGAATTCCCAGATAGCGGAAATTTGACCTATTTAAACAGTTCCCACGAGAAGCTTGTTAGCAATGGGACGAGGTTTGCACATTGCTTCCAATGGCACAATCTTAGGCATGGTGGTTCCACCACCTTCCGCCATATCAACTTCTTCCTCACTAACCCTTTCCCATTCAAAACATTGGATCAACGATCCCAAAGTTAACCCCACAATTCGTTGAGCCAACCCTGCTCCAGGACACACCCTTCTTCCTAAACCGAACGGCATCAACTTGTTTGATTCCCCTTCGCCGTTCTCGAACCTCTCCGGCTTGAAACTCGTCGGGTCGTCCCATAACTCGGGATCCCTATGAATTGCCCATGCGTTGACAATCACGACAGTGTCACGTGGCACGTCGTAGCCGCTTATCTTGCAATCGGCTGATGCCATGTGTGGGATTAGAAGTGGACCTGCTGGGTACAAACGAAGGGTCTCGAGCATGATTCCCCGAAGGTAAGGAAGCTTGGGAATATCTGCTTCGTCCAACAAATTATGTTGCCCGATTTCGGAATCGATTTCGGCCCTAGCTTTGTTCAAGACATGTGGATTGTTAAGTAAATTTGACATTGCCCATTCTAATGTGATCGCTGATGTATCGGTACCAGCAAACAGCATTACCTACATAATAAAAAACCAAACATTAAATGAAAGTAACAGTTAAAACAAAACATATAATGGAGACAGGATTGTGTGTGGCTTGGACCTGAATCAACCCTTTGATAATTTGATCACTATAGTAATGAGGCTCGGCTTGCTGCAACGAAAGAAGATGATGAACCATTGTCATCGCCCCCGATTGCGTCTTCCCTCGAATATCATCGATCAAGCTTTGCAAGAACCGATCCATCCTTTCACCGATATCCTTCACCTTCGTCACAAAATTCCTCCCACCAATCCAATTCAAAATGGGGAAGAAATCCACCGGATGGCTCACACCTCCAACTGCAAAACCCTCCTCCATTAACTCCCTAAACTCCTTTGCCTCTCTTTCATTATCGGTGCCCCCGCCATGGTACCTCTTCCCCGCCACCATCCTCATTATGTTATTCAAAGCTAGATCGATAAACATCGATTTCAGCTGCACTTTGGTAAACCCTACTCGGTTATCATCGGTACTACTACTACTACTACTCCGTAGCCTCATCAATAATTGCTTCACTTCATCTTGTCTAATGCCTTGAAAGGCATTCAAGCGGCTCGATGAGAAGAGTTCGATGGTGCCGATACGACGTAGGTTACGCCAATGATCACCGTACGGCGCGGCGACCATCGTGGAATAGTTATAGCAGAGGTACTTGCCGACGAGTACATATGGTCGGTTGGCTAAGATGACGTCGAGTTTGGTGAAGCACTCATCGGCTGCTGTTGAAGATGAGACTACGACTACTCGGCGGATGCCGAAGCGAAGGGAGATAATTGGACCGTATTTCTGCGACAGGCGATGGTACAATCGATGGATAGGTTGCTTTATTAGATGGACATGGCCGAGAAAGGGAATTGAAGGTGGACTTGGAGGGAGGTTTTTATCGGAAATTTTGGATTGAATCAAGAATTTGAAACAAAAGATGGAAGTGATGAAGAAAAGTAAAGAGTTTAAGATCATTGATTCTTCCATGTTTAGGGCGTTTTCTACTTCGATCTTGTTTGCTTTCCTCTTTTGTATGCATTTGCATACATATATAGTTATGGAGGGAAGAAATAAGTAGCTTTTCCATCATTTATTAATAGGTGAAGATACAGTTAAAAGATATTATATTTTATGTCACGTTGTTGTGAAGGAAGAAAAATATAATATAAAATATATATATATATAACTAACCCCAATATTAAAAAAAACAAATTATACCAAAAGAATTTGAATATTTTAATCTAATTATTTATTAATTTTAATTTTTTAAGTAGAACCGAAAAGATAGTCACAATAAAAAACGAGATCGATGTTATTTTTAAAAAAAATTAGGTTTAATTAGTTTTGTCTGTAAGATGTGCTTGAATTTTATAAAGGTTAAAAATTAAGTAAATATTATCATGTGACCACGTTAAAAGTTCTAAAAAACAATAATTTAAAGTTCTAGTTTTAAATTACTTCATTTAATATATATAGGGATAGGAGCAAGCATATTTGGCCGGTTGGCCAAGTTGCTCATCTTTGTTCCTTCATTTTCCTTAGGATCAACTTACACAATGTAAAACTCTTTAAGTTTTACACGTTTTTTGGATCGTTAGATGGGGGAATGGATGACTCAGATTAACTCCTTACTCTCTTTTTTCCAAGTGATAATCTTCACATATTTACTGTTAGTCTCATCTATTCGTTTCACTCATCCAACGGTCCAAAAAATGTGTAAAACTTATAGAGTTTTACACAGTGTAAACAGATCATATATATATATATATATATATATATATATATATATATATATATATATATATATATATATATATATATATATATATATAGAGAGAGAGAGAGAGAGAGAGAGAGAGAGAGAGAGAGAGAGAGAGAGAGAGAGAGAGAGCGCCAAGATTTCAGCTGGAGGGATAAAAGTATAATTTATTTGAAAAATGTAAGACAATTCATAACTATTACATAAATCTTCAAATTTATTATACAAATCAAGGGTAAATTCTTTTGGTATAGTTTAGTTTTTATGTGGGATAACAACATTCTCGTTTTTATTGTGATTATCTTTTCCACTTAAAAAATTAAAATTAATGATTAATAGGATTAAGATATTTAAAATTCTTTTGGTATATTTTAGTTTTTAATATTGGGGTTGATTATATATAATTTTTTTCATTCGCAAAAAAAATTAAGAGAAGACCCCTAATAACAAGTGTTGGAAAAAACTGAACTCTTAATAACAAGTATTGGAAAAAAATTAAACCCCTAATAAAAAAATATAAAAAATAAAGTTCTAATAACAAGTATTGATAAAAATAAAATTTAAGAGTAGACCCCTAATAATAAGTATTGGAAGCAATTGGACCTTTAATAACAAATATTGTAAACCAATTAGATTTTAAGTGTAACTCAAATTGACCTATTTTGACCACCGAACTAAAAAATTCAAAATTCGACTATCCAACTATTGAAATGGACCTATTTTGACCATAGACCGTTAAAATCTAACGGAAAAGTGACGTGGCGGTTAAAGTAAATTTTGTATAATTACACTTTTAGTCCTTGTTAATTATATATTATATTTATTTGGTCTTAATTTTAATTTAATTAAATAAAATTAATCAACTAATCAAATAACGACACATGTCATCACCCGATTGGATGAATTTACTCTAATTTTTAATTTAATTTATTTAATATTATATATGTATATATATTCCTCCAATCAGGTGGTGACACGTGTCATCACCTGGTTAAAGAAAAATTCAAGAGAATAGAATGTGGCCATGGTGGGGTTCAAATTCGTGACCTCTTGGGGAGAAACTAAGACTTAACCACTACACCAACTAGTCCTTAGTGATGCAAATTGCACCATTCTATATGTATCTTATAATGAAGTAAGTGTTAGAGAAAAAAGAAGTAAAAATGTTTGAGAGGAGACTCGAAAATGAGTCACATAATATATATATATATAAACGCATATCACTAAATCAATTCAAATAACTAAAAATAAAACTTTTTAATTATATTTAAAGTATAGTTAAAGAAAGATTTAAAATGAATATTTATACATATATTATCTGGTTAATTTTACCAACAATGATCTATTTCTTTAAAGAAACATAGTTTATAAAATATTTTTTAAGAAAATTATCAACACATATCATAACAAAAAATTTAAATTTATTAATTATCAAAATTATATTTTTTTAATATAATATATATAATCATTGAATTAATATATTTAATAAAAATTAAAATTATTAATTAAATTAAATAATTCGATTCAATATTATATATATGCATGAAGTTATTAAAATAAATGTGAAAAAAAACTTCACTTTATTGATATGCGTGTTTTTATATATCTCATGTGACCCATGTTCGAGGCTCATCTCAAACATTTTTACTTCTTTTTTTCCTAGCACTTGCTTCAATATAATATATATATATATATATATATATATATATATATATAATGGTGCAGTTTACATCACTAAGAGGTAGTTGGTACAGTGGTTAAGTCTTGGCTTTTCTCTTTAGCAGTCACGAGTTTAAACCCCACCATTGTCATATTCCTTTCTCTTAAATTTTTCTTTAACCAGGTTGTGACACGTGTCATGTCACCACCTGATTGGAGGAATATATATATATATATTAAATAAATTAAAAATTAGAGTAAATTCATCTAATTGGGTGATAACATGTGTCGTTATTTGATTAATTGTATTTAATTAAATTAATATTAGGACGGGCCTGTTAACACGTTACCAAACATGACTTTAGTTGAATAGTTAACCATTTCGATAATCACTGACATCCAATTTATTGGTTGACTAATTATGAGTTATTCTTCCAACTCAATATGTTTCATTTACAATGTCAGAATTTAAGCCTCTAATCTTACTTAATAAATCTAATGTCTCATCTCACTAGATTAACTGGTTGCTCATAAAATAATACTTTTAATACCAAAACTAGATCATTGGTATAATCAGTAACATCCATTCATGGGTTGACTAATCATGAGGTGCTCTCTTAACTTAATATGTTACATTTACATTATCAGAATTTAAACTTTTAACTTTACTTAATAAATTTAGAGTCTTGTCTCATTGAATTAGTTGTTCGTAAAATAACACTCTTAATACCAAAACCATTTTTTTTATTGTTGAAAGGTTTAAAGATTTGATGGACCAATTGACATTTAATAGCACAACTGAAGGTGTATGATATTGAGGGGAATTGAATATGTATAAGCACAATCATGCACATGGGTACCATCAAGCTTCTTTTTTTTGAACGGTGGCCGGTGGGCACCATCAAGCTAAGTTGGTGTACATAATTAAACATGGTATAAAAAATACAATAATGTTTGGGGTATACAATTAAACTCTACTGGTGTACGTAATGTTTTTGAATTAATAATAACAGTTAGTTTAATAAAAAAAGTAAATCTAATAAAATTATAAAAATAGGCTAATCATATTTACTAATCATTTTCACTATAATGGTTAGTGTACCAATTAAACATCATAGAATAAAATAAAATCATACAAAGATATACGTAAAAATCTCAAACAAACAACTTAAAAAAATATAGATGTATATAAACATCAGTGCCGTTAATTAAAGATAAACATCAACATTAACATAAAAATGCATATAAGTATTAGCGCAACTCAACCACGACATATCTTTGATGGTTACAAGCAGTCACTACACCAGGTTTGATATATAGCGGCGCTTTTCGTGGCGTTTTAGGAGAAAACACCGCTATTATTAAACTTATTACGGCGTTTTTGGAAGAAACGCCACAAAATGGAAACTTTAGCGGCGTTTGATAGAAATTCTCATGTTTGAGGTGTTGTGTATACAGAAAATTTCCGTTGGGAGACTCACCCACCAAAACTAAGTGTGCGATGCGGGTCAATCATAATTAATCAGGACAAAATCTTAAAAACGGGAAGAACAACCAAAAAAATTATTTAATAAATAAATTTAGGGTATATAAAATGAGTGTCTATTACCTAAAATTTATCCTAATCACTCGAGATGTTAATCACATTGCCCACCTTGCTCTACTTTTTGTACCTATTTTGTGTGTGCTCGTTTTTAGTCACACAATCGTCTTTGATGATTATTATTAGGGTAAAGTATGCCAGGTAACACCGAACTATAGGGTGTGACCTGTTTTTAACATCAACCTTTCAATTGGTCCAAATTTACCACTGAACTTTATTTTTCGACTCGTTTATACTACCCTGCCGTTAAATCGTTAACGCTGTGATGACATGGACGCTGCACCAAAACGACGTCGTTTTGGTGCCGCTATTTTGATAATAAATGACCCAAAACGACGTCGTTTTGCTAACGAAAATATATGAAATTGCGCAATCAATGAGATTTGAACCTAAGACCTTAAGCATCAATGACAAACACCTTAACCACCAAGCCAACATAATATCTTCGAATTAATTTTAGCACAAATAATATATATTCCCAACTGTAGTTTGTCATATAAATATATTATTTCTAATATAAAAATATTCAAATATTGTTATTAATAATATTAAATATATAAATAGATAAATATATTATTATAAAAACTAAATGACTAATTTTCAAAACAAAATTTGTTTAAAAAATCTAAAATTCGACAAAACTTAATCCCTAAACTCATAAACTCTAACCCTAAACTTTAAACTTTAAACCCTAAAATTTTATTCATAAACAAATAATATTAAAATATATAAACAAATAATATATTATTATAAAAACTAAAAATCTTATTTAAAAAATATAAAAATTTAATATTTACGAAAAGACCCAAAAATTCACCAAAATCTTAAAAATTTGGGGTTTAGGGTTTAGGTTTTAGGGCTTAGGGTTTAAGATTTTGGTGAATTTTTGGGTCTTTTCGTAAATTTTAAAAATTTTATATTTTTAAATAAATTTTTTAGTTTTTATAATAATATATTATTTGTTTATATATTTTAATATTACTTTATGAATAAAATTTTAGGGTTTAAAGTTTATAGTTTAGGGTTAGGGTTTATGAGTTTAGGGATTAAGTTTTGTCGAATTTTAGATTTTTTAAATAAATTTTGTTTTGAAAATTAGTCATTTAGTTTTTATAATAATATATTTATCTATTTATATATTTAATATTATTAATAACAATATTTAAATATTTTATATTAGAAATAATATATTTATATGACAAACTACAGTTGGGAATATATATTATTTGTGCTGAAACTAATTCAAAGATATTGGGTTGGCTTGGTGGTTAAGAAGTTTGTCTTTGATGCTTAAGGTCTTAGGTTCAAATCCCATTGAGTGCACAATTTCATATATTTTCGTTAGCAAAACGACGTCGTTTTGGGTCATTTATTATCAAAATAGCGGCACCAAAACGACGTCGTTTTGGTGCAGCGTCCATGTCATCACAGCGTTAACGATTTAACGGCAGGGTAGTATAAACGAGTCGAAAAATAAAGTTCAGTGGTAAATTTGGACCAATTGAAAGGGTGATGTTAAAAACAGGTCACACCCTATAGTTCGGTGTTACCTGGCATACTTTACCCTAATAATAATCATCAAAGACGATTGTGTGACTAAAAACGAGCACACACAAAATAGGTACAAAAAGTAGAGCAAGGTGGGCAATGTGATTAACATCTCGAGTGATTAGGATAAATTTTAGGTAATAGACACTCATTTTATATACCCTAAATTTATTTATTAAATAATTTTTTTGGTTGTTCTTCCCGTTTTTAAGATTTTGTCCTGATTAATCATGATTGACCCGCATCGCACACTTAGTTTCGGTGGGTGAGTCTCCCAACGGAAATTTTCTGTATACACAACACCTCAAACATGAGAATTAATATTTTTTATTTTTTATTTAATATATATTCTCTTTATTCTATTTGTTTTTAATTAAAATATAAAATAATTTCTTTAAAATTATATTGAAGTATTTTAAAATTAAAATCTAATTAAATTATATTTCACTTTAAAAAAGTAAATATTTTAAACTTATATTTAATATAATTTTATATTCAAACTTGAGATGAATTTCTTTAATTATTTTTACCAAAATTTAATATAATTGAATTAAAATTAAGTTTAAAAAATATATCATGCATTTACATAAAGTTATTAAAAAAATAAAAGAAATGAGTAAAAGAAAATGTATTTATCATTAATGAACACTTTTTAAATTAAATTTACAAAAAGAAAATATGTATTATTTTTAAGATACACAAATATTAGAATATAATATAATATAAATCATTAAACATCTTAATAGACTTTTATTATTTTTAATTGAAAATTATAGAACAAAAATAAATAAAATAAATTTCAATAATATTTTACCTATATCCAATCGAACTTAAATATATTTTCTCTTTCAAACTCAACCAACAAATAAAAATCCTAGACCCATAAATAATAATCTAATGATTGAGGTTTTATACATGTGCTTTATTTTAGATGAACCATTAGATTGACATCGTTGCTCGTTAAAATTGTGCTCAATTCGTGCTCGCCAAAAATTTTGTTGCTCAACTTAACTCGCTGCTCGTTAAGCTCGACTCATTGCTAATTGAGCTCACTAAAAATTTTACCTTATTTTTAACTAAAAGTAAAATTTAACAATACTATATGCGGCTTAATATTAACATAAATTAACAAATTTAACCAAAAAAATATCAAAAGAGTGTATAAATCACTTTCAAAGTTTAAATTCAAAATTAACAATCCACAAATACACCAAACTAGCATATTAAAACTAAAGTAACAATTCACAAATTCATCAAACTAACATATTAAAACTAAAGTATCAATCTACAAATATTTTAAAAAATTAATGAGCTACTCGCAAACTTATCGAGCCGAGTTAGACTTTGCTCGACTTAACTCATTAAAATTTCGAGTCGAGTTCGAGTCGAGTCAACCCAAGTCGAGCGTTTATCGAATTTTGACCGAGTCGAGTTCGAGCAGCTCACGAGCTGCTCAACTCGTTAAGCACCCCTAATTATAAATATTAAAAACTTTATTTGAATTTCTTTATATTAATATTTTGCAACTTATTAGATTTAGTAGTAAGAGTAATTATACCGAATAAATTAATTAATCATTTAGATATTAATTAATTTAAAATATTTTACCAAAAATTTTAATAACCGTATCGATAAACTTTTTGGTACCGTGAACACCCCTATCGATAAGTAGGGTTGTGCCATTAGTGATTTTTATTGCGAGAGTGAATTTGTTTTTGAAATGGCGGCTAAACAGCAGCTGAATTTATTAGACATTGAAAAGAGTTTGGCGGCCTAAAACCTTGGAATTTATGAACCCAACGGCTGTTAACTTCATATAGGCATAGCCGAAATTTAAATGGTTTTTAAGAACTTTTTGTTTTAAAGGTGCCACGCGCAAAAAGAAATATATCACGATTATAAATACAAATAGAGTTAATAGCACCATACATCCTCAAACTGATCTTCATTCTAAATTAGTCTTTAAACTTTTAAATAGTTTAATTTCATCCCCAAATTATGACTCTCATTTTAAATTGATCCTCAAACTTTTGAATGTTCCATTTTCGTCCCCAAACTATGACCCTCATTCTAAATTGGTTCCCGAATGTTTTGAATGGTTTAATTTTATCATCAAATTATCGTTTATATCACATCATATTTTTTACATAATATACATGTCTTTCATGACAATAAACAATTTTTATAGCGAATTTATTAATATAACACATGATTAGCATATATTGATAATTTGGGGATGAAATTAGAATGTTCAAAAAGACCGATGACCAATTTAGAATGAGAGACATAATTTGAGGATGAAAATTGAATGCTCAAAAGTTTGGGGACCAATTTAAAATAAAAGGTCGTAGTTTGATAATGAACTTATAATGTTTAAAATTTATGGACTAATTTAGAATGGGGATTATAGTTTAGGATCATGTAATGCAATTAACTCATACAAATAATAAAACATATGAATAATTACATTTTTTTCTAAATAGTTCCTACGGGGAGGGATAATTTACTCCTAATGGGTATTGAACCAACAATCGAAAGGAGTGCGAAAGGTATCAATCGACAACTTTTAACCAATTGCTCTAGAGATTATTGACAAATAATTACAATTAACGCATACATGACATGTTTTGGTGTTGAGCGTATAATAGAGATTGTTCTTGCTGGGTTGTTTGGGGATACTGCCTTGTTGTGTGTGCGGTGAGGAAGGGGCAATTGCCCTGGCATACATGGCATGCTTTGGTGTTGAGCGGTGCAAGGGATCAGACGATTTTGATGGTCGGTCCTTGTTTAAGTGTTGGTACTTTTGTTGAGGCTAGGTGTTTGGTCTATGGTTCTTTATGTTAATATTCGTGTTGACACTCTTTTCCTTCGATGAATTTAGAGAATATTTTAATGAGGCCTATGCGAATATTTGCTTTTATATGATTCTCTTGAAATAAAATTGTACAAGTTTACTTATAAAAAAAGTGTGATAAATTTGATATCATAATACATTTTAAGGAAAGCTACACATAATTAATACAAAATGAAATTAGATCATAGATAATGTTACTAGTACTTTTCTTATTAATCACAAGTCCTATTCGGATGTTCTATTAATCATAAATCCAACACCAGTCCAATAAAAATCAATAATTTTAAAAAAACTGATTTCTTGATGAAGATAATATTATGGATACAGAACTGACTTTTGATGGGCCGGACCTAATGGGAAAAGGTCTTCAATGTTTTGCCCAAGTTTAATCCAAATAAAATTAAGCGAGTAAAATTCAATTTGATTCTCGAAAAAATTATTATTATTTTCTTCAAATTCAAGCACATGTAGGATTCATGTTCATCTACACATTTCAACTGCTACCTGAACCAATGGATCATGTTGATCTATATATTCATCTACTACCGGAACCACTACCATTGTATTGCAGAAACTGGAGTGTTCGAAAATGGAGCATAACGCTGGACAAGAGGATTAACCGTCCTCCCGATCTTCGTCCAAACAGTTTGGTGGTACCCGGCACTAACCGGAGCATGGTACATAAGCTTCAAAAGCTGCAAGAGAGAGAAAAAAAAAGGACAGAATGCGGACACATTGTAGTAAAGTTGACAGTTTATAAATCTCAGTAAGGGTCTACCTATAGATGGTGGAACGATTAAAATTATGCCTTAAGAACTTCGCGATGTGTTCAAGTGTTCGGCATAAAATGGGAATCAAAGCACCTGCAATGAAGATCCAAATCAGTTCATCATACTACACAATAAAGAGAATTCAGTTACAAAAAGGTTAAAAAAACATTAGGGGCAGAAACAAACTCTCACATTTAAGGAAAAGATTTGAAGTGAGAAATGTAAGGCAGTAGATTAAGTGTATAAAATCTTTAGTTGCAATTATTGACTGAAAATACACTTGAACTGCCTGCAAATTCCATGCCCTTGGTTTCTGCATGGCATATAGCACCCATTCAACACAAGAAGAGTGGTATATTGAATCAAACAGATGATAAGTAGTGTTTGCCCAAGCATTAACAGAAAATTGTAGTGTTTGCCGGTCCCAACGCACAGAACTTGTATTTGAACCTGCAGCTGCGCCTGCCGATGCACCTGAACTTCGTGTGGTCGAGCCTACATGACAAGTTTAGTTAAGTTCAATTAAGGAAATACCTTCAATAAGGAAGAGACAATACAATTGTCACGACCGTTTTTTAGATCCGTTTGTGAAAAAACAACCTCACGATTAGAGTTTTGGAATTCGGGGTTTTCATTTTAATTTGATCTTGAAATTAAGGATTTTTTTTAATTTTAGTCAAATATCCTTTATTTGCTTAAAAATCATTTTAAAGTCGCCACCGGTCACTTTGGTAGAACGTACACCATAAAAAGAGTACTAGAGATACTTTTTGAAAAGTTCGTGTTCGAGAGTCGGTTACGCGTAGGGAAGGGTTAGCACCCCTACAAGCGCCCGTTCTCGGTACCTTATTAATTCCACGTGAGATTTTGGCATTTCGAACATTAATCTGAATTTAATTAAGTCTTTTAATTGTAAAATGAATTTCATTTTAAATGAGAATATCCTTTTGTTAGGAAATACATTTTGGACGAATATAAGTCTTGAAACGTCCAAATACATTATGACACTTCAATTTATATTCAAAATGCACCTCAACACAAAAGGTTTGATGCATGTCAAATTATTGTCTTGTTCATTTTAAGTAAAACCTAATTAAGACTCCATTAATTTAATTAATTAAAATTCTATGAATATTATTAATTTTGGGCTTTTAATGGTAACACCCAAATAATATATACTTTATTTTTAGCATCAGAAGAAAACACACCTTAAGCGGTAATAGCTCTAACGACGAACAAAGGGAGGTCGCGTCTTCGATGTAAGGTGATGACAACGTCAATTCGAGAAGAATTCATAAAACATGGGAGTAACTAATAGCGACGACACTTTAAACTTAATGCTTAGGTTTATTTCTGTACGTAATAACTATGACTATATATAGAGAGAGTTGAGAGTTGGTAATCTAAACAAATTAGGTTTGGAATAATAATAATAATAATAATAATAATAATAATAATAATAATAAACAAGAATTTAAGTTGAAAAAGAAGAGTCAGTTTAGTCATGAAAAAAGGAATTAGAATTCAATTTGAATTAAAAAGGTTTAAAAAATAAATTAAACAATTAAGAAGAAGAAAAAAAAGGGGACGGTTGGGGCAGAAGTTAAAGAGAATTGAAATTAAATTTGATAAAAGGGTTATTTATGGATCCAGTCCTTAAACTTTCAAGAAGTTTCATATTAACTTCCAAGTTTGATAAAAATTCTTATTTAGTCCCTCGTAAAAATTAGGGTTCTGGTTAGGGTTTTCAATTATGGATTTCAAATTTTAGGGTTTTTAAATTAGGGATTTTGCGAATCTAGGGTTTACAATTTGGGCGTAATTTTTGGGGTGTTACAGATACACCCTTAGGGTTTCAGCTACAGGAAATTTTCAGTAGCCAAAATCTGTACCAGTACGCCTCTGTTGTATCGATACAGTGTACTTTAAAATACCCAACGGTTAGTTCGCGTATCGATACGGTTGTATCGCATACCGATACGCCCAACTACCCCAACAGTCAATTTTCCAACGATCTTTTAAATTGTAGGATTGTACCGATACGCTTACATGTGTATTGATACGAACCAGCTGGAAGTACTCAACGACTAATTCCTAAAAGGGACTGTATCGATACGGACATCCGAGTATCGATACGCAAAGCTGTAAAATTGTATTTATGGTGAGAAATAAAGGCTCTAACGGCTCAAATTCATCTCTAACAGCTAGTAACGGCTATAAACTTAAAGAGGGGTATAAAAGGGACCTCCAAGCATCAAGAGAATACTAATGCTTCAATTTTCAATAACTATATGATGGGAAATTTGTCTTAGGGCTTTAATTATTCATTCTTTGTATAGATAACACTTGTGAGCCAAAATTGTCATATTTGCTCAAGTGTTTAGGTTTGGGTGGGAGCTTAAAGAGTGCAAACAAATAACTTGTGAGAGGATTTGTAGTTTGCTTATTTTATTTCTCTTGTAAAGAGTGTTTGGTTAACTGTTTGTAAGGGGTTCCTCCTAAGCATTGAAAAGGGTACGAATAAATTAGTGAATTGGTTGGAAAATCCTTAGTGGGGGCTAAGGTAGTGGATGTAGGTGCTTGTTCGAAGCCCGAACCACTATAAATTCATCGTGTCATTCATTTTTTGCTTCCACAAATCAATCACCCAAAAATCTAACTTCTCCACCACTTGGAAATCCATTTCGGTTGAAGTAAATCGAGCCTATCAAGTCTAACAATTGGTATCAGAGTGAGGCTCAATCAAAAGGGAATTAACATCCTATTGAGACGTTATGATTAGCTCGATACATCAGTTCAACCAACCGATTGAATGGCACAATCCATCGACAAGCCATCATTCTTTGACGGGACCAACTATGATGTTTGATAAGTGCCCAAAAGTACTACATTTTGACCCTTTTTTACGTGGCAATTATCACTCAACCTACACCCATTTGAGCTGCATTATGACCCTTCATGCATTAATATCATCATTTATGCCTTTGATCCTTATATTCTATTTATTTTATGAAAAATGTACTATTTGATGCATGTTTGGTGCTTCTACAGATTTGCACAATGTGAGGGCGGGATGATGTCGTGACGACACTAGAGGACAAGGAAAGAATGAGGCCAAACCAGCTAGTAGCAGACCCTGATCGAGCCAAGCCACAACGGATAGCTTCTACTAAGGGAATCTGATTTATGATGAAGCCTTGCGGAGCAGAACCAGTCACAGACCCATGCCGAGGCAGCAGAATGCCATGTCGCGGCCATGTACTATTCAACCTGCCGGAGGACAAAATAGGCAAAGTGGTAGCTGATTTGAAGAGCTTTAAACGCCAGATTTTTCTACACAGATTGCATGTTAGCTGGAGTTCGAGAAGAGAACGAAAACATGGAAGGAAGGATAAAGTTGGACTTTTGGTTAAAATGTATATTGTATTAAATTAAAGAGATTAACCTCTTTAATGAAGTTATGTCCAAGTCCAACTTAACTTCCTCTCTAAGAAGGATTTGTGCCTACATTTTCCCCTATATAAAGAGGCTTGCCGTCATCACAAGAGGAGGAGAGGAGAGTTCGATAGATAATCAAAGAGAGATATTAGGATTAGTTTGTGTTTTCTTTTCTTTCATTATGTTCTAATTTCATTAGAGTTAGGATTAGTTTGTTTAGTAGTTGTGTGAAGATTATTGTACTTTGTTTATGTTTTTAATGAAATTAAGTTGAGGTTTGCTTATTCTTGGCTTTAATCATTCTTGCATACTTATCGAGAGAGAGTTTGTGAGATTATCTATTTGTTCAATATCGAGAGAGTTGAACTCACGAAACAAGTAAGTACGGTTTTCAACCAAGTGGTGTTAACTAATTCGGTCTAGAGGTAGGTTAAGAATTTCAGCTGCTAAGAGAAGCGTGTGATTGGTTGGTGTTTGTCTTTGGTTTACGTTGAGAGGTATGGTCAGAGTTCAACCATCAATAGTGTTCCAAGCTTAGAGATAAGGACGAGCCATTCAAGGACGCTTTGCCGGACCTTAACAGTATCTGCCCAAGAGTAAGAGATTGTCGTAGAAGAGAATCAACCTTTGCGGCCGCGACAGGAACTTAGGTTACTGCCAAGGCAGTTTGGTGTTGCAGCATTCAAGAACAGAGATAAGTCAATAGGATTCTACACTACGGCACATTCTAATCCGACCTATTCTCTCGAACTTGATTCTCTTTTACTTTTATTTCTGGCATATTTTAGTTTTAGTATTTTTAGATTACTCAACAACCCAACTCATCTGTGTTTTTTACTTTAATTATTTTGCAGTGCAAGGAAGTGGAATCAAAAGGCTAGCTCAATCCCTGTGGAGACGGTACTCGATATACTTATCATTATATTATTTGATACGTGTACACTTGCATTATTGCGGGGCACTTTTACGTGAGCATCAATGTTCTTCCTAAAATCCAAGGATTACAAGCTTTTGGACATAGTTGAAGATGTATCATTCGTGCCACAACGAAAAAAGACGGATTAGAGTGCGGATGATCGCAAGAAGATAGAGCTTAATTGCAAGGCTTTGCACATTCTTTTTTGTGCATTTAGCCCCAACATCTATAAGAAGATGTATTCTTGTGAAAATGCCAATGAGGAATGAGACAAGCTTGAAGTCACATACGAAGAAACCAACGATGTAAAGGAGACCAAGATCGGTCTTCTCAACTTAGAGTATGAGAACTTCAAGATGAACCCGGATGAAGACATCAAGAGGATGTTCGACCGATTCTCTACAATCGTCAATCAACTCAAAGGTTTTGGAGAGAAGATTTCAGAAGACAAACTCGTTCGAAAGTAAATTTATTCACTTCCCGAGTCATGGGATTCAAAAAAGACGACCATCATTGAAGCCAAAGACTTGAAGAAGCTTAACCTTGATGAGCTAATCGAATCTTTTCTTACCTATGAGATGATGTCTAAACCCTTGAAGAGGGAGAAAGAGAAGAAGATCAAGAAGCGAGGCATTAATGTCAATGTCATCGCCCTTCCATCCTCCATATGCCAACACGAAGAATCTAGTGAGGAGGAAAGAGAAGAGGAAGAGATGGCCTATCTCTTTGAAAAGTTTGCCCGATTCATGAAGAGCAAAATGGAAGAATCCAAGCATGAATCAAGGAAAAAGAGGACGAGCTCTTCAAACCATAAGAAGAAGACATATGAGGCTACTTGGAGTGATGAAGATTGCACCGACAATGAACAACCAACCTTTGCCTTATGGCCATCGAAAAAGATTCAAGGGTAACTTCTAATTCATCTACCTCATGTTCTTATTCTTTTGATGAATTAGAAGATGCCTATGATGATTTGGTTTTGGAATTTAAGGCATCATTTTCTAAGAACAAGAAGATACTTTCAAATTTGAAAAAGGAATATGATTTGCTTTCCAAAACAAATCTAGAGTTTGAAGCAAAATTAAAGATTTTGAACTTAAAGTTTCAAATTTACAAAATTTGCTTCAAACGATTGAAAAATATCATCAAAAAGAAGTTGACGATCTTTAGAAGGAAAAAAGTTTGATTTCCAATGAAATTCAAAAGAAAAACAATTTGGGAAAATCAAATTTTTATGTTAGACGATCCAGTGCCCCTAGATTTTTGAATGGCAAAGCTTTTAGAAGTATTTGGGTCCCAAAAGGACTAAGTACTTCAACTAAAAAGAATGAAATTTAAAAATGGATTCCTAAGGAGACAAAATTTTGTGCAACTAACATTTATGGATCCAAAGCAATTTGGATACCAAATATTACTTGATTGTCTTATGATAGGTGTGATGGAGAGTGATCAACAAGTCCAAATTTAAGGGGGAGCTCCATACACACAAGAAGGAGAACACTTGAAGAAGGAAGGCTTCACATCCTCCCTTGAAGTTTAAGTGTTGGTAAATTTCTAGTTGTTTTTGTTTCAATCAGATTTATTTTCTATAACAACTAGATAATCATATTGTTGTACTAACATTATTTGATGCCTTGAGAAAGGGGGAGGCAATTTTTAAAACCAAATTTTTTAAAAGATTCAAATTCTTTAAATCTCTTTTGTTATTTTTTTGGCCTAAAGTCTCGTGAATTCTTTTTGATATAACAAAAAGAGGAGAAATGGATTGAAAAAGTTTGAAAAATTAATTTTTTAAGTGAATAAGGGGGAGCTTTAACTACTTTTAAATTTTAAAATCTATTATTCAAATTTTTAAATACAAAGGGGGAGAATCTCAAACAATTTTTCAAGCTAGTTTTATTATATCAAAAAGGTGGAGATTGTAGAACTATGCGTTTTTATATAATAATTGATAAATTGATTTGGACTAAATTGAAAAGAATTCAAAATGTTTTGAAAGTCCAAACAACTTGAAAAATGTTTAAGGGTTTTAAAAAGGCTTTAGAACAATTTAAAATGTCTTTAAAGTAGCCAAACCCATAAATCTAATATTATCGTACCGATATGGTTCATACTGTATCGATACACCTTAGGGTTTCAGCTACATGAAAATTCCAGTAGCCAAAACTCGTACCAATACGCCTCTGCCGTATAGATATGATGTGCTTTAAAATACCCAACGGCTAGTTCGTGTACCGATACGGTTCTATCAAGTACCGATACGCCCAACTACCCCAACGAACAATTTTCCAATTATCTTTTAAATTGTAGGACCGTACCGATACGCTTACATGTGTAACGATACACATCAGCTGGAAGTACTCAATGGCTAACTCCTAAAAGGGACTGTATCGATACGGACATCCAAGTATCGATTCGTAAAGCTACAGAAGTGCATTTATGGTGGGAAATAAAGGCTCCAACGGCTCAAATTCATCCCTAACAGTTAGTAACGACTATAAACTTAAAGAGGGGTATAAAAGGGACCTCCAAGCATCAAGAGAAGACTAATGCTTCAATTGTCAACAACTATATGATGAGAAATTTGTCTTATGGCTTTAATTATTCATTCTTTGTATAGACAACACTTGTGAGAAAAAATTGTCATATTTGCTCAAGTGTTTAGGTTTGGGTGAAAACTTAAAAAGTGCAAACAAATAACTTGTGAGAGGATTTGTAGTTTTCTTATTTTATTTCTTTTGTAAAGAGTGTTTGGTTAATCTTTGGGTAAAAGGATTAATCATTTGTAAGGGTTTCCTCCTAAGCCTAGAAAAGATGACGAATCAATTAAGTGAATTGGTTGGAAAATCTTTAGTGGGAGCTAAGGTAGTGGATGTAGGTGCTTGTTCAAAGCCCGAACCACTATAAATTCATCGTGTCATTCATTTTTGGCTTCCACAAATCAATCACCCAAAAATCAACTTCTCCACCACTTGGCAATCCATTTCGGTTGAAGGAAATTGAGCCTACCATGTCTAATAATTGGTATTAGAGCAAGGCTCAATCGAAGGGGATTAACATCCTATTGAGGCGATCCGGGAAGATTGATACATCAATTCAACCAACCGATTGAATGACGCAATCCATCGACAAGCCACCATTCTTTGACGGGACCAACTATTCCTTTTGGAAGACAAGAATGATGTTCATAAAATCCAAGGATTACAAGTTTTTGGACATAGTTGAAGATGGTTCGTTTTTGCCACAACGAAGAAAGACGGATTAGAGTGCGGATGATCGCAAGAAGATGGATCTTAATTACAAGGCTTTGCACATTCTTTTTTTGTGCATTTAGCCCCAACATCTATTTGAAGATGTCTTCTTGTGAAGATGCCAAGGAGGTATTGGACAAGCTTGAAGTCACGTACGAAGGAACCAATGAAGTAAAAGAGACCAAGATCGGTCTTCTCAACTTAGAGTATGAGAACTTCAAGATGAACTCGGATGAAGACATCAAGAGGATGTTCGACCGATTCTCTAAAATCGTCAATCAACTCAAAGGTTTTGGAGAGGATATTTCGGAAGACAAACTCATTCGGAAGGTAATTTATTCACTTTCTGAGTTATGGGATTCAAAGAAGATGGCCATCATTGAAGCCAAAGACTTGAAGAAGCTCAAGCTTGATGAGCTAATCAAATCCATTCTTACCCATGAGATGATGTCTAAACCCTTGAAGAGAGAGAAGGAGAAGAAGATCAAGAAGCAAGGCATTGATGTCAATGTCATTTCCCTTCCATCCTTCACATGACAACACGAAGAATCTACTGAGGAGGAAAGTGAAGAAGAAGAGATGGCCTATCTCTTCGAAAAGTTTACCCGATTCATGAAGAGCAAAATGGAAGAATTTAAGCATGAATAAAGGAAAAAGAGGGCGAGCTCTTCAAGCCATAAGAAGAAGGCATATGTGGCTACTTGGAGTGATGAAGACTCAACTGACAATGAACAAGCCAACCTTTGCCTTATGGCCATCGAAAAAGATTCAAGGGTAACTTCTAATTCATCTACCTCGTGTTCTTATTCTTTTGATGAATTACAAGATTTTGATGATGATTTGCTTTTGGAATTTAAGGCATCATTTTCTAAGAACAAGAAGCTACTTTCAAATTTGAAAAAGGAATATGATTTGCTTTCCAAAACAAATCTAGAGTTTGAGGCAAAAATTAAAGATTTTGAACTTAAAGGTTTAAATTTCAAAATTTGCTTCAAACGATTGAAAAATATCATCAAAAAGAAGTTGATGATCTTTAGAAGGAAAAAGGTTTGATTTCCAATGAACTTCAAAAGAAAAACAATTTGGGAAAAATTAAATTTCTATGTTAGACAATCTAGTGCCCCTAGATTTTTGAATGGAAATTTTTTAGAAGTATTTGGGTCCCAAAAGGACTAAGCACTTCAATTAAAAAATCATGAAATTGAAAAATGGATTTTTAAGGAGACAAAATTTTGTGCAACTAACGTTTATGGATCCAAAGCAATTTAGATACCAAAAATTACTTGATTGTCTTATGATAGGTGTGATGGAGAGTGATCAACAAGTCTAAATTTGAAGGGGAGCTCCATACACACAAGAAGGAGAACAGTTGAAGAATGAAGGCTTCACATCCTCCCTTGAAGTTCAAGTGTTGGTAAATTTCTAGTTGTTTTTGTTTTTGTTTCAATTAGATTTATTTTCTATAACTAGATAATTATATTGTTGTACTAACATTATCTGATGCCTTGAGTAAGGGGAGCCAATTTTTAAAACCAAAATTTTTAAAAGAGTCAAATTCTTTAAACCTCTTTTGTTATTTATTTTTTTGGCCTAAAGTCTCATGAATTTTTTTTATATAACAAAAAGGGGAGAAATGGTTTGAAAAAGTTTGAAAATTTAATTTTTCAAGTGAATAAGGGGAGCTTGAAATACTTTTAAATTTTAGAATCTCTTATTCAAATTTTTAAATACAAAGGGGGAGAATCCCAAACAATTTTTCAAGCTAGTTTTATTATATCAAAAAGGGAGAGATTGTAAAACTATGTGTTTTGATATAATAATTGAAAATTTTATTTGGACTAAATTGAAAAGATTTTAAAATGTTTTGAAAGTCCAAACAACTTGAAAATATGTTTAAGGGATTTTAAAAGGCTTTGGAACAATTTAAAATGTCTTTAAAGTAGCCAAACCCATAAATTTAATGTTATTGTACTAATATGGTTCATATCGTATCGAATCACCTTAAGGTTTCAGCTACAAAAAAATTTCAGTAGCCAAAACTCGTACCGATACGCCTCTACCGTATCGATACAATGTGCTTTAAAGTAGCCAAACCCATAAATTTAATGTTATTGTATTGATATGGTTCACATTGTATCGGATACTAATACGCCCTACTACCTCCAACGGTCTTTTAAATTGCAGGACTGTACCGATACGCTTACATGTGTATCGATACGTATCAGCTGAAACTACTCAATGGCTAATTCCTAAAAGGGATTGTATCGATACGAACATCCAAGTATTCATACGCAAAGCTGCAGAACTGCATTTACGATGGGAAATAAAGGCTCCAACGACTCAAATTCATCCCTAAAAGTTAGTAACGACTATAAACTTAAAAATGAGTATAAAAGGGACCTCCAAGCATCAAGAGAAGACTAATGCTTCAATTGTCAACAATTATATGATGATAAATTTGTCTTATGGCTTTAATTATTTTATTTCTCTTGTAACGAGTGTTTGGTTAATTTTTGGGTAGAAAGATTAACCGTTTGTAAGGGTTTACTCCTAAGCCTAAAAAAGAGGACAAATCAATTAGTGAACTGGTTGGAAAATCTTTAGTGGGAGCTAAGGTAGTAGATGTTGGTGCTTGTTCGAAGCCCGAACCACTATAAATTCATCGTGTCATTCATTTTTGGCTTCCACAAATCAATCACCCAAAAATGTAGCTTCTCTGCCACTTGGTAATCCATTAAGGTTGAAGGAAATCGAGCCTATTAAGTCTAACAAATTAGAAAAAATATTTTTTTATGATCACAAATATCTAACTTATTGACTAATTAATTCAAAGATTCATTTGAAAGAAATAACTTTTTGGTTTTACTAGTCAGATTTTTCTAGCATTAAATGTTTTAATTTTCATTATTTTATTTATGGAGTATGTTTGATATTTATAATATTTAATGGATTAATATCCTATACACTGGCGGTGGAAACAGAAAGTTTCCACAAACGTCTTAGTTTTAGGGTATAAGGAATTAGTTTAGGGTATAAGGGTTAGGGGTTTAGGTGTAGGGGTTTAGAATTTAGGGGTAATTGTTTTAATTTAAGGTTTATGATTATAATTTAGGGTTTATAGGTTAGGGTTTAGTTTTTAGGGTAATATGGTGAGGATTTATGTTTTAACCTATAAATCCTAAATTATAACCCTAAACATTAAATTGAAACAACTATCCCTGAATTCTAATCCCCTACACCTAAACCCCTAAACCATATACCCTAAACTAACTCCCTATACCCTAAAATTAAGGCGCTTGTGGAAACTTTCAGTTTCTACCGCCAGTGTATAGGATATTTATCCATATTTAATCTATAAATTTTTTAAATAGTTTTAAAATATAAACATATACAATTTAAGATATTATTTAAAAAATGTTTCCCGATACATCTATTTATGATATTAAATTTTAATTTTAATTGGTGTATGAATATAACACTCGTTAAAATCAGGGACGGAGCTAGGATTTGAAGTTAGGGAGGGCAAAACATAAATTTTGAAAGGTGAGAGGGGCAAATTCACAATTATCCCAATTTTTTCTAAAAAAATATAAAAAATTAAAGGGTAAAAAAAATTTTCTCCCCAACCGGGGGGGCCACAACCCCACCCATGGGAGCTGTGGCTCCGTCCCTGGTTAAAATGATGTAATTAATTATTAAAGGACTTCTAACGTTATTTTTCCCTAAATGGTTTATTGTAAATAGAACTATATATGTTTAAAGAATAATGGAAAATATTTTATTTTTTTAGTAATATGCATGTTCGTTCTACAGTTCATGTTCGGGATGCGAGGCTGCCCCTCCCAACAATGTCGTCTTCAAGGTTCAAATTTGTGTCCTCTACTTGGGAGTGCAATGTGCCTTACCAATGCACCCAACACTTGTTGGTAATAATGGAAAATACTATGGGATGAGTCTACCACGTGCGTCAAACACCGCTGAACACCACTAACGCTGAACACCGTTGAACATCATTAAATTGATTAATAAAGATTAAAAATCTGAATGACTTAACATACAATTATAAATTAAAATAAAATAAATTATTCCATGAATCATTCTCACCACATCATCCATCGTCCTACCCAATTAAATAAAACCACATCATTTTTATTTTTCACATAATATATTTTTATAAATTAAAATTTACAAATCATCATCTTCTTCCTCATACCTCATATATTAATTTTAATAGATTAATGAATAAAATCGTTAAAAAAATACCCAAAAAATTTAACCCATCAAAAAACACAAAAAAATAAAATAACAATCTGAATATATTAGATGAAATATTTTTAAAACTGAAATTCAAACACTGTCAATTTTTTTTCATGTGATATACATTTGTATTATAATTTTCAAGCCATCGTCTTTCTTCCTTCCCTAAAAAGTAAAACTAGGGTTTAATCTGTAATAAGTATTTAATTTAATTTTTATTTTTAAAAATATTAGACACAAAAAGTTTATATCTTTACGTGACAGAAATTTTTTACATATACAAAGTCTTGAACTCATAACATACTTAAATAATATTAAATTATTTAACACTTGGATAAACTTGTTGATTACGTGTGATATAATTTAATGATAGATTAAATTAAAATCTTTATTTAGGCGTAATAGAGTGAATTTTATTTAATGCAGCCTAGTAAGTAAAACTTATTAGTAAATTCCTAAGAATTTATTACGGTAAACAGCAAAGTAAGGTTGCATATCTATAACTATACGCTGCTTGTCGGTCATGTGATGAAAAGACTTGATTTTGGGCATAGTCTCCAAGTTGCCCCCACGTTTCCTTAGCGGCATTTGCGGGGCACACTCTCTATCTCTCTCTACTAAATTCCTCAAAAGAAAAAGGCTGTCTTTCCTTTGTTTTATTGCAAAAAAATCAACACCACCATCCGGTGGTTTTAGTTTTCTTCAACTTTTGGAAATATAGGTAAGAATTTCTCAACTCTTTAGCTTCTTCCTTTTTATTATTTCCAAGGTTTCGTCCATCTTGTAATGCTGCATTTCGATTATCATCAACTGTTGCATTCTTGCTAGCGAGTGGGAACTCATTGTTCTGATCTCTAAATTTGAGTTTGGTGATCTGGGTTTTGCTTTTTGGAGGATTTAGAGATCTGGGGTTTTCTCATTTTGTTGTTAAGTTTGGATTTTTAGAGGCTGTTGGAGATTGCAATCTTGCTGATACCACGAAGCGAGCTAGTTGACTGGTTTGTTTTCCCGAGCCTGACTTTTTGGATCATTTTCATTGGGTTTCTGGGGGTTGCTGTTGTCAATTCCTTTGTGTTTTGGCTTCGATCTTTGGTAGACATTTAATGGCTTGAATTTTGGCATCTTTTGCTGTTGAAACCCTGTATAGATATAGTTTTCCGGAACAATAGTAGATTTGGGTGTTTAGATTGTTCTAAATCGGATATGAGATTGTAGAGATATTGTAGTGTTGGCCATTTGGAGAACTATGACTTCAATTGTACCTTCTGTAATTTCACCAACTTCTAGTGATATCTCACCACCACCACCACCAGCACCTCCTACCTCCTCCTCCCCTAATTCCTCAAGCACTTCGCCATCCCCTACATCATCTCAGCCAAATCAAACTACCGATCCACCAGCATTGTCACCACCATCAAGTTCTTCGTCTCCACCACCTCAAGCACCTCCTCCAGATGTCCCTACAGCTCCTCCTCCATCACCACCTTTATCACCGCCACCAGCTTCATCTCCACCTCCATCACTGCCAACATCTCCTCCACTTGGTGATGATTCGCCACCCTCTCCAGTTTTATCACCACCTCCGGTGCAATCACGTGGCTCTCCTCCTCCACTAGCTGAACCAGCACCTCCAGTTGCAACTTCACCTCCGCCGCAGATAATCTTGCGTTCCCCACCTCCTCCAGCTAATGTTCCAACTCCACCTTCCACAAAATCTCCACCTTCACCTCCACAGCAGACAATTTTTAGTACCCCGCCTCCTCCAGCTAATGTTCCAACACCGCCTTCCCAAAAATCTCCACCTTCACCTCCACCACAGATAATTTTTAGTTCCCCGCCTCCTCCAGCTACTGTTCCAACATCACCTTCCCCAAAGTCTCCACCTTCACCACTAGCAACACCACCAACTGAAAGCTCTTCCAAATCTCCTACGCTTACACCTCCACCATCTAGCTCTATTTCTCCTCCTCCTCCTCCCACAACTTCCCCCTCAACACCCACATTATCATCCCCGCCACCTTCGGCTCCCTCAACCTCCTCACCCCCTACAGCTTCACCCCCAGCAACTCCAAGTACTCTGACAACAACTGTAAGTCCTAGTTCATCACTTTTGCCCCTAGTTCCAACTGAGAAACCAACTGCAAAGTCAACTAATGGTTTATCTGCCAATGCAACATCCTCTGGTAAGAATGGTTTAAGCACTGGAGGGGCTGTGGGAATAGGCATTTTTGCTGGGTTTATTGTGCTCAGTCTTCTTGCGATGGCTGTATGGTTTGTTCAGAAAAGAAAGAGGAAGAGGGCTGGACCAAAAATTGGGTACACTGTGCCTTCTCCATTTGCTTCATCACAAAATTCAGGTAAATAATGAAACAATGCTTAGGGAAGCAGCTTTTAATGTTCTTCTGTTGGTTGTGGATTTTCTAAATTCCATGCGAGAATTAACTTCATTTCTTCTATGTTTCCCGGATTAATTTCCAAATCCTCAACAATACTTATTTAATGGCCAAAAACTCCAAAAGTCTTAATCTGAAAAGAAAGTTTCCCTGATAGTCGGCCTAAAAATTTTGTAGAGAATGTAACACCTAAAGTGAACTTGCACTGCAGATGCAGCATTTTTAAGGCCGTGGTCTCCGCATCAACCTGTGGGAAGTGGTTCTAACAGTGGTTTTTATTCACCACCGGAGCCTGGTGGGGTCAATAATTCTCGGTCATGGTTCACGTACGAAGAGCTAATCCAGGCAACAAGTGGGTTTGCCGAACATAATCTTTTGGGTGAAGGTGGATTTGGTTGTGTATACAAAGGTATCCTTATAGATGGCAGAGAAGTGGCTGTCAAGCAGCTAAAGATTGGTGGTGGGCAGGGGGAAAGAGAGTTCAGAGCAGAAGTTGAGATTATCAGCCGAGTACATCATCGCCATTTGGTTTCATTGGTGGGGTATTGTATATCAGAGCATCAAAGATTGCTTGTCTATGATTATGTCCCGAACAACACCCTTCATTACCATCTCCATGGTAAGAGTTCTGATCTTAAACTCCTAAAAACTTCTGTCTACTTAACCATTCTTTGTTTACGACTTTTAAGATGTTAAGCATAACTTTGATTTCGAAATTTGAACAAACTTGGATGAAATACATGTATGGTTAAAATTCAGTTGATATATGGACTTTTATACCAATTTCCCTTTCCATTAACTTGCTTGGTCATCCAACTTTTGGTGGATTCAGATATTCGACATATGATTTAAAATTTTGAATTTGGATTTTTTATGGATTTGGATTTCTGGCCGATAAGAATATTTATTTCGGATTCAAATAGTAATACTCGGATAATTTGAGGATAAGAATGGATTCAGATTTTTTGGCAGATTTGAGGATTGTTACTTCCAACTCGCGGTCCCCCTAAGTCTCAAACTCACATGATTTTGAGTATCCACCTATACATTGAATCAAAGATGAGGGATGACATAAACATGAAAAATACTCTTTGTGATCCTCTTTGGCATATGACAATGTTCTAATTTAATGCGCTTTTATGGAGTTTTGCAGGTGGAGACCGGCCAGTTATGGATTGGGAAGTACGACTCAAGGTTGCTGCAGGTGCAGCACATGGGATAGCTTACCTCCATGAAGACTGTAATCTACCTGTTCTTTCTTCTCTTTGCCCCACTTTGATACTGACATATGCTGCAGATCCTCAAAATTTCTGAATAAGGATAACTATAGAGTTTAAACAACATATAGACATAGTTTTTCATGCTCTTCCTATAATATGTTCCATCATCACATCATTCCCAGTGTAACTTCTTAAGCAAGATTTCTTTTTTTTTTCTTTTTTTTGGCTTCAACCAGGCCATCCTCGCATTATTCACAGGGATATCAAGTCATCAAACATTCTTCTTCACAACAATTTCGAGGCTCAGGTATGCCCATTCCACAATCTAGATTTTGTGAACAACATTAGTCTGATATTGGATTGCCTTGGGGGATTTTGAAGGTGCTTATGAGTTCCATATCATCTTTTGTTAACTATAAATTTTCTGCATTGAATTCGTATTATTAGCATTTTCTCATTGTTATATTCTTAGTACACCTATATCAGGATTTCTCTTTTTTCACTCTTATAAATTCCATTTTCACACTCTAATTTCTGCCCTTCAATTCATGTTTCCATAAAGGTTTCGGATTTTGGACTTGCAAAGTTGGCATTGGATTCAAATACGCATGTAACCACTCGAGTGATGGGAACCTTTGGGTAAGATAATATATCGGGTTCGCTTAGCTTGTGCATGATTTTCTTGTTCCTTTGTTGCATAAACATAATCAATTATTTTTGTACTTTTTGATCTGTTAAAAACTTCCTGGTGTAAAGCTAGCACTTGAGGTCCGTATTTTAAATCCATGTGATCACTTTCATCTATTTAAAGCACATTGTTGTGATTCGAAGCATTTAATATCCAATAATTTTGAGATGTGATGGCTGGTGATTTGTTTTACTGTGCATTGCAGTTTTCATTTTCCGTTTTATTTGGTTTGCAAACATGTAATGTGTCATAATCAAATCACCACTTTCAGGTTTTCTGATAAATACATTTGTTCTTTTACAGATATATGGCTCCAGAGTATGCAACAAGCGGCAAGTTAACTGAAAAATCCGATGTTTATTCCTTCGGTGTTGTGCTCTTGGAGCTAATTACTGGGCGCAAGCCTGTTGATGATACTCAGCCCCTAGGTGATGAGAGCCTGGTTGAATGGGTAAGGCTACGCAACTAGGTTTCGTTTATCAAAAGGTTACATGCGCTTGCTCGAACTTCTTCATAAGCTATAGCTTTTCTTTGAGTCTTAACAGTGATTGAATAATCGAGAATTTTTTTTTATTTTCTTAATAAAATCTGAAATCTAGTGTAGTGTCAAACAAAGGTGTCCGAAAGTGCTACACCTAATTGTTATTACGTCCATCATTTCTTTATCTAATGCAATCGAACCTGTGACAATGTTCCAATATCAAACATTTCACTACGATTAAAACTTTGTTACTTAGGCTCGACCATTGCTCGCTGAAGCAATCGAACATGAAGACTTCAAAGAGTTGGTGGATCCAAGACTGGGAGAAAACTATGTGAAACATGAAATGTTTCGAATGATTGAGGCAGCTGCTGCTTGTGTGCGGCATTCAGCTGCTAAAAGGCCAAGAATGAGCCAGGTAAATATGTTTCTGTCGTATGGAACTTCTTTTATTATAACATTTGGCTTAACAAACCGAATATTTCGACATTTACTTCTCAGGTAGTGAGAGCTCTAGACTCATTGGACGAGTCGTCAGATATCACAAATGGAATGAGACCTGGCCAAAGTGGAGTTTTCGATTCGGCACAGCAATCTGAAGAAATCAGATTGTTTCAGAGGTTAGCATTTGGCAGTCAAGACTATAGTTCAAGTTTCTTTAATCACACTCAAAGCAGTTGGAGAAGTCGAGAATATGGTAGTCAGGGTAGTTCGAAGAGTCGAGAGCATGGAAATCCGAGCGGCCGGAGTCAAGAGCATAGGGACCGTAGCTCCTTAAACCCGTAGCAAGTAAGACGAGTTTGATGGTATCCGAACACCCAAGTATCGAGAATTCAGATGGCATCGAAGTTTAAAAGGAGATAATGCCTTTGCCTTAACTCTCAAATTTTGGATAAGGTACTAGGACTGAAACATCATGGACTCGGGTTTTGCTGCTCAGCTTTAAGTGTAATCTTTGATCATTCTTTTTCCCCCTTTTAATCATTCCTTCCATTTATTGTATTTATTAATTGAATGAAATTTATATTTGATATTTTTTGAGTTGAGAGGATGGACTATATATCTCATATTATTATTATAAATTGTGTAAAATTAAATTGTTCAATGAAATTTTGAACTTTTGGATGATGATCCGATTCCAAACAAACTTACTGCATCTGATATTTTGATCATTCTGATTCGACTATAAGGCAATATCTAATCCAGTGCTTCAAAACCGTCGGATCTTAGTCCTATACTGTAATTTTTCGGTGGAAAGGGGCAAAAAAACTCTGGTAGAATTAATGTTTTGATATAATAATTGAAAAATGTTTTGGACTAAATTAAAAAGAATTCAAAACTATTTTTAAAGTCTAAATAACTTGAAACTATGTTTAGGGGATGTTTTAAGAGGTTTTTTACATGTTTTCAAAGCCAATTTAAACAAAATCATATAGATGTTTCGATACGGGGTTTTACCGTATCAAAGTGTTTCGAAATTGGTTTCGAAACAGTCTCTTCTGGATGAAAATTTTGCCACGCGTTTCGATACGGGTTATGTCGTTTCGATACGCCTACGTGGCATCGACCTCAACGGTCATAAACCCCTAACTGCTATTTCCCAACTAACATTTAAATGCAGATTGTTTCGATACGATGATAAGCGTTTCGATATGGCCAAGGGCGTTTCGATACGGGTGCTGCATCAGACTGCAACGGCTCTTTCTACTTGAAGAGTGTTTCGAAGCGGGTTCGAGCGTTTCGAAAGGAAGAGTTGCAAAACTGTATTTATAGTGGAAAATTAAGTCTCCAACGGCTCCAATTCAACTCCAACGGCTAGTAGCAGCTACAAAGTCATTAAGAAATATAAAAGGGACTTCCAAGCATCTAGTAATGGTTAATGCTTCAATTGTCAACAACAAATGATCAAAAAATTGTCTTAGTGCTAAATTATCATTTCTTTGTATAGACAAACACTAGTGAGCCAAAATTGTTAGATTTGTTCAAGTGTTTTAGGTTTTGGGTGAGAGCTAAATTGTGCAAACAAATATCTATTAGAGGGATTTGAGTTTGTTTATCTTTTCTCTTGTAAAGAGGGTTTGATCAAGGCTTTGGGTAGAAAGCTTGATCGGTGTATAAGAGTTTCCTCTTAAGCCTAGAAAATGGGATGAATCAATAGTGGATTGATTGAAAATCCTTAGTGAGAAGCTAAGGTAGTGGATGTAGACCTTGGTTAGAAGGTTGAATCACTGTAAATCATCATGTCCTTAATCTTTTTAGCTTCCACACCACTTGCACCCAAAATTTCACTTCTCCACCACTTGGTGAGCAAGAACGGTTGAAGAAATTGAGCACCGTACAACCCAACAACTCTTCGTTTTTTTGTCCTCTAATATTCCCTAAACATTACACCCTACATTCAACTCCTAATTTTAACTATAATCCTAAACCAATTTTTGATGGCGGGGTATAAATATAGACAAACAATTTTTACTCTCTAGAAAGAGATTTGTTTTTACGTTATGTGATTTAGATAATGCATATTGTAATATGTTCCAAATCTACTAGAAATAATACATGTAATATCCAAATAAAAAATTGAATTTGATAAATAAAAAAAATAGATGCATGAATTCACAAAATTACATGAAAAAAGAGAAAGAAATATTTCTATGGATGTGACAATGTGGGAAAATATTGAAGCAAATAGAAAAAAATAATACAAATTGCAATGGCATCTTTGAAGTCTATTATTGAAGATTGCGGAGCAGCTGATAAAACAACTGAGCAAGCCTGCTGGGAAGACCCATCCCCAGCATCATGGATTTCATGTCTCTATTTTCTTCTGATTGCTAGAGCGGCAGAGCTCCTCGATTTGGCTCGTCACCTCGTCCATTGCCGGACGTTTATCGGGATATTGAGCGGTGCAGTTAATGGCGAGCTGTAAGAGCTGGACCATATCCTCCTCGACATTCTGGTATCTCAGAAGTTCGAGGTCGAACACCTCGGCAGTCCACTCCTCTCGAACTACAGATTGGACCCATCTTGGGAGGTCCACCCCTTCCTCGTCCATCAAGGCATGTGTGGGTGCCTTCCCTGTAAGCAATTCTAAAAGCAACACACCAAAGCTGTAGACATCGGCTTTTTGGGAGATTTTACGAGCATCTGTTACTTCTGGTGCACGGTAGCCATCAACGCGGTTGGGAGTCGATGTAGGGCCAGGTCCAGCAAGCTGAGCAAGACCGAAATCGGACACATGAGCTTCATAGGATGAAGTGAGAAGGATGTTGGAGGCTTTGATGTTTCCATGGGAGATTCCGGGGCCCTTGGAATGAATGTATGCGATGCCTCGGGCAGCTCCGAGGGCGATGTTGGACCTTGTGTCCCAATTCAATGGAGTCGTACCAGCTCCTCTGTTACCTGATCCAAAACGACCCATAATTGTAATGGAAGAAAACATAACAAAACAAATAGGATAACACAAGAAGGCAAAACTCACCATGCAAAACTGCAGACAAGCTTCCCATTGGCATGTAATCATAAACAAGAAGCTTCTCATCCTCACTAAAGTAACAAGCCCTTAATGGGACTAAACTCTGCTGATCCATGGCTCCGACCACCTCCATTTTCTCCTTTAATTCCTTCTCCGACACCGTCACATCCTTCAACCTCTTCACCACCACAACCGCCCCCTTATCTAAGGTGGCCTTATACGCCGTCCCAAATGTTCCCTTCCCCAAGACCTCCGCAGACGCCTTCAGCAGATCGTTCAGATCGAATACCCTCGACGCCTTCCCGAAAAACACCATCTTAGCATCGTTTTTGGATACCCCAGACAATCCATTACTTCTATTATCACTCTCCCTTGCTGCTGCTGCCGCCTTGTCTCCTAAAATTTCAATCTCAGCCTGTTTTGCAGGGGCAATGTCTCTTGTTTCTGTTTTCTTACCACCTCTCCTTCTACATAAACATATCAGGAGAACCAAAATCAATAAAACAACAAGCACACAGCCAATAACAATACCTGCAATTGCTCCGCCGGACAATTTACCGCCACCGCTCTCAGTTCCATCGCAAGAAACCAAAGGCTTTCCACATAAAGAATTCCCTTGGAAAGCACTCCGTGGCTTCCCCGATAACCCTTTTGGGATCGATCCATTTAACTGGTTAAACGAAACATTGAATTGCACAAGTGAAGCCAAACCAATATCTGGTATCGACCCGGATAATTGATTGTTCTCCAAATACAATGTACCCAACCTGGTCAAATTGTTAACACTTTCCGGGATAGTACCGCTGAAATTATTGTTTGCAAGATTTAGCCTGATCAGGCTTCGCAAACTGAACAAGAACTCCGGAATCTCACCGGAAAATCCATTCCCTTGTAAGTAAAGGTTCCGAAGAGAGGAAAGGTTGGCAAAATCGGACGGGATCGTCCCAGACAGAGCATTGAAACGAAGAGAAAGAGTTTGGAGCTGAGTTAAGTTACCAATGGCGATCGGAAGCTGACCCGAGAGTCCCATTCCAGGGAGTCTTAACTCGACTACTCTGTTTTGAGAACAATTTACACCAGTCCAAGTACATGGGCTGCTTGAAAGGTTCCATAAAAGGGAGCGTCCGCGGACGGCTGATCGGAGAGCCACCAAAGCTGCCCTGTCGGCAGCTAGATCTGAGCTTACATTGACCAGCAATACCGTCCATAAAAACAAAGAAAAAAGTATTAGCTTCATCGTTTTTGTTGCATGGAAAAAAGAAGCAAAGCAAACGCTGTTTGAGAAAGATCAAAAATTGCAGGGGCAAATGCTGTGAATGTGAATAGTTGAAAGTGGAGAAGTTTCTTTGTTTTCTGAGAATGGAAAATTATGGGGATTGAAGAAAATTTCTGGCAATTGGTTGGGATTTGAGCAATAAATAAATGCTAATGCAAATAAGAAAAAAAGGTTGTTGAAGTTGATGAGCTGAGAATCATGTAAAAGAAAGGACAATATGAGTAACCACCGGATTTGAGTTGGCTTTGCCCGCCTACTGCTTGCCTGTTTTCTTATTTATTTATTTATTGACCCTCATATGATTCCCGATTAATAATACTATTTACCTGCCAAAGTTATTAAACATAGGGTAAACTACAATAAAAATAAGGTTATATTTGATTCACTCAATTATTAAAAATTACACTTGAGTCACTTAATTATGGTTAAATTACATTTTGGTCACCTAATTATTAAATGTTATATTTGAATCACCCTTCATATTTAAAAAAGTATATCAATTTAGTTATTTTTCTTCCAAATCACTTGTACACCCTTGTTAACATTAGAATACTTCATTTTGAAATCATTAATTAATCTAATACATAGATTGATATACTTTTTTAAATACGAAGGGTGACCCCTTACACATAATTGAGTGACCTAAATATAGTATTTAATAATTAGGTGACTTAATGTAACCTTACCCGTAATTGAGTGACTTAAATGTAACTTTTAATAATTAGGTGGCCTTAATATAATATTACTCATAATTAAGTGACCTCCATTATAATTTTCCCTAAATTTAATCGATTATCATTAATCGTTTGTTCTCTTCGTCTTTGCATGTTCATTCATTCACTCTTTTTTATCTTACTAGTCTACTTAAAATTGTTTTACGTATTTGATTTTTTATTTAATAAGATTTTTATTTTTTTTAGATTAATGTGTATTTTTAATTATGATAATTGTTTCAGATGCAAATAGTTTTTACGAGCGTTTTAGTTTTGGGGTTTATAGTTTATTTTAGGGTGTATCGTTTATTCGTTTAGATTTAAGGATTTAAATTTTGGGATAGTGGTTAGAATTTAAAGTTTATGTGAGAATTTAGGTTTTAACCTATAGACCCTAAATTTTAACTATTATTCCTAAAATTTAAACCTCTAAACTTTACACTTTAAATTAACTCTCTAAAATCTAAAATTAAAACGGTTATAAAAACTTTTCAAAGTTTTCGCCACGAGTATATTGAGTATAAATACTTTCAGAGCAAACCAATAAAGTGCTGCAATCATCCTAAACCACTTGTACAGCAAACTGCAAAGAAACAATCAGACCTTAACGGGGCGAAACACAATGAATACCTAGGGGTCACGAACCCTAAAATTTTAAAAAATTATATTTTTAACTTTTTAAATTTTTAGAATATTTAATTGGTTCTCAAATTTAAAAAAACATAATAAATTTTAAAAAATTTAAAATTTTAATTAAATTCATCCTATATTTTTTTAAAAGTTCTCATCGTGCCTCTCAAATTTTTAAAAATTTTAGTTATGCTCTAAAATTTTTGAAAAATTGTAAAAAAAAACTTTTTTGAAAATTTCATTTTCAAACTATTTAAAAATAAATAATTAGCTCTAAAACTTTTTTTATCAAGTTAGGCCACTGATCCTTATAAAAACATTCCCATTTCCCGTGCAACAAAACAACCGACCTGATTTCTATCAATACAAAGAAAGCTATTATCTGTATTAAGTCTATTCACAGTAACATGTCTTTCATTTTCTTATTAAGATATGGACTTTTTTTTCTCTAATTTTGTTTTAGTATTGCTTTTATAAAAAGTTTTGTTTGAAAATTAGTAGATATCGGATAGTAATAGTTGATTTGACTAGCGGATAGCATTAGCTGATTGTATGAAAATAATAGTTGATTTGACTAGCGGATAGCATTAGCTGATATTTGTTTGAAAAATTTATTAGTTATTAACATTTTGTATTTATTAATATTAATTAAATTATGAAAAATATTTTTTTAATATTAAGGATGTACATATTGATTTATATTGATTTTTATGTGCGAAAATATATATTTTTAATATAATTTTAATACTTATTAAATTTAGATGTATATATTAATTTTTATTTTACGATATTATATTTTGAATATAATTCTATTAATTATTAAATTTAGTCGTATATATTAATTTTATTATTTATGAAATTATATTTTGAAATTTTATAATTTTATTAATTATTAAATTTATATTAATTTATTATTTATGAAACTACTTTTTTATTTTATTAGTTACTCAATTTTATTTTATTTAGAAATTTTTTTTATAATTATCAATGACAAAATAGCCTTTACAAGTCTTTTTATCCAAACCTCTAACTTAAAATTGAGTTTTTTCAAAATGAGAGGTTTCACCTCAATCCGCTCTTATAATCCTCTATTTACCAAACATTCTAGTTAGCGAATTTAACTGATCAACCCTCTAAAAATACTTCAAATCTCTAATTTTAGCTCAAAAAAATTATTTACTAAACAATGTCAAAGATTTTTTTCCGGATTGAATTTGTAGTGTTCTCTCTATTAGTACTTATTTGGTTGGTTTGCTAGTCTACAACTACTTTGGGGGAGTTTCTCATATTTATAGCTGTTTGAAATCATCTTGGATATGTTGTTTTTAAGTTGTGATTAGGTCAATTATATTGTCATGTTTTATTATTATGTCAGTATTATTTATGTTAATTTTTCATTGTTGACAACGTATTTGTTTGTCTTTTTTTTTAATTGTTTGGTTGAACTTTTAACTATTTCGTTGTAAAATATTGATTTATGAAATACATAAATCACATTTTGAAATAATATCCTATCATTTTTATAAAGAAAACGGTCTTAATAAAATTCACAAATTGGTTGAGTGATAATGATGTTCATGTTGTCTCATTTTGTATGAGTTTGAATCACAACATTTGTCATGAGAATGTAATACCTCTTTGTTTAATAAAAAAATGGTCTTAGCAACAAGTGTTGGGTGCATTAGTAAGTCACATTACACTCTTAAGATGATGACGAGAGTTTGAATATTGGAGATGATATTATTGGGAGCAACCTCGCACCTCGAACATGGACCATAAGATGGACATGCATATTATAAAAAAAGAAAATGGTCTTAATCACAAAATTTTGAGATTTAAAGTTTAATTAATTTTGTCCATTAAAATACGAGATCCGAACATAGACCATAAGATGGACATGCATATTATAAAAAAAGAAAATGGTCTTAATCACAAAATTTTGAGATTTAAAGTTTAATTAATTTTGTCCATTAAAATACGAGTTATATAAGGAAAGATTTAGGGTCTGTTTGGTATAAAAAATATTTTTTATTTCATTTTCATTATGTGGTTTTTATTTTTAGTTTTTCAAAAACTAGAAAACACATTTAGTTAATAAAATGAAAATTTGTTTTCAAAAATAAAAATAATAAAATGTGTTCGACATCTAATTTTTCAAAATAAAAATAAACAAATAATTACCCATTAAATAATTAAATTAAAATATAATTATTAAAAAAATTATTATAATAAAAATAAAATATAATTAAATAAACAAAAATTTAAAAATGTCATTAAAAGAATTTGAACTCAAGTTAAATAGAGTTACAATTTAAAAACTCTTATTTTCATGTTTTTCACTTTTCTAAAATATTTTCAATAAAAATTGTGAAAGCATCTTTTGTATGTTTTTTAAATTTTTACTTATTGTTGTTTTTATTTTTTATTTTTAAATTTTACATCTAAACACATTTTTTCAATATTTTTTATTTTCCATAAAAATAAAATTAACATATATTTTCTTAAACCAAACTCACCTTAATCACGATATCTTTATCTTTGACTCTTTCTTTTAGTTGGAAAAGAGTGCTATATGGGAGAGATGAGAGATAATAATTTTGGACAATACAAATATTTTTTATATTAATTACAGAAATATTAATCATCTTTTGTGTCACTGGTTTTTATACAAATCTAATTCAGTTAATTAACTTAGAAAATAATTAAAATAAACATTAGATTTATTCGGTTTACTTTTATAATTAAATTTTTTTAATTAATTAAATTTATTTTTAAGAGTTTTTAACAAAGTGTTACTTTATAATCCAATGTCATGTGTAAATTCATATATTAATAATATATTAAACATTAAATCTATATTTTTAATTATGCTTTAATTAAACTCAACAAGTGTTACGGTAGAAAAAGCGGATGATGTTCATCCTATGAGATATGAGTTCAAATCGCATTGTTTACAAGATGTATGCGTATTGTTAAAAAGTTACGAATATGTATGAATATATACTATTTCTTATTCTCCTTCCCCTAAATATAAATTATTTTAAAAAACTATGCTTTAACTAAAATTAAAAAAACAACAACTATGGTTTCTGTTGGAAGTAACTGGCTCCAACTAGATTAAACGAATTTATAATTTTTGAAATGAACCAACCGACAAATAGCCGATATTTTCAATAATGTTGTAAATCGTCAAGTTGCTAAATAAATTGAAAATAATTCAAGTAGCGTACCGCACCCACATGACAGCCACATGGTTTGAATTGATTCCTATCTTACAGTTTTTAATTTTAGTAGCTAAAATAAAATCTTTTCTAAACACAAATATGATCTTAACTTAACGTTAAAGATTTGGTGGTCAAAGCACCCTATGATTGCATTTAAATTTCTTTAGTATGTTTATTGAGTTTAATTTGATTGAAGTTAATTGTACTACATGCCTCTAAACTATGACTCCCATCTTAAATTAGTCTTTAAATATTTAAATTTTTTAAATTTATTTTCAAACTATGTCTCTTATTCTAAATTGATCTCCAAACCTTTGAACATTCTAATTTCATTCCCAAAAACCTTCAAATTATTAGTATAGGCTAATCATATCCCATGTTTATAAAATCGTTATGAAAATAATAATTGTCATGTAAACATCGATGTTTATTATGTAATAATATGATGTCTCATAAACGATAATTTGAGGATGAAATTAAAATAATTCAAAAGCTTGAGGATTAATTTAGAATGAGAGTTACAAATCAAGGATAAAATTGAAACATTCAAAAGTATGAAGATCGATTTAGAATCAGGGTAATAGTTTGATGATGTAATTAAAATGTTTAAAAGCTTTGGGGACTAATATCAAATGAGGGCCATAGATTGGGGACATGTGATGTAATTAACTCATTCGATTGATATGCCGTTAATAAAATTTACAAAGGATATAGAGTCGAACATATTTAAATGTTAATATTTTTCGATACATGAGATAGAAGAGATATTGATGTAGGCACGTTCTGATTGTTGTTGAAGACGATTTTTTTTATTGTAGGATCTAGTAAGATATCAAATATTCATGCAAATAAGAGGCTTCAAAAGAAAAGGGAAAATGAAAGAATGAAAAAGAAGAATGGAAGTAGTTAGAATGAAGGGTTATGTGGGTTGTTTTTGTATGGTAGTTTGGGCGTGGTGATGGAAAAAAAAGGATGGTGATGATGGTTCGAATATGGAGATGAAAAGGGATATAAAATGAAGATAATATTAAAAAAAATTAAAGAAGAAACTATGTTATAAAAAGAATAACTCCGAACCTTATAAGAATTCAATTAAGAGTGGTAACAAGGATTTGGACCCGATGGTTATAAAGAACCAAGAACCACAAATATTAAGATGAATTGAAGGGTTGACACCACAAATGTAAAGACTTGATAAATCGATAATGTTCAATGAAAAACTAAAAAAGAAAGTTCTCACAAAAGTAATTTGGTTAAGTATGAATGAGATATCTTACAAATAAAATGAATAGCCTATTTATAGTTTTTCAAAGGTTTGGCCGAAAAGGCATTACACAAATGAAGGGGTGGTCGAATAGGTATGTGCCTCCATCCAAAGTTGGTCTCTCTCTCCAAAGCTAAGTGTTTCCCTCCAAAGAATTGTCGCCCAAATGTTTCCCCTCCAATGTGTGAAGGCATGTCTCTTAGGGAGGGGACATGACCCTTGGATATTGAGCTGACATATGAAGCTTGAGTTGAGGTGAGCTAGGTGTGAGCTGAGCTATTAACTGAACGAGCTACACTTGTCTATGAGTTTCTACGAGCTGCCCTTAGTTAGGTGAGCTTCCCTTAAAGTCCTTATGTTGTTCCGAGCATCTTTTAAGGTTCTTGAGCTGGTCCGAGCTTGTACTTTCATCCCTAGTACCTAAAGAAACAACAAACAAATGTATGAACTGAAATGTAGCTAGGATACAATGCATATTAAGTTTAAAGATGTAATAATGCAAATGCAACCTAAACATATGTATAAGATGTGTAACATATGAATATGCATGAAATAACTTAATATGAGCATAATTAAATATGTGGATCATAAGTTATGCATGAATATTATATATTATGCAAATGAATGGTAACATATGATAATATTATATATAATACATAAATAAGGTAATAAAAGATTTTATCAAAAAAATGTAATAAAAGATGAAGTAAGGTAATACTCTCTCGTAATTAATCTTAATGACCTTTTCTCTGGCGTGTTTAAGTCATGGAGAAAGTTGGTGCTGATTAAGATTGTATCAGTATAATTAATATAGATATTATACCAACTGATTATTAAAAAAATTAGGGTAAAGTACACAGACGGTTACTAAACTTTGGTAAAAAAATAAAATGGTAACCAAACAAATGGTAACTAGACGTTAAATCCCGTTAAGTGTTTGTTATAAAATTTGATATAATAACACATTTAGTCCTTCATATTTATACATTAAATCAATTTAGTCTTAATTCAAAACAATTCACTAAATTTAGCCCCGTTATTAACGCATTCTTTCAATTTGGTCCTTAAAGCAAAATTCCAAAGTATGGTAACATGATAAATAATTACAATTAAATTTTTATAGAAACTCGAAAACTCGACTCGAAAAAATTTCAAATAAAGTTTGAGTTGTAAAATATGACACGTCAACTCAAAATATTCGAATATTTTAAATAATTTTTTCTTTTAAATCGAATATTTTTTAAAATAGAATATTTAATATTTTCATATTTAAATCACATTGAATATTTAATAACTACATTAAATATTCGATTTAAAAGAAAAAAATTGATTTATAATATTCGAATATTTAATTAAATTTTTATAGGAACTCAAAAACTTGACTTGACTTGACTCGAATCGAATCGAAAAAATTACAAATAAAGTTTGAGTTGTAAAATATGACGCGTCAACTCAAATAACTCAAAATATTTTGACTCGAATCGATCGAACGCTCACCTCTATCTTAAGATATGACGCGTCAACTCTAATAACTCAAAATATTCAAAAATATTTTAAATCATTTTTTTCTTTTAAATCACCTTGAATATTTAATAACTACTTTAGATATTCGATTTAATTTAAAAATATTCGATTTAAAAGAAAAAAATTGATTTAAAATAGTTGAATATTTAAAGTAGTTATTAAATATTCGAATATTAAAAGGAAAAATATTTAAAGTAGTTATTAAATATTCAAATATTTTAAATCAATTTTTTTCTTTTAAATCGAATATTTTTAAATTAAATTGAATATTTAAAGTAGTTATTAAATATTCGATGTGATTTAAATATTTAAATATTAAATATTCTATTTTAAAAAATATTCAATTTAAAAGAAAAAATGGTTTAAAATATTCAAATATTTCAAGTTATTCGAGTTGACGCGTCATATCTTAAGATAGAGGTGAGCGTTTGATCGAGTCAAGTCAAAAAATTTCGAGTTATTCGAGTTGACGCGTCATATTTTACAACTCTTTTTTCGATTCGAGTCGAGTTTTCGAGTTCCTATAAAAATTTAATTGTAATTATTTATCATGTTACCATACTTTGGAATTTCGCTTTAATGACCGAATTGAAAGAATGTATAAATAAAGAGGGCTAAATTTAGTGAATTATTTCGAATTAGGACTAAATTGATTGAATATATAAATATTAAGGACTAAATGTGTTATTATACCAAATTTTATAACAGACATTTAACGGGATTTAACGTCTAGTTACCATTTTTTTTTATAAAACATAAAGTTTAATTGCTATTTTATGATTTTTGAAAGTTTAATTATTATTTTATTTTTTTTACCAAAGTTTAAAAAAATTATATAGTACGAAATGAAGATGTTGTAGACTTTATATAACTTAGTAAAGTAGTACGTTGTATCCCATATGTTCTAGGCCGCTTAGGGTTTTTCACTTTTCTCTCAGTGCCGCCGCTCTCTTTTTCTTTGGTTCAAATTTAGGCCGGCGGCGGCAATAGTTTTTGGGCTATTTGTCGACCGCCGGTCACCCTCTTTCACTTATTTGTTTCGTCCTTTTGATTTTCAATCTTTTTAATTCAATAAATCTGTCTTTATGACACGTTTTTCTCTACCGTTTGGTATGTTTTTCTGCTTTTTAGCATGTTTTTTTGTCTTTTGGCACGTTTTTCCATTATTTGTTTTCTATGAGGGTTGATTTGACGACGCCACGACTGATCAAAATGGCGATTATTTGTAATCATGTTGATCTTCCCTGCTATGGACATTCGGTTTGAATTTGGATATGCGGTTTGCGCTTGTGATGAGTTTTTCAGGTGCTCGGCTCTGATTTGCGTTTTCTCGGTGGTCTATCAATAGCTTCATCCCCTTTTGTGGTTCGTTTTGCCGATGCAGTCAGGTTTCGTATCTATTTTCGATCGAGTATTTGGATGGATTTATAACCTTTTTATGTATGGTTCATATCTGATCTAAAGTGACTAGTTTTAGGAGGAAGTCCAAATTATGTATTTAGTTTACAATGATAGTTTGTAAACCCTTATTGTGATTTTAGGTATTTTCTCATTAATAAAACTAGTGGCTTATTTTCAAAAAAGAAAAAAAAAGTAAAGTAGTACGTTGTTTATATATGAAGCAAATAAGTAAATTTTGTACCGGTTAAATTAAAAGAACTTGTAAACAAAATGAAATGCAATGGTTGAGCCACATTCTATCAAATTAGTAGGCTAAAAGCCGTTGACTTGACCGTTTCAGGGATGTTGGAATTGCAATTGCAGGTCGGTCTGGTAATGAGTCGGCCGCCGTCATGGTTGTCGGGGATCAACTCATATGCCGTGACGCCGTGTAGCAATTTCGGTAGCTCAGGCAGGCTGTCCCCAGGCCACATCTCTACATGTGAGCAAATCTCCTGATTAATTAGGTTTGGCTCCTTATGAATCAAGAGTTTAGGGCGTAAATAGTAAAGTTGTGTTCGTGTTCAATTATTTATTTTTGAATGTATTTATATTTGATTTGTGTTCGTTTAAATTTTTAATGATATGCTCGTGTTTGTAACACCCGTATTTTGGAGTTAGGAGTTAGTCGGGTTAGTGGTCTGAGTCCGTAAAATTAAATTAAATCTATTCAACCTTAATTAGAACCTAATTGGGTTTTAAATAATAAAGGAGGGACTTTGTTGGTGATTTAGCCAATTAAAAAGGAAGACAACTTTTTCAAAATAAAAATGCAATGAAAAAGCTCTCATCTTTTCCCACTCCCCTCTTCAAACGTGAAACCCATCTCCCCAAACTCTCCCAACACAAAAATCACTATTCCATTAATTTCTAATTTCATTCCAAGGCCATTTTCAAAGGTAATAACATTTCTTAACTCTCCTCTTCATCCTCTATCCATACATGGTCATAGATTTTAAAACTACCCACTTTTGAAAAGTTAGGGTTTAATGAAAGTTAAGGTTTTTATGGGGTTTTTCATCTTGTCTTGAAATGTTAGGTTGGGTTTTGATTTAACCACCTTAAGATGCTTAAAATATGTTAAAATGGTTAGGTTTGGGTGAAAACCCGAAATGGGTTCTTGAGACAATTTTTAAGGTGTCAAAAACTTGATTTTTGGTGGGTTTTAGGTTTAAATTGGAGGGCTGATGGTTTGTGTATGTTAGGAGGATGTTTTGGGACCATTTGAGTGTCATTTGGATGATTGAAAATGAAATTTTCAGCTAGGGTTTGAAGGAGCACGAAAATGGGCATATTTGGGGAATTAATTTGATTGGAAAATTTGTTGAAGTTAGTTTGAGCTCAAGAGTTGAGTGTTGACTGAATTTTAACATTGATTGGGAATAATGGATATGTTTTTGATTGGCTAGAAGCAAGAGGGGACGTTGGAGAAGCATTGGGACCAAATCCGGGCTTGTAGGAGGCTTGCTTTGGTTGCTAAGGAAGGGTTGTGAGTGACTTTAAATGTGTTTTAAAGTTTGGTTCGAGTGTGTGTAGTGTATGAGTTGAAATGTGCTTGATAGACCATTTTCATGTAGATTTAAATTGTTAACTTAGCTCTTGATTTCCATTAAATGCTATTTGTGTTTGCCTATTTATGCTCTTGTGATATGTGGTTGATTTGCACATGTATACCATGATATGTGTATGTGATGAGCATGAGATATGGTTGATGGATATGTGATGTGGTAAATGTAAATTGACACTAATTAACTTACCGGGTGTAAATGATCGATCATTAGGATTAGTGTGCACACAAATTGAGTCAAAACGTATGTGACCTTGATGGCGTTGAGTCATCAAGGAGGAGTGCGGTGATGTAATATTCCACCGGAAGCTTATATATATTCTACGGGATGATGAGTGGAATCGCATCCGTAGGGCATGTGGTGATGAGTGGAATCCCGCCCATGCAAGGTCCGGTGATGAGTGTAATCCCACCGAGGTAATGTAAATGTTGAGATTAAATTCGCACATCTGGGTAATCTAATAGTGGCCAATTGAACTTGTTCTTGTACTTATGATACATGACATTGACATGTGATGTTTGAGCTTAGTATGATGTAAGATGCCATATTATGCCTCTTGAAAGACTAGCTAGGTCTACTTGTCATTTTACCTATGCATGATAGAAATGAGAATTAGGGAATACATGCTTGAACCCTGCATTGTTGATGTTTTCGGTTTTAGAGCATCCTCACTAAGCTTATAGCTTACGCTCTCATTTTCAACAATGCAAATCTTTAGCGTGGTGTTAGCTCGGAGCAAGGCAAGAAGGGCTTCCAAGTTTTTGTTGCTCAAGTACGGTTATTAATTTTTTAGTAGCTTAGCAATGTGGCAAGAGTGCGTGTTCGTATGAGCTTTGTATGACTCACGCGTGTGGTTGATGCCTATATTTGGACTTGGTTTGTAAGCATGATATATCTTGGCAAATGTTTGAATGATGTATGCCTTTTGGATGTTTAAGATTGCTTGATGGCACGTAAACCTTTATGTGATGAATGGTGCCTTTGTCTATTAATGTCTTCAAGCATGCATTCTATAATATGTTATTAATGTGCATTTTCCATGTATGAAAGATTGTTTAAATCCATTCCTTGTGGGTGTTTGAGCATGCTAGACTTAAAGTGTGTGCCTCTAGACTTTGTTTGTTTGTGTTGTGTGCCTTTAGGGGTCCTATGGGACCTTTAGACTTGTTAAAATTCATCTAAGTCTGATTTTCAAAGGTTGTAGACAGCCCGCGTTTCGAAACGGGTTGGGTCGTTTCGGAACGGGTAGGCTTTAGGGACCCCGTATCGGAACGCGTTCCGATACAATTTGGCCTCTGAGAGCCCCTGTTCCGATACGGGTTTCGGAACGTTTTGGCTACTGAAATTCTGAGAAAATGACGAGATGAAGGCGTTTCGAAACGGGTCTAAGGGTTTCGAAACGGTCAAAATCTCGTTGACCACGAGAAGTTGACCGTTGACGGCGTTTCGGAACGGTTGACCTCCGTTTCGATTAGGGATGGCAATTTGATCCGAATCCGATCCGAATCCAATTCGATCCGAAGGAATTTATCCGATCCATATTCGATTGAAAAAAATCCGAATATGAATTCGAGTAAAATGTCCGAGTCCTAATAGGAGATGGGTTGGATATGGATCATGCCAAGATCCGATCCGAATCCGAATCTGATCCTTATCCGAGTCCGAATCAAAATATTTAGGACTTTTAACTCCTTAAAATAAAATATCATGTATAATATTTACATTAAAACAAGAAGACAACATAAATAAAGTAAAAAGTTAAACTAAGTACATTAAAAGAAACATAACTACATATATTTTTTAAACGAGAACATAAATATATATATTAGGTAATTTGGAATAATAGTAAAAATAAAATTAACTTTATATATATATATATATGTGTGTGTGTGTGTGTGTATTAAAAGTGATAATAAAAATATAAATGTATTAAGAATGTAAGTTAAATAATAATAATAATAATAATATTTATTATAATATATATATATATTAATTAATCTTAATATAGTATAATATATCTATTTATACCATATGCATGTATAAATAAATATGAAAAAACAAATGCAAGATCAAGTTATAGATAAACAAACAATAAAATAAATAAAATGGAGAAACAAATAAATGTGAATATCAATGAATTACTAAAAATTAAGAAAGTTAGTGAATGAAATAGTAAGTAATGTGCAATCGATAGATAAAGTTATGATATATTATGCTAAATTATGAATTAAAATAGAAAACAAATTAAAAGCATAAACAATAAACACAAAAAATTAAATGTAGTCAACAAATAAGAGATAAAAATGAACAAGTGTAGAATTAAATAGCATAAATTAAATGCCCAAGAAATTAAATATACAAAATTATGGACTGATTTGCACTAAAATAAAATTATTATAGGGTCAAAACACAATATACCCTAAAGACGCTAAAATTCGCGAATCTACCCCTCAGACTTGGGTCAAGACTAGGGATGCAAATTTAATCTGAATCCAAAAACTATGATCTAAATGCGGTTGAAATAAATCCGAATCCGTTTGAAAAAAATTCGAATCCAAATCCGAAAAAAATATCCGAGTCCGATTGTAACGGATTCAGACTTGGATTTTATACAATCCGATCCAAATCTGATCCATTGCCATCCCTAGTTTCGATACGGCCCCTTGTATGGGCTCTGGGGCAGTTGACCTGGTCAAGGTGTTTCGATACGCCTCAAGGGTGTTTCGAAACAGCCTGTTTAAAGGACTAAAATTGGGCTGTTCAAATGGTGTTTTGGGTTTGTATGTTTATCTCTTGTGTTCTTTCTCCGCTGTTTGATCATATAGGATTTGAATGAGCCTTTAGAAAAGATTAAGTTAAAGAAAAAAATAGGGTTGCTAACCGAGGGGGAACCTTAACGGGTTTCGCTTCGGTTTTCCCCATGTGGCCCACTCGGACCGATCATCCGGCCAGACCGGGACGAGGGGGTTACATTTGTTGGTATCAGAGCCTGAGGTTACCGAGACCTCGGGCAGGTAAGTGAGGTAAGCTTAATGTGCTAAGTAATTGTATTGCTCGATGTATGCTTGCCATGAAATCTTGATGTTTGACTGTTCACATGATATTCTGAAGCATGAATTGTTGCGTCTGGTGTAAAGTGTGTGCCCATTGCTACTATTACTTAATTTAAAAATATTTTTGGTAAAGGGAGTACTTGAGCACTATTGGACCCTTGCTTTGGCTAACGTAATCCCTATTTGCTTCTTGTTGTAGTTATTACCTTGCTAGTTGTATCATGAGACCATGTGGGAGGCCTAGGGTGGTTCGGCCAGAACCACGGGCAGCGGCTCCAGGAGTTGAGCCAGTAGTTAGGGTTGAGGCTGAAGTGGGAGAGCCTGTGGTTGGAGTTGGAGCTCCTCCACCACCTCCACCATCTCCACCACCATCACCTCCTCCACCTGGAGTAGGAAGCGAGGCCAGGGTAGAAGGAGAGGGACCTCAAGGAGGCCAAGGTGGCCAAGGACCGGCCGGAATAGACTTAGCTCCCTTGGTTCAGGCGATAGCTGGGGCATTTCAGGCTGCAGTAGCTGGGGGTCAGGCAGCAACACATCATCAGGGAGAGGGCACTGGTTTGCCTTTAGAGAGACTTTGGGGCCTAGGGGCCGAAGAGTTTAGAGGGTCTACTCTAGAGAGATCAGAGTTGTGGTTTGAGAAGACTGTCCGTATACTCGCTCAGATGGGATGTACTGGTGAGCGCAAGTTAGGATGTGTTGAGTCCTTGCTTCAGGGTGATTCCTACACTTGGTGGGTCACCATTACTATGGGTATGGATGAGGCCGAGATTACTTGGGAGTTCTTTGAGTCAGCATTCCGTAAGAAGTATATGGGTCCGCGATACCTCGATGAGAGGAAGAGAGAGTTTATGGCTTTGCTTCAGGGGAGTATGCCCGTGACAGACTATGAGATTCGATTTGTTAGACTGAATTAGTATGCACCTGAGCTTGTTCCTACTGAGGTGGAACGATGTAACCGTTTTCGTTATGGGTTGAATGAAGAGATCAAGACGTATACTCTAGCCTCAGACTACACTGATTTTGATGTCTTGGTCGCGAGGGCCAAGGACTTAGAGCACAGTTTGAGCTTGACCAAGCGGTCTGGTGGTTCTAGTTCGGGTAAGAGGTCCAGTAACTTTGATAGAGGTGATGCCAAGAGGCATCGGGACAACATGCATCATTATGATCATAGACGTGGTGGCGGTAACCACGGTAGGGGCCAACATGGCCAGAGAGCTGGTGGGAAGTTGCCCACATGTGCTACTTGCGGGAGGAACCACACCGGTGAGTGTTGGGGAAATTTCCACTCGTGTTGGAGTTGTGGAGCTAGGGATCATATTAGACGTGACTGTCCACATCAGGTGGGACAGGCACCAGCTCAGGCTCCTGCTAGAGCCAATGACTTTCAGAGAGGCTGCAGGCGCGATAGAGGTAACTTACAGCCGAGGAATGATGGCCAGAGGAACATAGCACATGTAGTTGCAGTTCAGCCGGAGGGCGGAGGCCAGGCCAGAGTTTACGCTCAGCGTGGGGATCAACATGACACCGATGTGATCGCAGGTAACTTCTCGATACAGTCTTTGGGTTTGCTTTCTTTGATTGACTCTGGGTCTACACATTCCTACATATTGAGTGAGCATGCACAATCTTTGAATTTGCCTTGTGAGATGTTAGAGGTAGGAGTTAGTGTTACTAGTTTCTTTGGGGACACGGTAGTAGTTAGAAAGGTGTACCGAAGGTGTCCATTGATGGTTCAGGGACATGTGTTTCCAGTGGATATGATGGAGCTACCTTTCTATGGTTTTGATGTGATTTTGGGTATGGACTGGCTCACGGAGCATAGAGCTAGGAAAGATTTTGAAACTAAGAGGATTTCTTTGAAGCTCACAGATGACTATGAGATCGTAGTGGTGGGTGAGAACATGAAGTTCTTGTCCAATGTAGTTTTAGTTTTCGAGGCTAAGAGGTTAGTTGAGTTGGGGTGTGAAGCATACTTGGCGTATGTGATGAACCCTAACATGAGTGAGGTTAGACCTCAAGACATCCGGACAATATGTGATTTTCCTAGTGTGTTTCCGGAAGAGTTGCCAGGGTTACCACCGGACAGAGAGGTAGAGTTCACTATTGAGACTTATTCTGATTTAGCTCCTGTTTCGATTGCCCTGTATCGCATGAGACCTAATGAATTGAAAGAGTTGAAGACTCAGTTGCAAGAGTTGATAGATAGAGGCTTCATTCGACCTAGTTCTTCACCTTGGGGTGCACCAGTTTTGTTTGTGAAGAAGAAAGATGGAAGTATGAGAATGTGTATAGATTACAGACAGTTGAATCAGTTGACAGTGAAGAATAAATATTCGTTGCCCAGAATTGATGACTTGTTTGATCAGTTGAGAGGAGCATCAGTCTTTTCGAAGATTTACTTGAGATCGGGCTATTACCAGCTAAAGGTAAGAGAGGTTGATGTGCCGAAGACGACCTTTAGGACTAGGTATGGCCACTACGAGTTCTTAGTCATGCCTTTTGGGTTGACTAATGCACCGGCTGCTTTTATGGATATGATAAACAAGATTTTTCATCAGTACCTAGATCAGTTTGTAGTTGTTTTTATAGATGACATCTTGGTGTATTCGCGAACTGAAGAAGACCATGACCGACACTTGAGACTAGTATTGAAGACTTTGCTAGATCATCAGTTGTATGCGAAGTTGAGCAAGTGTGAATTCTGGACCCGAGAGGTAGTCTTCTTGGGACATGTAGTGTCAGCTGATGGGATTAGAGTGGATCCGAAGAAGATAGAAGCCATTGTTGAATGGAAGCAACTGAAGTCTGTAACAGAGGTACGTAGCTTTCTAGGCTTAGCCTGATATTATAGAAGATTCGTAGAAGGTTTCTCTAAGTTAGCCGCTCCTTTGACACAGTTGCTTCAGAAGAGTGTTCAGTTTGAGTAGATAGATGCAAGACAGAGAGTCTTTGAGAAATTGAAAGAAGGTTTGACCCAAGCACCGATCTTGATTCAACCCGAGTCTGGGAAGGACTATGTAGTTTACAGTGATGCTTCTTATGTAGGGCTAGGGTGTGTTCTTATGCAAGACAAGAGAGTAGTGGCTTATGCCTCAAGACTGTTGAAGACCCATGAGCGCAACTATCCGACCCATGACATAGAGTTAGCTGCAGTTGTGTTTGCTCTGAAGATTTGGAGGCACTATTTGTACGGTGAGAAATGCACAGTGTACACCGATCACAAGAGTTTGAAGTACCTTATGACTCAGCGAGATTTGAATCTCAGACAGCGTAGGTGGTTAGAGTTGCTAAAAGACTATGATCTTACCATTGAGTACCATCTAGGTAAGGCCACTGTGGTGGCCGATGCATTAAGTAGGAAGATAGTTGTGGACTTGAGAGCCATGTTTGCTAGATTGAGTTTGTCCGGAGATGGTGGCTTAGTAGCCGAGCTTCAGGTTAGACCTACTCTAGGTCAGTTGATTCGAGAGAAGCAGCTCTTAGATAGATCTTTGGTGCCTCACGTGCAAGATATAGCCGAAGGTAGATCTTCAGACTACAGTTTCAGTACCGATGGGGTTTTGTGTTTCAAAGATAGGATAGTTGTGCCAGAGGACAGTGACTTAAGACGTACGATCTTGAATGAAGCACACAGTAGTCTGTTTGCTATGCATCCTGGAAGTACGAAGATGTACCGTGATTTGAAGAATGAGTACTTTTGGGTTGGCTTGAAGAGAGATGTAGACGAATTTGTGAGTAAGTGTTTAGTATGTCAAAGGGTGAAGGCGGAACATCAGGTTCCCTCAGGGTTGTTACAGTCATTGAGAATTCCGGAATGGAAATGGGAGAATATCACCATGGATTTTTTTTCGGGTTTGCCTTTGACTCCTACGAGGAAGAACTCAGTGTGGGTTATTGTGGACCGTTTTACGAAGTGTGCTCACTTCTTGGAAGTCAATACTACTTACACTTTAGATAGATTGGCCGATTCATACATTGGTGAGATTGTTAGACTGCATAGTGTACCGAAGTTCATCGTGTTAGATAGAGATCCGTGGTTTACTTCTCGATTTTGGGAGTGTCTACATACAGCTCTGGGTACCCGTTTGAACTTCAGCACGTCTTATCATCCTCAGTCAGATGGTCAGTCAGAGAGAGTTATTCAGATCATAGAGGATATGTTGCGTTGTTGCATCATTGACTTTCAGGGCACGTGGGAGCACTTGCCTCTAGTTGATTTTGCTTAGACTAATAGCTTCTAGACGAGCATTCAAATGGCTTCGTATGAGGCCTTGTATGGCCGAAAGTGTAGGACTCCAGTTTGTTGGGCCGAAGTGGGACAGAAGTTGTTACCTATGCCGGATTTGCTCAAGGGGACAACTGACAAAGTAAAATTGATTTGTGATCGATTGAAGGCTGCTTCGGATAGGCAGAAGTCCTATGCCGATTTGAAGAGGAAGGAAGTCGAGTTCTCAGTGGTTGAGAAGGTATTCTTGAAGGTGTCTCCGTGGAAGAAAGTAATGAGATTTGGCCGAAAAGGGAAGTTGAGTCCGAGGTACATAGGACCGTATGAGATTGTGAGGAGGGTTGGTCCGGTTGCTTATCAGTTGCGTTTCCCATCCGAGCTAGAGAAGATACACGATGTATTCCATGTTTCGATGCTCCGTAAGTATAGGTCCGATCCATCGCATGTTATGCCCGTAGAGGAGATTGAATTGAATCCGAATTTGACTTATGAGGAAGAGCCAGTTGAGATCTTAGCTTCTGATAGTAAGGTGTTGCGGGGTAGATCGATTGAGTTTGTAAAGGTGCGGTGGCAACGTCGGGGTGTGGATGAGGCCACTTGGGAGAGGAAGGAGGATATGGAAAGACAGTTTCCGTATCTCTTTCAGTCAGGTAATTTCGGGGACGAAATTCCTTAAGTGGGAGAGAGTTGTAACACCTATGTTTGGGGTTAGGAGTTAGTGGTCCGAGTTGGTAAAATTATATTAAATCTATTCAACCTTAATTATGACCTAATTGGGTTTTAAATAATAAAGGATGTGCCTTGTTGGTGATTTAGCCAATTAAAAAGGAAGACAACTTTTCAAAATCAAAAAGCAATGAAAAAGCTCTCATCTTTATCCGATCCATATTCGATTGAAAAAATCCGAATCTGAATTTGAGTAAAATGTTCGAGTCCTAATAGGAGATGGGTTGGATATGGATCATGCCAAGATCTGATCCATATCCGAGTCCGAATCAAAATATTTAGGACTTTTAACTCCTTAAAATAAAATATCATGTATAATATTTACATTAAAACAAGAAGACAACATAAAGTAAAAAGTTAAACTAAGTACATTAAAAGAAGCATAACTACATATATTTTTTAAACGAGAACATAAATATATATTAGGTAATTTGGAATAATAGTAAAAATAAAATTAACTTTATATATATATATATGTATGTATATATTAAAAGTGATAATAAAAATATAAATGTATTAAGAATGTAAGTTAAATAATAATAATAATAATAATAATATTTATTATAATTTATATATATTAATTAATCTTAATATAGTGTAATATATCTATTTATACCATATGCATGTATAAATAAATATGAAAAAAAATGCAAGATCAAGTTATAGATAAACAAACAATAAAATAAATAAAATGGAGAAACAAATAAATATGAATATCAATGAATTACTAAAAATTAAGAAAGTTAGTGAATGAAATAGTAAGTAATGTGCAATCGATAGATAAAGTTATGATATATTATGATAAATTATGAATTAAAATAGAAAGCAAATTAAAAGCATAAACAATAAACACAAAAATTAAATGTAGTCAACAAATAAGAGATAAAAATGAACAAGTGTAGAATTAAATAGCATAAATTAAATGCCCAAGAAATTAAATATACAAAATTATGGACTGATTTGCACTAAAATAAAATTATTAGAGGGTCAAAACACAATATACCCTAAAGACGCTAAAATTCGCGAATCTACCCCTCAGACTTGGGTCAAGACTAGGGATGCCAATTTAATCCGAATCCAAAAACTCTAATCTAAATACGGTTGAAATAAACCCAAATCCGATCTGAAAAAATCTGATCCAAAAACAATCCGATCCAAATCCGTTTGAAAAAAATCTGAATCCAAATCTGAAAAAAATATCCGAGTCCGATTGTAACGGATTTAGACTTGGATTTTATACAATCCGATCCAAATCCGATCCATTGCCATCCCTACCCTCTTCCAACGTGAAACCCATCTCCCCAAACTCTCCCAACACAAAAATCACTATTCCATTAATTTCTAACTTCATTCCAAGGCCATTTTAAAAGGTAATAACATTTCCTAACTCTCCACTTCATCCTCTATCCATACATGGTCATAGATTTTAAAACTACCCACTTTTGAAAAGTTAGGGTTTAATGAAAGTTAAGGTTTTTGTGGGGTTTTTCATCTTGTCTTGAAATGTTAGGTTGGGTTTTGATTTAACCACCTTAAGATGCTTAAAATATGTTAAAATGGTTAGGTTTGGGTGAAAACCCGAAATGGGTTCTTGAGACAATTTTTAAGGTGTCAAAAATTTAATTTTTGGTGAGTTTTAGGTTTAAATTGGAGGGCTGATGGTTTGTGTATGTTAGGAGGATGTTTTGGGACCATTTGAGTGTCATTTGGATGATTGAAAATGGAATTTTCAGCTATGGTTTGAAGGAGCACGAAAATGGGCATATTTGGGGGATTAATTTGATTGGAAAATTTGTTGAAGTTAGTTTGAGCTCAAGAGTTGAGTGTTGACTGAATTTTAGCATTGATTGGATATAATGATTTTTTTTTTGATTGGCTAGAAGCAAGAGGAGACGTTGGAGAAGCATTGGGACCGAATTCGGGCTTGTAGGAGGCTTGCTTTGGTTGCTAAGGAAGGGTGGTGAGTGACTTTAAATGTGTTTTAAAGTTTGGTTCGAGTGTGTGTAGTGTATGAGTTGAAATGTGCTTGGTACGCCATTTTCATGTAGATTTAAATTGTTAACTTAGCTCTTGATTTCCATTAAATGCTATTTGTGTTTGCCTATTTATGCTCTTGTGATATGTGGTTGATTTGCACATGTATACCATGATATGTGTATGTGATGAGCATGAGATGTGGTTGATGGATATGTGGACTGGTAAATGTAAATTGGCACTAATTAACTTATCGGGTGTAAATGATCGATCATTAAGATTAGTGTGCACACAAATTGAGTCAAAACGTACGTGGCCTTGATGGCGTTGAGTCATCAAGGAGGAGTATGGTGATGTAATATTCCACCGGAAGCTTATATATATTCTACGGGATGATGAGTGGAATCCCATCCGTAGGGCATGTGGTGATGAGTGGAATCACGCCCATGCAAGGTCCGGTGATGAGTGTAATCCCACCAAGGTAATGTAAATGTTGAGATTAAATCCGCACATCCGTGTAATCTAATAGTGGCCAATTGAACTTGTTCTTATACTTGTGATGCATGACATTGACATGTGATGTTTGAGCTTAGTATGATGTAAGATGCCATATTATGTCTCTTGAAAGACTAACTAGGTCTACTTGTCATTTTACCTATGCATGATAGAAATGACAATTAGGGAATACATGCTTGAACCCTGCATTGTTGATGTTTTCGGTTTTAGAGCATCCTCACTAAGCTTATAGCTTACGCTCTCATTTTCAACAATGCAGATCTTTAGCGTGGTGTTAGCTCGGAGCAAGGCAAGAAGGGCTTCCAAGTTTTTGTTGCTCAAGTACGGTTATTAATTATGTAGTAGCTTAGCAATGTGGCAAGAGTGCGTGTTCGTATGAGCTTTGTATGACTCACGTGTGTGGTTGATGCCTATATTTGGACTTGGTTTGTAAGCATGATATATCTTACCAAATGTTTGAATAATGTATGCCTTTTGGATGTTTAAGATTGCTTGATGGCATGTAAATCTTTATGTGATGAATGGTGCCTTTGTCTATTAATGTCTTCAAGCATGCCTTCTATAATATGTTATTAATGTGTATTTTCCATGTATGAAAGATTGTTTAAATCCATGCCTTGTGGGTGTTTGAGCATGCTAGACTCAAGGTGTGTGCCTCTAGACTTTGTTTATTTGTGTTGTGTGCCTTTAGGGGTCCTATGGGACCTTTAGACTTGTTAAAATTCACCTAAGTTTGATTTTCAAAGGTTGCAGACAGCCCGCGTTTCGAAACGGGCTGGGTCGTTTTGGAACGGGTAGGCTTCAAGGACCCCGTATCGGAACGCGTTTCGATACGGTTTGGCCTCTGAGAGCCCATGTTCCGATACGGGTTTCGGAACGTTTTGGCTACTGGAATTCTGAGAAAATGACGAGATGAAGGCGTTTCGAAACGGGTCTAAGGGTTTCGAAACGGTCAAAATCTCGTTGACCACGAGAAGTTGACCGTTGACGGCGTTTCGGAACGGTTGACCTCCATTTTGATACGGCCCCTTGTATGGGCTCTAGAGCAGTTGACCTGGTTAAGGCGTTTCGATACGCCTCAAGGGTGTTTCGAAACGGCCTGTTTAAAGGACTAAAATTGGGTTGTTCAAATGCTGTTTTGGGTTTGTATGTTTATCTCTTGTGTTCTTTCTCTGCTGTTTGATCATATAGGATTCGAATGAGCCTTTAGAAAAGATTAAGTTAAAGAAAAAAATAGGGTTGCTAACCGAGGGGGAACCTTAACGGGTTTCGCTTCGGTTTTCCCCGTGTGGCCCACTCGGACCGGTCATCCGGCCAGACCGGGACGAGGGGGTTACAGTGTTCGTTTAAATTTTTAATGTTATGTTCGTATTCGTTTATTTATTTTTGAAAGTATTTGTGTTCATTCGTCTAGCGTTCATGAAATGTTCTTTTATATGTTTATTTGAGAACATGTTCATGGAAGAAAATGGTGAAATTATGTCATTAGTCCTTAGCTCCTCATGCTTTACCGTTTGAACTCCTAAATTCACATTATGTTCAATTTAGTCCCTAACTTCACCAATATTTAAAATATGAAAAAAATAAAAGGAAAAAGGTAATCGGGTAAACGAGCTTATAAATCAACCGATAAACGAGTTTGTTCGTGAATATAAATGAACATAACACACATTTGTTCATGTTCGTTCATTTATTAAATGAACATAAAAAAGTTATGTTCATGTTCGTCTATTTAGCTTAATAAATGAACGTTATACGAACAATTCAATGAACGGTTTGTTATTTACAGACCTAATATTATTGGTAAAGGCTTAAATCGGAGTTTACATAGCGTTCATATTTGAAAAGATGAAATAAATCACTTAACATTTTTGAATAGGAGAATCAATCAAGTGGTTCCAATGAATAACGGAATGTTGTATTTTTTAGGTGACTTGAGTTCGAACAATATATTTATACGATATGTGTGTTATTAAAAGGGCTAAGATTAATGAAGAGAAACTATTTTATAATGTTAAAAAAGCATATTTGAACTGGATCAAATAAGAGGTTAATTGTATTATACATTCCTAAATTATAGTTTTTATTTAAATAATTAAAATATATAAATTATTTTACAAATTTAAATATAATAATAAAAAATAATCTCATTTAAAAACATATACAATACTAAGAAAATTAACACATTGATCGGTCGACATAAATTTAATAAAAAAAAGAATGTATAATCCAACAAAAATATGTGGAGCCTAAATGAATTATAAGAGTATTATTCTATATATATATATATATATATATATATATAAGAGTGACTTTTATAAGTAACTAATTAAATATTTATTAAAACTTCTAAAAACACTGATTAAACAAATCATTTAAAAAACTCAAAAATAATTATTAAAGGCACGATAAACTTATGAAACAAGTTTGTAGAGATTTTTTCATTAGACTCTAACTAAATGTACTTTTAATATTTCAATAATTGTTTAACACGTTTACCGTGCTTGTTAGTTGTTAGTAAGTTTGATAATTGTTTTTTTTTAATTTAAAGTTATGCTTAGTTAATTGGTGTTTTGTAATTTTTTAATAAATATTCAATAATTTATTTATAAAAATTATTTTTATCATTCGAACAGACTTCCATATCTTTGTCGAATTACATATTCACTTCGATTAGAGCTATATTGATCGATAAATATATTTATTTTCTTAAAATTGCACAAAGTTTTAATTGATATTTGGAATTTATTTGTTATTACATTTGAACTGTTGAAGGACCACCGTAGATTGGGAAAATAAGGTCTGATGAGAAAAAATCAGAACGAAATTAAAGAATCAAACGGAAAAGATAAAAAGGTGATTTTTAAGAAAAGAGAGAAAGAAGTTGTGATAAGCGTGTAGACAAAATCTGATTGAATAACCGTGATAGGCTAGTTTTATCATTAGTGGTTTTAATAGCCCAAAACAGATTGAAAGCAGAAAAACTTCCAATTTGTTAAGAATAACGGGCTTTCATAATTTGTTAGGTTTTTCTATGCTTGATTTCTTTCAACCGTTTTTGTTCGCCAAGTGTAGAGAATTTAAAATTTTGAGTATTTTAGTAGGAGGTGAAAAATAGACAAATGACACAAGGAATTATAGTGGTTCAACCTTCTAACCAATGTCTACATCCACTACCTTAGCTCCACACTAAGGATTTCAACAAATTCACTCTTTGAATTTCGTCCCATTTTCTCGATTTAGGAGGAAACCGTTACAACGATTAAGCTAACTACCCTTAGATTAATCAAACACTCTTATACTAGAGAAATTCTAAACCAAACTTGAAATCCTTCTAATAGGTAATTGTTTGCACTATTTAGCTCTCACCTAAAACCTAAACACTTGAGCAAATATGCAATGTTTAGCTCACAAGTGTTGTCTTATACAAGAAAATGAACAATTAAGCTCTAAGACAATTTCTTGATCATTATGTTGTTGACAAATGAAGCATTAGTCTTCTATTGATGCTTGGAGGTCCCTTTCATACTCCCAATTGAGTTTATAGTTGTTGAGGACCGTTGGGGTTGTTTTGGAGCCGTTGGAGACTTTATTTCCCACCATAAATGTTGTTCTATAGACGTCTGTTTCGAAACACTCGAACCTGTTTCTGAATGTCCTTCTTTAGAACTAGTCGATGAAGTCTGATGCAGCAGGACGTATCGAAATGCCTCTGGCCGTTTCGAAACCCTTCAAGCCGTATCGAAACGGTTACAACCCATTTTGGTACGAGTGACAGTTAAGCTGCAATTTAAATTACCGTTGAGAAAATAGTCGTTGGGGATTTTGACCGTTGAGGTCTTTGCCACATAGGCGTATCGAAACGGTGAAGCCCGTATCAAAATGCTATGTAAAAATCCTCACCCAGATTAAAGCCCATTTCGAAATAGACATAGCTATATCGAAATATTTTGAAACTGTGAATGGTTGTTTTGAAATGCCTAAGGGTGTTTCGAAACACCTGGGTGGTTTTGTAAAGTTTGGCTTTAGAAAACACTTAAAAACCTCTTTAAAAAATCCTCAAACATATTTTTAAGTTGTTTGGACTTAAAGGGACTTTTGAAATCTTTTCAATTTAGTCCAAAACTATTTTTCAATTATTATATCAAAAGATTAGTTCATCAATCTCCCCTTTTTGATATAATAAAACCAATCTTAAAAATTTGTTTGGGATTCTCCCCCTTAGTAAAATAAATTTTGAATAAGAGAATCGAAGTTCAAAATCAATTAAAGCCCCCCCTTACTCATTTGAAAAATTAATTTTTCAAATCATTTCTCCCCCTTTTGTTATATCAAAAAGACTTTAAATAACTTTAAGTTCAAAATAACTTAGGAGGTTAAAAAATGACACAAATAAGAATTTTGATTTTAAAATTGGCTCCCCCTTACTCAAAACATCATCAAAAGATGTTAGTCCAACACATGATAATATAATTGAATTAAAAGAAAATAAAACAAATAAAAACAACTAGATTTTACCACACTTGAACTCAAAGGAGGATGTGAAGCCTTCCTTCTTCAAGTGTTCTTCCTTGTGTGCATGGAGCTCCCCTTCAATATTTGACTTGTTGATCAATCTCCATCACACCTAAACAAGACAATCAAGTAATTTTTGGTATCCAAATTGACATTAGTAGCACAAAATTTAGTCCCTTAGGAATCCATTTTTCAATTTCATCATTTTTAGTTGAAGTCGTTAGTCTTTTTATGACTCAAACACTTCTAAAACATTTTCCATTTATAAATCTAAGGGCACTAGATTGTTTTACATAAAAGTTTGATTTTCCAAAATTATTTTTCTTTTCAAGCTCTTTGGAAATCAATTTTTTTTCTTGAGCTTTATGAAGCAAATTTTGTAAATCAAAACATTTTTGTTCAAACTCATTGAGTTTTGCTTCAAGTTCAATTTTGGTTTTAGAAATCAAATTATTTTGAATTTTTTAATTTGAAATCACTTTCTTGTTTTTCAAAATGTGATTTTTAAACTCTAAAACTAAATCATCGTAGACATCTTGTAATTCATCAAAAGAATATGAACATGAAGTAGATGAATTAGAAGTTACCCTTGAATCTTGTTCGATGGCCATAAGGCAAAGGTTGGCTTGTTCATCGTCGGTGGAGTCTTCATCACTCCATGTAGCCACATATGCCTTCTTCTTATGGCTTGAAGTGTTTGCCCTCTTCTTCTTCTTCTTCTTCTTCATAGACTCATATTCGAATTCTTTCATTGCTTTCTTTATTAAAGGGGCACACTTCTTAAAGAGATGAACTATCTATTCTTCTTCATCCTCCTCCTCGCTTGTATCAACATGGTTGCACTTGGAGGTTTTGAAAGCCATGACATTTACATGGATGCCTAGCTCCATGATCTTCTTCTTCATCATCTTTCTTATCTTTTCCTTCTTCTTCTCCTCTTCTTTATCCTTCTTCATGATTTGATGAGTGAGAAGTGACCCCATGAGTTCATCAAGCTTCAAGGTCTTCAAATTCTTTGCTTCGATGACGATGGTCCTTTTTGAGTCCCATGACTCGGGAAGAGAATAGATAAGCTTTCGGACAAGCTTTTCTTCCAGAATGACTTCTCCATAACCCTTAAGTCCATTAGTGATGGTGGAGAATCGATGGAACATCTTCTCAATGTCCTCTTCCGAATCCATTTTGAAGTTTTTATACTCTAGGTTGAGGAGGCCGATCTTGGTCTCCTTTACTTCGTTTGTCCCATCGTATATAACTTCGAGCTTATCTCAAACTTCCTTGACACTCTCGCAAGAAGACATCTTCTCGTATATGTTGAGGCTAAGTGCACAAAAGATGAAGTGCAAAACCTTGCAATTTAGCTCCATCTTCTTACGATCGTCGGCACTCCACTCCGCCTTGCTTCCTTTTGGTACGAACGGGCCATCTTCAATGATATCCCAAAGCTTGTAGTCTTTGGATTTTACAAAGAACATCATCGTCTTCTAATAAGCATAATCGGTCTCGTCGAAGAAGGGTGGCTTATCGATGAATTGCGTCATTGAGTCGGTTGTTTGAAGTGTTGATCGAGCTTGTCGGATCGCCTCAATAGGATGTTAATCCTCTTCAATTGAGCCAACCTCTAATTTCAATTGATGGGGTTTTCAGTGCTCGATTTCCTTCAACCGTTATTGCTCGCCAAGTGTGGAGAAGTTGGAATTTTGGGTGTTTAAGTGGGAGGTGAAAATAGACAAATGACACAAGGAATTATAGTGGTTCAACCTTCTAACCAAGGTTTACACCCACTACCTTAGCTCCCCACTAAGGATTTCAACAAATTCTCTCTTTGAATTTCGTCCCCTTTTCTCAGCTTAGGAGGAAACCGTTACAACGATTAAGCTAACTGCCCTTAGCTTAATCAAACACTGTTATACAAGAGAAATTTTAAAGTAAACTTGAAACCCCTCTAATAGGTAATTGTTTGCACTATTTAGCTCTCACCCAAAACCTAAACACTTGGGAAAATATGACAATGTTTAGCTCACAAGTGTTGTCTTATACAAGAAAATGAACAATTAAGCTCTAAGATAATTTCTTGATCATTATGTTGTTGACAAATGAAGCATTAGTTTTCTCTTGATGCTTGGAGGTCCCTTTTATACTCTCAATTGAGTTTATAGCCGTTGAGGACCGTTGGGGTTGTTTTGGAGCTGTTGGAGACTTTATTTCCCACCATAAATGATGTTCTATAGACGTCCGTTTCGAAACACTCGAACCCGTTTCGGAACTTTCTTCTTTAGAACTAGTCGTTGAAGTCTGATCCAGCAGGCTGTATCGAAACGCCTCTGGCCGTTTCGAAACCCTTCAAGCCGTATCGAAATGGTTACAACCCGTTTCTGTACGAGTGATAGTTAAGCTACAATTTAAATTATCGTTGGGAAAATAGCCGTTAGAGATTTTGACCATTGAGGTCTTTGCCACATAGGCGTATCGAAATGGTGAAGCCCGTATCGAAACGCTATGTAAAAATACTCACCCAGATTAAAGCTCGTTTCGAAACAAACAGAGCTATATCGAAACGTTTTGAAACTGTGAATGGTTGTTTCGAAACGCCTAAGGGTGTTTCAAAACACCTGGTGGTTTTGTAAAGTTTGACTTTAGAAAACACTTCAAGACCTCTTTAAAAAAATCCTCAAACATATTTTTAAGTTGTTTGAACTTAAAGGAACTTTTGAAATCTTTTCAATTTAGTCCAAAACTATTTTTCAATTATTATATCAAAACATTAGTTCTTCATAATCCTCTTAACAAATCAAATACAGCTGGCAGAGATAAAGTCCAGTAATTTCTATAAAAAATTAAAATATCTTCAATATTCACTGTCTTTTCTCTTTCTTGAATCTGTCTTAAGGACCATACACAAAGTTGTTTTCGTAGTTCTTGAAAACGATATATCGTCATTAGTTTTATGAGGATATCAACAGTTTGGAACTTCCCGGGAACATAGTTAACTTCCAATTGACGATCCTTCATTTTTTTCCTGACAAAGTGAAGATCCAAATCCACGTGCTTGGTCTTAGCGTGAAAGACTTGATTTTCTGCCATTGCCACTGTACTCGTATTGATGGGTGTTTTAAATTGAATATATTTTCTTGTTAATTATTTTTTGTTGTCAGTTATTACTACTGATTTGGCTCTGCTTTGCTCATTTTCGGTATAAGAATATGTTTTCTAGAACTAGCAGCAGGAGGTGCATTTTTTGCAATTTTTTAGAATCAAGGCTGGACACATGGGTATGACTGGGGGCACGATGATGTCCGACGTGGCAGATTCTGGCAGTCCAGTCAGGAGCTTCGAGAAGACAATCCAGTCAGCATCATCTAAAAGGTGGACGGACGAAATTATCCTATGAAATTATCATAAGAATTTTAAATTTGAACTTTGGGATTTACTTTTTTTTAAAATAATATTATCTTTAAGATATATTTATTTCGAATTCATTTGTTTTATTGTTTTTCTAGGGTTTTAGAAGACTATAAATATCCCTTTGGGATAAAGCTTAAGATGTACTTTTTACCTTTTCTTTTATTTATAAAATTCCCTCGAGTTTTTCTTTCAACTTTTTTTTACTTTAAGTCTTACTTATTTTCTAAAAATGCTAAGTATGATTTTCGTCATACTTAGCTAAGCTTTTAATTAGCCAATGACCTAGAAATGACTCAATTCATTTTGTGAGAATTGAAAAGCACTTACTATCTTCGGATATACTCTCAATTTTTTGGAAACTTAGATTGACAATCGACCTTTCTTTTAAAAATCTTTACACTTTCATTTCAAGAAACGCGTGTTGGTGTGAATGTTGTTTTGAATTGTCGTTGGAAGGATTGGCTTGTATCACATTTGATTTCCTGTGAGCACACTTAGTGGTGGTCCGCTAAGCGAAATTGAGATCGGGTTCGACTCTCATTGAGACAACATAATCCGAGTCGGGCTTTTCCAACACTTAAAGTTGTGTCGATGCTAACGGTGATGGACGTGGTTGGTCCAACAAAGACTAAATTCCAGAGATAGGCTTTGAAATATCGGATTAATAGAGAGAAAAGTAAGTTACAAGGGTTGGGCCTTGTAGACTGTAACCGGCATGAATTCCAAAGTAAAATCTCTTTCAATGATCGAAACGAATTGAGGCGGAGAGAAGCTCGAGGCTATATTTCTTCCATCGTTATTTTCAACTATTACTTTCTTTTCTTTTCGCCATTCCTCTAAATTACTTTTATTTTATTTTACCATTTTTATTCTTGAATTATAATCCCCCTTTTCTCTCTTTTTTTCTGGATCAAGATCAACGCAATTCAACATTGAAAATTCTTTAGTCCATGCGGATCAACCCTTCTTCTCTTTACTACACTTTAATTTATTTTGATTTGAGAAAAAAGAATATTTATTTGACAATATACGATGTTTGTCACACCAAAATTTTGGTGTATCCTCAATCTTAAAACCCACGTCTGTTAATAAGGCTTTAATCCAAACGAGTTTAGATGCAGCATCCGCAAGGTTGCGATATTCAGCTTCGGCGTAGACCGTAAAACCAACCGTTGTTTCTTGGAGCTCCAATACAAGAAATGTGAACCTAAGTACACACAATACCTAGATATTAATCGACGATCATCTATGTCACTTCCCCAATCAGCATCAAAGAAAGCAAACAACTCAACAATATTATCTTGTGCATTCTGCCGCATAAACCACAAACCATGATCAGAGGTGGCTTTTAGATACCTTAGTATCATTTTCACCGCTATCCAATATGCATCCTTAAGACTTTGCATAATTTGTGCAACCTTATTGACGGCAAAAGAAATGTCAAGGCGAGTATGACAAATGTAAAGCAAGGAACCAACAATATTGTGATATTGACTAGCATCCACAAAATCAACGCCATCATGTTTGTTTAACATGGGTGAAACTGCTATAGGTGTATCAAGTGGCCTGACCTCAATCATGTTGTTTTTCTTTAGTAAATCATCAATAAACTTACGTTGCGTAAGAAACAAGCCACTATCTATGTGAATTGCTTCGACTCCCAAAAAATAATGAACACAGCCCAAATCCTTTAGAGAAAACTTTTCATGGAGAGCTTTCTTGACTTGCTTCACATGCATTTTCGAGCATCCAATGACTAATATGTCGTCAACATATGCAACTAAATATGTAACGACCTTTTCATGTGCATAGATAAAGAGAGACGGGCCAACACTAGATGATCGAAAGCCCAAAAAAACAGAGAAATTCACATAATTTGTTGAACCAATTTCTTGGTGCTTGTCGAATACCATATAATGTCTTTTTCAACTTACAAACAAGAACTTTCCCCTTTTCATCACGTTGTTCAAAACCCAATGGTTAAACCATATAAACATCTTCCATCAAATCACCTTTTAAAAAGGTGTTATTTATGTTTTCTTGATACACCTGCCAGCCATTCGTAATAGCCAGAGAAAGCAACACATTTACAGTAAAACACTTAACAACGGGGCTGAAAGTCTCGAAGAAATCATACCCTAGGATTTGAGAGAGTTCTTTTACGACAAGTCGTGCTTTATAGCGATTCACAGATCCATCCGAGTTAATTTTACCCTGAAAATCTACTTGGATCCGTCTGCCTGCCGATTTGATGGAAATCTAACTAATTCTCATGTATCATTTTCTAACAGAGCTTTGTATTTAGCTAGAACTGCTTCATGCCACTAAGGATGCTTCAAAGCCACTTAAATTGTTGAAGGTACTTCATGACACTCTGTTTGGTAGATTTTAGGTTTAAAATCCCAAACTTACTTCTAGTAGTCATGGCATGAGTATTTGTTACACTTTGTGGCACAACTTCTATTATGGGAATAGAATCAGCTTTGGCATTTGTAGACTCAACATATTTAGGAATGTGACTTTCTTCAGTTGCATCATTTTCATGAGGAGCATGCAACATTGGAGATTCTATTGATGGAGGCTCATCTTCATACTCTAGTTCACAAAGCTCATGGGCAGATCCATGAACAGGTTCAGTTGCTAACAACACCGTCTAAGATGTATGAACATTATACACATCAAGATCTTCTGCATGCGTTGTATTTGCAGCATCATAAGGGTCAGGCTCAGCTGCTGAAACATCTGTAGAAGCAGGATGCACATTCACATGTCCAGGGTGTGATGGTTCTTGGGCATCCTGATCATGAGAAGCTGTGAACGTAGGAAAGGGAGTAGACTGAAACAAAGTAGAATAATCTTTAGCTATTGTAGGAGAACTAGATCCATATGCAAAAGGAAAGTGGTTTTCATCAAATTTCACAAACCGAGAAATAAAAATCCTCCCAGTATTGTCCATACACTGATATCCTTAATGATTTGGCGAATAACCAAAAAAGACACAGGCTTTAGATCTAAAATCAAACTTATTCATGTTATATGGTCTAACCCATGAAAGCATAAGCACCCAAAAACTCTAAGAAGCTCATATGTAGGCTTCATGTTGTAAAGTTTTTGATGAGGCGATATACCACCTAATATTTGTGAAGGCATTCAGTTAATTAAATACACTACGCTCAAAACAGCAAACAACCAATACTGGAAAGAGATAGAAGATTGAGCCTAAAGAGTTAAAGCAACTTCTATAATATGACGATGCTTTCATTCCACAACACCATTTTATTGTGAGGTGTGTGGACATGAAATACGATGTTGAATACCCATAGCGGCTAACTCAAATTTAAAGGCTTGAAACACAACACCTCAATCTGTTTGCAACGCAACAATATTACTCAAAAATTGATTTTTAACAAGAATAAAAAAAGATCGAAAAAGTACTTGCAATTTTAGCTTTATTCCTTACTAAGTAGAGCCAACAATTTCGACTGTGCATATTTATAAATGAAACATAGTAGTTGTATCCTGATGATCTAATGGGTGAAGGACCTCATACATATGTTTCTACAAGCTCAGATGGCTTATGGTAAACAGTAGTAGTAGATGTCAATGGCAACCTATGACTTTTGCCTAACTGACAAGGTGCATATACACTGTTTTTTCCTAAGGATACATTTTTATTTAACATTAGACTAACAACATTGGAGAACAGATGCCTTAAGCGTTTATGCCACAACCAATAGTCAGTATCTGTAATTTGAGTGCTAACAAAATTTGAAATTACTTGAGAAGTAGAACTCGATCTTGTAACTGGTTGCGAAAAACTGAACCAATAGAGACTACCTTCAAGTCTGCCTTCAAGTAAAACATGGCCAATGTCCTTGTCTTTTACAAAACATCGATTAGCATAAAATTCAAGATAAACTAAATTATCACATGTAAGTCTTGATACTAACAATAAGTTTCTTGTAATTTGAGGAACATGTAAAATATGGCCAAGAACAAGTGACCAAGAAGATGTAGACACAATAGCCTTACTTATTTGTTTAATACTTAAAGATGAACCATCACCAAAAACACTCTGCCATTACCTGTATAAGCAGTTTCAGGCTGACCATTTGGTTATTCATATGTGACATGGGGAGTTGCCCCGGAGTCAAGATACCACTTATTGTCAACAGATACAGCTCCAGCTGCAATGAGAGAGTTAATTTGAGCCGTATCAGTAGTATTTTCTGTAGACACACCAGAAGTTCCTATAGGAGCAGTAACAAAATGGTCATAACAATCAACAACTAGAGTAGAAGTAAATTGACATATTGGCTTGGGACACTCTAGTGAATGGTGTTTGTTGAGTCGAGACACATTTAAAACTCTGGTCGAATCTATGCCAGTATCGATCCATTATATGGCCAAATTTGCCATATAGTTGACATTGTGGACGTGGCCTGCCACGAGACCTTCCACCAGATTAACCTCTAGAATAACCAGCAGGCTTCTATCCACTATAGCGCTGACCATTGTTGTATCCTTGTGAACCTTCTTGATTCGATTTGTCATTGTTAGCAGCTGCATCATATTGTATGATGTTAATTCTAACATGCACTCGCATCGGATCTGACAATCGAGCCTTTGCATATATCATCATAGAGACTATTATATCAAACGAATGTGGTTTATGACTGACAATTAGGGTAGCCACAAATGGCTCGAACTTAATCGGTAATCCATTTAGCATAGTAGCTACTTGTTCGACCTCCTAAACTAGGCTCCTACTAGTGGCTAAGAGATCACAAATCTCTTTGACTTGTGTTGTATATTCACGAACCGTCATTGAGCCTTTCTTGTAGCACGTAGTCGACAATGCAGATGCATAATTTTAGTTGTAGATAAATTTAAGTAAAGCTTGAATATCTCATTTCAGATTTGTGCAGACGATTCAAATCTTACTAATTAAGGCAATATGTTAGGGCTGATAGTCGACAATAACCATGAAGCAAGTGAGTTGTCTTGCTTCTTGAATCTTCGATAAGCAGAATTGGCAACGAGTCTTCCATCTGAACTAGCTACAACCTTTGGTGGAATTAATGTGGATTTGTCAAGATAATGCTCGAGCTCGTGTCCTCGAATCAGAAAGGTGACATGTTGCTTCCACAACAAAAATTTAGTGTCATCTAATCGCACATTCACTTGCTTATTTGCAAAGAATTACTCCGTTGAGATCTCATACGCCTGATCTATTGATGAATCTTCAAGCAGTACATCGAGTGTCTCAGTAGCATTCTCCATGAAACAAGAAGAACAAAGACGATAAAATGAAGTGAAAAAAGAAGAAGTCAACAGGAAACGAGAATGACAAACGGATCAAAAAAGCTCTAATACCATGTTGAAGGACCACCGTAGATAAAAAAAAAAGGTCCGATGAGAAGAAATCAGAACGAAATTAAAGAACCAAATAGATAAGGTGAAAACTGTTTTTTAGGAAAAGAGAAAAAGAAATTGGGATAAACATGTAGGTCAAATCTGATTGAATAATCCTGATGGGCCAGTTCCACCATTAGTAGTTTTTATAGCCCAAAAACAGACTCAGCGGATTGAACATAAAAACTTTCAATCTGTTAAGAATAACGGGCTTTCATAATCCTTTTAACAAACTAAATACAATTGGCAGAGATAAAGTCTAGTAATTTCTAGAAAAAACTGAAATATCTTCAATACGCATATCATTTATATATTTTAATTATTTTAATTTATTTTTTCAACTTAATATTTTCATATATTTTTATTGGAATCAATTTAGAATCTAAGCTTAAATTTGGAGACATTTGTTACAATTAATCTTATATATACATTGTTGGAAAATAATATATATATATATCGGTTGAATAATATTGATAATAAGTCATGTCACTTGGTGAATAGACTTATTAATTATTAGTTTAAAGTTGCATCCATTCAATCATATCTATTAACTTTTCAACAATCTTTCCATCAAAAAGGTTTAATCTTTTCATCAAGCATTTTTAATTTTTTTCATCACCTATATAAAAAATTGTTGTGACTCGTTTTTCATATCAACTCAAAAAAAACATTGAAGTTTTTGACTTAGAAAAATTCATAATTAATCAATTTCTTCAAAAAAATTTAAAAACAAAGGTAAAAAATTATTGTGCATGGGTAAAAGTCCCTCATAGGATCCAAAGTTCGTTTTATTTTTCGATGATAGATGAAGACAAGGATGTGTTCGATTGTTCACTACAATTATGCTACTGATGTGAAAATTTATTGTTGTATCTTGAGAGATAGACGTCCAACGTTACTCAAGCACCGAGGAGATGATGAATATGTCTTAAGGAAACTGTTTATACATGCCTCAACAAAAATTCTTCTGATTTTAATTATGTTTAATTTCAAGTTTTATTTTTAATTTATTGTTATTTATTTTTCTTACGGTATTCTATTATATTTGGATTATTACTGCACCATTGTTCTAACAATTTTAAGACATAATTGAGGTTTTAATCCAAGACATTTAGATTACAGGTGATTCGAAGTTTATACGGGATAAAATGAAATTTGTCTGGCATATTTTTTGTTCTGTAGTTTTCATGAATCGGTAAGTCCCCAAAAAATTTCATTTTCAAATTATTAGCGTGGACAAAGCATGAATCGTGGCTCCATATAAATTTCCAATATAAACCATTTCATATTATATATATATATAGTCTTATTTTATGGAAATTTTTATTATTAGTCTATGAAATGTTTTTAAAAGGTACGTTTTTAATTTAAATATTTAAATATCTATTCTTATGCGTAATCAAAATACATTGTCACGTTTTAATTGTTTTGGGTGACTCTCGTATTAGTTTTCTTGTCATATGTATCAGTAGGATAATTGTGTTAACTTTGTACTTTTGTTTTGGGTTTTTAATTTACTAAACTTTATCGTCTAACAAAAGTTAATATTTGTACTTATGTTTCGGGTTTTTAATTTTACTAAAATCTTGTCGTTCAACAAAAGTTGATTAGTTGTGTTTTTATTATAGTTTTTTAGTTTCTAACTAAATTCTTGATAATTAACAAATTCATAACTATGACATGACATTTAGTTTGTAACTTTGTTGTGGTATAGTCCATGAACTCACCTAATTCTCAGTTTGATGATATAATCACTACTCGGGTTCAGATTCCAAATCAAAGTCCAATGTTGACACAATATAAAGCTTGCGGGGAAAATTGTAAAATGTGGTAAAATGTTGTGATGATCCTCCTATTATTAGAGAGGACGATGTAGATGTTGCTACCGCTTTTAACGTTGCCAAGCATGGAAGTACAAATTTTGCTATCATTTTTGATGTTGTCAAGGCATGAAAGCACTCTGATTTCTTATATTGTAACTATATTCTCAAAGCCTTATCTGATGCATGTTATGAACACGTTATAAAGTGCGCAATATTATGATAATAATAAAAAATTTTAGGTTATCACAGAACATGTGAGAAAAGCTGTGTTACACGCAAATTATCTTTTAAATAAGGTGTCCCGCAAAAGAAAAAAAAAAGTTACCATACGTATTATGGAATGGTAGAAAATTTTTCTACAACTACTTGAAAGTGTTGGGGTGTCTTGTCAAAGTAATAGTTCCTTTACCAGACAAATAATAATAGGTCATAAAAGGTGAATTGTATTTTCATTGGTTATGCTTGGCATAACAATAATGGTAACGGTATTACTGGTGAAAACGAAAAAAGTTTGTTATCATGGATTATCCTCCTAACATGTTTATTTTTGTGATAATTGGTTATGTTTGTCATAACAATGCATAACAATTTCTTGTGCATGAATCAAAGAATCTTAAAATTCTCAAGAATACGATATTGAAATATAAAATTGCCTCATTCTTTTGTAAGACTAAGAAAGTTGGTCAAGTTCAATGAAACAAACTATAGAATATTGATGAATATTGTCAAGACTTTCAATAAGAGGTTGATGTCGATGCATAACAAAAAAAACAAGTAACATGTCAATAATGAAAAAGTCCTTTGAATCAAATTTTCTAACCTATATGTTAGAGGTTGAATGACTATAAAATTTTTAGATGATATTCTAAAATGACCAAAGTCTGTGCCCATAATATGTATATATTGTGATAATCAAGCAACATTTGGTAGAGCACAAAACGCAATTGTAAGTGAGACACATGCGTCGCCGACATAATGTCGTTAAACAACTTATCTCAATTGGACTTATCTATATTGTTTTTGAAAAATTAAAGGATAACATTGCGGATTCGCTAACCAAAGGGTTGAATCGAGATCAAGTTGATAAAACATCGAAAAGAATGTGACTAAAGCCCATGAAAAATTTAAGGCGATATGTGAAGGAAAATTCAACTTAGTTGACTGGAGATCCCAAGACTAGGACAACCTACTTGCATAGACCTTGTGAGGTCACTGTGAGGTTCTTATTCCAAGTGTTCCTATGATGTAAACAATGACTAAAATGTGGAAAAATGTTAAGCAATGCTTATAATGACCATTGTGTGATTCGATAAGCGAATAACATAAGTTACCTATTGAAGAGTGAAGTAGAACCGCTTCAAAGAAACTATTGGGGCATAGTTTTCTAAACTCTTATAGAATCAGGAGATGTCCAAGGCTATATTGATATATTCATAAGAATCAAATTTTTGTCAGTGATGTATTTATGTGAAGTATGTAATCGCTTACACAAACGGCATGATAGTTCAAGGACACCACGTCTACTGGACAGCCGGTAAGGTAAACATATTTTCACAAAGAAAGGTTCAAATGGGGCGCCTACCTATCCTATGCAAATATCAAACGTAGAATTTATCACCACATCGAGTCAATGTTTTTTATCCATCAATTTTATTCATGTGGAGGATTAATGTTGGAAAAATAATATATATCGGTTGAATAGTATTGATAATAAGTCATGTCACTTGGTGAATAGACATGTTAATAATAAGTCATTTCACTTGGTGAATAGACTTATTAAATATTGGTTTAAAATTACATTCATTCAATCATATTTATTAACTTTTCAACAAATCTTTTCATCAAAAGGTTTGATTTTTTCATCCACTATATAAAGGATTGTTTTGACTCCTTTTTCATATCAACTCACAAAAAAACATTGAAAAAACTTTATAGTTTTTGACTTAGAAAAATTACTTTTAAAGTTTATTTTATTTTCCGGTGATAGATGAAGGCAAGGATGTGTTTGATTGTTCACTGCAATTGTGCTACTACTGTGAACGTTTGTTGTTGTATCTGATAGATAGACATCCAACGTTACTTAAGCACTAAGGTGGGGACAAATTTGTCTTAATAAAACTATTAATACATGCCCCAACAAAAAAAATTCTGATTTTAACTATGTCTAATTCCAGTTATGTTTTTAATTTATTGTTATTTATTTTTCTTACGGTATTCTAGTATATTTATATTATTACTACACCATTTTTCTAACATACATAACATAACCAAACTCCCCATGTGAACCACCTCCAAAAAATGTCAGCCTCCAATATAAAATTTTAGCCATTAATGATCAATCAGATTAAAAATTCCAGCAAACTTGAAACCTCGTAATAGTTTATCAAACAATCTGCACATGAATCTTATAATTCCAGCAAATGCATAGATTTTATCATTCTAAAGTTAATCTAAGTGCATGTTTTTGGTTGCGTTTGGCAACCAAAAATTACTTTTTTAAGTGCTTTTAGTTAAAACAGGCTGTTTTTGGTTGCTTTTAAAACTAGCTTTTTCATCCAAACCAAGAAGCTGGATTTTATAGCTTCTTGGGTAGAAAAGCTAGTTTGAAAATAAAATTACTTTTTTACTCTTATTATTTAATTATAATTTATTGTTAAAATAATGTTTATGCATACATAATTGTAAAATAATATATATTTTATAATATTTATATTGAGAATAAAATTGTTTTATTTGTACTTTATTTTATATTTATTATTAATGTGTAAGTGGTATGTCCGTATATAATCTAAAATGTAATTTATATTTTCAAATTAAATTTTATAAAAAATATTTTTTATTATAATTAAAATTGATTTATTTCATAAATCATAACATTAATTAAATTGAACAATCACCCAAATTTACTTTTACTTTTTAATATCATGCCTAAAATAGACTTTTTATCTCATGAAAATCACTTTTTGACTTCAATGACAAACACTAACTAGTTTTTCAAAACTACTTTTCAACAGCTAGTTTGAAAATCACTTTTTTCACCACACTTTTTAAAAGCAACCACAAATTAAGCCTAAAAAATACAAGTGCTGAATGTTGTATATTGTGTGATGTCACTCATTGTTGAATGACTCGGTCGTATATAATTCATTGAAATAGAAAATTGTCGGGCACCAATCATGATCCACGGCAATGCACATTTCAGACGTGCGTGATTTTGTGCAAGTAAGGTATAGTTCAATAGGTTTTGTCCATATAATATCCCTCATAAATTGAAGATGATATAGTATTTATATTCTAGAACCTTGTAACCCCTCGTCCTGGCCTAGCCACCAGATCGAACCGAACGGGTTACACGAGGAAAATCAAAGCGAAACCCGTTAAGGCCTCACTCCAATTAGCAATCTTATTTTTTTCTTAACTTAATCTTGTCTAAATGTTTTATTTGAACCTATGCGAGAAAGCAAACAGCGGAAAAGCAAACACGAATACGAACCAAGCAGATCAGACAATTAAAGACAACTTTAATCCATTTTACTTCAGGTTGTATAAATACACTAGAGACTCGTATCGATACGCCTTCAACGATCAAACTCTCCCAAAGTCAACTTTGAGGGGCCGTATCGATACCCTTCAAGGCTGGTATAGATACACCCTTAACGGTCATGTTTTCCCAAAGTTAACTCCATGACTGTATCGGTACGCCTAAGGCCCGTACCGATATCCCAATTTCTCGTTAATTTCTCATATTTTCATAGGGCAAAGAGGGTATGGATACGCCCTCGTGTATCAGTACGATAGGCTTAAAACAAGGGACCGTATCGATACGGCCCTTGAGCGTATCGATATGTCCTACACATAAAGACATCAAATTTCAGTTTTAAGCACAAGGGAGCTAACTTAAACACCCTAAACAAGCATTGATCAACCTCTAATCATGCATACATTTTAAGACAACCAAGAACGTTCATTAAAAGCAAGTTAAACATTCAACGAGGCTAAAAATCAACAAGGCAAGATTTAGCACAAACAACCCAACATGCTTAACATTCTCAAGGGTCATAGGTCAACCAAAGCATACTCCTACACTTTAAACATGGTATCAACAATAACAATAACTTAAGAGTTTGAACACCAACTCCCCACACAAAGGTCTAGTATTCTCATTGCCTAAGCATTATTACAATCATAAAACCATACTTTGAGCTAGCAAAGAACTCCAAGACTCCTCCCTTACCCCGCTTGTCTCTCAAAGCCACTAACGATCTGCATTGTTGAAAAAGAAAGCGTAAGCTTAAAAGCTTATTGAGCGGAGCTCAAAATCACACAACAACAATGCTGTTTAAAACATGTATTTAGTTTAAAGTCAAAACCATTTAGAAAGGAAACACGATAATCCGAAAGCATAACAAAAACATGGTATGCACATACACAACCATTCCCGGTGGGACTACACATCACCGTTCACAACAACTAGCATGATTTCGGTGGGACTACACACCATCGTACTCATCTACTAGTCACTACCGGTGGGACTACACATCACCGTATTCAACAACATACTTTCCACTAATCATCACGTGAGGCTTTGACAACAACTATGACAACACAACAACATTAAAAATGAGATAACATCAATTGCATTTCAGCCAACAACGTGTATAAACATATACACCGACACTTAGCGAAACAAGACAAGAAACAAATACACTTACACTTGAGTTTAGGTTGGCCTCTAAGGCTCCACCCAAACCCCAAGAAACCTTCTTTGAACATTTTAAAGCTTCGAAATAATTTCCACTCACCAGCTCAATACCAAAACAAGCCAACGGTCTTCCTTCAAGTTTCCGCAACTCCCGATGTAACGTCCGAAGAACTTAAATCGTTATCTGCTGCTTCTACTAAAATCAAAACAGAGGATTAATACACTTTTAAATAATCAAACCCAATGAAATCAATTCCATCAAAATTCAACGACAACAAGGATCCAATTTCTATCCGAAACTAACCAAAACTATCACCATTTCTACTCTAACCTCAAGTCAACCATATTCTCATCAATTTAGCATCCAAACCATGTTCAAACACTCCAAAAACATAAACCCAACACCACTCAATCATTAGAAGTCTTTCCTCACCATTTTCAAGCCAAAAACCCAAATATTTATTACCCAAAAATTACTCATTTTCATATTTCGGGATTTCATGTTAAACCTATTGTCTTAACACCATTTTACACCAAAAATAAGATTTACAACTAACTTGTTTTCATAACATTTGCTTAAACCCCTTCAAAATCTCATTTTTACCCAAAATGAAGAAACTTGAGAAATCTTTAAAACCTTGAAAGGAGAATGCTAAAAATAAGATTTGAAAGTAAAGAAGAGTAAAATCAAGTTGCTTACCTCCTTGAACTTTCAAAATGGTGAAGATTGGTAAAAAATGGATGGTGGCTATGGCTTTGGGTGTTTTAACGTGAAAAAGGTTTTGGGGAGAAGAAGAGATGAGAAAAATTGAAATATAGTATTTTATTTTAATTCAAAATCTATCTCTAAAAATTTATTTTTCCCCAATTTACCAAAAGACCATTTTTAAGTTCCTTTCTTCAAAAACTTTTAAAATTAATTTATTTTAAATTGTTTTCCATGATTAGTTTAACCCGAATCGGCTTAATCAAACTCGAGTATTTCCCGAACTCTAAACTCGGGCGTTACAAACTTACTCGAAAACTCGGTCGATATAAAACCTAAAAATTTTCGCCACATATGTGACATCAAAAAATAAAAAATCTTGTCTTGTAATCAACATTTTTAACTATTTAGTTGTGCACGACGTGACACCAAACCTTGTGAACATATATAATATACTGATAATCACTATGTACTACCAAGAAAAATTGCATGTTAGCAACATTCGTACTTCGAAAACCTCGTGTCGCTGCAGAATGTAGTTTGTATAAATTTGGTACATTTCCACATCGATAGAAAATACAGAGAAATTAATGCTTACCCTATTCCTAAATTAAAGATGTCCAAGGCAGAGCTTGTTATTCTTGACTACTGGGTTAGTCCATTTTGTCTGAGGGTGAAGATTGCTTTGAACGAGAAAGGCCTTCAATATGAAGCTCGACCCGAGGACTTGTTCGGCGGAAAAAGCGAGTTGTTGCTCGAGTCTAACCCCATCTACCAGAAAGTCCCTGTGTTCCTGCACCACGGTAAGCCCTTATGCGAGTCCACCATCATCGTTAGCTACATCGACGAGACATGGTCTTCCCCTCCACTGCTCCCATCGTGTCCGTATGGACGAGCTCAGGCACGCTTCTGGGCCGATTATATCGACAAAAAGGTAGTTACATACACGGAGACGGATCCGTTCACATTAGTCACTACACATTGTAACATGTGAGTTTGACAAATGACAGGTATTTGATGCATGCGGGAACATATGGAGAAGCAAAGGAGAGGTACCGGTGGAAGCGAAAAAGGAGTTTATAAAGATATTGAAGCAATTAGAAGAAGCCTTGGGGGACAAAGATTACTTCAATGGTGCCACATTCGGGTTCGTCGACATCATAGCGATCCCTCTAACCGGCTGGTTCTTAGCCGTCGAGAAGATTGGGGGGTTTACGGTGGCGGAAGAATGCCCCAAGTTTTCGAGTTGGACGAAAAGGTGTTTGCAAAGGGAGAGCGTGGCCAAAGTCGTGCCAGACCCTGAAAAAGTGTACGACTTCGTCTTAATGTTTAGGAAAATGCAGGGCATCGACTAAGAGATTACTCTTTCTTTCTTCCCTTCAGTTCCAGCCAGCAAGATACGGTAATAATTGAAGGGGGAACCGAGCAATGACGAATGAAATGTCTTTTTTTTTTAATTTGCAAATGCTTGCTGGTTTTTATGTTGTCTTGTTTTTTTTTTCAGTTCTGTTTATTAATTAAAGCAAATAAATACCTTGATAACTTGCAACATGTTCATGCGAGTGCAATCGTCTTATTATCTTCTTTACAATTTTTTCTCTACAATAACTACAATTTTTGAAAAATACTTTCTTACACAAAATAAACAACTAAGTCAGGTTGGTAAACAATTTTTTGAGTCAAAATTAGAGGTTTGAAGTATTTTTAAGAGGTTTAACCAGTTAAATCCGCTTAGATGTTTGGTAAATAGAGATTGTAATAACAGATTGGGGTGAAACCACTCATTTTACAAAAACTCACTTTAAGAGTTTTTGAGTTAGAGGTTTAGATAAAAGACTTGTAAAGACCTTTTTGTCTTTGATCATTATCATTTTTTAAAATAACATAAATTGGACTAACTAATAAAATTAAAAAAAATAATTTCACAAATAATAAATTAATATATACATATAAATTTAATAATTAATAAATTTATATTTAAAATTAACTTTATAAATAAAAAATTAATATATACATCTAAATTTAATAATTATTAAAATTATATTAAAAAATAATTTCACAAATAAAAAATAATATATACATCCTTCATACATGTTGTTTAGTAGTGATATTAAGAAAATTAATTTTCATAATATAATTAATATTAATTGATATAAAATAATAATAATAATAACTAATAAATTATTCAAATAAGTATCGAATATAATTGTGTGCTTATATCATTTTGTTAGTTCAAATAATCAAACAACTATCAGATATTAGTTAATTTTATCAAACACTTTTATACAATTAATTAATACAATTCGCTAGTTAAATCAGCTAATGTTATTAGCTATCAGCTATCCGCTAATATAATTCATTGTTAGTTATTTGCTAATTGTTAAATGTGTGGATTCTAGCCTAAATAAGTGATGACAATTCAGATATTTGCAGATATTTGAACTGTTTTTTTTTTTTTACGAATTCAGATTCTAATGTCAAATTTACTATATGTTTTGGATTCGGAGCAGATGTTATAAATACTCTACAATACTCATTATCCAAATATGCATTACTTATGCGGATACATTTTGCAAATTCGGATATTCAATTCCGGTTCGGATTACAAAATGAAAAACATGTTTGCTTCTAGGAGATTCAAACATTTGTCATCCGAATTTTATCATATTCAAATTAGAGATATAATCTAAAATTTTGAATATAATTTTTGTAGATTTGACGAATAATAATGTTTAATTCAAATTTAGATAGAAATATTAATATTCAAATAAATTGTGAGTAAAAACAAACACGGATTTTTAGACAAATTTGCATATTTGAATTTAGATGATTAAAAAATTACAAATATACGACTCGTTGACATTAGTGGCGGAGCCAGAATTTTCATATAGTAGGGTTAGAATGGGGTCAATTTTCATAGCACTACAATAAATATTGTTGACATCATAACCTAACAAATTAAGTGGGGTCAATTTTAATATTTTCTATATAAAACTATAATACAATTCTAATATTTTTATATAGCATGTACTTTTAAGTGGTATCATTTGCATCCTAATAAATAATCCCATCAATCTCCGCCCATGCTAGTCTAGGATGGAAATCATCTGCTCCCAAAGTATGCCCCATTTGTGCCCCACTTTAAAATAGTGGGTTTAGAGTTTAGGGTTTGGGGTTTAAGGTTTGGGCTTCAGGTTAGGGTGTAGGGAATTAGGGGTAGGGTGTATTTTTTTAAGGTTTAGGGTTTGGGGTTTAAGATATGAAAATTAGGGTTATGGGGCAAAATTTAATTTTTAAGTATTTTTAGGCAGAGGCATAGAAGAAGGCATGATTCTTGTTCGGATATATTTCAATTGTTAGTCCAATTATTCTTTATAATGATAGTGAGCCTTGTTCGGATCCGATTATTAGTCCAAATGTATTTTTTGTGGTTAGTTATTGTGATATTTATTTGGATGTGTATTATTCAAAATATGCTTATAGCCTTTTAACTTAAAAAAGAGTTAAATGCATATTTGACCCTAGAAGTTGAGCCCTTTTCTCACTTTGGTCCCGGAGAGATTTTTTTTATCAACATGCCCCTTGGAGTTGTAAAAGGTTAATGCCGGTCTGGTACCTCTCTATTAAGATACATGAAACGAATATAAAACACCACATAATGTGATAGGAAACAACAACGTGCCAGTTTTAATTAATATATATATATTATAAAACAATTATAAAAATCATGTAAGGTCTTCAAAAAAAACATTTTGCATCCAAGTCCCGTTTGGAGATAACTCTTCCAATACGATCTTAGCCGTAGGGTTTCTAGAGGAGCATTATGGCGAGAGGCGAGAGCAGAGGTGAGACTAGAGGTAAGGACCGTCGGTATTCCACTGACTCAACCGGAGTTTAGAAAGTGTTCATCGACAATCTCAGCCGTAGGGTTTCTAGAGGAGCATTATGGGAGCTTTTCAACCATTATGGGAGAGTAGAGAGGGTCTTCATCCCGTCAGTGAATAACAAACCAAAATACAGAAAAAGTACCTTTGCTTTTGTCACTTTTTGCAGAGAAAGAGACTTGCAGTCTGCCATTGCGGCTGTCCACAATACTAAAATAGATGGATTAATGGTGTCGGTCACTAGGGCTAGGTTTCCCTATTCGATAAACGGGGCTACGTCGCCATAAAAAATTCTCCAAAGGAAGGTGGTCAATGGCAATCAAAGCCAAAAAACGGGGCACCTAGAACAAGTGGCCAACGGCAACCAATGTCCAAGGACGCTGGTCAGGGTTTTCTCCACACAAGTGGGTTGCACCGGGAGAAAAGCAAGTCTTACTTGGATGCTTTATTGAATAATTCAGATAGTTCCAGAGGTAAGGCAAAGGAAACTTTCACTTCCAATAACTTAGGTAAAGGGAATCTTTTAGACTTTGCCATTCCGAATGATGTATCCGATTGGATCAAAGCTTCTGCCGTGGGGATTATCAAGAGTAGTTTTGATTTCGATTTTGTACAGAGGGCTCTATCAAGCGATGAAATTTCGGTCAAAATAGCACCTTGGGGTGGTATGCCTCAATCCTGTTTAATCTCCTTTAAGTCTCGGGCCGAAAAGGACGAGGTATGGAAGTCCAAACTGAACGAGCTATCATTCTGGTTTGACTACTTAGATTCGTCAGTAGAGGTGGATGGTATTTCGATGGTGTTTGTTTCTGTATCTCTTCTTGGGGTCCCTATTCAAGTATGGTCAGATAGTTTCTTCTCCAAATTAACAAGCGGATGGGGTAAATTAATATCAATTGAGGAATCTACTTCTTCAAGGTCGGATCTTTCTTCGGCTAAAATGGTAATCTGATGCCCTAGTCAATATGATGTTCTGAACATAGCTAAGATAGTTATCCATGACAAAGATTTTTTTATGGAAATTAAAACCGGTGAGGCCTTCAGTTTTCCGAAAGTGGTGGAGGCGGAGGGATCTTTTTCCGACCATTCAGACGACGACTGGCAGGAAGTCTATGGGTCAGCAGAGAATGCCCCTTCTTTTCCTCCTGGACCCACGTGTTTTAATCCGTCTCCCACCCTGGCAGGCATTAATGTTCCTTCACCCCAACGTGCTAATATGTCTGCTTTGGAAGTTGATGTGGAGGGTTCTCCCAAGTTGGTTAATGATTTAGAGAACTTCCCCCCACTAGATATCACTTTCCCTGTTGGTGGCCCGCACGCGAATTTAAGTCTTGGGCCTTTCATGGCCCCAATACCTCCTCCATGTCCTTCAGTGGATTTATTGGGCCACAGCTTCCCAACCACAAGCAATCAGCCAGGTAACGGGATTTGTAGGCCTGTCGAGGGTTCTAAAGAGACTTGGGTCCCCCATTCGGCCTCGAATTTGTTGGGGATGGTCGGAGAAATCGTCGGTGACTCTCTCGATTCTAAAGATCAGAATGACTCGTCGGTAAATTTGGACGACATAGTCCCGGATAGTGTCGACGGAGTTTCCATCAACGTGTTGGACCATCAGGTATCGTCCAAATCCATGGATTCAGAGCTAGAACGGAACAGGTCGATTAACTCCAATCCAAATTTCTGTGTATCGTTGGCTTACAATGAGCAAAATTTGAACTTCGACGCTGATTATCGCCGGAGCCTAAGATGCCAGATTAGGGATTCAATTGATAATTTGGGTAAAGAATCCCATTCAGGTTCGTCATCATCTAGCACCATTTTTGGCTTGGTTCATCTCAACTACATCGACGAAGCCCTAGCGGTTTGGGGGGTAAGCACAATGCTGGGTGTTTCTTTTTCTGGTGGCAAAAAAGCTCTCATAGATAAGGTGACAATCCTGGAACAATCAGCTGGGGGTTAATTGAGCCTTCCCCGGTAAGTATTTGGTCTTTATGGTTCTTTATATTTCAATGAAGAGCTTGTCGATACTAAGCTGGAATGTTAGGGGTCTTGGAAGTTGCGAGAGAATTAGAATGGTTAGGAATTTGATCTCGGAGAAAAAACCGAAACTGGTCTTCCTGCAGGAGACAAAGTTGGTCAGTCCAAGCCCTTCGATCATTAGACGGTTGGGGTGTCAAAAAGGTATGTGCTCGATCTTTGCTCCAGCACTTGGTTCTGCGGGCGGTTTGCTAGTCTCTTGGGAAACCGACTTCATTCTTGATCTGATTCATGTAATCACAAATAGGTTTATAGTGGTTATTGGTAATCTGGCTCATCTGAATTGCAAAATTGGGTTCGTTAACGTCTATGGGCCTTCGACAGATTCAGAAAAGTCAAGCTTTTTTAAGGAACTTCAATCCTTCATGTCTGGGTATGATGTCATGTGGTGTCTCGACGGTGACTTTAATGTTTTTCTGAGTATGGAAGAAAAATCTGGTCGTTCTTGGAACTTTTCAAATATGGACATCTTTAGAAACTTTATCCATGATACACTGTTGGTGGATTTACCTTTAAAAGGTGGGAGGTTTACCTGGTCTAATAACCGAGATCCACCCACCTTAGTTAGATTGGATCGTTTTCTGGTTTCATCCTCCCTCCTATCGGCAGCTCCTAGCTTATCTCAGACCTTACTTCCAAAATCCCTGTCGGATCACAATGGAATTTTGTTAGCAGTGGACCAATTGAACTGGGGACCCCAAGCCCTTTAAACTCTTCAATTACCTTATGGAGGAGAAAGGCTTCGATGAAATAATTTCTCGGACTGTGGCTCGTTACAAATCACGTAATCGCAATGGGGTATTTCCTTCTTATTGGTCTTCAAAACGGGCCATCAAACACTGGTCTGATGCTAATAAACGACGCTTAAATTCAGATCCAAAAGCAGTAGAAATGCAAATCTTGAACCTAGAACTCAATCTTCAGCAGAGGCCTGGTTCCTCTAAAGACTATGAACAGCTTTCAAACCTCAGGTGGCAATTACAAGGCTTGTTACGAAAGGAGGAAAGGGTGTGGCTTCAAAACTCCAGGCTTAAATGGTTTAATGAAGGAGATCACAACACTAAGTTCTTTCATTTGGTTGCTTCCAATCGGCGAAGAAGAAATCAGATTCATTCTATTAAAATTGATGAGGTAACAACGTCGGATCCTAATCTTATTAAGGAGGGCATCTTCCAACATTTCTCAAACCTATATAAAGCTGGCAACACACTTAAAGTGGAAGAGTTTGATGTCGACTTTTCTACCTTGTCTAAGGATCAATCAGTCTTCTTAGAGCAGCAGTTTTTCGAAAGTGAAGTGTGGGAAGCTATTTTGTCCATGGAGAGTTCTAGGGCCCCAGGCCCAGATGGCTTCAACATAGGTTTTATAAGAAATACTGGGACGTTTTAAAGATGGAGGTAATGGCTTTTTCCGAAAATTTCTTCAATGAGAGAGAGTGTGATGCATGTGTTAATCACTCTTTTATAGCTTTAATTCCCAAGTGCGTAGGACCTGACAGCTTAAACGACTACCGTCCGATAAGCCTTGTTGGCAGTATCTATAAAATTTTGGCCAAAGTCCTCTCGAGAAGATTCAAAGATGTGCTTCATGACATCATTAGTGACACCCAGTTCACCTTTGTAGCTGGCAAACAAATTTTAGATTGTTCTTTCATCGCCAATGAAGCGGTGGACTATGTTCAAAAGCTGGGTCTCAAAGGTGTGGTATTCAAGACGGATTTCAGACGCGCTTACGACTCGGTCGACTAGGACTTTCTAATCCTCATTCTGAAAAAAAATGGGATGTGGTCCTAGGTGGTGCAATTGGATATATCAATGCATTTCGACAGCCTCAATGTCTATTCTAGTTAATGGATCCCCGACACCTCGTTTTTCTCTTGGTCGTGGTCTTTGCCAAGGGTGCCCCCTATCCCCAATGTTGTTTAATGTGGTGGGCGAAGCCTTGTCTCGTTTGATCAATAAAGCCACTGCTATTGGTCTCTTCTCTGGGTTTTAAATCGGCAGAGGTGAGAATTCAGAATCTATTTCTCATTTACAATTCGCTGATGATTTGATTTTCTTCACTAGTGCTTCTATTTCGCATATCCTAAACATTAAAAGGGTATTGAGAATTTTTGAGGTTGCAGCTGGTCTTCAATTAAACCTCAATAAATGCAGATTATATGGTATAAATATCGATGCAAACACTATTCAATCATGGGCTTCGATAATTGGCTGCACTGTAGGTACCTTCCCTACTGAGTACTTGGGTCTTCCTTTAGGACCCAAAAGAAATTCAAGATTTTTGTGGGATCCAATTGTGAGTAAATTTCACACTCACTTGGCTGGTTGGAAAGGTTGTAACTTGTCTTTTTCCAGAAGGTTGGTGTTGATTAAATTTGTACTGTCTTCACTCCCAACATACTTTCTATCCTTATTCAGGATGCCAGTAGAGGTTCTGAAAAAACTTAACGGAATTATGGTCCGTTTCTTGTGGGGTGGCTCTGCGCTCAAGTCCAAAATGCATTGAGCAAATTGGCAGTCAATATGTAAGCCACTTGATCTAGGTGGTTTGGGAGTCTGTGATTTGAATTTGTTTAACCGAGCACTTCTTGGGAAATGGGTATTCAAGTTCGCGGCCAATAGGGGTTCTACTTGGAAGAAGATGCTTTGCGCCAAAACTAATTCAGAAATCAACTCTATTTTGCCCGACTCTAGTTCGAATAGACTCTCTTCTTGGGTATAGAAAGGGATTTTGTCATCTTACTTTTCCTTTGATAAATTTGGTCTCTGCATCCAAGGAAACTCCAATTACTAGGTAGGAGACGGATCATCCATCTCTTTCTGGTCTGACCCTTGGCTGTGTGACTCTCCACTACAATGCATTTTCCCTCGGTTATTCACTCTCGCTACTAATAAATCCGGCAAATTAATTGAATTCGGCTCCAAAACTGGTTCTAAATGGTCTTAGAACATCCCTCTTCGTCGTAGGTTATTCGACTGGAAAATTTCGCAATGGACTGACTTCATGAACCTCCTCAACAACTTCTCCTCCGATGGATTCAATTAGGATGTTTTGATATGGAAGGCTTCTGGTAATGGTATGTATTCAGTTAAATCTTGTAGACAAAGGTTTTATTCTGATCTTAATGATTCTTTCGAATGGCGAAAATTCATTTGGTTCGGTGCCGCCCCACCTAAAGTTGAATTCTTCCTTTGGCGAGTTCTAAATAATGGAATACATGTGCGAGTAAATCTTGCACTTAGGGGAGTTACAACAGGTCTGGATCGTAACTGCCCTTTTTGCGAGAAAAGTGCTGAATCTACAGAGCATCTTCTGGTTCATTGTCACTACTCTTGGATGGTCTGGGCGAAATTAGCTAACATTTGGGGGTCAAAACTTGGTGCTTCCGAAAACCCTCTCTTCTTTGCTACTGATCTGGAACGAGGCTAATCCCAGCAGATCAAAGTCCTCAATTTGGAATTTCTTACCTTTAGCTGCGATGTGGACTATTTGGTTGATTAGGAATGACGTCATTTTTAATAATGGTAGGGCTGATTCAGTTTTAGCCTTCTTCCTAACGAGATTCAGAGCAGCAAGCCGGTTTAAAGCGAAGAATAGTTCATGCTCCATTCCCTTAACAGCTCTGGTTAGCGACCTTTCTCTTGCGGACCTCTCATCGCCAGAAGTCAGGATTGATTCCAACCGGGTAACTTGGTCACCTCCCCCTTTAGGGTTCGCTAAGATCAATGTCGACGGAGCTACTAGCAGAGATGGCTCTAGAGCGGGTATTGGTGGCACCATCCGCTTGCACGACGGTTCCACAGTCTCTTCTTTTTCGGAGCCAAGTCTGGGGGGTCCCCCAATCATTGCTGAAGTGCTGGCAATAAAATATGGACTGAGGTTGGCGCTCTCATTGGATGTTTGTAAGGGTCTAAGATTGATAGTGGAGAGTGACTGTACTGAAGCTATAAATTGGATCCATGATCCTTTGAATGCTTCGGTGCATGTGCGTAACTTGGTTCGAGAAATTTCTGATATGTGTAAGAATAACTCTGCTGTACTTCGTTAGGTTTCGCGGGCAGTAAATTCCATCGCTGACTCACTAGCAAAGGCGGGCATTGGGTAGGACTTTGCAGCATTATTACTTTATTTGTTCTTTTTATCTCCGATTCTATATGTAAGACTTTTTAATTTTGAATAAAATCATTTTGGCATTCTTTTCCTCCTTCCGCTTTCAATCGATCTTCTTTTAGATTCGGTTGGAATGAAGGGAGTTTTTAACGAGGCCACCATTCATATAAAAAAAATTATAAAAATAAAAGAAGAAAGGAAAATTCTCCAAAAGTTTTTTTTAAAATCTTGAAAACTTATAAAAACTATAAAATTTCAAAATATATATAGCTATAAAAATATCGATGTATATAAATTATAATTTAAAAAATTAAAAACCAAATTTCTAAATTATTGTTTATACGAACGATATAATTTTGTATTCTTATTAAATCAAAGAGAACAACTGTAAGAAATTTATTAATTAACTAAATGGTTAAAAATATTCATATTAACTCATCTTGTATAAGTTCGAATATTGACATTAACCTTGAGAATGTAACATTATCTCTCTACTTAGTAAAAAAATCACATCCGAAAGCATTTTATCTTGCTTTATTTATAAAAGGAGTTTATAATTTTTCTCACTTAATTTTCCCTCCCTTGCGCCTATCCACACATGACACACCTCGTAATATAAAGGAGAACAAGAATATAATGTATATTTCCGAGATAATAATAATAAAGGAGAACAAGAATATAATGTATATGTCTGAGATAATAATAATAATAATAATATTTATAATAATAATAATAATAATATCTCTAATTTACAAAAAATTCATTATGGTTGTTATGGATCGTATCATATAATTTAAGAAATTAGACATTAAAACTATACGAATTCAACTAAAACATAAATAATAATAAGGCATAATGCTAAAAATGCCCCTAATATTTGACTAAATAGTCATTTTGTCCCCTATTCTTTTTATGAACCAACTTAACCTTTAATTTTTTATTTTGGGTCAAAATGGTTCATCTGTAGATGAAAATTATTAGTTAACTGACGATAAACAGCTTGAAAAGACGTGACAAACCTACATGGCAGTGCATGTCGCGATAGCAGTGTCGTATTGACAAATGTGCTAACTTTACATGGTAACACATTAGTCAAAAAATATTTTTATAAAATATAAAATATTTTTTCTTCGGACACGTCATTCTGTCAAGTCATTTCAAATTGTTTATAGTCAGTTAACTTACAGTTTTCATCCACAAATGAGGCCATTTTGATCTAAAATAAAACGTTGGGTTAAATAGATTAAAAAATAGATATCAAAATTACTATTCAGTCAAACGTTAAGGGTATTTTTTGACTTTATGCCTAATAATAACAATAATAATAATGATAATACACCTTTTGAAGTGGAGTTTAGAATTTAATTTAAATACAATTAGTAGACTACACTCCTAAGTAAGTGAGTTGAGAAGAGTAAGCTGAATGAGCTGATCGCATGAAGGTGATAGAGTAGTTGGCAATCTCCAAACTTTTCTTCGTCCCCGACCATACCCCGAGAATAACTCCGGCCCAACCTATTATTTTATTCACAATTTCTAAGAAAGCTTCATCCCATTAAACTTTCGCATCTTAATTAATTTTTAAATTGATCATCTAATATAACGTCTTGAATCTGACTTCGTATAAAAAAAACGTTAGGATTATTAAGACATAACATCATAAAAGAGTTAAAAATTACCTGTAGTTACAGCAACTGCTGCAATGGCTGAAATAGTTGCATTGGAAATAAGAAAAGCAGCAACTGATAATGCCCCGATATAAACAGATGCTACGTAGGCAAACAGAAGAACCAGGAAACCTCCGGTAGATGCGAAAGAGAGGACGAGATACACGATGATCGCATTCACCGTCGCCGCTGCAAAGAAAAGCATAAACACCACCACTCCAGTCAATATCAGAAGACTCATCGTCCCTGCCTGCAAATTTTAGTGGAAGGCAAGATTTCAGACAGCATATATCTTAAAAATATTACTAAAAAATAATATTATAAATGCATATTACTATTCCAATCCTTCGGACCACTTAAAAAATTGATATAATAACATACAAGCAATGTTTTTAGTTAGGGTAAAGTTTACAAATAGTAATTAAACTTTGGTCCATTATTCAATTTGGTAACTAAACTTTTAATTGTTTCAATGTTACTATTAAACTTTATGTTTTGCTTCAATTTTACCACTTACCCGTTAACAACAGTTAACAGCCGTTAAATTATTTGGTTTCATAACACATTTAGTCCTACACGTTTACACATTCAAACAATTTAGTCCTAATTTGAAAAATATTAAATTCAACCCTAAAAACCCTAACCCTAACCTTTCATCGCGTCGTCACTCCTCCGGCCACCCTCTAAGCACACACTTCACCTTCCGGCGAACCTTCCATCCTCTTTCACACCTCCGTGCGACCTCGCCTGTACCCACGGCTTCCTCGGTCGTACCCTCCATCGCCACACGAGATCACTCCCTTACCGTTCGAGTTTTCTACCGCCGCTTCATCCGCGCCTTTCAGCTGTTTAGTGGTGCGGCTAAGTTCATGTCACCCCTTCTTCCCGTTCTGACCCCGATCGTGTCATCTCCCCGTCTAAATCCAACCGTGAATAACCCCTACTCTGGTAGCCCAAAAGTCGTATGATTTCAGCCGTTTATCACCCTCCGTCGTACGTCCTCTGCCCAACCATACAACCCCTGTCGTCCGGTCGTTCTGTTCAACACCTCAGTCGACTGGATCTGGTCGTCGTTGAGCCAAATCGAAATAAAGCTTGGGTTTAGGGTCTAAGGGTTAAATTATCATATTTAATGGTTTAGGGTTATGGTTTATGATTAAATTATTATATTTAAAGTTTAAGGATTTGGGTTTATGGTTTTAAGTTTGGGATTTAGTGTTTTAAGGTTTTGAATTTAAAGGTTTATAGTTAAATTATTATGGTTTAGGGTTTAAGGTTTCTAATTTAGTGTTTAGGGTTTTAGGATTTTGAGATTAGAGGTTTAGTATTTAGGGCTAAATTGAAATAATGTGTATATAGTGAGGGTTAAATTTAATTTTTTTGAATTAAGACTAAATTGTTTGAATCTGTAGATGTGGAGGATTAAATGTGTTATTAAACTAAATAATTTAACGGTTGTTAACTGCAGTTAACGTGTGAGTGGAAAAATTGAAGCAAAATATAAAATTTAATGATGACATTAAAGCAATTAAAAGTTTGATTACCAAATTGAATAATGAACTAAAGTTTAGTTATCATTTGTGAACTTTACTCTTTTAGTTATTATAGATGAAGATAATATAATATAATTTCTAATAATTGATTGAGTTATTAACACGGAGCCCGTGCCCCTTATTAATTCAATAAGTAAAACGTTGTCCTAAAGTATAGGATAAGTCTATCACGTGCGACGAATATTGATAAACACTACTAACGATGAACACCGATGAACACTATTAATTTTTTTAAAATTTTAAAAATCTAAAGGACTAAAATTATAATTATAATTATCTCTTAAAAATAAAAATCAAATTTAATAGTTACTTTATAATATTTTTTAATAGATTAGAATCAAATATACCTAATTCTCCTAAACCCTACCAAAATCAATCTCTTAGAAAAATAGAAATCAGTTTATAACTTTTTAATAGATTAGAATTAAATATACACAATTATCATATTATTGATTTTAATCTATTAAAAAATTATAAACTGATTTCTATTTTTTTAAGAGATTGATTTTGTTAGGGTTTAGTAGAATTGAGTATATTTGATTCTAACCTATTAAAAATATTATAAAGTAACTGTTAAATTTGATTTTTATTTTTTTAAAAGATAATTTTAATTATAATTTTAGTCCTTTAAATTTTTAAATTTTTTTTAAAAAATAATGGTGTTCATCGTTAGTGGTGTTCATCACTGCTCGTTGCCCGTCGTAGAATTTTTTTTTTAAAAAAATTAGTTTTTAAAATCGTTTGTGTTATTACAAAATAATAAATGTTTATTAATTTTAATTTTTTAATGGGTCAAAAATAATAACTATTTAAACATGTAACGTATGTGTAATTTACATGCAACTATCCATGTACATTAACCTCACCCATAGACTATTAGACATAATCTAACAAAGAATTTTGACACTTTCGTAAAAGAAAATGAAAAGGGGAGGATGAAATGGGAATTTCATTCTTTAGAATTCAGTGAAGCTCCTCCTTTTTTTTTTGGTCAAACAGTGAAGCTCCTCCTTGTGATGCACGCCGTGCCACTAGTGCAATAAAGGTGACCCCACCTTATCTTTTAGTAATTGTAATCCAGTTAGTGAGACATTATTATATGTCCGGATTTATGATTTTTATTCACTAAAAATCAATCAATCAATCTTTATTTTTCATGTTATTTTTTATTCATAATTAATTTTTATATAATCATTCACTACTTATTTACTTGACAAAAAATAAAGATTCATTCTTAAAAAAATAACATGAAAAATAAAAAAAATATTAATTGATTTTTTGTGAATGTTATTACGGATGACATAATGTGTCCAGACCATATAATAATTTTCTCAGTTAGGGCCCCAATAGAGGCCACGTCCTTGACTTCTAAAGCTCCATCTCAGCCGTTGGATTAAGATAATTTTACTTTACTGGCATCATTTCCTCCCATCCCACGTCACACTCTAAAGTCTAGGCTTAGTTTAATATTATTTTTTAAAGGCTTAAATATAACTTTAGTACTTAAACTATACACATTCTCTCAAGTTGGTACTTAAAGAATTTTTTCTCCCAAATTGGTATTTGAAATATACACTTTCTCCCAATGTGGTACCTAAACAACTTTTCCTCCCAAGTTGGTACCCAAACTTTAATCGCATCCACTATTTTAATACTTTTATTAACAGTTTTAGTCCCAAAATTTATGTATTCCATCAATTTAGTCATAATTCGAAATAATTCAATAAATTTAACATTTTATATTTAAAAATTCCATCAATTTAATCATTTTTGTGAGAATATCAAATCAAGCGGGTCCATCGGATCAAAGCAACAATTGAATAACTGAATTCTATCAACAAGTTATGTTTAAATTTTTATTATACCAAGAAAATAATATAACATTTCTAATAGAAGAACAAATAATTTAGGTGAATAATACATAGTAAATTGATAGAATTTTTAATTATAGAGAGTTATATTTATTGAATTGTTTCAAATTAGGACCAAATTGATAGAATATATAAGTTTTGGTACCAACTTGGGATAAGGTGTCTAGTTCAAGTACCAACTTGGGAGCAAAAATTCTTTAACTACCAAGTTGGGAGAAAGTGTATAGTTCAGGTACTAATGTGGGAGAAATTTTTCTTTAAGTACCAACTTGGAAGAATGTATCTAGTTCAGGTACCAAATGTATATTTAAGCCATTTTTAAAAATACGATAGAAAAAGTACTTTTAAAATGAGTGTTTTTTAGAAGTGTTTTTGGACGGAGAAATGACAACAATATGGTCTTTGAAAAAAAATCTCAAAATATGATTTAGGACAGATTATTTTTAGATCTATAGTAGTTTACTGTCAAGTTAGATGATGGACTGATTTCTACCCAACCTTGAACAATATTTTTTTAGAAATATAAATTCAAAGTTGAAAATAAATTTGAAGACGGATCAAGGACAATTCGACTTATAATTTTGCTACAGTAACCAATCACATTGTTGAAAATAAAGTGGAGTGTAATGCATTGTTAGGGGAGAAATTGAAGAGCAACATTTGGGTAAATTTGCCATTTTTAGACTTTTGGGCTTGAGATTTAAGTGTTTATTATTATTGTCAAAAAGTGTTTTTTTAGAATATAAATGACCATTTTAAACATTATAGTATAAACTAAAAATATATATTTAAAAAATATCTAAATTCTTTAATGTTATAACAAATAAAAAAAATCAGTTTAAATTATTATTAAAATATAAAAAATACTTTTAAACAATTATATGTGTTCCATGAAAATATAAAAATTTAAAATATTTTTTTAAAGAATTTGACATGATTATAAATATAATTCTTAAATTAAAAAATAGTTTATTAATCATATAGATATGCCTTCGTAAAAAATTATAAATTTATAATAAATAAATAAACACAATAATAAATTAAGGTTAAAATTATAATTTAGTTCTAAAAACAATTTTTCAATTGCAAAAGTTAGAAATTAACTTTTGTATTTAGACTGAAAAAAAAAATTAAAACACAATTTTTTCTTCAAAAGTTATCTGTTTAACATTATTTATACCTCTAAAACTGCTTTTTTTCGTTCTTTTTAAAAACAGTGCTAAACGGGCTAAAGCCAACATTCTTTCTCAATTCCACTTTGAAAACAGAAACAACAAACACTCACTTCCAAGCTTCTAAAATCCAACCGCTTTTCTTCGCATGTATTATCTAATACTAACCTGCTTGAATGACTTTATTTGACTTTTAAAAGTTTTAAAACTTATTTTTTCCAACGAATATGATCATGCAAGTAATGATCAAGATTCAATTATTTTGACAAGTAATTTAAAAAAAAAAAGCAAAAAGAAATAAAAAAAGAAGTTGCTCACCGAAATGACGAGTAGAGTACGAAGGGGACTGCCTCTAGGACTAGTCCACAGCAGAACAGTCCGGCGAGTGTTTCTAGAGGCTTCGCGGAGACGATGACCGTTCTCCGAAACGAAGATCTTGATCCGCTCCAGCAGCGAAGTTGATGCGGGCAAGGATGAATCCGGGAAGATGATCATGGAAATCGAACGGTGGAGAAGGCCGTAGAGTGTATCTGCCCTAAGGCTGCCTCTGTTTTCGTCAACGGTGGCGCCGGTCATTTGCTCCGCCATTGAGAATGTTTCGGTTCAACGAGAACTACTAAATTGTCTTTGAGAATGAAGAAAGATGGGAGATTGAAGATAAGCTGAGCTCAAGTACACGAACAGTTTTTATCATGCGGTTGTTGGAATTCAATTTGTTGAGTAAATAAGGTGGGTCTGGCTGAGTTTTAAAATTTGTTTAAAAATTTAATATATTGCACTTTTAAATAACATTTTAGGTTACATATTTTTTTAATTTTTGACGAATTTGGATACTTTATCTAAAAACTTAAAATATCATAAAAAATAAGTATCCAAACTTGTCAAAAATCACGAAAAAAAACCTAAAATGTTATAAAAAAACTTAACATTTTAAGTTTTCGAACAAATTTCAAAACTTGTCGTTTTTTAATCGTATCTTAGACATGCCGTACTTTAAAATCGACCGATGAGCCTTGTCTTTGTCTAATTCCAGTTGCGGGTTTTTTTAAGAAAAAAAAAAGTGAATCGGAAAAATAATTAGTAAAATATGTTAACCTTGAGAATATGTTAGTAAAACATAGTGAATTTTAAAAGACACATTCGACAACAACTTAATATTCATGCATTCAAATTTATTTGTATTTTAAAATCTTTTGATGTTAAGTTGTCACCGATAATGAGGACAAACGCATAATTTTATATTAGAGAATATAATCTGTTAAAAAATTATATTAAAAATTTAGAGGTATAAATTTAAATCAACGATCGAAAATACAAAAAAAATATAAATTATATAAAAATTTAAAATTTCTCGAAAATATGACTACCTCTTCTAACACCCCTTGATCCATCTTTAGGGTGATAGGTTCTTCATCCAATATTACAATTTTCACGAGTTTACGGTTTCGTTCAAAATGGCGAACACAATAGACGACTTCCAAATCTATTATATAATTTATCATAGTTCGCTAAATAAATTTAGAGTCGACAAATTTGTCTAATTATTTTTCTCATCACTATTTTTTAATTTTTCCTAGATAAAAAGCCTAGTTTTGTCCAGCATTGATTTTGTGATGGGTGTCGTTGAAAATTTCATAATGAAAATCTTGGATGATCTTAGTAGGAAAGAGTCTCCATCGTATGAGATTCGAGTAGTGATGAAGTCATAATTTTTATATAATGAGGTCATAGTGAGGTACGATGTATGCAAGATTTTCATATCATTACAATAAGTATTATTGACTTCGTATCCTAACGAAGTAAGTGAGGTCAAATTTAATATTTCCTATGAAAAGTTCTATATTAACCCATTGAAAATTCATACCCAACAATTCAAGTGGGGTCAACTGCACTTTCTATTTTCATATTACCTCCGCCCATGGACCCGAGTTCAATTAAGACTTTATCTGCAAAGTGTGTGCAAAATTTATATGAACATATGCTACTTGTAATCACATGTAAGATAATAATTTTACACTAATATTGATATATTTTATAATTGAATTTAAATAAATATTTAGATAGAAGGGATCGATTTGAATTTGTAAAGAACTTTTGTATAAAGAAATTGTATTAAATTTAAAATTTTGAAGATTTTTAAAATATTAGTATTTAATTATCTTGTTTAGATAAATAATCATTTAAAAAAAATTAGGTTATTAAAATTTTACGAGTTTAAAAAATAACTGGACAAACTACACTAGGATCATCCAACTATATGTAAGTTTACTTTTTAGTCACTGACTGTTAGGGATGGGCATTTCACCCGGGCTCGACGGGTTCCGACCCGGCCCGATCGGGTCGGGTATTTTTATGAAAAAAATAGGGTTCGGGTCGGGTCGGGTTTTTGTGTTGTGTCGGGTCGGGTTTGGGTTTTAGGGTGAAAAAATCCAACCCGACCCGACCCGGGACTAATAGTGTAATTTTTTCCTAAATTTTTTAGGGATATTTGTAATAATACCCCTCTTTATATATTTTTTATAATTAGGTCCTTAAAATTAATTTTTTATTTACAATTTAGTCCTTAAATTTATTATTTTTTATAATTATGCCTCTTAAAATTATTTTTTTACAATTAGGTCCCTAAATTTATTTTTTTTGTCTATAAGTCGGGTTGGGTCGGATCGGGGTCAGGTTTAGAATATTTATTTTCGGGTCAGGTTTTTTAAAAATTAGATCAGTTCGGGTCGGGTTCAGTTTTAAGATTATTAGTTTCGGGTCGGGTTCGGGTGGGCCAAAAACCCGACCCGACCCGTGCCCATCCCAACTGACTGTTAACTTCAGACAAAACAAAAAGGTATATATGTTATCAACAACCAGTTGGTCTAGTGAAATGAGACACTAGATCCTTTAAGCAAATCTGATCCACATTAGTCAAGCAATAGGTTGAATATCGGTGGTTAAACAAAAAACAAAAAGATGTAACGTCCGTGTCTTAGGCCTAGGAGTTAACCGGGTTTTAGTTCGAGTTAAATGAAAATTTAATTAAAACAATTCAACTACAAATAATGACAACTTTCCATATTGTCATCTTTTCCCCCTTTTTCCCCTAAACCCACGTGAAACTCCCCCTCCCCTCCTTCAAAACCTCTCAAATATCAAATCACTATTCCATTCATTTTCAACTTCAATCCAAGGTCTTTTTGAAAGGTAAAGTCATTTTCTTAATCTCCTCTTTATCCCCTATCCAACCATTGTCTTGGATTTCAAAAATATAGAGTTTTGGAAATTAGGGTTTATATTGGAGTTTGGATTTTTAAGGGGGTTTTTCAATTCGTTTTGATAAATTGTGTTGGGGTTTTGTTTAAGCATAATGAAATACACAATATATATTAATTTGGGTGAATTTGAATGAAATTTCGTAGTGGGTCCTTAGGGCAAGTTTTAGAGTATGAAAACTTGGGTTTTTGGGAGGTTTAGTGTTGGAATTGAAGGGCTGATGGTCTACCTATGTTAGGAGGGTGATTTGGGATGTTTTGGAAGTCATTTGGGTGTTTGGAAATGGGTGTTTCAGCCAAGGATTGTTGGAATACGAAAATTGGGTTTTTGAGATTTATGTGGTTGGGAAATTGTGGAGATTGAGGTGTGTTTGCAAAGTAAGTTGATGGTTGAGTTTAGCATTGGATTGAGAAGTAATGTATGTGTTTTTTATGACTAGAAGCAAGAGGAAACGTGGAAGAGGCTTTGGGACCGAATCCGGGAAGTTGAAGGTGATTGCTTGCTTGGTTGTTGAGCTTGGAAGCTTAGGTGAGTGGTTAATTGTTTTAAATGGTTTTAAAATAGTTGGTTCGAGTATATGGACTAGGTTGGGCTTGGTAGACCCACCTAGAGTTAGGATTAGGGTGGTAGCATAATCCTAAGCTTGATCTAGAGCCTTTGGATGAACTCCTTTATGTGGTTGTGGATGTCTCGTATGAAATATAATATGAATGCTTATGTATATTGTGTTATACGTGTGCGAGGAGGCATGATTTATGATGCTTGAGACATGCATGATGATGATTGTTGGCGAGTACGTGCTAAGCACGAAAGTGATTGAAATGAGTAATGTGGATTGAGTAAATGTTGGCACTAGTATACTTGAATACAAATGATCGATCATTAGGATGTTAGTGTGTACACATGAGTCAAAAGTCGCGCGTGGCCTTGGTGGCGTTGAGTCACCAAGGAGGAGTACGGGTTCGCCCGGAAATTGTATTTAAATGTAGTCGGTGATGAGTGGAATCCCATCGACGGGGCGTGAGGATGAGTGGAATCCCCTCCGCGAGACCGGTGATGAGTGTAATCCCACCGTGAGGTAATGTGGTTGTTGGATGTGAGTTCCAACGTGTCTATCCGCGTATTCGAGTCATAGCTAGGTGCCAATGTTGTATGATAAATGTATCAATGTGTTGAGATTTATGATTTTTATTTGGATGGTTAATGTGACTACTTGTGTTGAGGATTTAGAGCTTGTTGATCATGACATTTATCTTGTACATTGCTCATGCATCTTTACCTTATGGCTCTTGTGGACCCTTGGTATGGTTGTGTTTGACCTTGGCTAGATCGTGCTCGGACCCTGCAATGTTGAGGTTTGTTTTTAGAGCTTACCCTCACTAAGCATCATTGCTTACGCCCTCTTTGTTCAACATTGCAGATCCTTAGTTCGTGGGTTGCTCGGGCAAGTGGAGGGCCTCCAAGTGTGGTTTTTGGCTTGAGTACATCAAGTATGACTTTAAATGTTGAACATGTAATAGTTTAAGCAATGGGACATGTGTCTTTTGATGGATGATTGTTGGTTGATTAGGAGCATGTTTAGACTCCATGTTATGTTGCTTTTGTATGGCTTGTGATGCCATGTTTGAGTTGTAATCCACGCCTAAATTGCTTATCTTGAATGTTGGTTAAGTGCCCTTGAGTTTGCCTTATGTTGAATGTTGAAGTATGAGTTTTTGGATGTTTAAGTGTCATCTTTGATTCAATTGCATGTTCCTTTGATGTATGTACTTGTTGGGTGTTTGTATGGCTACAAAGTGGTATGTAAATGTTGTATGAATGCTTGTTGGGGTCTAGGAAAGTCCTAAATTGCATTTAGATTCGAGTCTTGATCGTTTTTGCTGAGTTTGGAGGTTTTTGCTGTGCAGGGGTATCGATACGGTTGGTACGGTATCGATGCCACCTTCTTGTTCTAGGCCCATGTATCGATACACTTGAGAGGCGTATCGATACTATTTTGGTCACTGGAGCTACTGTCCAGTTCGGTATCGATACCGGCCTTTGGGGTATCGATACCGGCATCTTAGCGTTGACCGTGGGAAGTCAACCGTTGGGGAGGGTATCGATACACACCTTGGGTGTATCGATACGGTCTCTACGGGTTGACTTTGACCAGTTGACCTAGTCAAGGGGGTATCGATACACCCCTTAAGGGTATCGATACCGCATGTAGTATAAGTATAAAATTGGGCTGTAACTTGTTGGTTTGAGTCCGTTTGTTTGATTCGTGAACGTTGTTCCGATGTATGATCACATAGGATTAAATACTTATCTAGACAAGATTTAAAATGAAAAAAAATAGGGTTGTTAACCGAGGGGGAATTCCTTAGGGAGTTTTCACTCGGTTTTCCCCGTGTGGCCCACTCGGACCGGTCATTCGGCCAGACCGGGACGAGGGGGTTACACTTGTTGGTATCAGAGCCTAAGGTTACCGAGACCTTGGGCAGGTAAGTGAGGTAAGCTTAAGTTTTTGAATTGAATTGCACGGTGTTTGCTTGTTTTGCAAGAATGGTTGCTTGTTTGACAAGTATGTTGATTGTTTTATTTCAAAGCATGTGTGTAAGAGTCCCATTGCTACTATTACATTGGAAAAATGATTTTAAGTGAGGGAACGTACTTGAACACTTGGAAGCCTTGCCTTGCTAACCCAGCTTGTATGTTTTGTTGTTGTGGTTGTAGTTGATATCTGTGAGGCGATGTCTAGACCGAGAGGTAGGCCGAGGGTGGTTCGTCAGGAACCACGGGTTGCAGCTCCTGTTGAGCCGGCTGTTGGTGCGGAGGCTCACCTAGAAGGGCCGGTGGCCGCGGGAGTTGGCGCTCCTCCACCACCACCACCACCTCCTCCACCTGGAGTTGGGGGCGAGGATGGAGCCGGAGGAGATGGACCTCAAGGTGGCCAAGGTGGCCAAGGTCCAGCTGGAATTGACATGACTCCGCTTGTGCAAGCAATATCGGGAGCATTTCAGGCCGCAGTTGCGGGAGCTCAGGCTGCAGCTCAGCCTAGGTGTGACGATGCCAGTCTACCTTTGGAGAGGCTCGTAGCTTGGGGGCCGAGGAGTTTAGAGGATCTACTCCGGAGAGGTCGGAGTTATGATTGGAGAAGATAGTTCGTATCTTGGCTCAGATGGGTTGTGCGGGCGCACGTAGATTGGGATGTGTGATCTCGTTGCTTCAGGGTGATGCCTACACCTGGTGGGTCACCATTACTACTGGGGTTCCGGAGACAGAGATTGATTGGGAATTCTTTGAGTCCGCTTTCAGGAAGAGGTACTTAGGACCGAGGTACCTAGATGAGAAGAAGCGAGAGTTCATGGCTCTTACTCAGGTAGATGCTTCTGTGACTGATTATGAGATTCGTTTCGTTCGTCTGAGTCAGTATGCTCCGGAGTTAGTGCCTACTGAGAGGGCTCGATGTGATCGTTTCAGATACGGACTTCATGAGGAAGTTAAGAGGTATACCTTAGCTTCTGATTATTCTGACTTTGATGTCTTGGTTGCTAGAGCCAAGGACATTGAGCACAGCTTGGGGCTGGCCAAGCGTTCTGGGGGATCTAATTCTGGTAAGAGGCACAACAACTATGATGGTAGAGATGCCAAGAGGCACAGAGGTGGCGGACACCAGTTTGACCATAGGCGTGGCGGTGGCTACCATGATAGGGGCCATCAGGGCCATAGAGGAGGAGGGCGTTTGCCCGAGTGTACCCGTTGTGGGAGACAGCACGCTGGTGAGTGTTGGGGTAACTTCCATGCTTGTTGGAACTGTGGTTCGAGGGACCACTTTAGGAGGGATTGTCCGCATCAGGCAGCTCAAGCACCGAACATTGCTCAGGCTCCTGGGAGAGCTAATGATTTTCAGAGAGGCCGTGGGCGCGGTCGTGGCTACTTCCAGCCTAGGACTGATGCACCTAGGGTAGATGCTCAGAGGAACCTTGCTCATGTTGTGGCCGTGCAGCCAGAGGCGGGAGGACCAGCGAGGGTCTATGCTCAGAGAGAGGCCGGGAACGACACCGATGTGATAGCAGGTAATTTTGAGTTACAGTCTATGTCTTTGCTTTCTTTGGTTGATTCGGGTTCTACGCATTCCTACATTTTGAGTGAGCATGCACGTAAGTTAGATATCCCTGTTGAGATCTTAGATGTAGGTATGCATGTTACTAGTTCTTTTGGTGAGACAGTTGTGGTTAGACGTATGTATAGGAGGTGTCCACTGAAGATTCAGGGTCATGTGTTTTCAGTTGATATGATGGAACTTCCCTTCTATGGTTTTGATATTATTCTGGGTATGGATTGGTTGGTTGAGCATCGGGCTAGTGTGGATTTTGAGACAAAGAGAATTTCTTTGAAGCTTTCTGATGACTACGAGGTAGTGGTAGTGGGCGAGAACATTAAGTTCTTGTCTAATGTGGTGTCAGCTTTAGAGGCTCATAGGTTGATGGACTCTGGATGTGGGGCTTATTTAGCTTATGTTATGAATCCGGATATGAGTGAAGCTAGACCGAAGGACATCAGAACAGTGTGTGACTTTCCGGATGTGTTTCTTGAAGAGTTGCTGGGTTTGCCTCCTGACAGAGATGTTGAGTTTGTGATTGAGACAGTCTCAGGATCTAATCCAGTTTCGATAGCTCCGTACCGCATGGCTCCGAGAGAGTTGAAAGAATTGAAGAGTCAGTTGCAAGAATTATTAGACCGTAGTTTCATTAGGCCTAGTAGTTCCCCGTGGGGTGCTCCCGTGTTGTTTGTGAAAAAGAAAGATGGTAGCATGCGCATGTGTATTGATTATAGATAGTTGAATCAGTTGACTGTGAAGAACAAGTATCTGTTGCCTCGTATAGATGATTTGTTTGATCAGTTGAGAGGTGCTTCAGTGTTCTCGAAGATAGATTTGAGATCCGGGTACTATCAGTTGAAGGTGAAAGAGTGTGATGTTCCGAAGACAGCTTTTAGGACTAGATATGGTCACTATGAGTTTCTTGTGATGCCATTTGGGCTCACGAATGCACCTGCAGCATTCATGGACATGATGAACAGAATTTTTAGAGACTATTTGGACCGGTTTGTAGTTGTCTTCATTGATGATATACTGGTGTACTCGAAGACAGAAGAAGAGCATGATGAGCACTTGAGATTTGTTTTACAGAGATTGTTGAGCAATCAGTTGTATGCGAAGCTTAGTAAATGTGAGTTCTGGATTCGACAGGTCGTGTTTCTTGGCCATGTTGTTTCAGCCGAAGGTATCCGAGTTGATCCATCGAAGATTGAGGCAATTGTTGAGTGGAAACAACCTAAGTCCGTGACCGAGGTTAGGAGTTTCCTAGGATTAGCCGGTTATTATAGGAGATTTGTTGATGGATTTTCTAGAGTAGCGGCTCCTTTGACTAAATTGTTGCAAAAGGGAGTCAAGTTTGAATGGTCAGATGCAAGACAGAAGGCCTTTGAGAAATTGAAGGAAGCCTTGACAAATGCTCCAGTGTTAGTGCAACCTGTTTCAGGTAAGGAGTTTGTGATTTACAGTGATGCCTCCTACGTAGGCCTAGGATGTGTTTTGATGCAAGATAGGAGAGTTGTTGCTTATGCTTCCAGATAGTTGAAGATTCATGAGAAGAACTATCCTACTCATGACATAGAGCTAGCCGCAGTTGTGTTTGCATTGAAGATTTGGCGTCATTACTTGTATGGTGAGAAGTGTGTTGTTTACACCGATCACAAGAGCTTAAAGTACTTGATGACACAGAAAGAGTTGAACTTGAGATAGAGAAGATGGCTAGAGTTGTTAAAAGATTATGATTTGACCATTGAGTATCATCCGGGTAAAGCAAATGTAGTAACCGATGCTTTGAGTAGAAAAGTGGCCGTTAAGTTGAGAGCTATGTTTGCTAGATTGAGTGTGTCCGATGATGGTGGTTTGATCACCGAGTTGCAAGTGAAGCCTTCTTTGATTCAGTTGATTAGAGAGAAGTAGTTGCAAGATGCGAGCCTAGTTCCTCATGTTCAGGACATAGCCGAAGGGAGACCGACTGAGTATAGTTTCAGTGGTGAGAGCTTGTTATGTTTTAGAGATAGAATTGTTGTACCAGAAGATGTTGAGTTGAGACGTCAGATTCTGAGTGAAGCACATTCAAGTCCCTTTTCTATGCATCCGGGTAGTACCAAAATGTACCGAGATTTGAAGAATGATTACTTATGGGTTGGTTTGAAGAGAGATGTAGCTAGGGGTGTGAAAAACTGACCCGACCTGGTAACCTGCCTGAAACTCGATCGAGTCAGAACCTGGTTTAACCCGAGAATTTAAAGACCGAACCCGACCTGCACCCGACCGAAACGAACCCGAACCCGAATTTGACCTGTAACTGTAGAAACCGAACCCGAACTGCACCCGACCGAAGTGAACCCGAACCCGAAATTGACCTGTTACTGTAGTAACCGAACCCGACCTGCACCCGACCGAAACGAACCCGAACCCGAGACTAACCTGCCAAATAACCGATTTAACCCGACCTGTTTGGACCCGACCTGAAATGAACCCGACCTGTTTTGAACCCGACCTGTTTTAATCCCGACTTGTTTTGAACCCGACCTGTTTTAAACCTGAACTGTTCTTGACCTGAACTGTTCTTGACCTGAACTGTTCTTGACCTGAACTGATATTGACCTGAACTGTTATTGACCTGAACTGATATTGACCTGAACTGATATTGACCTGAACTAATATTAACCTGAACTGATACTATTATTTGATTTGCTAATAATGATAATTATCTGACATTTAAAGAAGTTATATTTAATAAATATAAAATAATGTCAAGTATTGAAATTTTTTTAAAATTAATAATAATTTCATGTATTAATAAATTAACTAACTTAACTTCAATTAAAAGATAAATTGAATTAATAATAATTCTAAGTATTAATAAATTGTACTCCCTCCGTCCCACTAAAACTGTCACATGTTGATTTTTTTTGGTCAAAACTTTTCAACTTTGACTATAATTTATTTAAATATTTTAATTAATTAAAAATTATAAAAAATATATTTAAAAACTAGTTGATTCAAAGTTTTTAAAATATATTTTTTCATATTTTTACCAATAATAAATTTTAAATTTTAAGAGGTCAAAGTTGAAAAAGTTTGACCCAAAAAAGTCAACATGTGACAGTTTTAGTGGGACAGAGGGAGTATTTCTAATTAACTTGACTATTATTTTAAAATAACTTCAAAGATAAACTATTATACTTAATTAACTTAAGTGGAATGAATAACCATTATTAAATTAAAATTTTATACTTAATAAAATTAAGTTAAATGAGTAAAAATTATTAAATTAAATCTATATTCTTAATTAAAATAAGATGACTTAAATTTTTTATTGTAGGAATAAATTAATTAAGTTAAGTTAGTTATTAAATTAACTTAACTTGCATTCTGATAAACTACTTAATTTACTTAAGTTGAATGAATAACCATTATAAAATTATTTTTTTATACTTAACTAAAATTAGTTTAAAGTTATTAAACTAAATCTGTATACTAAATTAATATAAGATAACGAAATTTTTAATTAACATTACATACTTAATTGACTTAGTAAAAAACTGATTAACTTAAATGACTTAATTAAGTTAACTTGTTTAAAATATATTAAAACATTAACTTTGGATGGAATCAGGGATACTTCCAATTTTTTTTATAAGTCAAAAAATATATATAATTAATGTAGGCATGTTTGTATTAATTTAAGATTAGTAAACCCTAAACCCTAAATCCTAAACCCTAAACCCTAAAAACCATAATCCATCAATATATATATAATACATGTAGGTATGTTTGTATTAATTTAAGATCAGTAAACCTTAAATCCTAAACCCTAAAAACCATAATCCATCAATATATATAATACATGTAGGTATGTTTGTATTAATTTAAGATCAGTAAACCCTAAACCCTAAACCCTAAACCATAAACCCTAAAAACCATAATCCATCAATATATATAATTAACGTAGGCATGTTTGTATTAATTTAAGATCAGTAAACCCTAAACCCTAAACCCTGAACCTTAAAAATCATAATCCATCAATATATATATAATTAATGTAAGCATGTTTGTATTAATTTAAGATCAGTAAACCCCAAACCCTAAACCCCAAACCCTAAACCCTAGACCCTAAACCCTAAAAATAAATCCAATAGTCCCAACTCTATATATATATATATATATATCACTTATACGTAATCCCCTAACCATAAACCATAAACCGTAAAAATAAAAATCATAATCCGTCAATATATATAATACACATAACACAATAGACCATCAACCCGAAGGAACCCGACCTGAAATGAACCTGACCTGAAACGAAACCGACCTGAAATGAACCCGACCTGAAACAAAACCGACCTGAAAAGAACCCGACCTGAAATGAAACCGACCTGAAACGAACCCGACTTGAAACGAAACCGGCCTGAAACGAACCCGACCTGAAACGAAACCGACCTAAAATCAGCCTGTCAATTAACCGTTTTGGCCCGACCTGAAATGAACCCGACCCGAAATGAACCCGACCCGAAATGAACCCGACCTGAATTGAACCCGACCTGAAATGAACCCGACCCGAAATGAACCTGAACCCGAACCGAATCGAGTCAAAACAAAAAATGACCCGAAATGACCTGTAACCGATTTGACCCGACCTGACAAAGCCCGACCTGAAACCCAACTGTTGACCTTTTTTTACATCCCTAGATGTAGCCGAGTATGTGAGCCGTTGCACGGTTTGTCAGAGAGTGAAGGCAGAACATCAGGTTCCTTCAAGTTTGCTACAGCCTTTGAAGATTCCGGAATGGAAATGGGAGAGGATCACCATGGATTTTGTATCGAGGTTGCCTTTGTCTCCTTCGAAGAAGAATTCAGTTTAGGTGATTGTTGATAGGTTCACTAAGTGTGCTCACTTCTTAGCAGTGAACACTACGGATTCTTTAGACAAGTTGGCAAACTTGTATATCCGTGAGATTGTGAGACTTCATGGGGTTCCGAAGTCTATTGTTTCAGATAGGGATCCTAGATTTACTTCGAGGTTCTGGGGTTGCTTACATAGTGCTTTGGGTAGCCGTTTGCATTTCAGCATATCTTATCATCCGCAGTCCGATGGGCAGTCAGAGCGAGTGATACAGATTCTTGAGGATATGCTTCGTTGTTGTGTGATTGATTTTCAGGGTTCTTGGGAGAAGCACTTACCGTTGGTTGAGTTTGCTTACAACAACATCTATTAGTCTAGCATCCAGATGGCACCGTATGAGGCTTTGTATGGTAGACGATGTAGGACTCCGATTTGTTGGGCTGAGACAGGTCAGAGACTGTTACCTATGCCAGACTTGCTTAAGGGAACTACCGAAAAAGTGAAGTTGATTTGTGACCGTTTGAAAGCAGCTTCCGATCGTCAGAAGTCTTATGCAGATTTGAAGAGGAAAGAGATTGAGTACTCAGTGGGTGAGAAAGTGTTTCTGAAAGTATCTCCGTGGAAGAAGGTAATGAGATTTGGCCGAAAGGGCAAGTTGAGTCCGAGGTTCATTGGTCCGTATGAGATAGTTGAGCGGATTGGGCCTGTAGCTTATCGTCTGAGGTTACCTTCGGAGTTAGAGAAGATCCATGATGTCTTTCATGTGTCTATGCTTAGGAGATATAGATCAGATCCTTCTCATGTGATGCCCGTTGAGGAGATAGAGTTAAATCCGGATTTGTCCTATAATGAAGAACCCGTTGAGATACTTGCATCTGATAGCAAGGTGTTGCGCGGCAAGACCATATAGTTGGTCAAGGTGTTGTGGAGACATAGTGGCGTGGAAGAGGCCACGTGGGAGAGGAAAGTAAATATGGTTGAGCAGTTTCCGTATTTGTTTCCACCAGGTAATTTCGGGGACGAAATTCCTTAAGTGGGAGAGAATTGTAACGCCCGTGTCTTAGGCCTAGGAGTTAACCGGGTTTTAGTTCGAGTTAAATGAAAATTTAATTAAAACAATTCAACTACAAATAATGACCAAATTGAGCTTTAAAATGAAGGGAGGGACTTATATTGTAATTTACCCAAATTATTTGAAAAAGGATGACAACTTTCCATATTGTCATCTTTTCCCCCTTTTTCCCCTAAACCCACATGAAACTCCCCCTCCCCTCCTTCAAAACCTCTCAAATATCAAATCACTATTCCATTCATTTTCAACTTCAATCCAAGTTCTTTTTTAAAGGTAAAGTCATTTTCTTAATCTCCTCTTTATCCCCTATCCAACCATTGTCTTGGATTTCAAAAATATAGAGTTTTGGAAATTAGGGTTTATATTGGAGTTTGGATTTTTAAGGGGGTTTTTCAATTCGTTTTGATAAATTGTTTTGGGGTTTTGTTTAAGCATAATGAAATACACAATATATATTAATTTGGGTGAATTTGAATGAAATTTCGTAGTGGGTCCTTAGGGCAAGTTTTAGAGTATGAAAACTTGGGTTTTTGGGAGGTTTAGTGTTGGAATTGAAGGGCTGATGGTCTACCTATGTTAGAAGGGTGATTTGGGATGTTTTGGAAGTCATTTGGGTGTTTGGAAATGGGTGTTTCAGCCAAGGATTGTTGGAATACGAAAATTGGGTTTTTGAGATTTATGTGGTTGGGAAATTGTGGAGATTGGGGTGTGTTTGCAAAGTAAGTTGATGGTTGAGTTTAGCATTGGATTGAGAAGTAATGTATGTGTTTTGTTTGACTAGAAGCAAGAGGAAACGTGGAAGAGGCTTTGGGACCGAATCCGGGAAGTTGAAGGTGATTGCTTGCTTGGTCGTTGAGCTTGGAAGCTTAGGTGAGTGGTTAATTGTTTTAAATGGTTTTAAAATAGTTGGTTCGAGTATATGGACTAGGTTGGGCTTGGTAGACCCACCTAGAGTTAGGATTAGGGTGGTAGCATAATCCTAAGCTTGATCTAGAGCCTTTGGATGAACTCCTTTATGTGGTTGTGGATGTCTCGTATGAAATATAATATGAATGCTTATGTATATTGTGTTATACGTGTGAGAGGAGGCATGATTTATGATGCTTGAGACATGCATGATGATGGTTGTTGGCGAGTACGTGCTAAGCACGAAAGTGATTGAAATGAGTAATGTGGATTGAGTAAATGTTGGCACTAGTATACTTGAATACAAATGATCGATCATTAGGATGTTAGTGTGTACACATGAGTCAAAAGTCGCGCGTGGCCTTGGTGGCGTTGAGTCACCAAGGAGGAGTACGGGTTCGCCCGGAAATTGTATTTAAATGTAGTCGGTGATGAGTGGAATCCCATCGACGGGGCGTGAGGATGAGTGGAATCCCCTCCGCGAGACCGGTGATGAGTGTAATCCCACCGTGAGGTAATGTGGTTGTTGGATGTGAGTTCCAACGTGTCTATCCGCGTATTCGGGTCATAGCTAGGTGCCAATGTTGTATGATAAATGTATCAATGTGTTGAGATTTATGATTTTTATTTGGATGGTTAATGTGACTACTTGTGTTGAGGATTTAGAGCTTGTTGATCATGACATTTATCTTGTACATTGCTCATGCATCTTTACCTTATGGCTCTTGTGGACCCTTGGTATGGTTGTGTTTGACCTTGGCTAGATCGTGCTCGGACCCTGCAATGTTGAGGTTTGTTTTTAGAGCTTACCCTCACTAAGCATCATTGCTTACGCCCTCTTTGTTCAACATTGCAGATCCTTAGTTCGTGGGTTGCTCGGGCAAGTGGAGGGCCTCCAAGTGTGGTTTTTGGCTTGAGTACATCAAGTATGACTTTAAATGTTGAACATGTAATAGTTTAAGCAATGAGACATGTGTCTTTTGATGGATGATTGTTGGTTGATTAGGAGCATGTTTAGACTCCATGTTATGTTGCTTTTGTATGGCTTGTGATGCCATGTTTGAGTTGTAATCCACGCCTAAATTGCTTATCTTGAATGTTGATTAAGTGCCCTTGAGTTTGCCTTATGTTGAATGTTGAAGTATGAGTTTTTGGATGTTTAAGTGTCATCTTTGATTCAATTGCTTGTTCCTTTGATGTATGTACTTGTTGGGTGTTTGTATGGCTACAAAGTGGTATATAAATGTTGTATGAATGCTTGTTGGGGTCTAGGAAAGTCCTAAATTGTATTTAGATTCGAGTTTTGATCGTTTTTGCTGAGTTTGGAGGTTTTTGCTGTGCAGGGGTATCGATACGGTTGGTACGGTATCGATACCACCTTCTAGTTCTAGGCCCGTGTATCGATACACTTGAGAGGCGTATCGATACTATTTTGGTCACTGGAGCTACTGTCCAGTTCGGTATCGATACCGGCATTTGGGGTATCGATACCGGCATCTTAGCGTTGACCGTGGGAAGTCAACCGTTGGGGAGGGTATCGATACACACCTTGGGTGTATCGATACGGTCTCTACGGGTTGACTTTGACCAGTTGACCTAGTCAAGGGGGTATCGATACACCCCTTAAGGGTATCGATACCGCCTGTAGTATAAGTATAAAATTGGGCTGTAACTTGTTGGTTTGAGTCCGTTTGTTTGATTCGTGAACGTTGTTCCGCTGTATGATCACATAGGATTAAATACTCATCTAGACAAAATTTAAAATGAAAAAAAAATAGGGTTGTTAACCGATGGGGAATTCCTTAGGGAGTTTTCTCTCGGTTTTCCCCGTGTGGCCCACTCGGACCGGTCATTCGGCCAGACCGGGACGAGGGGGTTACAAAAGATGTGTTAGTTTATAACAAATATAACCCTTAAACTTTAAATGTTGTATCAGTTTGGTCCTCATTCTAAAAAAACACCAATCTTCATCGTCTTTTCTTTTTATTCTCGATCGTTTCACTCAACCGATCGTCGCCTTCAATCCTATACGAAACCATGGCTTTCAAAACCCGCCAATTATAAACAAACTCACATCATAATCTAGAGACTATTGCTTAAAACCTAACCCAGTTTAAACAATTTGTAGTACTTTCCTGCTAATTTGAATGTAATAAGGATCCTAGAGCAACGATTTTTTTTAAATCAAAAGTGCCCTCTCTAATTTGTTTATTAAAATTATATAATTATTATTATTATTGATTGATATGTATACTTACATGGACCTCAATTCTAATTTAATTTTATAAGTTTGATTTTTAACGTCGCCTTAATCTGATCTCATTTCAGATTACTCAAAGAGCATATATTATTTTGGGTTAACTACTGGGATGATCACTTATGTTTCCCCCAATACAGAGTTGGTCACCTATTCTGAAAAACGACAAGTAAGGTCACTTACGTTTTCGGGGAGTAAACTTTTGGTCACTCAGCCGTTTGTTGCCGTTAAATGTTAACGGGAGGCTGATCTGAGATAATAAAAAAGGGTAAATTATCTAGACAGTCCTTAAACTATTATTTCACTCTTATTTTGACCACTAAAATAAAAATAATTTGTATAATTACACATTTAAGCCTCCACATTTACATTTTTTATTTCTTCTCTCCCCCACCATCTTCCATATTCTTCTTCAGCTAAATCGATCTTTAATTTTTTTTATTATATTAATCTTCAATTCACACCGTATATTATAATCCATCACCGTATATATCCATGTTTCAAATAATGTTTGTAATTCTTAATATGGTTCAATACAAAATAATGCCCAATTTACGTGCAACAATGTTTACATAGCATATTCGAAAGGCTTAAATGAAAATAGGTGCATAAAGTATTTTTTTTTAAAATACGTGCCCAAAGTTTCAACCGTTATAATTTTAGGTGCCAGGCCGTTAAAGGGGTGCTAAAAAATTATAAACCAGTCAATGCTTGACATATGGCACTATTTTTAATTTTTAGAATCAATCTAATGCAAAAAACTCACAATTTTTAATATTTAATCCAGAAATTTTGGAAATTTTACAAAATAGTCCTCAAATCCCTAAAAGTACCCAAACCCTCAAATCGTCACCGCTTCTGCCGATCGCCGCCCCTGACCACACCCCTTTGGTCGTCGAAGCATGGCGGTCATTTCCCCCAACATGACGCCACCAGAAATGGTGAACAGTGTGTTAGCCGAATGTTGATTTCACGTTCAACGTTCGGTTGCACGCCGTTTGCCATTTCCGGTGACATCGTGTTGGGGGAAATGACTGCCATGCTTCGATGACCAAAAGGGTGTAGTCAGGGGTGACGATTGGCGGTGAAAACGGTGATGATTTGAGGGTTTGTGTAATTTTAGGGGTTTGAGAACTACTTTCTAAATTTTCTAAAATTTCAAGATTTTTTGAAAGATTAAAAATTCTGAGTTGAGGATTACAAACATTATTTGAAACATGGATATACACGGTGATGGATTATAACGTACGGTGTGAATTTAGGATTAATATAGTAGAAAAATTAGAGATTGAGTTAGATGAAGAAGAAATAAAAAATGTAAATGTGGAGGATTAAATGTAAATTATACAAATTGCTTTTATTTCAGTGGTCAAAATAGGAATGAAGTAATAGTTTAGTGACTGTCTAGGTAATTTATCCTTTTTTTCTTATTTCAAAACAACCTCCCGTCAAAGGTTAACGGCAACAAACGGCCGAGTGACCAAAAGTTTACGCCCCGAAAACGTAAGTGACCTTACTAGAGGGAAACATAAGTGACCATCCCAATAATTAACCCTATTATTTTTAATAGAAGTTGCAAGTCTTATCAAAAAAAGAAAATATCTAAAATTGCAATAAGAGTTTACAACTACCATAGTAAACTAAATACATAATTTAAACATTTTCCTATAACATTGGCACAAGAAACTAGTCACTTTAGAACAAGACCATACATAGAAAAGATTAAAAATCCAACCAAAAGACTCAAACAAAAAATAGATACGAACAAATTTGAATGCATTGACAAAAGAATCACAAAAGGAGATTAAGCTATTGAAAGACCACCGAGAACCGCAAATTAGAGCCGAGCGTCGTGAGAAACTATCCACGAATGCAAACCACGTATCCAAATTCAATCCAAGGGTCCAGAGTAGGGAAGATCAACAAGATTACAAATAAGCACCATCTTGATCAGTCGTAGCGTCATTAAATCCAACCATGCGAAAATAAAAAATAAAAAGAACGACCAAGAAAGAAGATGAATAATGTACCAAAATACATATAAAAGCGTGTCATAAAGATAGAGAAAAGCGGGTCACGAAGTTAGAATCATTCTTATTGACAACTAAAAAAACAAAGAAAAAAAACTGAACTGGTGGTCGATGACCGACATCAAAACCAATATCACTGTCAACTAAATAATTTTTTAAATAGTCTAAAGGTGATTACAAGATAGTATTTGCTCATAGATATTCTTAACCCTTTGACGATGCACACACTTGCAGACATTACGATTGAACTCGAATCTCTTAAAATGAACATCATCTGCTTTCCACTGAGACCACTTGTGAGTTCAATCGCAATTATCTATAAAGAGCAACAAAACCCTAAAAACAAAAACAAAAAGTTAGGTCAACATATGATTTCATTAAGTAATATTTATCATTAAGAGCATTTGGAAATGAATAATTTTTGATGGATTTTGTTTTGTTAGAAATGTTGATTGATTTTTTAGATGAATAATTTTTTATGGATTATTTTTTAGATGAATAGTTAGGTCAACACAAACCCTAAAATGTTATAAAAAATCTAATATTTTAAGTTTTTGAACAAATTTCGAAATTTGTCATTTTTTAATCGTATCTTAGATATGTCGCACTTTAAAATCGGCCAGTGAGCCTTGTCTTTGTCTAATTCCAGTTGTGGGTTTTTTTAAGGAAAAAAGGTGAATCGGAAAAATAATTAGTAAAATATGTTAACCTCGAGAATATTTAATGAATTATGATGGATTTTATCATATATACACATTTGACAACAACTTCATATTCATGCATTCAAACTTATTTGTATTTTAAAATCTTTTGATGTTAAGTTGTCACCGATGATGAGGACGAATGCATAATTTTATATCAGGTAATATAAATTGTTAGAGAGTTATATTAAAAATTTAAAAGTGTGAATTTAAATCATCGATAGAAAATATAAATATATATAAATTATATGAGAGTATAATTTTTTTAAGAAATATGATTGCTTCTTCCAACACCCCTCAATCTATCCTTGTGATTAAAGTGGTGAACACAATAGACGACTTCTAATTCTATTATATAATTAAGGCTTAATACGCTTTTTCCCCCCTAAACTATACATGTTTTCCCAACTTGCCCCCTAAAGTTCATTTTGACCACTTTTTCCCCCTAACGTTTTCACCGTTACTCATATTGCCCCAAAAAGTTAACACCGTTAAAAAAAATCTGCCTTGACCAATAAAAATGCGCCACGTCGTTTTCTTTATTTATTTTTAAATTTTAAAATAAATAAATATAATAAAATATTTATTAATTTAATTATATCTTCTAAATGCCCAAAATACCCTCATCTCTTCTTCTTCCCCAATTTTCCAATGTTCTCCAGCATATTTCTCTTCCACCAAACCTTAAAATCCTCGCCACCGCCATCGTCCCTGTTAATTCCAAACTCCACCGCTTCGCCGACTCACTTCAAGACAAACATCCTCCGATGAGCATCCGTCCGATCTCCACAACTCGATTTCATCACTGTACGAATCACTAAACAAGTCCCTCTCGCCATCACCCGACTCAGTCTCTTCCCTGTCAAAACAATTCCAAGCCCAAGATTTCATCTCGACCGTGGAAACCGGAAACCAAACAATTTTGATTTTCTTACCTTAATCCATTGACTGAAGAACTGCCGGTGAATATCTAAACGGCGGAGAGGTAAGGAACGTAGTACTGGACTATTGTTTCGTCGTTGTTCAACTCGATCGAAACATCGGCACCGTACGCACTCCATTCGTCGTAACAGTTCCAAAGATCATCCAATGTGAAATACTCGACTGTTTCTCTCTCACATGGGTGCCATAATCGATTAAGATTCCTAATCTCGCTCTGCGAATGAAAACCATGTTTAAAAACTGCAAAAAAGAAGCTTAAACATGGATGATTTTGGTGAATTATCAAACCTTGGAGAGGAACTGGGATTTGACAGTGGGTGTTGTGTAATGGAGGAGGGTCGGCGGTTTTAGGGAGTGGGTGTTGGAGTTCGCGTGAGAGCAACGCACTCTCCGCCATGTCGAGTGCCATGGCCGCCGCTCTTTGCAGGATGTTCAACTTGGGCTTTACATCTTCACCGGAATTCGGGTACGTTTGTTTGGGGAAATGGATAACGGAAGGAGAGTTGAGGGATGGGGGATGAAATTGAACAACCCAGGATGAGGGGTGGGGTGAAGTTTGGGGAGAGAGGTGGGTCTATTTTGGTAAAATAGAACTAATTAAATAAATATTTTAATGTATTAAATCGAAAATTAAGAAAATAAAATAATTAGGTGACGTGGCGCGTTTTTATTGGTCAAGACAGATTTTTTTTAACGATGTTAACTTTTTGGGGCAATATGAGTAACGATGAAAACGTTAGGGGGGAAAAAGTGGTAAAAATGAACTTTAGGGGGCAAGTTGGGAAAACATGTATAGTTTAGGGGGGAAAAGTTGTATTAAACCTATAATTAATCATAGTTCGTTAAATAAATTTAGAGTTAACAGATTTATCTAATTATTTTTCGTATCACTATTTTTTTTAATTTTTCTTAGAAAAAAGGCCTAGTTTTGTATTGATGTACTATAAGTGATAAGTTTTGCCTGGAATTGATTTTGTGATGGGTGTCGTTGAAAATTTCATAATGCAAATCTTGTCATTGTATTAATAATTTTATACTAAATCCATAGAATAATTCTAGTAGAAAAGAGGATGATATGCATATTAAAAGACCCGAATTTAATTAAGACTTTTATTTGCAAGGTTTATGTGGAGAATTTATATGAACATGTACTACTTGTAATCACTTGTAAGATAATAACTTTATGCTAATATTAATATATTTTATAATTGAATTTAAATAAATATTTGGATAGAATGGGTCAATTTGAATTTGTAAAGAATTTTTTAACCGTTTAAAGGTGTAATATATGTTCATATATATTTTTAATTTTTTGACATTGTGTAAACACCTTGTAGACAATTCTACTAGAATACTTGTTGAGTTGAATTTGTAAATAACTTTTGTATAAAGAAATGGTGTTAAATTTTTGAAGATTTTTAAAATATTAGTATTTAATTGTTTTTTTTAGATAAGTAATTATTTTTAAAAAAAATAGGTTATTAAAATTTTAGGAGTTTCAAAAATAATTGGGCAAACTACACCAAGATCATCTAACTATATGTAAGTTTATTTTTTAGTCACTGACTATTAACTTCATACAAAACAAAAAAATTTGTATGTTATCAACAATCGGTTGGTCAAATGATATGAGACAGTAGATCCCTTAAACAAAGTTTAGAGTACGAATCTTGGCATTGTGAATAAAACAATTAGGTTGAGACTTGAGAGGGTCACCTATATAATGAGCCTTTGTAGTACTAGGTCTAGATTAATCAGCCAATAAATTAGATATCAGTGGTTAAAAAACCAAAAACAAAAAGATGTGTCATTTTATAACAAATATAACCCTTAAACTTTAAATGTTGTATCAGTTTGGTCCTCATTCTAAAAAAACACCAATCTTCATCGTCTTTTCTTTTTATTCTTGATCGTTTCACTCAACCGATGGTCGCCTTCAATCCCATACGAAACCCATGGCTTAATCTTCAAAACCCGCCAATTCTAAACAAACTCACATCATAATCTAGAGACCACTGCTTAAAACCCAACCCACTTTAAACAAATTGTAGTACTTTCCTGCTAATTTGAATGTAATAAATATCCTAGAGCAACGATTTTCTTTTTAAATAATCAAAAGCGCCCTCTTTAATTTGTTTATTAAAATTATATAATGATTATTATTATTGATTGATATGTATACTTACATGGACCTCAATTCTAATTTAATTTTCTAAGCTTGATTTTTAAATAATCTGATCTCATTTAGCATGTGTTATTTTTTAGGATAAACTACACAGATGACCACTTAACTATAGAGTTGGTGTCAATTTGACCATTATACTTTTAATTTTGACAAATATGTCACTTAACTATTTAAATGGTTCCAGTTAAGCCATCAACCATTAAAAAAATAGAAAAGTTGACATGAAAATTAGTAAAATTACACATTTGGTCCTCGTTATTTATCGAATCTATCAATTTAGTCCTAATTTTAATCTAATAAAATAAATTAATTATTCAATTAAGTGGTGTTGGAGGATTTTACTTATTTTTATTTAGTTTATTTTCCTCCTGTAATCATGTGAAGTCACCTAATTAGAGAAAGAAAAAAATGAAAGCAAATAAATGGCCTTGCATGAATTTGAACCTAAATTCAACTGGTTGAAATGGTATGTGTTTTACCACTGGACCAAGGATGGTTTATGATATGAAATACCATATTTAATATATATATATATATATATATATATATATATATATATATATACATATATATATATATCAACATGTTGTTAATGCCCAACAAAAGAAATTAAATGATGTTTTAGGAGATTCGAACATGACATATTTATAATGTATAAAAGCATCTAACCCGATTAAATAAATCTAATAATTAAATTAAAGTTAACAACGTTTTGTATATATTTCAAATTATAGTTAGTGCACGATTTAAAATTAAAATTTTAAAATTTTAAAATTATATGAGTTTGAATTCGCTAAATGAATTAATATTATTTTTTATTTTTTATTTTAAACCGTGCACTAACTATAATTTAAAATATATACAAAATATTATTAACTTTAATTTAATTATTAAATTTATTTAACTGGGTTAGATACTTTTATACATTATAAATGTGTTCGAATCCCCTAAAACTACATTTACTTTCTTTTGTTGGGCATTAACATCATGTTAAGACATATATTAAATGTGATATTTCATATCCTACAACCACATTTGGTTTTTTAGTTTAGTGGTAAAACACACGCCATTTCAACTAGTTGAACCTAGGATCAAATCCATGCAAGGTTATCATTTTGCTTTTAATTTTTCTTTCTCCAATTAGATGACACATGTCACCACCTAATTGAATAATTAATTTATTTTATTAAATTAAAATTATGACTAAATTGATAGAATCTGTAAATAACAGGGACTAAATGTGTAATTATACCAATTTTCTTTAACAACCACGTCAACTTTTCCGTTTTCTTTAACAGTTGGTGGCTTAATTGGAACTATTTAAATAGTTAAGTGGTATATTTGCCAAAATTGAAAGTATAATGGTCAAATTGACGCCAACCCAATAATTAAGTGGCCACATGTGTAGTTTACCCTATTTTTTAATAGAAGCTGTAAGTCTTATTAAAAAAGAGAAAATATCTAAAATTACAATAAGAGTTTACAACTATCATCATAAACTAAATACATAATTTAAACATTTTCCTATAACATTGACACAAGAAACCAGTCACTTTAGAACAAGACAATACATGAAAAATGTTAAAAAGCCAACTAAAAGACTTGAAAAAAAAAGATACGAACAAATTTGAATGCATCGGAAAACAAATCACAAAGGGGGATTAAACTATTGAAAGACCACCAAGAACCGCAAATCAGAGCCAAACGTCGTGAGAAACTATCTACGAACGCAAAACCGCTATCCAAATTCAACCCGAGGGTCTAGAGCTGGGAACATCAACAAAATTACAAATAAGCATCATCTTGATCAGTCGTGGCATCATTAAATCCAACCATGCGAAGAAAAAAACGACCAAGAAAGAAGTTGAAAAATGTATCAAAATACATATAAAAACATGCCATAAAAAAGAGAAAAGTGTGTCACAGAATCAGAATTATTCTTATTGACAATTAAAAAAAGAAACAAAGAAAAAAGTGAACCAGTGCTCGACGACCGACATCAAAATCAGTATCATTGTTAACTAAATAATTTTTTTAAATAGTCTAAAGGTGATTACAAGATAGCATCTGTTTATAGATATTCTTAACCCTTTGACGATGTACACACTTACAAACATCACCATTGAATTTGAATCTCTTAAGATAAATATCATTTACTTTTTTACTGAGACCACTTGTATGTTGTATGTTGAATCGCAGTGATCTATAAAGAGCAACACAAACCCTAAAGAAAAACAAAAGAAAAAGTTAGGTCAACCTATGATTTCATTAAGTAATATTTATCATTAAAAGCATTTGGAAATAAATAATTTTTGATGGATTATTTTGGTAGAAACGTGATTTTAGAAACCAAGCCCGATCGCGTAGACAAAAACGGGTCAACTTGAAACCCGACTCGTGTGGGAATCACACGCCCTTCATTTCATTTTATTCCAGTGCCATTGGAAATCTCTCGCCACTCTCCTCAGCTCCAACAAAGGACTCAAGCTTAGAGATCTCTTCGTACTGAGAAATGGGTTTAGGCTCGTTAGCTTCAAGGACCCTCAAATCCTCCAGGATTCTCTCTTCTCAATACTCTCGATTCCGACCCATCGTCACCAAACCCGGCCTCCAATCCCCCGATGCCTCATCCGCCGCCGCCGCAGCGCAGCCGGAACCCTCTCCACCTCCGCCGAAGAAACCCGTGGGAGGCGCCCGGTTCGAGTTCACGAACCCCGATGATGCCATCGAGGTGTTCGTCGATGGGTTCCCGGTGAAAATCCCTAAGGGCATGACTGTTCTTCAGGCCTGCGAGATCGCTGGAGTTGACATTCCTAGGTTTTGTTATCATAGCCGACTTTCGATCGCCGGGAACTGCCGTATGTGCCTTGTTGAGGTTGAAAAATCCCCCAAGCCCGTCGCCTCTTGTGCCATGCCCGCCCTCCCTGGTGAGATTTCATCCCTTTAATTTTTCATTTTAGCTAAATTCATTCATTTTGTTTGAATTTAACCTTTATAGGCGATCGAGTTTGATTTCTTTTATGCAGATTCGTGATGTATGTGGCGATTTGGATTAGGCTATCAAATTAATCCGATATTATTTAGTTTTCTTCAACGCTTCTTTGTTATTCTTAGTTCTATTATTTGTTGTTTTAGTGTTAAGAAAAATACAGCGCTGTGATTCATTACGATGATCCGATTCTTTTTTTTTCTCTTTTAATGTTTGTATATGTTTTCTTTGTTTTACCTTTTTTAACAATCATGGCTTCGAATTACTAATAATTCCTGTGTGAAACTGCTCTCTCAAAGTGAAAGTGCTTGTCATTTTAAACAATTTAACCTTTAGGGAGTTGTGCTGCTCCTAACATAAATATATCTTTTTGTTATATGTTGATTTGATTCTGGTTTCTGAATAATTTATTTGTTTATTTTATCATGTCCTCTAATTTGCCTGGGACTATAACGTAGGAATGAAGATTAAGACAGATACACCATTGGCAAAGAAGGCACGTGAAGGAGTGATGGAGTTTTTGCTGATGAACCATCCACTGGATTGCCCAATCTGTGATCAGGGCGGAGAATGCGATCTCCAGGATCAGTCTATGGCATTTGGATCTGATCGTGGCCGTTTTACTGAAATGAAGAGATCTGTTGTCGACAAGAACCTTGGTCCTTTGGTGAAGACTGTCATGACTCGGTGCATTCAGTGTACAAGGTCCAAAATTAACCTAACAATATCTCCCAACTGCTTTATTTCTTTAATTTTTTAAGATACTAATCTTTCAATCCAGATGATGACCGCTTCCACTTGAATGATAATTCTATTGTCACTAATATTGCTTGTTTATATGTCAACCACCTTTTTAATCATGTGTTGTCCTGTACTTGGGGTGCTTTATGTCAGATTGTGATTAAGTTGGCCTCTATAATTTCTAGCACGAATGTTGCTTTACTTCATTATTGTAGATTGATGCCGTTCTTCAATATTTACGCAGTTTAGTCTAATTTCTTAAGCTTTGCTCACAAGAATTATGCCCTTGGTTAAATCAAATGCTTAGCGGTGGAGCCAAATGATGTTTTGTTTGGGCTCTGTGGTTCATTGTTAGATCTTCCAACACCTTTTTGGTGTTCTTTCTATCGAGCTAAAATTTGTATCTTCTTTAAGCCGTTTTTTGGCCAATGCCTTTTTATTTTTTTAGGATTTGTTTGTTTGAGAAATACCCATAAGCAAATTTCTCCTTTCTCTATGTTCCATAGGTCAGGGTTTGAGGCAACTAACTTTTTGTGGTCTCATCAGGTGTGTCAGGTTTGCAACAGAAGTTGCTGGAGTTCAGGATCTTGGCATATTAGGTCGTGGTAGTGGGGAAGAAATTGGGACTTATGTTGAAAATCTTATGACAAGTGAGCTTTCTGGAAATGTAATTGATATCTGCCCTGTTGGAGCCCTTACCTCTAAACCCTTTGCATTTAAGGCCCGAAACTGGGAGTTGAAAGGAACAGAGACCATTGATGTGACTGATGCGGTTGGATCCAACATTCGGATTGATAGCAGAGGTCCGGAGGTTATGCGTATCCTTCCACGTTTGAATGAGGTAAGTGTAAATTGCTATAAGCCGTTTATGGTACACCCACTTCTACAAATCTTTTATCTGATGCCCATGAAGCAATGAACTGCCTGTTGATGGCTTTTGTGCTAGTTCTTAAGTTGTTTTCATCTTATCACTTCAGTAACTCTGACCTGTATTGTTTCTGTTATGAAAAGCAGCCTCTATATTAGTTCATGAAAAGCTGTGGCAAATTATTTAAGATTGATTTTTTTATAGCTTTAAATTGTCAATGTGATTATTGTGGCATATGTAACAACACATTTATGATATCTTTTTGTATATTTTCTGCTGTAGTTTCTAGCTAGATCTTCCTTTTTCAGTTGTGACTGCTGATAGGTAAAAGTATGGCATGGACTGCATGGGATAGAGTTAATACTGCCCTGTTGTTGTCCGAGAATTGTATATATTCTGGTGACCTCTTGATGCAAATTTTGGCCTTTCCCGTACACCCCCTAAAAGAATGTGAAAATTGTGAATTGTTGACTTTTCTATTAGGGTTTGTTTCATTTAGGTAAAAATGATTAAATGGCCTGTCCCAATTTGTGCAAGATTCAGAGTAACTAAATTTTCATAGCATAAATAGCTGAAGCTTCAAAGTTCAAAATTTGAAGATAGAAATTGCACTTTCAAAGCTGATTCTATTTTCCTACGTACGTTTTCTTTTTTATCCAAGTAACATTTATTAATGATTGAAATGTTTCTGAATATAAATAAAAAGTTGAAAAAGGAGAAGAAAAAGGTTTCTTAATGTTCTGTTTGCCTGTCTAACTTGACAAGATAAGTAACTTTTGCTTGTTTCACTGACATTTTTAGGATATAAATGAAGAATGGATATCAGATAAAACTCGCTTCTGTTATGATGGATTGAAGAGACAGAGGCTAAATGACCCCATGATTCGTGATGCTAATGGGCGCTTTAAGGCTGTTAGCTGGCGTGATGCATTGGCTGTTGTTGCCGAGGTTGCCCTTAAGGTTAAACCAGAGGAAATTGTTGGGGTTGCTGGTAAACTTTCTGATGCTGAATCCATGATGGCTCTGAAAGATTTGTTAAACAACATGGGGTCAAACAATGTGTGGTGTGAAGGAACTGGTACAAGCCCAAATGCTGATCTAAGATATAGATACCTCATGAATAGCAGTATTGCCGGGCTTGAAAAGGCTGATGTATTCCTTTTGGTTGGTACCCAGGTAACGCTCTAGCAACCCAAATTCTCATTCTCTGTACTTCTTTCAAGCACTCTTTCTGAATGTCACAATGTTTTTTATCCACATTCACTTTGCATAGTTAGCAATTACTTATCTGAATCCCTCCCATGATAGGTGTTTCATTTTTCTTCTAAGGATGAATATTTTTGGATGCATACTGTTGCTTCATTCTTTGAATTATTTCTGTTAACAAAAAACCTATGAGTTACACCGAGGATATAAGAGAATGAAAAAATTGCTATCAATAGAGCTTAAGATTCTAAGCACTAATCAAGTAAAGATAAAAGACCCTGTTGTGAGAACAATAAAATGTGTGAATAGTGTGGATGGATTGGATTTTAAATATAGCAAGTTTAAAATACAAGTATCATATAATTTCATGTTAATTTTCAGCCAAGGGTTGAAGCTGCTATGGTAAATGCCAGAATTCGTAAGACGGTTCGGGCATCAAATGCTAAAGTTGGCTACATTGGTCCTCCAACAGACTTCAACTATGATTGCCAGCATCTTGGCACTGGCCCACAAACAATTCTTGAGATTGCTGAGGGTCGCCATCCTTTTTCTTCGGCCATCTCAAATGCCAAAAACCCAGCCATCATTGTCGGTGCTGGGCTATTTGAGAGGGACGACAAAGATGCAATTTTTGCTGCTGTTGAAGCCATTGCAAAGAAGGGGAATGTCATCAGACCTGACTGGAATGGATTCAATGTTTTACTTCTCAATGCTTCCCAGGCTGCAGCCCTCGACCTTGGGCTTGTGCCAGAATCCAGCAACAGCATTGAGTCTGCCAAATTCTTGTATCTAATGGGCGCTGATGATGTGAACTTGGACAAAGTTCCGGCGGATGCTTTCGTGGTGTACCAGGGGCACCATGGGGACCGTAGTGTCTATCGTGCCAATGTAATTCTTCCTTCAGCAGCATTCAGCGAGAAGGAGGGCACATATGAAAATACAGAAGGGTGCACTCAGCAAACATTGCCTGCAGTCCCTACAGTGGGTGATGCTAGGGATGATTGGAAGATCATCCGAGCTCTCTCTGAGGTTGCAGGAATTCGTTTACCTTATGATACATTAGGAGCCATACGATCAAGGATGAGCACCGTGGCACCGAACCTAGTCCGCACTGATGAGATAGAGGCGGCAGCTTTTGGACCATCACTGAGCCCAGACTGTGGTCAGAAGATAGAGTCGACACCATTCAAGGCTGCTGTTGAGAATTTCTACATGACTGATTCTATTACCAGGGCATCAAAAATAATGGCACAATGCAGTGCAATGCTGCTAAAGAAGTGAGTGGTGGGCTGGAGTCTTTAATAAACTTTGGAGATAAACTATTTTTTTGTTGGTTCGTTTCTGTCATACCTTAAGCAGTGTACTGGGTTTAGCTTGTTGAACATATGTGAATAAAGGGAATTTTGAGGCCCTTGGCGTTTTGTTTGAATGTAGCATGGATTTGGCAATGTAAAAGCATTGTAAGACTCGTTGCTTCCAAATTCCCACTCTCTTGTGTTTCTGTCTCCTTCTCGTATCAGTGTTACTACTATTAGACTTCTTAGTAACAAACAGGTTGGTTTAAGTTTAACTGTTCGGTTTTACAGGTTGGATTGGGGAACTAAAATTCGGTAAAAATAGGAGAGCTAGAATCGGGAAAGCCAATTTGGTTTAACCGAAAGGGACAAATATTTTTATACCAACCATAAGTGATGCTGATATTGACGATAGAATTGATTCACCTTTGTTTTTTTTTTAAAAAAAATGTGTACATATTTCTAATTCTTTATGGTTTATTTTAATTTATCACTCGGTCCATGTAAATTTTTAGTATTTAATATTCTTGATTACAAAGAAATACAATACAAATTCACAGCACCCAACAAGTGTATCAGTAAAATAGTGAATTATATTTATCTTAAGAGATACGAGTTCAATCACAATGTCTGGAAAATGTAATTCTTTTGTTAAAAGAAATATATATGATCAGGTACTACATTCTAATCACCTTTAGACTATTTATAAATTTTCTATATATTTTTTATTAAAAATTTATTTTTGTTATGAATATTTATCTATGTGGATGTCTATCATGATAAGGACTTTATCAAAGGAGATTTGAATTATTTTATCATTAGGATTATTATCTACATGAATTAGAGTTTAATGTATTATGTACTTCTTATGCCTATAAATAGATGATTTACTGAAGGCATTGTACACAAGTCAATATTCAGAATAATACAAATCTCTTTCTTTTCTCTCATCTTATTTTGTCCCTATTTCTTCTTGTTCTTGTTTTCACATTATTCACAACACGTTATCAGCACGAGTTTGCTCAGAAGATTTCAGTTACAAATCAAGTTTCTCCAAAGATTTATCTGGTATATTCTTTTTTCATCTTATATAATTAATTCCTTGCTTATGTTATCATCCATGTGTTGTTATTTATTTTGTTTAATATTTTATTAATCAATTTAATTAATATAAGCTAACTTGTTGGTATTTATGACTTCTATTATATAACAAATAATAATATTTACTTAATTAATCTAACTTGTTGTTATTTATTTTGTTTAATAATTCGTTTTAATTTGCCATGTTTGGTTATTATAAATTATATGTTGGTTTGTTTTAATTCATATCATGCCTATATACAATGAATTTATATGATATTTGTTTTAATGGTTTAATCCGAGTATAATTGGCTGGACATCCCGTTCTGCGAGGCTACTGGTCTCAAAGGAGGTTTTTAAATGACCTTGTGGACAGGTTTAACAATGCCGCGTATGAGGATTAAATCTTCTTTTCTGTTGTTTTCGATTATATATATTAATTTATAATTAATCTAATTTGATTGTTTGTCTTTTATAGTACATCAATGGCAAATCTTGCAAAGATTGAGTTTGTGGCTCTTGATATTTCCGGAAAGAATTATTTATCCTGGATCTTAGATGCCGAAATACATCTTGATGCTAATGGTTTGGGAAATACCATTAAAGAGGGGAATGCAGAATCTGCCCAAAATAAGGCCAAAGCCATGATACTTTTTCGCCGTCACCTCCATGAGGGGTTGAAATCAGAATATTTAACGGTGAAAGATCCACTTATTCTTTGGAATAATCTAAAAGAACGATATGACCACCAAAAAACTGTTATTCTGCCTAAAGCTCGATATGACTGGTTGCATCTGAGATTGCAAGATTTTAAATCAGTAAGCGAGTATAACTCTGCTATGTTTCGTATTACTTCACAATTGAAGTTATGTGGTCAAATTATTACTGATGAGGATATGTTAGAGAAAACATACTCCACTTTTCATGCAAACAATGTTGTCCTTCAGACACAATATCGAGAAAAAGGCTTTAAAAAATATTCTGAGTTAATTTCTTGCCTTCTTGTGGCTGAGCAAAACAATGAGCTATTGATGAAGAATCATGAGTATCGCCCAACTGGCTCCGCTCCATTCCCTGAAGCGAATGCGACATTTTATAGCGGAAGAAATAAAGGTTACACCAACTATCGTGGTCATAACTATGGGCGTGGTCGTGGTTGTAGTCACGGTCGAGGACATAGGCGAGGTGGTCGTTTCAAAAATAACTATACCCACCGTAAGTGGAACAATAAAGATGACAATAGTGCAAAAGATCAATCCAAGAAAGAGGAATCTATGTGTCATCGATGTGGCAGCTTAAATCATTGGGCCCGTGCTTGCCGTGTGCCAAAGCATCTTGTGGATCTTTACCAACAGTCAATCAATGGTAAAGGAAAGAAAGTTGAAACAAATTTTGCTTATATCAATAAAAAAGATGATTATGACCTTGGCAAAGATGATTATGGCATTACTGGCACTAGCAATGGCGATTATGGCTTTACAGATATAGATGTTAATGATTTCCTTATTTCCCCTGAGAAGAATACTTAATTTTATTTATTTATTTATTTTTGTTTTTTTTTGTTTATTATTATTTTAGAAAAAGTTTGTTAGAAAGATATAATATTTTATTAGGAATTATATATATAAAAATAAAATTCATGGATGTTATTTATTTAATTTATATTTTGAATATTTTTGTAATATTTATTTTATTTTTCTTTGAAGAATATGGTTCCGTCTCAAATACAATCCGTCAAAAATGGTGACGATTTATGCTTAGCGGACAGTGCAAGTACTCATACTATACTTAAGCACAAGAAATTTTTTTCCCATTTAACAATGCAAGGGAATAATGTGAGTACGATATCCGGAAGTGCTAATATTATAGAAGGCTCCGGAAAAGCAAATATGTTATTGCCAAATGGAACTCTATTCCATATTCATAATGCGCTATACTCTCCAAAGTCGCAAAGAAACTTATTAAGTTTTAAAGATATTCGCAATAACGGATATCATATTGAGAGTAGTTGTCAAGGAGATACTGAATATCTCTATATTACAAGTATAACTCAAGGCAATAAGAAAGTTTTAGAAAAATTACATGCACTATCATCCGGATTGTACTACACAAGAATCAATGCAATTGAAGCACATGCTATTGTAAACTATAAGTTTACTGATAACTTTATTATTTGGCATGACCGGTTAGGCCATCCCGGTTCGATTATGATGCGAAAAATTATCGACAATTCATGTGGTCACTCATTGAAGAACCAACAGATTCTTCAAAGTAATGCCTTTTCATGTGATGCTTGTTCTCAAGGCAAATTAATTATTCGACCATCACCAGCTAAAGTAAATTATGAGTCTATCAATTTTCTGGAACGAATACATGGTGATATATGTGGGCCTATACACCCTTCTTGTGGACCATTTAGATATTTTCTAGTTTTAATCGATGCATCGACTAGATGGTCACATGTATCCTTGCTATCAACCCGCAACTTGACATTTGCGAGGTTACTTGCTCAGTTGATAAAATTACGAGCACATTTTCCAGATTCCCCTATAAAGACAATTCGTCTTGATAATGCTGGTGAATTTACTTCTCAGAGTTTTGATGATTTTTGCATGTCGATTGGAATAAGTGTTGAACACCCTGTAGCGCATGTTCATACACAAAATGGTCTTGCAGAGTCCTTTATCAAACGACTTCAATTAATTGCAAGACCGTTACTAATGAAGTCAAAACTACCGATTTCTGCTTGGGGACATGCCATTTTACATGCAGCATCATTGATTCGCATCAGGCCTGTAAGTTATCATAATATCTCCCCATTACAAATGGTTTTTGGTCAGGAACCAAATATTTCTCATCTTAGAATTTTTGGATGTGCGGTATATGTTCCGATTGCTCCACCACAACGCACAAAGATGGGTCCTCAAAGGAGGTTGGGAATATATGTCGGTTTTGAATCCCCTTCGATAGTTAAATATCTTGAGCCTTTGACGGGGAATTTATTTACAGCTCGATTTGCCGATTGTCATTTTAATGAGTCGGTTTTCCCAACATTAGGGGGAGAAAATAAACAGCTGGGAAAAGAAATAAGTTGGAATGAATTATCATTATCTCATTTTGATCCACGTACCCAACAATGTGAACTAGAAGTTCAAAGGATAATTCATTTGCAAAACTTAGCAAATCAATTGCCAGATGCTTTTGCTGACCCTAAAAAAGTGACTAAGTCACATATACCAGCTGTGAATGCTCCGATTAAGATTGATGTCCCAGAAGGACAAACTCTAGTTGCTAATGAGTCAAACGCACGCCTGAAGCGTGGTAGACCAGTAGGTTCCAAAGATAAAAATCCTCGAAAAAGAAAAGGAGCTATATCATGTGATGGTCTAATCGAGGAATCAATGGATTATGAAAAATCTCGAGAAGAGATTAAAAGGTCTCCAAAAGAGACATTAGACATGAATCAGGTACCTGATAATGATGAGATCTCAATAAACTATGTCATGTCTGGTAACAAGTGGAACCGAAACAAAATCGACGCCGATAATACTTTTGCATGCAATATAGCACTAGAGATTTTGAATGATAATGTGGATCACGAACCATTGTCAATTGAACAATGTAAGCAAAGAGATGATTGGCCAAAATGGAAAGAGGCAATTGAAGCGGAACTAAAATCTCTATCAAAAAGAGAAGTATTCGGGCCTGTAGTTCGTACACCGGAAGGTGTAAAACCTGTGGGGTATAAATGGGTTTTTGTGAGAAAGAGAAATGAAAAAGGAGAAATTGCGAGATATAAAGCTCGTTTGGTTGCACAAGGATTCTCACAAAGACCAGGAATTAATTATGAAGAAACATACTCTCCAGTGGTGGATGCAACCACTTTTAGATTTTTGATTAGTCTGGCAATAAAAGAGAGACTTAATTTCCGCTTAATGGATGTTGTTACAGCCTATTTGTATGGGCCTCTTGATAATAATATTTATATGAAACTTCCGGAAGGTTTCAAACTGCCTGAAGCAGTTAATTCAAGTTCTCGAGAATATTATTCAATCAAATTGAACAGATCCCTTTATGGATTAAAACAATCTGGGCGCATGTGGTATAATCGCCTCAGTGAATACTTATTAGCAGAAGGCTATAAGAATGATCCAATTTCTCCATGCATTTTTATTAAGAGATTTAACTCTGGATTTGTTATTATTGCTGTGTATGTTGATGATTTGAATATTATTGGGACTCCTGAAGAGATCTCATTGACAGTAGAATGTTTAAAGAAAGAATTTGAAATGAAAGATCTTGGGAAAACAAGGTTCTGTCTTGGATTACATATTGAGCACTTAAAGGATGGAATCCTTGTGCATCAATCAACATACATAGAAAAAATGCTAAAGAAATTTTACATGCATAATGCACATCCATTGAGCACTCCTATGGTTGTTAGGTCACTTGATGTTAACAAAGATCCATTCCGTCCTCGAGAGATGGATGAAGATATTCTTGGTCCAGAAGTGCCATACTTAAGTGCTATTGGTGCATTAATGTATCTTTCTAGTCACACACGACCTGACATATCGTTTGCTGTCAATTTGTTGGCAAGATTTAGTTCATACCCAACCCGAAGACATTGGAATGGGGTCAAACATATATTTCGTTATCTTCAAGGTACGAAAGACATGGGATTATTTTTCTCTAATCTATCCAAAACAGAATTGGTTGGTTTTGCGGATGCAGGATACTTATCTGATCCTCATAATGCTCGATCACAGACTGGTTATGTTTTTACATATGGTGGTACAGCAATTTCTTGGCGCTCAATGAAACAAACAATTACTGCTACTTCCTCTAATCATGCTGAGATTTTGGCTATACATGAGGCTAGTCGTGAATGTGTGTGGCTAAGGTCTGTAACCAATCATATTCGCGAAAATTGTGGTTTACACTCTGGAAAAGTAGCTCCGACGGTCTTATATGAGGATAATACGGCATGTATTGCCCAACTTAAGGAAGGATACATAAAGGGTGATAGAACAAAACACATCTCCCCAAAATTCTTCTTCACCCACGATCTAGAAAAGAATGGAGACATTAATGTCCAACAGATTCGTTCATGTGATAACTTGGCAGATTTATTTACCAAGGCACTCCCTACTGCTCCATTTGAGAAGTTAATTTATAATATCGGATTGCGTCGTGTCAAAGATCTTATATGATGTATTTATGAGGGGAGCAAAATACGCGTTGTACTCTTTTCCTTATCCATGGTTTTGTCCCATTGGGTTTTCCTGGAAAGGTTTTTAATGAGGCAACATGTTATGCGTATTAAAGATGTGTGTACTCTTTTCATTTACTAAAGATTCTTTTTACGGGGTTTTTATCTTAGTAAAGTCTTAACGAGGCACACTATCTTCATAGACATCCAAGGGGGAGTGTTATGAATATTTATCTATGTGGATGTCTATCATGATAAGGACTTTATCAAAGGAGATTTGAATTATTTTATCATTAGGATTATTATCTACATGAATTAGAGTTTAATGTATTATGTACTTCTTATGCCTATAAATAGATGATTTACTGAAGGCATTGTACACAAGTCAATATTCAGAATAATACAAATCTCTTTCTTTTCTCTCATCTTATTTTGTCCCTATTTCTTCTTGTTCTTGTTTTCACATTATTCACAACAATTTTTACATTTTAAAATTTTATAAGTTCTCCATAAACATTAAGTGATGCATTCGTGGCTGCAGGAGACAGACCCGGTCGCCTAAGGACTCACTAGGCTAGTTCCGCGGTTTTCATCTGTCTTTTGTTCCGGGCATCAGGTTTTGAATGCACACTGCAATTGCAATAAAAAATTGAAAAAAGGCAAGTGGATAGCCTTTGATTTTGACTTTCTTGTCTACTTTACTTGGTGAACAAGTCGTAGACTAAACAACAACCATAACAAAGCAGTGACCGATCCATATAATATAACTCGAAAAGCAGCAAGACAAAACACAGAAGCAGCAGAAGTAGAAGAGATGGAGGAATTCGGATACGTGGTGATAACGGTGGTGCTTTACTGCTTTCTCAACATGTGGATGGCTTCCCAAGTCGGGCAAGCTCGCAAGAAGTATAAGGTCTTTTACCCTACTCTCTACGCTCTCGAATCCGACAACAAAGATGCCAAACTCTTCAACTGTGTTCAGGTTCTTTTTCACTTACTTTCCCTTCATTCCCCTTTCATTTCCTCATTCACTTGTAATAATTATATAAATATAACTGCAGAGAGGACACCAGAACTCGCTGGAGATGATGCCCATGTTCTTCGTGCTGCTTATATTGGGAGGGATGGGCCATCCTTGTGTTTCCTCTGCTCTGGGGCTTGTTTATATCATCTCCCGTTATTTCTACTTCACCGGCTATTCCACCGGCGAGCCCAAGAACCGTCTCAGTCTCGGGTATTTCTTTTCTTTTCTTTAACAAAAACTGAGTTTTGCTCTATGCCTCTATGGCATATTGATGGAAGTGTTTTATGAATCTGATTGTGCAGGAGATTTGGGTTTTTGGCATTGTTTGGGCTCATGATTTGCACCATTTCATTTGGAATCAATCTGCTTCGAACATGAGATGTTTGACTTTGCAAACACTTCTGAGTTTCCCATTGCCGGTTAAATAAGTTACTCGCTCGGTGTTTCCGTATGAAATTATGTATGCAGGGCTTTGATGTTTTGTGGGTGTTCAGTTTAGTCCCTCTTTTAACTTGAATGTTACTGTTGTTTTCAGCTGCTGTATCATCAACTTCATTTACTTTCTCTCCTTCCTCATCGTATGGTTTAGATTTAACTTTGAAAAACTAATCGAATCGGCTCAAGGGGGAAAATCCAGTTAAATAAATATATTTGAATCCAGGCCAATTAGGACCGGAATCGAATCAAACGTTTAGCGAGCTGTTCGGCGGGAAGTTTGTTTATGTTCGTTTATTTATTAAATGAGCAAACACGAGTAAAAAGACTTGATCGTTCATTTACGTTCGTGAACGTTTGATAACCCGTTCGTTTATGTTTATTTAAATTTATCCACATATATCCATTTACATTTATTATTTTTCATAACAAAATTATTATATTTTAAAAAAATTAAAACATATATTTAAAGTATGAAATAAAAAGAAAAGGTTAAACAAATACTCAATGTATGAGAATTCAGATTTATTAGGAAAAAATTAAACAATACTTAATGTTCGTTTTAGTTCGTTTTATTATTTTAACAAATAAACACAAACAATAAATTATATTCGTTTAGTTATTCGTGTTCATTTATTTATTCGGTTAAAATTAAATAAACGAACATAAACATACTCTCGTTCGTGTTCGTTTACATGCGACGAATTCATTTGTCAGACCAAATCAAGTTGTAGTGTTTTATTCTCAAATAAATTTAAGAGATAATTTTAGTCTGAACTTTAATTTTAATTATAATTCAAAGTAAATATTATTTTTTATTTAATAGATATATTTTATATTTTAGAAAGAAATGTTATCATTAGAACCTACACAAGATGATAGTATGATAATATAAGATTTTTTAACATTTGACTAATTAATAGATTTTAAAGCAAATATTAGTTTGATTATATATATATAGCACCTTTTGTGGTTAATCATTCGACTTTCTTTACGTGAGTTTCAGGTTCAAAATAGAAAATGTTGAAGAAAACATGTTTGGTTGCAAAAATTGAAAATGATTTTTAGAAAATGAAAATAAAAATGAGTGAAATTTTGAAAACATAAAAAAGATGTTTTCACCATTTTCATTAAAAATGTTTTAGAAAAATGGAAAACATGAAAACAAGGGTTTTTAAATTTTAACTCTATTTAACCCGGGTTCGAATCCTTCTAATGCCAATTTTAGAACTTTGGTTTATTTAATCACATTTTATTTTTATTATAATAATATTTTTAATAATTATACTTTAATTTAATTATTTAATAAGTAATTATTTGTTTATTTTTATTTGGCTTAAAGATCAAATTAGTCCTCAACGAAAAAAAATCAATTAATCTATTTTTGATTTTTTGCACCCAATTTAACTCTCATTAGTCAAAACACACTCAATTTAGTCCTTTCGTAACGGTTGGCCAAATTTTGACCATTAACTCACTAAAAATCAATAAATGATAATGCGTGACACACTCTGAAAGTGTTACGTCATTAAACCGTAAAAAATCTAAAAAATATTTAAAAATTCTAAAAAATATGAGATTTTAAAAATATTTTCTAATTTGACATTTACTGATTTTTTATTTCAAAACAGTCATAGTTTTGATTTATTTTTCAATTTGATTTTTGTTGAATTTTTTAATTCAATTCTCAAATTCCATTGTTATCATTACTATGAGAACTAGCATAGATGGTAGATCATCTATCTAATCTTCCTCCAATCCATGCCAATCAAATTTTTCATTGAGATTTTACTAATTCGTAGGAAACAAACAATCATTAACAAACTACGTGTTTTAAGAAGAAAATAAATGTTGAAACTTGGAGATGTCAGATCCAACCCATGCAAACTCCATAGCATTTCAATGGATCAAAGTGAAAACGATAGTTGTGGAGGGGAACTAATTAGCAAACTATTTTAAGTTGGGTAATTGTGGAGGGGTTAATTTTAAATATGTTTTTTTTTAATTTTTTTAATATTTTCAGGTGTACTACGTGTCACTATCTTAATGATTGTTTGTAAGTTAACAGTCAACATGATGAGAGGGTTAAATTGATCGCAATTTGAATTATGAGGGTCTGATTGATTGCAATTTGAATTATGAGGGCTAAATTGAGTAAAAAATTCACAAGGGCTTAGCTAATTTTTTTATTTTTCGTTAAGAGCTAATTTGACCTTTAAGCCTTCTTATTTTGAAAAACTAGATACCAAACACATTTTCACTATTTTTATTTTTGAAAATAACTTTTTATTTCTATTAACCAAACATGTTTTCTAATATTTAAAAAACATGAAATGAAAATTATTTTCTGAAAATGAAAATGAAAAACAAAAATAGAAAATGTTTTCTAGAACCAAACGAACCCTTAAATATTAATTTTGATAAAATTTTAATATATTTTAGGATTTAATGTTTGTGAACATTACAAGAATATGATCGCGAAGGATAATTAAAGGACATAAACACTTTAAAGAAATAAACAAATGAATACAAACACAATATTAAAAATTTAAAAGAACATAAATTTAACATGAACAACTTAAAAACAAATAAAGAAACAAGAACATAATCTTGTTCGTTCAAATTCAATTTATCTATATCCCTACAAACAAACCAAAAAATAGAAATAGAATAAAGGGCTAAACATTTTTCAACAACAACAACAATAATAATAATGGGTGCTTATCGAGCGAGTCAATCACGAGTTGAGTAGTGCTCGATTCATGCTTTTTAAAAAGAATTCATTGCTCGACTCAACTCGTGCTCATTAAGCTTGCTAAAATTTTGCTCAACTCGACTCGTTGGTTGTTAAACTCGCCAAATTTTTCACCTTATTTTTTAAAATATAGCTAAAATCTAGTGATACTATTAGAGCTTAATATAAACATACAAATACAGAAAAAACGTGAGGACTGAGGAGATAGACAAAAAAACATGTTGTGACTGAGTTAGAGATAAAATTTGAGTGTGAGACTCTTTTTATTTTCTCAACTATCTTAAACGAACAAAAAAAAGGAGAAAAGACTATAGAAATTTTAGTGTTTTGAATTTCGATCGTATTATATTTGAGAACTAAAAACTTTTTTAATTTTCTAGTTTTATATAAAAAGTAATAAGCATAAAATACACTTTAAAAAAGAAGAAGGGAGAGCTAATTATTATAATTTAATTTTTAATGAATATTAATTAACTTTTCAAATTCTTGAAAAGTATAAAATATTTTGAAATTTTGAAATTAAATATTATATTGATAAATTAGCTAGCAAGTCAGTGAACAGTTTTCAACTAATATAAAAAAATTTTGGAACAAATTTTTAAAGTAGTACAAAAAATCATTAAAAATTTATAAGTTGATAGTAAACTTATTGAATCAAGTTGGGTCTTATTCAAATCGATTCATTAAAATTTTGAGTCGAACATTAATCAAATTTTGATCGAGTTATCATTAGCTGTTTGGGAGCTGATCAACCTAATAACACCCCTAATAACAATATTGGTAATAGGGGGGAAAATAAGGGCAAAAGGGTATCGCTCACTCTACTCCTTTCCCCTTGCTTAACAGAGCAAGGAAATTTCTCAAATCTGAAATCTCAGTCCAAAGCAGGAATGGAGGCTCCTTCTGTCACAGAGAATTCATCCGCTGGCAATGACCACGACCAAGAGCATGTTTTGAATCATGGGTGGGTTTTAAGATTCTTTCAAATTCGCTATTTTTTTACGTTATTAGTATTGGTTTGTCGAATTCTTCTACTGACTGGATGAGCGACCGTATTTTGTTGTGATTTAGGGCAACGGACTCGAACCCTGATGTTAATCGACAAGAAGAACAAGACGAAGAACAAGTTAGGCGCATATTGCAAGCTATTTCCACTACCGGCAGTTTTTGGTATGGATTTGGTATTTTTCATATATATACAGAAACTATTTCAAAAATAGGATTACACGCTGTTATAGAGAATTCTTCATCCTTGCATCTTATTAAGCGCGAGGTAATCCAACATAGCTACTTGTATGTATTGCATTTAGAAAATATTTACTTAATATACAAAATTGTTGTAGTAAGAAATAATTATCAGCCTAATCAAGTTCCCAGGTTAAGATTTATCGATTTCCTTGCCAAATAAAAGTTTGTTTTAATGGTTTATTGGGTCTTCTATCATGGACTCATCCTTAGAAGGTCTGAGGTGGCTTATATGGGGGGAATTCGACTGTTTATAAGAACAGGATTGTATGTCAATTGGATTTTTTCCTAAATCTCAAATGCCATCCGACGCATAAAATTGATACTATGGTTTTATGCATCATGTATTTTGGAAAACATTGTTTGTTTGTAGGTGTTTTGAGAATATGAAATAGAATAAATGCAGATTTTAGTGTAATTCTTGTTTTCTGTTTTACTGCAGGCATAGTTGGGATAAACTGAAGAGCATGTTATCCTTTCAATTGAAACTGGTTATTTTCGTGTTCTCTAATCTCTTCGACAATGATATATAATTGTTTTGATTTTTATAGCTTAACTTAGGACTGTAAAGGATTGATCGTTCTTTGTGGATTGTGAAATTTGATATTTTCTCTTTCAACAGTATTTCTTCATCTAGATTTTATCCTTACTTCTTTCACTAATTTATCATAAAGGTTTTATCAGAGTATCCTGAGGCAAAAATGACAATTGATGAACAAAATGCTTCATTGGGGGAAACTTACCTAGAGTTGGTTACACGGCTAGATGAAGGTACTTTCCAGACCATGTTTTCTTATGTATCCCAAACGTGAGCAAAATAGTTGGTATTAAAACATCTGTGTGATCTTAGAAGGAATAATAACCTTAGCAATGTTGATGATGAGGGGTATATGGACATGCTAGTAATACTTGAATCTATGCTCAAACAGCACTATTGCCGTTGAGCTTGGATGCAAACAGGGGATCAACGATAATATTCTTTTTTTGTATAACCTCTGGTATCCAATCCATTGGCCGACTAATCTGGATCGGGTATTGCATAAGCCCATTATGCAACATGATTTTTTTGTGGCACAGCAACAATATTCTTTTTTTTGTATAACCACCGGTATCGATTCATTGACCAACTTGTAGTTGGTAGCAACAATATTCCTTTGTGGTACAGCAACATGTTTTTTTTTTCAAATTAGAACATAAGAAACATTCATTAGGGTGTGAGCAGAATTTTGTAAGAATAATCAGAAAGGAAATGAAGGGAATTTTAATACTTCCTAGTTTGTTAGAAATTTGTAATAATTCTTCATCTTCTTACTTAGTGACTCTCCTGGAAGGTATTACCTAATGTTATATAGGATGGAAGTGTACTAAGTGATGGTTGCCCTGGAGTCGAACTCTGGGTTTTAGGTGATTAAATAAAGAATAATTTGTGCTCTCTCTCTTTCTCTATTTTTTTGGAATAGGAAATAGAAAATGATGATTCTTGTTTTGCCTTTGGGTTGTTTTGGCTTTCATTTGTCATTTAGATCAAGTGTTACCTACTAGTAGTTTAAAAGAAGTTTCTATTACCTGTAAAAATAGTGAATGATGAAAAATAAATCATATTAGAGTCACAAGGAGCAGGGATAATAGCTAACATGCATAGTTGTTTTTATAGTGGGATGAAGGAGAAACAATGATGGAAAGCTGAGATGATTCTGTATTTTGCTTTCTTGGTAATTTTTTGTTGTATTCAATAGTTTGTAGATTTTCTCTGATTATGTGAAGCAATTGTTTCAAATTTGTGTTTTGTGGGTTCATCTTGTTCTATTATTCACTTTTTCCCCTTTTGCAGAGCTTCATTGTTTTATTGAGGGTCCACCATTTACCCTTCAAAGAATCTGTGAGGTATTACTTTGTATTATATTCCATATGTTGATATTGTTAGTTTCTCTTTATTCTTCATTTACTACTATAATTTTAGTTCCTAAATTGGTTTCGTTTATTTGCATTTAATACTTTTTTTGTCTTTGGGTATAGCTATTGTGTTAAACTACCAACTAATTCTGGTGATGGTGGCTTAGATATGGAACCCTCCTCAATCCAGAACCATGGTTCCCTTACCAAATAAATGTGTTAAACTGATTTTATCCTGTGTAGGTCGAATAGAACCATTGACATGAGAGCTAGGAATGAAACAGGAAAACCATGAGAAAACGCTTTGTTAAAGCAAATAAGTTGATTGACAGGACTGTGTTCTGTGCTTTGTTTCCCTTCAACATTAAGAGAGAAACCCATTGGTCACTTATGTTTGTCTTCTTAGATTAATTGCACGAGTTTAGGAGTGACTTTTGCATGAGAATTGTGGTAACTTATGCGCTGATACCTTGTTCAGTCAAACATAGCTTAATTTAGCTTTGTTTTTTTTAGCTAGATTCAAGCTGTTCTAACTTGATTCTAGCTTTAGTTGTCTTGAGTGACTCTTACCACTTGCATCAGCACTGGAATTGTTTTCTAAGAAAACATCCATTCTAAAATATATTGGCAATGAAAAAAGAGCAGCCTTAGCATAACATGAATCTAAGGAAATTTATGAGTTTCTAACAAAGACAGCTGCATCACAGTATCTCAATTCACAATAACCATAATGCTGAAATATCTCACAATAATGTAGAGCAATGGAGTGCAATTCAGCTATTATAGTGGTGCAGGTAAACATAAAATACTAGAAGTCTTACTGGAATGCTTGTTTGTGAGCTTATTTGCTGCTGAGACTAGTATGTAAAACAATGTGCTCTTGACTATTCTTTGGCTGTTGTAGAACTTTAGACCTTGTAGGATCTTGACACATGCCATTCACTTCAACCATGAGATGTGCCATGTTAGCAGACGCAATATCATCTACTTGCCAAAATATTGTTATTCTTTAGGCTTACAATAATGTCTACTAACCAAGTAAAGATATTGTTGGGGGCTTGTCATGTAGTTGCAATTTCATAGGCCCATGAAAGATGGGTTAACCACTCATGTGCCACTTTAGACGTTCCCCGTCCAACTTGAGTCATCTAGGTTATCTACTGAAAGTTAGACATTCGAGTATTTACAATATTTCAAAGTTGTCATCTTCTCAAACATTATGCATGCCTTTTTCAACCATGCATTACATGGTTAGTTTAGTGATAGCTTGTAAAACTTCCCTTAAGCTCTAGTGGAACTTTGTACTAACATAAGATTCTTGCTACACTTCTTTATTTCGGTTAACATTCTAAGCAAATACTGCCGGTACTGAAATTTTATGTTCAAAGAGTAATTTTAACTTATTGTGAAATTACAGTAACTAATTTAAACTTAAAACTGTCTAGATGGGATCGAATAAAATTCTTTTAAGTGATAAATGCCATGATACCTTTTCTATTTACTTCTATCAAAATTTAATTTAATTTAGCACAAATTTTATGCTCAACAGATCTTACTTGCTGCAAGAAGCATCTATCCAAAACTCTCAAAGCTTGCCCTAGCACTAGAAAAGGTATGGTAATAAAAACTTGCAAGTATTTAGTTGGACATTGATTGGAAAGCTTTTGAGACCTTTTGAATTTTGTTAATTCCAATGAGTGCAAATCATGGGCCTTTTATGAATGATGATTGAGTTTGTGTTTTTAATTTATTTAATCATGCCTATAATTCTTTAAAATTGTCCAACGTAGTCTTTTCAGACAGGGACTAAGCCAGAACTTTTTTGGCCAAAATTGAATTAAAGATTTATCAGGGGGAATGCACTTTTACCATTGTATTAATTAAAATTTTACATTTCCTAAAGGGATTAAACCATAACTTTACCATTGGATTGGGATATGCTAATTGAGAGATTAAGTTTTCTAGGAATTTATTTTTACAGTTTTTATTGCACTCTTTACATGTATTTAGGCTGTTTTAGTTCGGGTATGGATTAACTCATCGGAGTAGTGTCTCTAATAGAATGAGTACAGACTCCTTTCCCGATTTCCTCTGCTTCGCTCAAATTGCTTTAGGGAAAATGGTTGGCTCTCCATTGCTGTTGGATTGAAAAGTATTTTTGGAAAGTGTTGTGAAAAAAGTGTGGTCTGAAATTTAAAATGTTTGGTATTGCTGTAAAAAAAAGCGTTGTGATAAGTTATAATATCCCATTTTAGACATGATTTTAGAAAGTAAAAGTTAACTTAAATGATGGTTAAATTGTATTTTGATATCTATATACCCAAAAGCCAAAAGCTAATTTTTTTAGCTTTTTAAAAAGCTGGTTTGAAAAGCAATGGAGATCTGGCTTAGTGTATCTTTGTTTTTGCCTCTAAAATTCTACTATTTTCCAAGTCCAAATCAATTTGAATGTGATTTTAACAGAAGAAATCAAAAGGATATCAGAAATTTGATATGGGGCTTTTTGATCAAAGATTCAATGAAGTGCAAGCCAGCTAGTCAATGATTTTCTGTGTGTATTCCATTGATATGTTTTATGTTTTTTTTTCTACTTAGTGTCGTCAAGTCACGATTTAAACTTTTCGTACTTTGTAGAATTTGCTGGTAACCTCTACATTGACGGCCTGCACCAAACCCTACCCAGAAATGATGCCAGATCCCGAACCAGAAAACGCAAGCGAGGAAGCTCAACCACAGTCTAATTCAGTCCAAAATGGGGTTGAACCTACAACGGCAGGAGACAGGGATGAGATAATGACAGAGGTGGAGGCCGACATTGAAGAGATGACCATCGACATGGATGCCTTCCAAGAAATGGTGGGACCATCAGAAGCGAATTCCACAGCGGCTGAGAACTCTTAGGTCAATAAACACCTTAAAACTTAAAGCTTTCGGATCCACATGTTGCTCCCGTATAGTGGTGACTGACTACACTGTGTATTTATGTTACAATTTTGAAGGAGCCTCGAGGAAGAAAGCAACAATGGGGCACGGATTTTGGTCCTTGGGAGGGATTTGAAACAAATAATTTCCCATGCGATACCCTCCCTCGGTGCTCTGTGTTTGTAAGATTGTCAACATGTGACACTGTCTTGTTGAACCATTTAGGCTGTCAGTGTTTTAAATTGTTTGTTGTTGTGGTTTTGGTAAATGATTATAAGCTTATTTATTTGCTACATTATTCGTTTGGTTTGTTTGTGACTTTGGATTATTGACTAAATGATCGCTTAATTTACTAAAGATGCCTCTTGTAGGGGTGTTCGCGGTTAACCAAAATACTATAACGGTTAACCTATAAGTTATGTTATTAGTGCAAAAGTTATATGTTTTTAATATGTAATTAGAGGGAAAATACATAGAGAATGTACCTAAGAATGCATATAGAGAATGTACCTAAGAATGCATAGAAAATTAGGGACTCATTCTTAATGGTTAACCAACGGTTAACCGTGAACACCCCTAGCCTCTGGTTCCTCTTTCTTGCTTTTTTTTGTTTTTCTTTTTAGATTTTTTTGCTCTAACACTATAATCTGTAATCCTCCGAGTTAAAGATTCATGATCACTTTTCTAACTCGTAGCTTAATCTATGTCTTTGCTGTATGTATTCTTTACAGTTTATTCTCTTGTTCTTCTTCGCGACGCGAAATGGCCGACGGTCATGAAACCGACAAAAACATCGAGATCTGGAAAATAAAAAAGCTAATCAAGGCACTAGAATCTGCGAGGGGAAATGGAACCAGCATGATATCCATTATAATGCCTCCTTGTGATCAAATTTCCCGTGTCACAAAGATGTTAGGTGATGAATTTGGAACTGCATCGAACATCAAGAGTAGGGTCAATCGTCAGTCTGTGTTGGCTGCCATCACTTCTACTCAGCAGAGGTTGAAGCTCTATAACAAGGTGCCTCCCAACGGGCTGGTGCTATATACCTGAACGATTGTTACTGAAGATGGCAAGGAAAAGAAGGTGACAATTGACTTTGAACCTTTCAAACCGATAAATGCTTCCTTGTACCTTTGTGATAACAAGTTTCATACTGAAGCTTTAAATGAGCTTTTAGAGTCTGATGACAAGTTTGGATTTATAGTCATGGATGGTAATGGCACGTTATTTGGTACGCTAAGTGGTAACACGAGAGAGGTACTTTATAAATTCACTGTTGACCTACCAAAGAAGCATGGAAGAGGAAGATAGCCAGCTCTGTGTTTTGCTCGCCTGAGAATGGAGAAGCGGCACAACTATGTGAGGAAAATCGCAGAATTGGCCACCCAGTTCTTTATTAATCTTGCAACCAGTCAGCCCAATGTTTCTGGGCTGATACAAGCGCTTTGGTTGCTCTCTTGAATTTGTCACGAACAAATCCCAAGAAGGATCACAGTTTTGTAGAGGGTTTGGTGGTATCAGCTTGACATGAGATCGTTCGATGAGCTATCCGATGGAGAAGTTTATGAGGATTCTGATTGATAAAGCACTGCTCAAAGCTGTCATGATGGTTCGAGAGCCTATACAAACCCAGATGTAATGTTTCTTTTTTACTATTTCACCACTCTTTGATTCCGAAAACAAAATATAGACAATGTTGGTTCGGGTTTTGTCGATTGGATTGCGATTGTTTGTAATCAGAACTTGTTCCACGCAACTGTTTCATCTTAATCCTCGCTTCTTGAAGCGAATTGGCCTCTGGAAATACAGTTTTGTTTGCTTGGTACAAATGTGATTGCACCATATAGCTTAAACATATGTTAATCTAAACCTTGTCCCACCTGGCCCAGCTTTACCATTAATGCTTTGAGATTATGCATACCAATCGGTAGAGCGGCTTGGATTCGAGACGAATAATTTCGGATTGTTTTAGTTTCTGAATACTTCAGATTTAGATTTGATTGAATCATTTTTAGGTTCATCCAGTTTTCAACCTCTCCTGAATTGGACGTTATCAAGACAATTCATTAATCCTGAAATTATTTTCAGAGAATTGGTTTTTAATATATATATATATATATATATATATATATATATATATATATATATATATATATATATATATAACATCTTATATTGAATATATGTAGTTTCAAATAATCATAATGTTTGAAAGAATAAATTAATTTGAGGAAACTGGAAAATTAAAAAAATGTTAGGCTATTGGATTTATGTGGTATTTGTACTATTTGATTCCTTGTTTAGAGTTAGTTTCCCCGACTCGCTCCTCTGGAAAAGTTTCTGAACCAACTCATCACAGTTTGTCCCTCTAGAGTTCAACTCCGGTTTAGCTTTTGGGCTATCGCCATTGTCTGTTTCGGCAGCCTCTGTTTCTGTTTCCTCGATCTTGATCAGTTCATCACCAAGTGCGGGTACGGCGTGAGGCAGGGACGGACCCAGGATTTTAGATTAGGGGGGCGAACTTATAAATTTCTAGGGGGTCGAACTTATAAAAGTTTAGGGGGGCGAAAATATATTTTTAATAGAAAATACATAGAAAAATTCTAAATTTTTTCTAAAACATATATAATTTTCAAAATTTTAAGGGGGCGGTTGCCCCCCGAGCACCCCCTCGGTCCATCCGTGGCGTGAGGGATATTCAAACTGACAGCTTTCTGCAATGCATCTTTGTGTTCTTTCTCAATGGTCTGCAACCTCTCCAGTTTCTGTATTTTCGGGGGAACAGTTATCGTCTCGGATTTGTTCTCCCTCATAATCTGTTGGAACCAACAATTAAGCTATATTGCTGATAATCCAAGGTACAACAATTATACGAAAAGGAAGAGCACTCACCTCCAAAGCCTTCTCCGATTCCCTCTCGATCCAAATTATTCCATGATCGGATGTCGCCTTACATGACAACACGATATGTTCAAACCTTCCGTCGACGGGAATGGCTGTCCGGACTTCTGGAGGAAACCTCCCACATCTAAGGACTCGAATCACATAGTAACTTAACATCAAATAAACAGACTAAGACAACCTCACCATAATCCAAGATAGAATTGTAAACAAGATTGGTTATTCACTATTCAAGGAACCAGTACAACACAAAATGCATTAGTTGATGTAAAGATACCAAGAAACAAGAGTCTGAAAATGTCGGTACCCCTCAAGCAAACAAGAAATATCAAACATGGCAAGCTGTCCAAAGCATCAAATAATAGTAGAAAATCAAAAAGCTGAATGAAAATGCAAAAAGCAAATAAGAGGAGAAAAAAGTACCAGAATATAGACTTGAAGATATCTTCCAAGGGTGTGGCTGTCCTAGGCAAGAAATCATCCTGAAACAATTATAATACCATGCTAAGGGGATGCTAACAATCTAAATTCGCGGGATGAAGTATTCGTGTCTGACACATTTATATACGAACATGATGATCTCGATAGATTGAAAAAAGATTAGTGACTATACTGTCTTAGGCATATTCATATCCGAGACTGATATCGAATATTAAGGGACAGAGTAGCCATATGACTTTTTGAGTATAGAGAATGAATAATTCTCTCACCTGCAACACAATGGAGTGAATAACATCAGCATACTTGACAACTAAGTTAAGTGACATACACCTCGCTGGCGCCAACGCATAGCACCGAATCTTATTCCGGGGAATCCCACCCAGACTATCCCTATGATTAACCAACAAGGCAACAACACCGCCACGCCCGACCCCAACGAATGTCCGACGAGGATCAACTGATATTCCCTCTCGGTCTCTTCCCAAACCCTCTTCAACTGTTCAACGTCTCACTCTCCTCGTTCAGCAACCAAACCGCGGATTTCAACAGCCCGTGATGAACGTATCCCCAGTCAAACATCTGCATCCCCAACCGATTATCCAAAAGCACTTTATAGTCGCTGTCTTTGACCAAGTTAAGTCCCCTGATTGCCATCACGATCTCCCTCCGGTCATGGTCGGCGTAGATAAGGTACGGCGGAGAACGACCCTGGGTTTGTTCGTAGTCGGCGTGTTTCAAGACCCAGTCCGGGTTGACTCGGTAGCCGCTGTCGGGAGGGCATTGGGGGTGTCGGAGATCAGTTTCGTAGACAGCTAGGATTAAACGACAGAGTCTGGGGACAGGCTCGAACTCGTCGGGGGTAGCTGATGGCCAGGCTTCACTGTCGTCTGAACCGACGTGGGTGCAGCGCTTCCATGCCCAACGCGAACAACCAAGCAAGAGGACGCACTCGACGCCGCAACAGACAGACATTTACGGTGGGATGAGAGAATCGGGTAACAGATTTTATTGATGTTTTGTAAATGTGAAAAGAACAGAGGTGGCGGCCGGTGGGGGAGTTTAAAAGAAAAGGAGAAAAGGCGGAAAGCACGTGGAAAATGGGAAGAAGATTCGGTCGGGGCAGACAGAGATGAGATTTTCATAAAGAATGTGGGAACTGGAAATCATGGTTTCCAACATCAACAGAAACGTTTCAACTTTGAACAACCTGTACCTGTAGACTGTAGTAATACTACTGTTCCTTTTTAGTCGTTGTTATGTTGCTTGCCTTGGAGTTTCAACTTTCAGCTACTCCGACTTCAACATTCATATTTCAAATTAAACGTTTTTTTTTTCAATTTTTTTTTAAAAATAATTGGGTAAACTACATAAACAGTCACCTACCATTTAGGTTACTTTCATTTTGGTCACTAAACTTTTAAGTTACTTCATTTTAGTTACTAAACTTTTAAAACTTGCGATATAATCCTTAAACTTTTAATTATTTTCATTAAGGTTTGGATTGCGTGTTTCAACAGATGAATGGTTTGGACTTTTAAGATGAAAGAGAAATGGAAGTTTATTGATTAATTTTTTTGTTAACTATTTAGTTATAAAAATTGAAAGACTGAGAAAATTCAGCCATGGAGAAAAGAGAAGAGAGGAAGAAGAAAAATTAACGGTCACGTAAGCGTTTTCTAAATGTAGTTAATGTGAGCGACTTTAATAAAAAATAAAAGTTCAATGACTATAACATAAATTTTAAAAGTTCAGTGAACAAAATTAAAGTATCCTAAAATTTTGATGACTAATTGTGTAGTTTATCCAATAATTCTTCTATCAGCTGCTACAACCTACGTAAATTATAGATTTAACCTTCATATTTTTGTCTTTATATTTTCCAAATTTTATCATTAATTTTGATATAGATTTCTTTTGGTTTCCATCATTTTTCTCAAGATTTTGTCTTGACTATTCTGAATAAATTTGCATTATATGCCTGGCTTTGGTAAGTAAATCTCTCAGTGAGAATTTTTTACATACCTAAGATTTTGAACTTAAAATTTATTTAAATAATATTAAATTATTTATCACTTGGTCCAACCCCATCTGTGATAAGTTATAAATTTAATTCTTGTTATGTTATGTAATCATTTAGGTTGTAATTTAATCCTATTATTTATATTATTTGTGTACTTTGAGGTACGAGCTTTAATTTTAAAATTAAAAAGTTTAAACATTAAAATAGTATAATACCTTAATCAACAATTTATACACATATAGAATCGAACCATATAAATCATCCGTGGCGGATGCACCCAGCCCTGGTGGAGTGCATCAGTATCCTTATTTTTGAATTTTTTTTAAAATAAGTTTAATTTAATATTATTATTTTTTAAAAATAATTTTCTTTAGTTTGTAAAGAAAATTTTCATTTTTTTCATATTCATTTGAGAAAAAAATATTTTGGACCTCCATTTTTAAATTCCTAGACTCGACACTGTAAATCATATAATGTATAAGCACTATAATAAAAAAACTTTAATTTAAATATTTGAAATTTATATTATTTGAATTTTTTAATATTTTAAATTGTGTTAAAATTTTAAAAAGGGGTTAATTAAAAATATTTTAAAAAATAAAAACTTAATGAGAATTTTAAATTTTTTGAAGGGGACAAATTTTAAAAAATTACAAATTTAAGGAGACAAATGTAAATTATCCAAAAGTTTGGGGTGCATGGCCCCTCTTACCATCGCCAGCATCCGCCTATGTATTTCAGTATCATGACTTTTCAAGATAAATTTAAAAATAGTTGAATTAAATCTTTAAAATATTACTAACAAGGTTGAATGTAATGGCAAGACACATTGTTTTCCTAAGAAAAAAATTTAAATTCGAACCTTAAAAACACATTATTAGAAGGAGGAACCACAATCACGATTTCCGAATATGCATTATAAAGTGGACATGTACTATGCCAAAATATTAACATTATATTAAATAGTTTAATTGTATTTCAAAATATTAATATGATATTAAATATAACATGATTGTATTAAAAAATGCATAAATCAAATTTAAATATATATACATATATATTTGAATAGTACTAAGGTGATTACATTGTAATATATGTTCATACTTTTTCTTAACCTTCAAGGTGCCATACACTTTATAAACAAAACGGATTGAACTCGAATTTTTAAGATAAATAATATCTTCTTTTCCATTGAGACCACTCGTTGGGTTCAAATTTAAATATATATTGAATGCGTTAATTAAAATTTTAACACGTATTTATTTGATAATGAACCGTTTGGGTGTAATGTGTTAACATACATAGACACTAAAATTTAGAACTTTATCTTTTCTTTTTAAAATGGTAGATCTATGTTTATCCATGTGATAGTAAAATTTAGAAATATTTCTTTTCCTTTTTAAAAGATTAGATCTATGTTTATACATATGACAAGCATAAAAGTATTTAAAAATTAATTAAGTGATTAAGTTAAATCAGAAATGGCAGCCACAATTATTAGTTGCAGGAAGTCTGCTCTCAGTAGCACGTTTTAGTCTGCTCTCAGTAGCACGTTTTTTTTCTTTTCTTTCTGGTTTCTACCACGTTTTTGTTTTGATGGCTGGTGTTGAACAAGATCTCGCTGCTCTTTCAATCGACAATGGAGAGGAGGAGGGCATCCAGTTGGATGTGGCCGATCCACATATCTCGTCCCACCTTGGTCTCTGTTTTGTAGGATCGTTCCTAACAACCAGTATTATAAGTTTTCCGGCGATGCGATCAACGTTGGCTAATCTATAGCATCCTCCAGGGGGTATCTCAATCTCTGATTTGGGGGAGGGGAGATTTCTCTTCCGTCTCTATCATGTTGTGGACGTGGAACGAATAGAAAAAGGGGCCCCTTGGAGTTTTAACTCCCATTTACTGATATTACATCGCTTGAAGGATGATGAGGATCTTTTAACTGTGTTGCTCTTCTTTGTTAATTTTTGGGTTAATATTCACGACATTCCGGTGGGATTCATGTCCAGTAAGGTGGCGCGTGCTTTGGGTGACTTTATTGGTTCCTTTATAGAGTATGATTCAACAGCTACTACTCTGGGTTATAGATGTATTATGAAGGTCCGTTCACGGGTTGATGTCAGGGTTCCCCTGAAGAGGAAGAAGAAGCTTATTTTACAGAATGGTAAACACCACTTTGTCAGATTCGAATATGAAAGATTGTCTCTTTTTTGTTTCCTGTGTGGTCGTTTGGGCCATGGAGAAAGTTTTTGTGCTTTGTGTTTTACTGAGGGCGGCCGTGATATTCCATTGGGGTGGGATATTTTGTTGCGTGCCCCACTGCGTAGGGCGGCTCCGGTACAGAGTAGATGGCTGAGAGAAGAGAGTTTGGAAGATTCGTACTACTGCTCTGGAAGTTCACAAACTTTGGCGAGATCTTTGGGTTTGTTTAAGGGATTTTTGCCCATGAATTCCACCCTTCACACTCAGAAGAATGATGCTAGTAACGATCCCTCAAATTGCTCCCAGGTTGATTTCAGTGTTGGTAAGGAAAATATTCCGCCCACTTTTGGAAAGTCCAGAGTTAATGTTGGTGCGCATGATTCTCGGGATTCCAATAATCTCATGTCCCCCAATATAAACTACGACGAGATTATGGGAGTAGAGGAGGAAGTTTTGCCTATGGATAACTCCGAAAATTCTAAACGGCCACGTACTCTTGTTTCTCTACCAGGGGTTTCTGTTAACTCAGATTCGAATGGTAGCGCTCCATCTTCATCGACAGGCCTCGCTCAGCGAGCCAGCCGCCCACAATGAAACTGATATGTTGGAACGTTCGGGGCTTGGGGATGTCCCGTTCTGTTCGTCGTCTTTGCGCCACCTTGCGTGATTTTTCCCCGTCTATAATTTTCTTAATGGAAACTAAATTGCACTCGTCGAAGATGGAGAAGGTTCGTCGTCAATGTGGTTACGTTAATGGTATTGATGTGAGTTCTATGGGACGCAGTGGTGGTCTTTCGCTTGGATGGAAGGACAATATTTCAGTGTCGCTCAGGTCTTTTTCTTCACGTCATATTGATATTTTGATTGATTCAGATACATAGGGGTTAAGTTAGAGATTCACAGGATTTTATGGTGCCCCTGAGGTTAGCAATCGACAAGCGTGCTGGGAGTTTCTTCGTACTTTGAATGATTCCCCGGAAATCCCTTGGTGTGTTATGGGGGATTTCATTGAAATTCTCAACTTGGAGGAAAAACAAGGCGACCTCCTTCGCAGTCGTTGCAGATGGAAAATTTTCGGAATGCTCTTGTTGACTCTAACTTGGAGGATCTAGGGTATCGGGGTACGTGGTTCACATGGGAATGGGGGAGACATGCATCAAATAATACCCGTGAACGGTTAGATCGGGGTGTGGCAAACCCAGTTTGGTGGGATTCTTTCCCAAGTTTTCAAGTTGATCACCTTCCGCATTCAATTTCGGATCATTGTCCTGTTTTGCTAAATTCGAATGGGATGATTTCAGCCCCTAATAGAATCTGGCACTTTCGTTTTGAAGCAGCCTGGCTTTTGGAACAGTCTTGTTAGGATGAGGTGAAGTTTCTATGGTCTGAGGCTTCCGATTCTTTGGTTGATAAATTGGTCTATGTGGGGTGTGGTTTAGAGATTTGGTTTAAAAAATTGCGGAGAGAGAAGAAATTGTCGGTTCATGAGCTTCAACAGAAAATATACCAGCTTAATTCAGACCCGGTGTCTGATGACTCGTTGGGGGAATTACTAGAGACAAAACTGGCTTTGAATCTTGAACTGGATAGAGAGGAAATATATTGGGAGCAGTGGGCACGGGCGAACTGGCTAAAGAATGGGGACCGGAACACAACATTTTTTCACCGTTACGCTAGTCAAAGACGTCGTAAAAATAGAATTGTGAGGCTTGATTCAGGTAATGGTGGCTATGTCGAGGAGGAAGATGAGTTGCATGATGTGGCCAAACATTATTTTCTTTCTCATTTTACCTCAGCCGGAACCTCGGATGCTGGTTCTATTTTAGAGGATATTCTCACATGCATAAATAGGAACATGAATGATGAGTTATTGAGAGAATTCACGAGGGAAGAGGTATGGGTGGCTTTACAATCAATGAGCCCATTAAAGGCCTATGGACAAGACGGGCTTGGAGCTATTTTTTACCAAAGGTTCTGAAGCATTATTGGGAATGAGGTTTCTGATTTCTGTATTGGGCTGGCTCGGGGAGAGTTCTCAGTATCTGAGATTAACCATACACACATAGTGTTGGTTCCAAAAGTAAGCAACCCCCATAATATGTCTCAATTACACCCTATTAGCCTGTGTAACGTGCTATACAAAATTTATTCAAAAATGTTGGTGAATAGATTCAAAGTGGTCTTAGATTCTTGTATCGATGAGGCTCAAAGCGCGTTCATCCCTAGAAGACTCATATCAGACAATATCATAGCAACTTATGAAATTTTGCATTCCTTCCAGAAGCGTCGCACATGTTCAAAAGGTTTTTTTGCGCTTAAAATGGATATGAGCAAGGCTTACGATAAGTTCGAATGGGTTTTTCTCGAATCAGTTATGCTGAAGATGGGTTTTTCTCGGCAGTGGGTTGACCGTTTGTTGTTATGCGTTACTTCGGTCTCCTATTTTGTTGTTCTGAATGGTCTTGTGGGTGATTGCTTCTATCCATCTAGGGGTCTTCGTCAAGGTGACCCTATTAACCCTTACTTATTTCTCATTTGCGGGGAAGAACTTTCAGCACTTTTTAGAAGAGCTACCCGCCTAGGCTTTCTGCATGGTGCACGGATTACTCGAGGAGCTCCTCTAGTCACCCATCTCCTGTTTGCAGACGATAGTCTTGTCTTCAGAGAAGCTACCCAGGAAGGAGCATAGAATGTTTTAAACTTGTTGTCCGATTATGCTTCTTGCTCAGGACAGCTGATAAATTATGAGAAATCTAATGTTTTCTTCAGTAGGAAACAAGCGGCAGGCTTTCAAACGCCTTTTAGACTCGACTGAGTCTCGATCACAGAGCTGGAACCACATCTCCTTATCCTCTGGAGGTAAGGAATTTTTTATCAAGTTAGTGTTACAGGCGCTCCCATTGTTTGCCATGTCATGTTTTTTGTTGCCACTATCTCTTTGCCATGAGTTGGAGGCTATAATGGCTCGATTTTGGTGGAGGAATGCAACTACAAAAAGAGGTATACACTGATGTGTTTAGTCAGACCTTTGTTTTCTGAAGAGTGATGGTGGAATGGGTTTTAGGGACTTAGCTAAATTCAACATTGCTTTATTAGCTAAGCAAGGCTATCGTCTAATTTCTAACCCTGGGTCCCTAGCTGCTAGATTACTTCGGGCGAAGTATTTTCCTTCTTCTACTTTTTTACGGGCTGATTTGGGTAACTTTCCTTCTTTAATTTGGAGGAGCATTTGGAGTTCGAGAAAGTTAATTGATATGGGAATGGGATGGAGAGTGGGAAATGGACAATCTGTTTCCATATGGAATGACTTTTGGCTACCATCCTTTCCTTCCTTGGTTGTTTCTTCTCCTCGGTTGTCACACTTAAATCTTGTGTCGGACCTCATCGAACTTCCAGCTCGTTGTTGGAACGAGCTATTGATCCATTCGAGCTTTTCACAAGCTGAAGCAGGGCGTATATTACAGCTGCCCATCTCGTCCTCTGGTCAAGAGGATGTGTTAGTTTGGTATGGAGTATAAACTACTGTTGAACCCCTCTACGAGTCCTCTGGTTATAAACTACTGTTGAACCCCTCTACGAGTCCTCCCAATGAAAACATTTTCACCTATCTATGGAGTATTGATGGCCCCTCTAAAGTAAAGATTACAGTCTGGAGGTTTATCAAGAATTATGTCCTTACCTTTCATAATATGTTTATTAAGAGAATTTCTCCTCACTCTATGTGCCTCCGTTGTTCGATTGGAGTGGAAGATGTTAACCATGTAGTTAAATGATGTTTCTATGCCCTACAGGTTTGGTCTAATCTAGGAGTTTTGTGGCCTACTCATCTGGATCAAGAGTGTCTCCATAACTGGCTCTTATGGTTGTTTAAGAACAATGATAACAACAAAAGAAGAAAAATAATTACAGCAATTTGGGCGTTGTGGCATTCCAGAAACAAATACATTCACGAGGGGTTAACTAAAAGCATAACGGAGCTATCAAGTTTCATCGATAGTTATTGTACGGAAATCAGTATGCTTACCTCTTTGTTGAATCACCCAGCCCCAAATGTTAACGCCCGCTGGAAGCCTCCTGTTGCAGGCTCGGTAAAAGTGAATGTAGACGCTAGCTTCAATTCTTCTACGAAGCGGTCCATATTTGGCTTTCTAGTGCGTGACGAAGAGGGGTTCATTGTTGGTTCGGGGATCCGATATAATACTGGTATTTCCAGTGTATTTCAAGCGGAAGCAATGGCGGTACTCCAGGGGTTAGAGTTTGCATGCGAAACTGGTTTCAAATCCATGGAAATTGAAAGCGACTCTAAATCAGTCATCAAGAAATTAACTTCTCCGGAGCCAGATTTATCAGAAATAAGGGTGCTTACCGAGGATATCCGCGCTGCCGCTCGGAGGTTGGAATCTTGTGTCTTTCTCTTCTGCGGCCGCCAACAGAATCGAGTTTCCCACGAGATGGCGATGGAAGGACGGAGTCTGTCGAGCGACCAATTCTGGGTGGAGGATGCCCCGCCTAGGGCTCTGCATGTCGCCGATGAAGACCACCGTTTCAGAGATCCATCGTAATCTCATCAGCGTTACATCGTCCAGGGGAATTTTAGCACCGATCAGTTCTTCAGGGAACTTTCCCCTTATTTTGTCTTCCTTCGCTCACTTAAGGCCCATCTCTGGTTTTCGTTTGGAAGACGAGTCGGTTGAGCTTATGTCTAGATTTTTCCTTTCTTTTGCCGTTTAGCTTTATTTTCTTTTTATTGTCTTGTCGTTTCATTTATGTTTGTCTGCTTCTTTCTCCCTTTTAATAAATGCTTAACCGTCTTTTATTCAAAAAAATTAATTAAGTGATTTTGGATGTAATTTATCAAAAATAAAGGTTTAAGGGTTTAATAAGCCCCTAAACGTTTTCAAAAAAATCAATTGCGTCTCTAAATTTATTTTTACTCAATTAAGCCTAAGAAAAAAAATTAATTTGGCCTTTTGACCAACCGTTGACATTAATGGTTCAATTTAAACAAGATAAAATTCAACAAGATGAAATTTAACTTAATTGGTTCAAGATTTGAACTACATAATTGCTTGGAGAATATGGGGTTCGGTTGTAGATGGAGGTAGTGGATTAGACTTTGTCTGGAGTCGGCTTCCATTTCAGTCCTGATTAATGGCGTCCCGAGCAACATTTTCTATTAGCAGAGGTCTCAGATAGGGTTGTCACTTGTCGCCTATGTTGTTTAACATCGTGGGCGAGGCCCTAAGTGGGTTAATTAAGAAAGCTACGGTTCTGGAGCTCATCAGGGGAGTTGAAGTTGGCAACAATGGATTGATTGTTTCTCATTTTTAGTTTGTCGACGACTTAATTTTGTTCGGTCAAGCATCGTTAGAGAATGTGCTTAACATCAAAAGATTGCTTAGTCATCGAAGTGGTTTCGGGTTTATGGTTGAATTTATCAAAAACTAAACTTTATGGTATTAATGTGGATGATAGTGTCACTAAGCTCTGGGCAGAAAAGATTGGTTGCAGTGCAGATTCATTTCCATTGAAATATCTAGGTTTGCCTTTGGGTCACTCGAGAAATTCCTTCGATCTATAAAATCCAATCATAAAGAAGTTCAGATTTAAATTCGAGGGCTGGGAAAAAAAGTTCCTATCTTTCATCGGTCGTATCACCAAGGTAAAATCAGTACTCTCTAACCTCTTTGTTTACTTTATGTCTTTATTTCAAATACCTCGAAAAGTCGTCGATATTCTTAATAAGCACATTGCAAATTTTATTTGGGGACCTCGATTTCTTTGATATGTAGATCTAAGGATTTGGGTGGCCTCGGTTTCTTTGATATGAAAGTAAAGAATAGGTCACTGCTCAACAAATAATTGTGAGCCTAATAGGTTGCGGAGAAAAGTCGTGGATGCAAAATATCAACTCGACCAGTGGAGTTTGATTCTTATTGGTGTGCCAAAGAGGAAAATGTCTTGGGTTTGGAAGAATATTTCGAAGCCTTTGGAGGATCCTGGGGATTTGTTCACTCAAAATGTCAGATTTCAGTTGGGCGAAGGGAGAAGTATCAACTTTTGGGACGACAGTTGGACCGAAGTCCCTTCGCTTAGACTAGCCTTCCCTAGAATCTATGTTGTAGCCTTAAAAAATTTGGTAAGATCTTCGATTTCGGTTCAAAGATTGTTGGTGCGTGGCAATGGAAAATTGAGGTGAGACGGCCTTTGTTCGATTGGGAAGTAAAAGTGTGGGATGATTTCATCAGTATGTTAGAGAGTGTTGTGAAGTTCTCATGCTCGAGTGACTGTTTGAAGTGGGCTGCAGATTCCAGTAGGGTGTATTCTCCAAAACCATTTTGTCTCTTAGTTTCATCTTGTTAGAAAGCTATACCAAAATGTAATTGGAACTAAAGGAAACAATATTCAAGAAGTGTTTATTGAAAAAAATGAATCAGATTACATTGCTAATTCATTTAGCTTAACTCTTCATTTATACACAGTATCATAAACCCTAGCTCAGCTTAACAACTCTAACTGCAACCTTAACAGATTTGGTTAGCCGGTTGGTTATCAACTAACTCCCAGCTTAGCTACACTCAACACATCTCATGGTATTAATGAGAATTCAGTTTAAAAATTGACATGGCCAAACTTAGCCCCTCCAAAGGTAGAGGCTTTTCTTTGGAAAGCATTCAACGTAGAATTCTAACATTTTAAAAACTTTTGAAATGTAGTCTTATGTAGTTATGCGGCCAAGTTTTGGTAAGTGTGTTCTATGCTCGCTAGTTTTAGAAACCATTACACATCTCTTTTGTCATTGTAGTATTGCATGGAGGGTGTGGCAAAGATGGTGTAGTATTTGGAATATCTGTTTCGTCATGTCTGCAGATTTGAAATCTCTTTTACTGATGTGGAATTCACTACCTATCAGTTTTTCTTTGAAACCAGTTTGGTGCATTGCATTTTTTGGAATAGTTTGGACCCTTTAGTTCTTTAAAAACGAGTTTATTTTCAACTTGAAATGTTGTAATGTCGATATAATCTTTGATCTTGCTGTAGCCAGTATTGATTTTTGGTGCAAAACTGGGCAGGAGAAGGGACTAGTACTCCTCTGAATAAGTTGATTATCCAACATCTGTGTGACCTGCCTCTCAATTTCTTATTTCTGAAAATGGGGATAACGATAGGGACGCACGTTCACAGGTTTCTGCCCCGGTTCTAAGTGTATCGCATGATCAGTGCTTCGGATGGGAGGTAATGATGTTGAGGGCTCAAACACCTGAGGAAATTTATTCAACAACTTGTTGATCACATCACTGTTCTCACTGGTATCCTGCTCTGAACCGTCGTACAACTACAATCGGAAATACTCAGTGATGCCCTTGGTGTCCGACAATCGCCGCAATGCCTGGAATTGGATAGCCTGTGGCCCGGCTATCTATCTATGCTTCTTAGACCCAGACTGAAACTCAAAATTCAACGCAGAGAAATCCATCGTGACCGGACCTAGGGTTGCCATCCAAGCGACGCCAAGGATCATCTCGGTGCCTTCTAACGTGAGAACATAAAAACCTGTATGAAGTTCTGTGCCTTGGACCGTAACCTGTAGATCGTGCACACATCCGTCACTGTGTAGTTTGGCATCATTTCCTACCAGAACCCGAAAATTGGATGTCGCTATAAACTTGAGTCCCAAGTGTTTTGCAACCCGGGTCTGAATAAAATTGTGGGTGATGCCCCCATCGATTAAAATCCGCACATCGTGACCATGGACACGGCCTGTTACGCGCAGGGTGTTTGGAGTATAGCAGTCGACCAACGCGTTGCACGAGACCCATTGTTGCTCGGTTCCTTCCTCATGTTCGCCTTCTCCCTCTGTTGCATCAGTAGGGGTAGTGTCTTCTCCGCCATCATCAAGGAGAAACAACTGCGGTGTCTTGCACTTATGCCCCGGCGTGAATTTTTCATCGCAATAGAAACATAATCCTTTTTCTCACCGGAGTTGCATCTATGCCGATGAAATTTTACGGGGGTGCAAATGAGATGTGGTGTACGAGGTTGGAGGAGGCTGCCCAGGCAAACTCTTAGGACCCTGTTAAAGTGAATTAGGGCTAGGTAATTCGGTTGGAAATTTGGGCCCACTCGGACGCCCAAAAGCCTGTTTGGCGTCAGCAAGCCTGGACTCGTGGAAATGGGCCATTGCCAAGACTTCCGCCATGGTGGAAACCCTACTGGCCAACACGTCATGCTTGATGTCAGATCGGAGACCAGAGATAAAGCATTGAATAAAAAAACTTCTGGTAAATTCGCAGTGCGCAAGGATAATTCCTCAAACCTTGCCTGGTAATCACCTACTGTGGCCGTCTGACAAAGTTTTGTGAGCTGCCCTTCAGGAGATTCGATTTCGGTGACGGAGAACCGTTTACGGATGGCGTCCACCAAATGGTCCCACCCTGCTAGCTGACAGCGGCGTTGCATCCACCAGTACCAACGTTTTGCGATCCCGTCCATGCGAAACAAGGCTATGGTCACGCGATGATGATCTTCGGTACCATAGAACTCAAAAAAAATCATGTGCGGAGGCGATCCACTCCTCAGGATCGTGTCCCGTGAACAACGGTAATTCAACGACGACTGGTTTTGGGGGAAACGAAAATCCATCTTCACCCTCGGGTCGAAGCCTTTCCTTCCCACGTGAGGTTTTTGTACCACTCGCACCATCGGGAGTCACTGTGGGTTGTGACGACTGTCCAAGTTGTTCAGAAATGCCCGTGAGCTAGCGAAGAACATCCTGCAAAGCTTGGGCATTGCTGGCCGTAGTCGTCTGGAGAGCGACCAGTGTCTGCTCACGCCGTGAAGAAGTCTCTTGGAGCTGCTTGAGGACGTCAGAGTTGTTGACCATTGTCAACGGATCAATGAAAGCACCAAATGTTAGTACAGACTAACAAGTTGGACAACCAAAAATTTCTCAGGAAAACAATGAAGAAATGATATTCAGAAGATAAAAGTTTTTAAAGTTTTCATATATCTCTTTATATTGATTTCAGCTATTTATATTATCTAGGGTGTCTAGGTGCAACGAAATCGGTTAGCCTGGCGCCTTTCTCTCGTGCTTCTGTGTAGTGTTGCCGTTTCTGTCGCTGACTCAGCTTGCTCGGGTCCCACACCAACGACATTCTCTGCCATAGTATCCTCTGTAGGTTCCTCCACCGTATTCTCGTATACAGCACTCGTGACAAAGTCGTTGGCCCGACTCTGGATCCACAATCTCCGTTTTCATTAGAAATCCAAATTTATGCAGAATCATACACGGAAGGCATCTTAGACCTCAAAGTGGTTCCTGGATTCAACCTCCCAAGGGTATTTTAAAGTTTAATACGGATGCTTCAGTAAAAGGCTCTTATGGTGAAGCCGGAAATTGGGGTATACTTCGTGATCATGCAACTTCTCCTCTTCTTAAATTTTCTTCACCTATCGGCGCATCGGACCCTAATGCTGCTGAATTAAAGGCCATCATTCGAGCATGCCAATTGTGGGTTGATTCCAAGTGGAAGGATTCGAATCTGATTGTCAGTTGGTCGTAAATTGGATCTCTACATCGTGCATGTGTCCTACTGTTTTTGCTGATCTAGTTGACCACTGTAAGCGCTTCTTCTCCGATTCTGGTATGGTAATTTCATTTGTGTACCGGGAAATGAATTGTGCAGCACACCTGTTGGCTAAGCAAAGTATTTCAAAGGCATCTGAATTTTTATGTCCACTGGATTCTTAGTAAATCATGTCTATGAGTTGGTTTCTTCTATTTATAGTTTGATGGTATTGTTGTTTTTTGGTACGAGTGTGGTGGTGTAATTTCCAGTTAGGCCCTCCTCACACCAATGTGTTGTTGTATTGAACAATGTTCAAATAAAGTAGGACACTCTTTTCTCCTTACTTAAGTTTAGATGATCTTTTTAATGAGGCTCGATTTTTTTAAAAAAAATGGTTTAATTTGAACAAGATGAAATTTAACTTTCTTTTTGATAAAAAGAGAAATGAGTGATTCGTTAAAAACCTTCCATTAATATAGTCGAAAGAAATAATACACATGATAATAAATACAACAAACTATGGGATAACCTCGTCAACAATGTACATGATATAAAATTAATATTTCATTATTTTAGAATGATAAAATAAATACATTTAATGGATCTATACGGATTTGAATAAGAGATTTTATGATTGTCATCATTGAATGGGTGAAGATAACTATATATATATATATATATATATAGAAAATAGATAAATATCAAAATTATTTATGATTTTGTTTAAATATGTAATGTAATATATATATATATATATATATATATAGGGATAGGATCAAATTACACGGTGTAAAACTTTCTAAGTTTTACACTTTTTTTGGATCGTTGGATGAGTGAAACGGATGGATAAGATTAACAGTAAAATATGTGAAGATTATCACTTGGGAATTAAAAACACGGAGTTAATCTCAACCATCCATTTCCCCCATCCAACGATCCAAAAAAGGTGTAAAACTTAAAGAGTTTTACACGGTGTAAGTTGATCCTAACCCATATATATATATATATATAAAGGGTAATTATTTGATATAGGTGAAAAGTAAAAGTTTTCACAGGTACCTTAGTTTAGGGTTTAGAGTCTAGAGTGTATGGTTTAGGAATTTAGGTGTATGGGTTTTGAATTTAGGGATAGTGGTTGGAATTTATAGTTTATGGTTATAATTTAGGGTTTATAGATTAAAACCTAAATTCTCAACATATTACATATAACCTCTAAACCCTAAACTCTCTATAACCCCCTCGTCCCAGTCCGGACGCTTGATCGATCCGAGTGGGCCACACGGGGAAAATCGAAGCAAAACCCGTTAAGGTTTCCCCTCAGTTAACAACCCTAAAAATTTCTTTTTAATTTAATCTTCTCTAGAGGCACATTTAAATCCTATGTGATCACGACAGCGGAAAGAATCGAGAAGGACATGCAACTAGACACTAAACAGCAAGTAAACAATCTAATTTTAATTTATTAGGCAGGCTGTTTCGAAACACACTCAAGGTGTATCGAAGCGCCTTGACTTGATCAATGGCCTCAGGCTCACACGAGGAGGTCGTATCGGAACGGAGGTCAATCGTTCCGAAACATTCTCAACGGTCAACTTCTCGTGGTCAACGAGATATTGACCGTTTCGAAACACATATACCCGTTTCGAAACCCCATCATCTCGGCAAATTTTCAGATTTCCAGTAGCCAAAGTGTTCCGATACCCGCTTCGGAATAGAGGTTCACAGTGGCCAAACTGTATCGAAACGAGTTCTAATACGAGGTCCCTAAAGCCAAACCCGTTCCGAAACAGCCCAGCCCGTTTCGAAACACTGATTATCTGCAAATTCCCAAAGAATTCTCGACGTCCGAAACGACTACTCGAAACATACAAACCATACAAATACTTCCTATAGGCATGCTCCCTAATGTCCATACTCAACATACACAAGATATACAAGAAGACATCCACACCAAGGACCATACATGGCATTACAATTAGCATACTTTAACATGGTCAACACTTAAACAAATTTAAGGTAAGCAAAATACTAACATGGTTTACAAGCAATGCATACATCCCAAAAGTCAATTTAACAAACACATAAGAGGAGTCTAGCATGCTCCTAACAACCAACATAACATACTTCAAAAGGCTCAAACAACGACACCTATCTCATTGCTTTACTATTACAATCTTTCAATTTAAAGTTCATACTTGAGCTAACCAAAAGCGACACTTGGAGACTTTTCCTTGCCCTTGCCACCCACAAGCTACTAATCTGTATTGCCAAACAAAAAGGACCGTAAGCATAAAAGCTTAGTGAGGGTAAGCTCATAAAGCAAACCTCCGACAATGCAGGGTACAAGCACGAGCAAGAATCAAAGTAGAATGCATGATCTTACCTCCAATTCTCAAGAGCCAAAATAAAAGATGATGCATGAACATATTATCAAAATCATGCCATGCTCAACAAGTCCATAACCACAACATATAGAAACACATATAACCAACATATGAGCAACATAATCCACAATCCGTATTGACACCTAGCTATGACTCGAATACGCGAATACCTGTTGGAACTCACATCCAACAACACAACCATTACCTGATGGTGAGATTACACTCATCACCGTTCACGCAGAGGGGATTCCACTCATCCTCATGCCTCGTTTCGTGCAGAGGGGATTCCACTCATCCTCACGCTCGTCGATGGGATTCCACTAATCACCAACGAATATATATATAAGAAGATTTTCGGGCAAACATGTACTCCATCTTGATGACTACCATCATCAAGACCACGCACATTTTAACTCATGTGTGCACACTAAACATCCTAATAATCGATCATTTGTACCCAAACGTACTAGTGTAAATACTACACATTTCATTAACCTTTCACAATATCATACAATCACCTCATAATATCATTTCACATGTCAACACTACATGTATATCGTCAAAACAATTATCACATCATATTACATACTTATGTATATATTCATCATGTTTATCATCAACATGCATATAACAATGCATCAAGCCATGCCTCAACATACATGTATAACAACATATCATAACCACCATAAACACAATTAAACATGAGGCATAAATCAACACTTTAAAAATCAACCAAGGTCTCTAACTAAAGTTTGGGATTAGGCTACCACCCTAATCTCAACTTTAGGTGGGTCTACCAATCCTAACCTAGTCCACATGCTTGAACCAATTACTCAAAACCATTTAAAACATTTTAACCACTCACTTTTACTTCCAAGCTCAAATACCAAGCAAGCAATCACCTTCAAGCTTCCGGATTCACTCCCGATGCCTCTCCAACCCGAGTTCTTACCTCTAAAAGACTTCAACACAAACCAAACAACTTCCAATCAACCCAAGCATCAACGTAGTTAACTCGGAATACAATTCAAACATCAAACTCGACAATTCAAACCATGGACAAACCTCAAATTTACCAAACTTGTGCAGCCCAATAACCTTGATCAAAACTCATGTTTCCAACACCTTTTTACCCCCAAATGATCCCAAAGCAACCCCTAACCATAGTACTAACATTAGTCCACCAATTTTAACCTAGAACAACCCCCAAAACTCACCTAAAACCCTTCAAAAACCCTCACAACACCCAAATCCGAAAATTAGTTTAAATCATGTAAAATTCATATATGTTGCATCATTTGACTCATAGACTTCATAACTAACAACATTAAATCGAAATATTAAGTTAAACATAGTAAATGTATAATTTTTAATCAAAACCCTTGAAAACTCAATTTCCAAAACATTAATGAAAATAAAAACTAATTGCACTTTTAAAGAAAGGAGGTTGAGGACAAGTCAAAAATGATGTTACCTTTCAAAAACGAGTTGAAATAAAGAAGAAATGAGATGGAATAGTGGAGGGGATGAGCTCATAGTAGAGGGGATGAGCTCTCTCCTTTTCACATTGATTTTGGTTTGGAGAAGAGAATGAATAGTGAAATGTTGTAAAAAGGGAATTTAAAATTTAAACTTGTATTATTTACATGTTTACCATCAATGAATGGCTATTTCATCCATTTTGTAAAATCCTTGAAATTTAAGTTTCATTTCAATTTAGTCCATCAACAAAAGTTTATTTTTGAAACCTGAGGCCCAAAAGATTATTTTAGTTATAAACCGAACTCAAAATGATATTAAAATATTATTTTCACTCGTCCCCTAAACCCAGGTGTTACACTCTCAATTCTAACCACTATCCGAAAAATTCTAATTAATCCATACACCTTAATCCGTAAACCATACACCCTAAACTAAGCTCCTAAAACCCTAAAACTAAGATACTTGTTAATAAAATTGTTAATGACATAATATTATTTTATATTTAAACTTTGTATACACGAATAATTACACATAATTAATATAGACATAAAAAGATAGAATTTTTTTCTTTATAATTAAACCAAAATTAAAATTCGTACATATAATTGCACTAAATCAATTTTATGTATTATATTTGACATTTGATAAAAATTCATGTAAATTTTAAAAAAAAATATATCAAGATATTAGTTCAACTACTCCAACAAATCGTTTTTAACTCAGACATTAAACTATTATATTATTTTTGTTAATATACAATTAAAACATAATCATTACTAAAAAATATTCGCCTTTACTTTGTTCGAGAAAAATGACTTTTGGGAATATTTACTCAAATATTATTTTGAGATTTTTTTATTTCAAAAATAGGATCCTCACATATTATTTTCAGATATAGGGATGAATACTATTTTTAATTATTATTACTATTTTTCACGCAAAAAATAATAAAATTCCCATGATAAAATTAGAGCAAATAGAAAAGTGCTTTGCAAACTATTTGTGCTTATCCTTTAAAAAAATTATACTCGTATATAGTAATAAAAATCATTCCAGAATACAGAGCAAATAACTGTTTGATCGTTAATCAAACTCATAAACAATGGGTTCATTTTTGGAGGAAAAAAATGGAGAAAACGGTGGTTTGGGGGGAAATTAAAAAATTCAACCATTCAAAAATCACTAAAAAATTGGTTTAGAGACCAAACAGGAAAAAAATAGTTGTAATGAGAAGATTTTTAGGGATCAGACAAAATCCGAAAAACCTTTCATCTTTCGGGTCTAGGACTAGCATTCATTTAGCTTTTATGCTTGCTATTTCTTCTTACTTTTAATCAACAAATATACAGAGCTTTAGCGTGCGTTTTATCAGTAAATATCCATCGAAAAATTACTGAGAAATCAAAAAGAAATAAGTTTGGGACCAGACTGACGTGCAAAAGATAATTCGTCAAAGCTTTACTCAGATACTATCCAGCAATTAAGCTGTCATCATCTCCCAATATTAATTTCTCAAAACTTTATTAAGTTTAAAAGTAATGAAATAACATTTCAATCAATTAAAAGCAATAAATATTAAAGTACCAATTTTCAAACATGAAAAAGTGCTAATCTTTCCCACGCGTAATAACTTTCAAATATTTTCAAAATAAATCTTTGGGGTTTTATGATGTTCAACCTACTTAAGTGGCCAGTGACAACTACAAGTATTCATTATTATTCAAAACACAAATTTTCAACAAAAAAATCCCTTTTAAATAAATCTTTTACAAAAAGTAGTATCCATTGAAAGTTTTCAAAAAAACAACACAAGTATAAAAATCGAGTATAATTTAATAAACATCATCATTGATACAATATATAAGAAAACATTAAAATTTAATATGTATAAATGCACAATACATTTCAATTTATAAGTTAGAAAGACATACGATGAGCATTAAAAAAATATAGGTTTAACTGTCAAATAAATACATAAACTATGCTCTTTTTTAGTTAGGAATTTAGGTGCACAAACTAATTTTCATGCCAAATTAAAAAATTTAAGGTTCATCATTAGTTTCCATTATTAAATGCCACAAGTCATCTCTAAAAAAACTAAAATTATAATATATACAAATAAAATTAATTAATTTCTAGAACATCTCTAAATTAATCAAATTTTACAAAACATAGCACAAATTTTAAAATTTTTAGACCTTAAAACCTAAATCTCAATTAGGCCGATTGTCATAACACCGCCAACCACATCGATCATCATAGCATCACAACCATTACCAACGACATCCCACCACCAGAAATCAACCAAAGCAGTGCAAATCAACTAAATTGTAAAATAATATTCACAACAAACAACATGTGGGTTGTTCAACAAGGAGGGTATTTCATTATATCACCTTCAACACAACCACCACTGGCAAGAGTGAAATGTAAGGGGTTTAAAAATTTAAGCACTATCTTAAAAAAAATTGAAAAATTGAAAATTTATTTTTTTGTTTTATTAATTTTATTTTACAATATTATAATAAAATTTAAGAAATGACAATTGTCTACTAACGACAAATATTAAATAGATTAGAAAATAAAACTTTTCCTGATTTAGTAAAAAAAATATATATATATATATATATAATTTAAGCACCTATTATTAAGCAAAATATTAATGACTGGAAAATATTCAATGAGAAGCGGTATAAAAGCTTTTTGGTTTAAATCTTAAAAGATATGTGATGATTTTAGAAGTCCAATTAAGAAAGGAAAAAATTCATTAGCAATGTCATATAATTACACATTAAATATTTGAATATTTTTTTAAAAATAATTAAATTTAAATTCTAAAGAATTAGGCAAATGAAACTATCAGATAGTAATATAGGTAAATCCATTCACTTTTAGAACAAAAAATTCAGTTTTCACTCCAATGATATATCTATTTTTAATTATTTTTGCTATTTTTACGCAAAAAAATAAAAAACCCAAATTAAATTAGAGTAAATGGAAAAATGCTTTGCAAGCTAGTTGTAATTATTAGTTTAAAATACCAAATAATTACCTGAATTAAAATGTATATTCTTTAAAAAGATTATGTAAAAAGTGATGAAAAATCATTTCCAGAACAATGAGTGAATAACACTTTAATAGTTAATCAAACTCGCATTTACTTTTTATGCTTACCAATTAATCAATAAATATCCACCGAAAAATTACTGAGAAATCAGAAAGAAATAAGTTTGGGATCAGACTGACGTGCAAAAGATAACTCGTCAAAGTTTTGTTCAGATACTATCCAGCAATTAAGCTGTCATCATCTCCCAATTTTAATTTCTCAAACTTTTATTAAGTTCAGAAAACTGTAATCCCTGTAATAATTGAAATACTCATGTAGATAAAAAAAGACTAGACCAAATAAATTTGGTGTTCCATACGAAAAAAAAGGAGGAATGTAAGATTAATTGCTCTCAGTCGAAAGGCCAAAGTTTTCCACTTCAGAGAACAAGAAGGCAAGCGTTTTACCTCTAAATTTCAAGACAAATACAGCAGCTAAAACTTCTTGTGCTTGATAAAAGCTCTCTTCCATAATCTAAAAGACGAGGACATTATCCTCAAGCTCCTAGAAAACAGAATCATTAAGCAAAAATCAAAAACAGGAAGCACAGCAACAGTCTCAAACCGAAGAGATATCAGCCGGAACCTCCAGATCTCCATTTTCAGTGTGGTTAAAGCATATATCAATCATCATCGAGCAAATACAACATAAAATTCAGATCCAGAAAAAAAACTGTGGAACTTACGAGAAAACGCAAGAATCCATAGGAAAAGGAAAGAAAACAAATCCAAAATCTGGAAACTGCGTGTCCAGAAGCACCTTTGATATTGCATCTTTTCGTATCCTCTAGTGCTATTGATTTATATACAACACTGAGGATCATAGAGAGATGCTACAAAGAAAATAAAGACGGCGAGAAATATTAGGTTATACTGAAGGGATTTCAGATATCGGCTGCGTTAGGTTTTAGGGTTGGGGAGATTTATATAGTTTCAAAAGATGAAAGTTGGGCGATTTTAGGGTTTCGGGAAGTAGATCTGTGTTGATACCATGGATCGGTTTATTCGACCCAAACCCGAAATCCATACCTTTTTAGATCGGATATAAAGGATATTGAAGTTCAATTTGAACCGAATCAGATAAGATTAGAACTGATTATGCGATTTCTTTTTTAGTTGCGCTGATCTCGTTTAATGCGTATCGTGTGTTGATCCGTTGGATACAGTTTTCAAATTTGAAACACGATTTAGAGAGAAATTATTATAAGGACATTCCCACCACGTCATCCATGGTCCCTAGTAATAAAAAAAATTCCACGTCATTATTTTTTCCATATCATTTGTACACTAAGATTATATTTTCCAAATCATGGTGTCGTATCAAATTAAAAATAAATTAGGGTTTATTATTTCTTTTTTTCTTCAAGAACGATAGCTTCCTCCACTAACCCTAAACCCTAAACCATAACCCTACACTCTAAACCCTAACCCTAAACCCTAACTCTAAACCCTAAACCTTAACCCTAACCCTAAACTCTAAACCCTAAATCCTAAACCCTAAACCCTAAACCCTAAACACTAACACTAAACCCTAAACCCAAACTCTAAACCCTAAACCTTAAACCCTAAACATTAAACCTAAACTCTAAACCCTAAACCCTAGACCATAAACCCAAACTCTAAACCCTAAACCCTAAACACTAAACACTAACCATAAACCATAAACCCTAAACCCTAAACACTAACCCTAAACCCTAAACTCGATGTGCAATACACGTTACAAGTTTAGGGTTTAGGGTTAGGATTTATGGTTTAGAGTTTAGGGTTATGGTTTAGAGTTTAGGGTTAGGGTTAGTGTTTAGGGTTTAGGGTTATGGTTTAGGGGTTATGGGTTAGGGTTATGGCTTAGAGTTTAGGGTTAGGGTTTAGGGTTAGTGGAGGAAGCTATCGTTCTTGAAGAAAAAAATGAAATAATAAACCCTAATTTATTTTTAATTTGATACGACACCATGATTTGGAAAATATAATCCTATTGTACAAATGATATGGAAAAAATAATGACGTGGAATTTTTTTTATTACTAGGGACCATGGATGACGTGGTGGGAAGGGTCCATATAATAATTTCTCCGATTTAGAATATTTATTTTATTGAAAATTTTTACTGATAATGATTGGTTGGAATGATTCTTTTAAGGAAAAGTTTTGAATTTGAACATAAGGAACGATATTGTAAAAAGGGTAAACTACATAAATGACCACCATACTATTGTAAAAGTCGCGATTTGACTACCTTACTTTTTTTCGAAGCAATTAAACCATTATACTATTAAATTGGGTGCAATTTGACCATCAACCGTTAAAGGTTAACGGCAGGGTGACGTGGCAGTTAAAAAAATAAGGGTATAATTATACATTTAGTCCTTACTATTTACACATTCTTTTAATTTAGTCCTAATTTTAATTTAATAAAATAAATTAATTATTTAATTAGATAGTGACACGTGTCACTACCTTATTAGAGGGATTTAATTATATATATGAAGATGAGGTTGAGGGGAATTGAACTCACATCACCCAGCAACAAAATCTATTGGCTTACCACCACGCCAAATACTACATTTTGTTTTAATTCCTGTAATATATTTATGTATTATAATACATTGAAAAGAGTCGAAGCATTAGAATCTCTGCTGGAGAAACATCAATTTGGTTAACAAAGAGCCTAATGTCTACCCAGAAATTCAACGAATGAATCTGATTCAAATGATGCCATTAGCGTTAATTTATTCATTATTGTGAGAAAATGTGTTTTCTTTTCCATTTTTTTCTTTATAAAATGTGTTGATATGAAGTGGTTTTGAATGGTTTGCTTGCTTGAACAGAAGAACCCAGAAAACAAACATATTTTGCGGATTGTTGACCAACGATTTTGATGGAAATGATTTCCAATGTTCCATGTCAAAAAATCTCAGATTACCCAGAAGAAATAATTGAATAAGGTAAATTTCCAACATACAACTTTCCTTCTTCACCATTCAGGCTTTAAAATCTTTTCTTCAGCTCCCTCTTGTTGTTGTTGTTCTTCAAGGTCTCCACTTTCAGTTTCTGGGTATTGTTCTTCAGTGCTTTGGTCATCGTGGGTAGCTTGGATGCTGTCGAAAGAAGCTGAAAAGCCAAGGAAACGTTGTAAAGATAGGTGAAGATGTAAAGGAAGGGGATAAAATATGCAGTGAATATAATTGAACTAAATTGAAAGATCACAAAGCAACATTTGGCGTGGTGGTAAGCCAACACCCTTTGATGCTGTGTGACATGAGTTTGATTCCCTCCAATTGCACATTTCATTTTCTTTATTTTCTTCCTTTAATAGGTGGTGACATGTGTCACCACCTGATTGGAGGGTGAAAATAAGTTTATTTAATCATATATATATAATTAAATCCCTCCAATAAGGTAGTGACACGTCACTACCTTATTAAATAATTAATTTATTTTATTAAATTAAAATTAGGATTAAATTAAGAGAATGTATAAACAGTAAGGACCAAATGTGTAATTATACTCTTATATTTTTAACTGCCACGTCACCCTGCGGTTAATCTCTAACGGCTGGGGGTCAAATTGCACCCAATTTAATAGTATAATGGTTTAATTGCTTCGAAAAAAAATAAGGTGGTCAAATCGCGACTTTTGCAATAGTATGGTGGCCATTTATGTAGTTTACCCTTGTAAAAATAAAATCACGAATCTCAAACATTAACCATAAAATGGGCATTTACTCTACTAAAAAATTTATCGATAAATTTTGTTTTGTTTAATTTCATTTTAAATTACATGTGGATTTCCTTAATTTTAAGATTTATTTTAATTTGTTTAAATTTTTATGGTTTTAACGCTAAAATATGTTTGAGATTCACTAATTGGCTTAGTGGCCAATAATACTCATGTTACACTATCTTATATAATTTAAATTTTAGGGTAAAGTACACAGACGGTCACTGAATTTTGATGCAAAAAACAAAATGGTAACCGACCTTTCAAAAATCACGAAGTAGCAATTAAACTTTAGATTTTGAAACAAAACGGTAACTGGGGCGTTAAATCCCGTTAACCCCTAACGGAAATTTAACTGGGTATGCCACATCCCCACCCTGTTTTCCACATCCCCATAGTCCACTCTCCAAGTCAACTCCTTCCTCAACCTCTCCCACGGCGTTTGCACCGCCAACCCCGTCAATGTACACCACCTCCTCGTTGCCAACTTCCAAAACTACGTCAAAGGCTCCCAGTTCTGCGACCACCTCCATGAACTCCTCGGCCACGACATCTTCGGCGTCGACAGGCAAGCAGTTGGGAGTCGGACCAAAAAATCAATATCAAATGGCGGCATTGATTTCCACATGGTAATATAATATTAGTAAATTATTAATAGTAAGTAAAATCAAAATGCAAATTGACTTATAAAAAAACTGAAGCCGGTGACGCCGGCGAGAGATATGGCAATGGAGCAGCTGGAGAGAGCAAGCTCGCCCAGGTGACCGACCATCATCGTCGATATAACCTGCAAGAGGTACCGCGGTATGGTCACAGCCACCATCGGCCCGGCAAGGTAACCCACCCTTTTTGTTTCTTCTCCATCTTTTCTTTCACTGCCTCCGCACACAGCCCGCATATCCATTTCCCCATGTACTTGCTCCGGACTCGCTCGATGTACTCCGGCGTACACTCTTCACTCATCCCGCAACACTCGCACTTCGCATCTTCCACTTCAGAAATCGATGTCAGCTGTTTCTCATCCACCACCGCCGGTGTCGGTGCTACTTCTTTGTAATTCTCAAGCACATCCTTGCTAAGGAAAGAGATATCCGACACGGTTCAGTTCAGGCTATCATTCGAGACTCTGGGTGGCTTGGGGAAGTTGGTGGCTCTGGTGTATGTGCTAGTGACAGCCTCTCCATGCGGTGCCATGTTGAAACAAGAGACAAGAAAAACACAGTCTTTAGATATTTGGAGTTGAAAAACACAATGTATGTAGGAACAGAAGTGAGGATTGAGCTTAGAAATGGTGTGGATCTATATATAAGGAGGGAGAGATTTCTGGAGAGGGAGCATCATTGTCATTTCATGGGAAAGTTTTGTGTTGCTTCATCACGTGGGAGTGTAGAGTAGCCATATGTAGGTTAGGCAGGCAACCACCTCTTGTTTTTATGGAAACAACAACATTAAAAAGGAGAGGACGTAGGCTCCCAACATGTCGACGAAGAGCAGTGGCTGGCCACACACAGTTGATGATGGGGAAGTTTTCGAGTACATTTGCTTGCAAAAATAGAAAAAAGTTTAGAAAAGTGAAAAGATAAATTAGTTCACATTAATCTTGCAACAGAGTTTGAAAAACGAGATAGGCTTTGGGTTTAGCTGAGAGGTAGGCAAGGGCAACTGGCTGGCCTATACTTTAAGTCTCCAGGCTCCAAGGTTGAGGGTAATCAGAAACGGGGTTGGCGGTGCAAACGCCGTGGGAGAGGTTGAGGAAGGAGTTGACTTGGAGAGTGGACTATGAGGATGTGGAAAACTGAGTGGGGATGTGGCATACCCAGTCAGATTTCCGTTAGGGGTTAACGGGGTTTAACGCCCCAGTTACCGTTTTGTTTCAAAATCTAAAGTTTAATTGCTACTTCGTGATTTTTGAAAGGTCGGTTATCATTTTGTTTTTTGCATCAAAGTTCAGTGACCGTCTGTGTACCTTACCCTAAATTTTAACATTTACTTTCTAAATATAATAACTTTTTACTAAAACAAAAACATTAGAATATGTCTTTTCTTGCTTGTATTAAAAATAGTCATCAAAGCACGAACCAACTTGACTCAGTGGTTAAGGGAACGGTTGTTGTTCCTAGAGGTCACGGGTTCGAGCACCAGGAGCTGCAGCAGGGTGATTGAGCGTTCATTGTTAAATGGTTGAGAGTATATTTAGAACAGATACTACTTGTAATCACTCTAGCTTTCATCAAAAAAAAATAGTCATCAAACTATGTCATTCTTTCATTTAGAAATATCTTTCTAAAGTAATTGTATTCGATATTTGATATTTGTCGTAGTTTTATTGGTTAGAATAATAAAATAACAATTCAAGTCTTGTTTTGACTATTTTTTTAACGTAAATAAGAGGAAAGGATTAATTAAAACATTAAAATTTTAATAGTTTTAATGTGGTAGCTCATGTGATAGTACACATGTATTTCATGCTAATATATAACTATTTATTTTGTATGTTAAGTCAATAAATAATTTAAATTAAAAGTATATTATAAAATATTCAAACAAGTATATTAAAATTATAAAAAAAATCATGAAGTATGCATGAATCGTCACACGAAATTCAACATAAACGACACTAAAAATTAATATTTTAATCAATATACTTTTTTTAAAAAAAATTACTATCATTGAACCACAGTGAGAATGTTAAAAAAAATAATGGTTCAACTCTTTTTGAAATGTGAGAATCAATTTTAGCTTAAAAACAATGACCAAAATAACAAAAATTAAAAATATTAAGAGCTAAATTTATAGTTATACTTATTTAATATGTAAATGGATAAATGATAACATTTTCAGCATTTACAACTGTTTTGATTTTTTTATGAAAGGAAAATTGCTTTGATTTTTAAAATATGATTTTTTTGTCAATCTAATAAATGAATCGGTGTCATTTGATAGGGATGTCAATTGGGTGGGAGGGTGCGAAGGTTATTCTTCTTACATTCATTTCTATCAAAAAAAATTTATCTTCATTCTCCCCTCACGACTCACTACAAATAAAAAATTTAAAATTATCTCTGCCCCGCAACCCGTAATACTAAAATCATCTCTGCCCCATCATTCACTTGGTCTTCAGACTCACCTAATCTCCTTTATGCCCGCCCATGATCCATTTATATGATATATTTATAAATATTAGTTATATAAATATAAATAAAATTTGTTATTAAAAAGTATGAAATACTTGTCATTTAAACTGTTAGAAACTTAAAAACATAGCTACAATTTCATGAAGAAACCATGGAGAGAGAGAGGTGGTACTTTCAAAGTATTTTATTAATCACAACCGTAATATCTTCAGATGAAGACCGACTTTATATATACAAGAAAATGGAGGGAACAGTTAAGAATCATTCTAACAAATTCTAACTGCCTTCAGGGAGAGTGATGTAGTACATCCAATTCTAACTATAATCATTTATTTGTAACTATCAATACATTTCTTAATACAGACTCCCGCTACATATGTGACACTATTTCAAATGTCATATTTTTAAAAAATAATAATATACCAAATTAACTTTTGTACAACACAAAAGTTTGGACTAAAAAGATACTAAAGTTAGTATAAAAGATAAAAAAAAATGGCACAAATAACATGTAAAAAAATATTTCAATTGTTGTAACAACTAAACAATATAGAAAGAATTAAAAAAGAAAACAACAATGAAAAAACAACCTTTAAAAAATAAGAACAAGTAACATACAATATTAAGAAAATAAAATACTTATATGATAACTAAGGAGAAGATAACAAAACATTAGAATGAATGCTCAACGTTAGGAAACAATAAATAAAAAACCAATAAACATATATATTATATATGTATATAGTTTTTATGAATATTTTAAGATAAGTCAATATAAATTACCTTGAACTTAACTTTGATTCAAACTGATATTTTAAAAAATATTTATATATTTGATCTGATCAATCTCAATCTCAATTATACATATTGAATTTTTCAATAATATCTCAAGACAAGTCGATATGAATTGCCTTAAATTTGACTATGATCCATGATGATATTATATTTTTAATGATATTTATAATAACTTATTATAAGATCTGTTGGGACGGATAAGAATGATGCGGGCGGGAGAGGGTGATGCAAGGCGGGTGCGGATGGGCAGGTACAAAGGCATATTCACGCTTTCCCCATCACCCACAACAAATCTAGTTTTTATATTCATCCCCGCCCCACAACCAGCAAAATTTGTAACTGTTGAGTGGATCGAAAGATCGATATTTACCAAGAGGGGGGGTGAATTGGAAATTTAAAGGATTGTAGTGGAAATTGGCAAATTAAAAATGATGAACAAGGGATTTAGAGTGGTTCAAGTTCCAAATGAACTCTACATTCACTACCTTAGTCTCACTAAGGATTTGCAACAATTTCACTAAATTGATCTTCCCCTTTTCTAGGACAAGGAGACAACCCTTTACAATATCGGTTGATTTTTCTACCCAAAAATCAACCCAACCCTCACACAAGAGAACAAAGAAATTTGTAGGCTAATTAAGTATCTCTCAATACAAATGATAGCCCCAATACAAGCACTCAACCCAATTTTACAAAGTATGAATGAAGAACACAAATTGGGGTTTTACACAAAGTGGGATTTTTGCTCAAATGCTTGACTTTGATGTTTGGATGTTTGCTTTAGGATCAATAGTTGTTGCTGATGCTTTTGGATGTCTCTTTTATACCTTCTCATTGAATTCTAGCCGTTTGGGTGGTTGGGAACATAAATGGAGCCGTTGGAACCCTCTCTTGCCACCATTAATGCAGTCTGCACCAACCCGTTTCGGAACACGGGAAACCTGTTTCGGAACGGACTAAAATAGAAAGATCCGTTGGGGTGCATTTAAGAGCCCGTTTCGAAACGCCTTAGGGCCGTTTCGGAACGATTTTGCCACTGTCAAGGGTCGTTTCGGAACGGTCCTAGCCCGTTTCGAAACGCCTTAACGGCTTTCAAAAAATCAGTTAAAAACCCTAACGGTCATATTTTCAAATAAACATTAAGCCCTGTTTCGAAACGTCTTGGATCCGTTTTGAAACGAAAATGCTACTGTCAAGGGTCGTTTCGAAACGGGCTTGATCCGTTTCGAAACACCCTCTTAATATTTAAAAAAAATTCAGCATTTAATTGACCGTTGTAGTCCTTTGTTAAATCAAGTATGAAGAACAGTTTCGAAACGAGTGCTACCGTTTCGAAACGAGTTAAAGTGTTTCGATACGCGTTTCGGAACGATGGTCGACAGTGATGAAAACGTTTCGAAACGCCTGATGGCCGTTTCGGAACGGGTGCTTAAAATTCACTGTTTTTGCTTGAAACACTTAGAAAAATATTTGAAGGACTTGTTTTTAAGTTGGGCATAATATAAAAATTATATGGGGATATTTTGAGGACTTTAAAATTCGTTTTGACTTTATCGATTTAGTCCTTAGGTTTTTAGTTATATCAAAATTAAAATATTTGTTTCACAATCTCCCCCTTTTTGATATAACAAAACCAAAGTTAGAATTTTTGGGAATTTGAAAGTTTTGAAAATATTCTAACTCCCCCTTAATTTAAGATAGGTTTTTAAAGTTTGGAAAAAGAATTTGATTTGAAATCCAAGTAAACCTTTAAAACCTTTTAAGATTTAAAAACGAATTTTAGTTAAAAGTGTGGCTCTTAAATTTCTTCTCCCCCTTTTTGTTAGATCAAAAAGAACAATAAAAGCTCATAGAGAAGATAACGGATTAGTACCAATAAGCAATAATAAGCAACCATATTATAAATTCATAATCAAAATATCCAAAACATAATTCAAACATTAAGTTCAAACATAAAATCCCAAATAAAAAAGCCATAAGCATAGGTTCCTAAAACATGAGAAAACATAAAATTGCAACCTTAATCCTAAAATGCATAGATAATATGATATGATATGATATGAGATAAATATCCTAAGCCTCGTCCTCATCATCCGAAGTGTCATCATCACTCTTGGCTTGAGAACGGTGAAACTTCGTCCATTGCCCATAAAGCGTGGAGAAGGATAGGTCCAAGTTGGAGTGGGAAGTCTCAAGAGAATGAAGACGATCCTCGACATTCTTCAACCGATTGCCCATAGTCTCAAAGCCCGAAGCAATGCTAGTGTCCAAAGCATTCATCCGAGTGTCCAAGGCATTGAACCGCTCGGTAAGAAAGGCCGTGAGGGCGTCGTTGTTTGCAACTGGAACTTGCGGTGGAGGAGCAACGGGAGCAGGATCCGCTTCTCTATCAACTCTTTCCCAAACACCATTCACATATTGAAACCCGGACTTTCGAAGGGATGATTCACCAATCTTGGTCTTGTGAGGGATCGGAGAGTCGTAGGTACAATCAATTTCAAGATGATGAAATAGGGCGCTCAAGACAATGCCATAAGTAAAAGACTTTAACTCATTCGTGTCAATAAGCTTGATATTAGTGACAATCTCGGCAAAAATAATCTTAGGCACATTTGGGCGCTCACCCTTACGGAAACACTCTAGCAAAAAATGATCAGTGTGACGGATATGAGAGTATTTGCCTCCGAAAGGACGAATAAACCAAGAAAACATTAAGTGAAGTACTCGATCATGCACATCCAAATAAAGTGCCTTACCGGTGAAAGAGCAAAAGTGGCGTTCATCCTCAAGACCCTCATCCTTAAGCTTAAGAGCAGACTCTAAAAGTGCAACATTAACAACAAACTTTCTACCTAATAAGGATGATTCAATTCCTATGATTTCGGTTTTGGTCTCATCATAAAGAAATCGAGCATTTGAGTAAAAGAGGAGTACCATGTTCTTGTAGCAAATATCCGGAAGGCTCAAGAAATCCATGAGATTCCACTCATCCAAACGATGGAGATAACGAAAAAGGAATCGCTCGGAATTGAGGAACTCAAGATCAATGACACGTTCCTTACGAACCGCGAAATCCTTGACATAAGCAAAGAGAGCACACGCGTCCGGAGTCTTAAGAGATTTCTGAAAAAGCATCGTGATATTCGGACGAATGCTCGAATCACCGGATTGAACGGCCTTGCGCTTTTTGTTCGATTGATCCGCCATCTAAAAATATTAAGCAAGTGTTTTAAAATTGAGTGTATGCATTGATAATTTAAAATCAATCCAATAATGAATCCCACTTAGGTTTTTGAAAACAAAATTAAAAAAAAAACAGTTTAAAAAAATACGATTGAAAAATTTTATATTCGAATAAAAAATTTTGAGATTTGAAAAAAAATTTACAAGATTTTGAAAACCCACAACAAAAACATATAATTTATACAAAAATAAAATTTTATAACCTAAGATTCGAACATAAATTGAAGGAAAAAAGAAAAGTAGAAAAATTACCTTAGTTTGGGATTTTGGATGATTTGAGAAAAATCCTTGCACAAGATTGATGAAACTTGCTTAGACTTGAGTTGTAGAGTAAAACCCCTCACAATTTTGTGAAAATCAAAGAGTTTGAGAGGGTATTTATAGAGAGGGAGGCGGTTTAGGGTTTTAGTGTTTGATAAAAAGTGAAATTGTGTCATTAAAAGCCCTAAATAAAGCAGTCTGCGATGCCGTTTCGGAACGGTCAAGACCGTTTCGGAACGGGCGGCTAGGGTTTTGACCATTTTAAAACCATGAATAGATCGTTTCGATACGGTGTTGACTGTATCGAAACGTCCTTTGACTCGTATCGGAACGCGTTCCGATACACCCCTTGGCAGACTCAAAATCGTTTCGGAACGCCTTGGAGGCGTTTCGAAACGCCCTTCTCTCAGAGCTGGATTTAAGGTATCCGTATCGAAACAGGTTCACCAGTTTCGATACACCTGGGCCTGGAAGTGCAGATGAGGCTCTAAAAATGCAGAAAAAAGATATTTTAAGAGGCCTAACATGCATAAATGTCATGAATGTGCAGGCAAAACATATTTAGGCATAAACATACTCCCCCTAACTATAAGCATGGATGAAATTAGGAGTTTAAACACACAAACATGGCATTTCACAAGATCAAGCATATTTAAGCACAAAATAGGTCCAAAAAGGTCAAGATAGGCTAGCTAGACCTAACTCTCTTCTAAGGGACCAAAAACGCTCTTTGTCTAAGGGTTTTGTAAAAATGTCTGCTAATTGATTCAAGGTGTCTACATACTCTATAACCACATCTTCCTTAAGGACATGATCTCTAATGAAATGATGCCTTATTTCTATATGTTTGGTTCTAGAGTGTTGGATGGTATTTTTAGTTAAGCATATTGCACTAGTGTTGTCACATTTTAGGGGTATGGTTCCAACTTTAATACCATAATCTAAGAGTTGTTGCTTCATCCAAAGGACTTGAGCACAACAACTCCCTAAGGATATGTACTCGGCTTCGGTGGTAGATAAGGCTACACTATTTTGTTTCTTAGAGAACCAAGATATGAGCATACTACCTAAGAATTGACAAGTTCCCGAAGTACTTTTCCTATCAATTTTACAACCCCCATAATCCGCATCCGAGTAAGCATGTAGGTTGAAGGTAGAGTCTCTAGGATACCAAAGGCCTAAACAAGGAGTGTCTCTAAGGTATCTAAAGATCCTCTTAACGGCTATAAGGTGAGACTCTCTAGGACTAGCTTGAAACCTAGCACACAAGCAAACACTAAACAAGATATCCGGTCTACTTGCGGTAAGGTAAATCAAAGATCCAATCATAGAACGGTAAAGCTTAGAGTCAACACATTTACCTCCTTCATCTTTGTCAAGCTTTGTAGATGAGCTCATAGGAGTGGCTTGAGGCTTTGCATTCTCCAAGCCAAACTTCTTGAGCATATCCTTTATGTATTTTGCTTGGTTGATGAAGGTGCCATCCTTCTTTTGCTTGATTTGGAGTCCCAAAAAGAATGGGAGCTCCCCCATCATGCTCATCTCAAATTCACCTTGCATTAGCTTAGAAAACTCTTGACAATGACATTCATTAGTAGAACCAAAAATAATATCATCAACATAAATTTGAACTACTAAGATGTCATTTTTATACATTTTTATGAAAAGTGTAGTGTCCACCTTACCTTTTTCAAATCCTTTTTCAATCAAAAAATTTGAAAGCCTTTCATACCAAGCTCTAGGAGCTTGTTTTAAACCATAAAGAGCTTTGGTAAGTTTGAAAACATTATTTGGAAATTTTGAATCTTCAAAACCCGGTGGTTGTTCCACATACACTTCTTCATTTATAAAACCATTTAAAAATGCGCTTTTAACATCCATTTGAAAAAGCTTGAAATTATGATAACATGCATATGCAAGCAACATCCTAATGGCTTCCATCCTAGCTACGGGTGCATAGGTTTCATCAAAATATATTCCCTCTTCTTGAGTGTAACCTTGTGCTACAAGTCTAGCTTTATTTCTCACAATGTTACCACTCTCATCTAGTTTGTTCCTAAAGACCCATTTAGTTCCTATTGTAGATTGATTACTAGGCCTATCAACTAATGTCCATACATTACTTCTCTCAAATTGATTTAACTCTTCTTGCATAGCCATAATCCAAAAATCATCTTTCAAAGCTTCTTTTATATTTTTAGGCTCTATGCATGAGATAAATGCAACATGATTCATTAATTTAAGAGAAGAACGAGTGGTTACCCCCTTGGATGGATCACCCAAGATTTCACCATCTTTGACATAGTTCAACTCCCTTGGGTAGCTCACTTCCTTTTCCTCAATAGCCAAGTCCTTCAAGGCTTCAAGAGGTGGTTCTTGTGTGTCTTCTACTTTTGTTTGAATCTCATCCTCCTTTGAAGTTTGACCTCCATCAAAGGCATTTATGATTCCTACATCATCATCATCACAAGAATCCTTCCTAGGAAGGAGGTTATCATCGAATACAACATGAATAGATTCTTCTACTACTAAAGTTCTTTTGTTAAATACTCGATAGGCTTTAGAGGTTAAAGAGTAACCTATAAAAATGGCTTCATCACTTTTTGCATCAAATTTACCTAAGTTATCTTTTCCATTATTTAAAACAAAACACTTGCACCCAAAAGGGTGAAAATAGATAATGTTAGGCTTTTTAGATTTTAAAATCTCATAAGGTGTTTTCTTTAAAATTGGCCTAATCATTACTCGATTTACAATATAACAAGCGGTGTTTGTGGCTTCCGCCCAAAAATATTTAGGTAAATTGTTTTCACAAAGCATAGTTCTAGCCATTTCTTGTAAAGTTCTATTTTTCCTCTCAACTACCCCATTTTGTTGAGGAGTTCGAGGAGCCGAAAAATTATGGCTAATACCATTTTCATTCAAAAATTCTTCAAACCCTAAATTTTGAAACTCGGTTCCATGATCACTTCTAATGTGTGAAATTCTAAGTTCAAGATCATTTTGGGTTAATTTTGAAAATGTGATGAATTTTTCCAAAGCCTCATCTTTAGTACTTAAAGAGAGAACCCAAGTAAATCTAGAAAAATCATCAACTAACACAAATGCATAAGATTTACCACCCAAGCTCATAGTCCTAATTGGCCCAAACAAATCCATATGAATTAATTGTAAACATCTACTAGTAGAAACATCATTAATGGATTTAAAGGAAGACTTATGTTGTTTACCCTTAGAGCATGCATCACAAATTTTATCATTTGAAAATTTAATTTTTGGCAAACCTCTAACTAGATTTAGAGAGACTAGTTTTTCCAAAACACTAATGCTAGCATGTCCTAGCTTCCTATGCCACAACCATGCATCATTTTCATTTTGAGCAACTAAACATGCATGAGATGTATGTATGTCATCTAAATGCACCATGTATATGTTTCCTATGCGATGACCTATGAGCATAATATTATTAGATTTAATGTCAACAATTTTGCATCCATTTTTATCAAATAAAACATTAAATCCTTTATCACACAATTGACTTATGCTCAATAAATTATGTTTAAGACCATCGACATATAAGACATTTTCAATGAGAATGGTAGAGTGATTACCTATGGAGCCAATACCTTTAATGTGGCCTTTGGAGTTGTCACCAAATGTTACTACTCCTCCACTTTTTGGCTTTAAATCCATGAATCGACTCTTGTCTCCGGTCATGTGTCTCGAGCATTTACTATCAAGGTACCATGAGTTTTGACTTTGTGCTTTGGCCTTGTAGCAATGCTCCCCCTACAAACAAAGATATTAAACCTTGGTTTTTGGTACCCAAATCATTTTGGGTCCATGAGTGTTAGCTCCCAAAATCTTGGTTCCCTTAGGAATCCAAGATGACATAGCAATAATATTATTAGATTTTACAAGTTCCTTAGGAACCCATACACTTCTAATTCTTTTAGCTCTACTATGTCTAGGGTAGCTACCTTGTTTGTAGTAATTAGTCCTTTTCTTAGGTTGGTGTGTTCTAGAGGATTCTCCTACTTCATGCTTGACACTACCAACATTTTTTAAGGACTTTTTGAGCTCATTTAGCTCACCCAACACCTTTTGGTGTTCACTATTACATTGAGATAAAAGATTATTAAGATCAACATTTTCATTTTGAAAAAATTTAAGTTCATCTTTTAATCCTAAAATCTTTTTCTCAAATTTAGAATTAGCTTGAGTGAGTGAGTCATTTTTCTCATTTAGCTCTAAAATGATTTTCTTGTTTTTAATGACCGACTCTTTAAACTTCTCAACTAATTCATCATATACCTCTTGTAACTCATCATATGCATCATTTAACTCTTCATATGAAAAATCTAAAGTAGATGAGTTAGAGGTTACCAAGGAGGAATCTTCCTCAAGTGCCATGAGACAAAGATTAGCCACTTCTTGTTCGTCATCCTCCGATGACTCCTCATCACTCCAAGTAGCAAGCTTGGCTTTGAGTTTCTTCTTCTTCTCAAAGCCCTTCTTCTTGAGTTGAGGGCACTCCGAACGGATGTGACCGGATTGTTTGCACTCATAGCAAATGATGGGATCCTTCCCTTCTTCTTTGTTCCTTCCTTTGAAGTCCATCTTTCTTTGGATTTTTCTTCCCCGGTTGGACCTCATGAAGTGTGAGAATCGTTTGGCTATCATAGCCAATTCTTCAAGTTCATCCTTCTCACAAGATGAGCTCTCATCATGTTGTGAAGCATTAGCCTTGAGAGCTATTCCCATCTTCTTCTTCTTCTCAACTTCAAGCTTCTCTACTCTTTTCTCTTCTTTCTTTTTCTCATCTTCCCTTCCTTGCTTCATGATCTCATGAGTAAGGAGAGAACCCACAAGCTCATCAAGCTTCAATGTCTTCAAGTTCTTTGTTTCGATGATAGCGGTTCTCTTCCCATCCCAAGATTCGGGAAGTGAATAGAGTAGCTTCCGGACAAGCTTGTCTTCCGGTATGATCTCTCCATAGCCCTTTAGACCGTTGACAATTGTGGAGAATCGATCAAACATCTTTGACACCGTCTCATCGGGCTCCATCTTGAAGTTTTCATAACTAAGATTGAGAAGTCCAATCTTAGTTTCTTTGACATCATTGGTGCCTTCATAAGTGGTCTCAAGTGTGTCCCACACTTCTTTGGCACTTTCAATGGATGAGACCTTTGAGTAGATGTCCGGACCGAAAGCACAAAAAAGCATGTGGAGAGCTTTATCGTTGACTTGAATCTTCTTCCTCTCCTCTTCACTCATTTCGGCTTTCTTCTTTAACAGCATCTTGCCTTCACCATCTTGCTTCAATGAAATGTATGGCCCATCCTCAATGACATCCCACACAAGATAGTCACTTGACTTGATGAATAGCCTCATTTTATTCTTCCAAAAAGAATAGTTGTCACCATTGAAGAAAGGAGGCTTGGTGGTTGATTGTGACTCGTACATGCAGGAACCGGAGGTTGAAGCCATCTCTTGATATTTTGATGATCACACTCTTCCAAGGATCTTCTCTTGTGGTTGTTAATCCTCAAAGAGTTAAGCTCTGATACCAATTGTTGAGTGGATCGAAAGATCGATATTTACCAAGAGGGGGGTGAATTGGAAATTTAAAGGATTGTAGTGGAAATTGGCAAATTAAAAATGATGAACAAGGGATTTAAAGTGGTTCAAGTTCCAAATGAACTCTACATCCACTACCTTAGTCTCACTAAGGATTTGCAACAATTTCACTAAATTGATCTTCCCCTTTTCTAGGACAAGGAGGCAACCCTTTACAATATCGGTTGATTTTTCTACCCAAAAATCAACCCAACCCTCACACAAGAGAACAAAGAAATTTGTAGGCTAATTAAGTATCTCTCAATACAAATGATAGCCCCAATACAAGCACTCAACCCAATTTTACAAAGTATGAATGAAGAACACAAATTGGGGTTTTACACAAAGTGAGATTTTTGCTCAAATGCTTGACTTTGATGTTTGGATGTTTGCTTTAGGATCAATAGTTGTTGCTGATGCTTTTGGATGTCTCTTTTATACCTTCTCATTGAATTCTAGCCGTTTGGGTGGTTGGGAACATAAATGGAGCCGTTGGAACCCTCTCTTGCCACCATTAATGCAGTCTGCACCAACCCGTTTCGGAACACGGGAAACCTGTTTCGGAACGGACTAAAATAGAAAGATCTGTTGGGGTGCATTTAAGAGCCCGTTTCGAAACGCCTTAGGGCCGTTTCGGAACGATTTTGCCACTGTCAAGGGTCGTTTCGGAACGGTCCTAGCCCATTTCGAAACGCCTTAACGGCTTTCAAAAAATCAGTTAAAAACCCTAACGGTCATATTTTCAAATAAACATTAAGCCCTATTTCGAAACGTCTTGGATCCGTTTCGAAACGAAAATGCTACTGTCAAGGGTCGTTTCGGAACGGGCTTGATCCGTTTCGAAACACCCTCTTAATATTTAAAAAAAATTCAGCATTTAATTGACCGTTGTAGTCCTTTGTTAAATCAAGTATGAAGAACAGTTTCGAAACGAGTGCTACCGTTTCGAAACGAGTTAAAGTGTTTCGATACGCGTTTCGGAACGATGGTCGACAGTGATGAAAACGTTTCGAAACGCCTGATGGCCGTTTCGGAACGGGTGCTTAAAATTCACTGTTTTGGCTTGAAACACTTAGAAAAATATTTGAAGGACTTGTTTTTAAGTTGGGCATAATATAAAAATTATATGGGGATATTTTGAGGACTTTAAAATTCGTTTTGACTTTATCGATTTAGTCCTTAGGTTTTTAGTTATATCAAAATTAAAATATTTGTTTCACAGTAACCATCTATGCTCAATTTACTGCGAAGTGGGGTGAATTTTCGCAAAATCCACCCCACTAACATCTCTCTCACTTGGCTTGTGATATCGAACTCAAGAACATAATTAATAGTAAGTATATATAATTTGAGCTTAACCGCTGATAATTTTTTTATAGTTTAAATTTTATATTTTTATATATATTAAATTAATTTATAAATACTTTTAAAATTTTTTGTATGACCAGATCGCAATAAAAGTTTGCTTAATTTTTTTAATAGTCTAAATATAATTATAAAGTAGTATTTGTTCATATATATTTTTAATCATTTAATAATGCGCATACACCTTGTAAACAGAACAATTTGAACTTGTGTCTCTTAGGTTGAACATCATCCATTTTTCTACTGAGACACTTGTTGGGTTCAAGAGACTTAACTTAGGTCAAGGATTCAGGCCATAAAATAAAATTAAGAGTTTATTGCACCACATGTTCCGAAACTATGACCTTTATTCTAAATTAGTTTTTAAACTTTTAAATGTTCTAATTTCATCCTAGACTATGGTTCTCATTCTAAATTGGTCTCCAAACTTTTGAATGTTCTATTTTTTATCCTCAAACTATGACTCTCATTCTAATTTGGTCCTCAAACTTTTTGAATGTTCCAATTTCATACTCAAATTATCGTATATACCACACCATATTATTACATAATATACGTAAGTGTTTCATGACAATTAACAATTTTTATAACGGTTTTATCAATATAAGACATGATTAGCATATATTGATAATTTGGGGATTAAATTAGAGCATTCAAAAAGTTTGAGGACCAATTTAGAATTAGATTCATAGTTTAATGATGGAATTAGAATATTTAAAAGTTTGGGGACTAATTTAAAATAAAGATCATGGTTTGGGAACATATGGTGCAATTAACTCTAAAATTAAATATATAATCTGATAGAAATATATAAATTATAAATATTATTAATCCATACAGTAAAGTTTTGTTTACTGGTATCTATTAAATAATAGGATTAATATCCTATACACTGGCGGTGGAAATTTTTTATTTCCACAAGCGCCTCAATTATAGGGTTTAGGGTTAGTGTTTAGGGTTTAGAGTTTAGGGGTTTTAGTGTAAAGGTTTAGAATTTAGGGTTCATGTTTAGAATTTTGGGTTTAGGGTTAGAATTTAGGGTTTAGGGTTAGGGTTTAGTTTTAGGGTAATATGGGTGGGGATTTAGGTTTTAACCTATAAACCCTAAATTTTAACCCTAAACCCAAAATTCTATCAACAATCCCTAAATTCAAAACTACTACATTTATACCCCTAAATTTTAAACCCTAAACGAAGTCCCTAACCCCTAAAACTAAGGCGCTTGTGTAAAAAAGTTTCCACAAGCGCTTGTGTATAGAACAATTACCCTAAATAATATCTTAAATTTAAATATTGCAAATAAAACAAGTAAATACTAAAAGCTTTTTTCGTTTCTGTTTTGGAATTAAATCCAACTCAATCCTGGAATAATCAAAATCCAATGTAATAAGTCATCGATTCCAATTTAACATTTTGTACAAAATCGAATAGGCCACTCTGTTCCTAAACCACCGTACCCAAAATAACAGGGGAAAACTCCCATTGACCCACCTTCTCTCTTCTCAAAATTTGCTTAAATAAATTCCACAACATCACCAAAATACACCAACCATCATTCTACAAGAAGATTAAACTCCACAGCATAACTTTGATTACCACTAACACGCTTGCAAAACCTCCCCCGCCGTGAAAATTCCAACCCGGCGAATCCGAACTCGTTGAATTCATCGACGGTGCCGTTATATTCACCATGGTTCCATTCCTGCCAAGGCTGCATCATACATCAACAAATAACATGCTCAGTTTATGTAACAAGTGGGGAAAAAAAACTAAGCCAATGGGGTAAAAGAGTTTTTAGTTTTTACCTTCCTGGAAATATACAAGAACCATGACCTGTGAAAGAAGCAAACTTGGGTTAGTTTTTTCTTCTAATGTAAGCAATAATGTTATATTAGTAATTTAGTATCTAGACATGAATGCTCTCTATTCATCTTACTTGGATCTGTTGTTGTAATATCTGCAACCCCATTGAAGTCGCATGCATTGGGAGTCTTCCCCATACGGTGATAGTAAGTGTCGAACGCGTAAGTTGCGTGTGCAATCACGTTATCCGGCTCATAACACGGTTTTCCCTGCAACAATGGTGAACAATCCACTTTTCCGGGTCCACATGCCCAATCTAAAGCAGCCTGCAACATCTTTGGATCAGCACCCTCCTTTGCGGTACAATAAGTTTGGTTGGTTGTATCGTTTGCTAACAATGACCCTGAATCAGTCAGGCGTAAGATATAAATAGGGTCACCATTTGCATCGAACAATCCCCAGTTCTTCTCCGAGATCGGCCCGGGTTTCAGGTCCTCGTTGTAAAGCTCATAGATGTAAGTACTGACAGCAATTCCAGGGCGCTTGGGAGTTCCGGTTTTGTTTATCACGTGGCGGATCAAGTTGCTGTTGTAAGTGTTGGCATTCTCTACTGTTGCATCCGGTTCGTTGGAATCACCTTTCGATGGCCAGCCAGTTTCAGTCACTATGACAGGGATGTTAGTGAAGTTCAGAAAAGCCATGGCAAAGTATGTAGCGTCGACCATAGCATCAAAGACATTGGAGTAGTGGACAAGTGTGTTAGAGTCGACAGCTTCCTTGGTCGGAGAAAGAGGCTTGAAAAGTGCATAGTCTAGTGGAATTACACCATTTGATTCCATATAGTCATAGTAAGGGTATATATTAAGCATGAGAGGTGACCCCGACGACTGCAAGAAATTAAGCATGGGGACCATAACCGGATTCCACGAGCGATTAAAGAAGGCCTGGGAAGGCGGGAAAGAATCAAGGATTATGGATGAAGCAAGAGGCGATGAAACTTTGATTTGGTTGTCCAAATTCGATGCCACGAGGGCAGAGTGAATGTACTTCATGGCATTCACAAGCACAGGTGCTGCATTAGGAAGAGTAGTCAACACCTCAGAACCAACACAAATAGCAGTGATGTTGGTTGCTGGATAATGTGCGACGATGTTCCGAGAGACCCAATTAGCTGCAGTGGAATTCGATTGTCCAATGCCTAGAAGTTGCTCGTTGGGGATAGAAACCATAACTCGAATGCCGGTATTCGCAAGAGCAATCAGCATCCCTCGGTCCGCATCATACAGTCTAACATGTCGGATTTGCTGAGCTTTAAGAAGAGCAACTACTTGAGTCGGGTGTGGCATGATCGATAGATCTGTCCCTATATTCACTCCAATGTATGGATCTGCAACAACAAAATTAGACCAAAATAGTTAAAACAACACAATTTGCATCCAACACAGATATGTTTCATTTTAGTCCAAGTCTTTCCATACATTAGAAGGATATTTGGAGGATTCACTCCATATCCGTATCCAAAAATGTGTTTGAAACACAGATTGAACATGCATACTCGAAGAAAAATGAAAAGTTGAAACAACCAACTATAAATCGTTCTTTTACGATACGACAGTCCTTTACAAAAATTTCTATAAAGAAACTTCTGCATGTGAACATTTCTATAAAAAAACATACAAACATGGGGGTGCATGCAAGCTACCTCAAAAGCATCAAGACAAATACATATATAAAATAATGGAGGATGGTATGTTCCCTATTCCAACGCCAACAACATATTCCAATATCTATGCAACATTACCTCCAGTAATCTTTTGACCATTTTTTCATTACCAATGCAAGTGGAAATGACACTGCCCGAGATTTTTTTTTTCTTTTTTCCTTGAGGAAAATACAATGGAGGACTAAAATGAACCAATGAAAATTACCTCTAGGATCTACCCTGCTGAACAATACTAGAGCCACCATGATCATTAAATAAATAAAAAACCAGATCCATTCAACCGAAAACCGACAAATTCTCGAGTTTGAGTACATAAAAAACTGGAATGATAGTTGAATCAGTTAAAAACCAGATCTTTACATCTAAATTCAACAAAAGAATGCAACAGTAGTGGGAAAATAAGTAAAAAGTGAGGGGAAAACACCCAGCATGAAAGCTGGATTCCACATTGTACACAGAGAAATGAATGGCCCGCAGTGAAATAATTGGGTATCCCCAACCGGTTATATACCTTTCTTCCCAGAAGAGTTATCAGTTATGTAGGCCACATATATTTTCTCTTTTAACACCCCCAACCTCCCTTTCTGTCCTCATTTATTCCCCAATTTAATGCTTCAAACCTACTGAATTCCCCTCAAGCAAAGTCAAAAAAGGAACTTCATCACAGTAAAAACGCTTTCCCTAAAACATGTTTCACTCTTCCAGGTTATACTTTACTAACAGTTCGTGTTCATCAGATTTCTAACCTTAAGAATGAGAAACGAAAAGAGAAGAAACCCCAGAAAGTTGATCGGAAAGAAATCAAGTTCACCAGTTGCGAAATCCCTTTAAGTGAAGTATACAACAAAGACTGAGGAAATTGAAGAGAAGGGTAAAAAAAGGTTTACCTTCATCAGCTGTTGCTTGAGAAACGGATAGAAGAAGAGCAAAAACAAGAAGCCAAGCCATAGGGTGAATAAAAAACCACCCTCGAAACTTTCTCACGAAACAAACAAAACCCAGAGAGAAAAGGAGTGGGCTGAGGAAAATGGAAACAGCTGGGGGAGAAAGCTATAAATTATTAGAATAAATGTGAAAATAACGAAAGGGTGTGGGCAAAATTAGTAGAAAAACAAAGGAAAAGACATAACTGACATAGAAAACATGTAGTAATATAAATGGAGAGTAGATGAACGGCTAAGATATCATCTGCAACATGTTACGCCAGTTGCATGCAGGAAATAATGGACAGTATCTTAAATAAATTTTTCATTAAGGAAAAAAAGAACAAAACACAGAGGCCAAGGCTTCACTGCAAGTACCCTTTCTCTTTTTTGGTATTTGGATTAAGCCCTTGTATCTAATATGGTTTAATATATAAGTAAGTGTCTAAATTATATTTTTTTATAATTTTATATGCCTAAATTACTTTATAGTAAAAATAAGTGTTTTAATATTTTATTTTATTAATTTTAAGTGTTTGGTAGTTAGTTGTCTTTAAAAATTTCGTTAATGAATTAAAATTTGACACGTGATAAATTTTAATATCTAATTTATTTTATTATCTTTTTACTTTTAAAAGTTTAAAATTTTTCAAAAAAATCTTAAAATTAAAAAAAATCTAAAATGGCCATCAAATCCTTAAAATCTCAAAACTCCATATAACTGTCGATATCGTCGCCGATAGCCACCGTCGAGTCCACCTCTTTCAGTCGTCGAATCAAGTCGACAATTTCCCCAATCTATCGTCGTTGAAAACCAACGAACAATCATGTACTTAAAATTAATGTCACGTGTCAAGCATTGATTAGATAATTAATTTTTTTAAAAAGTCTTTAACCACCATGCACCTAAAATGGTAACAAAGATAATGATAGCTACATAGTTTTCCCAAAAATACTTTAAGCACCTAACGTTATAAAAAGATATAATATGGACACTTATTTTTTTATAATTAATCCGTCTAATATTACATTTATTTTCACTTTTGCCGGTTTTGGATAGGATGAAAATTATCTGTCCTTTTTCGGTGCCCCTACTTATGTCTCACGTTCAAAATTAAGTTTAGGGTTTATGGTTAGAGTTTAAGGAATTTAGGGTAGGGTGTATTTTTAAGGTATAGGGTGTATGGTTTAGGATTTAAAATTTAGAGTTAGGGATTAAAATTTAATTTTGTAGTGTTTTTTTAGCGTTGGGGCTTAAATAGGGCACCGAAAAGGGTAGAAATTTTTTATCCTTTCGGATATACAAATTATTTTAAAAATATTTAACTCCAAACCGTTTAGCTTATTTTATATGTTCATTTAATTTTTTTAGATTATTTTTTTAAAAATAAAATTCGTTAATTGTTATCAATATTTATATATGTGGATGTCTATCATGATAAGAACTTTATCAAGAAAATTATCAAGAAGATTTGATTTACTTTATCATTAGAAATGTTATCTTCATTAATTAGAGTTTAATGTATTATGTACTTCTTATGCCTATAAATAGATGATTCATTGAAGACATTATACACACAATTCTATATTTGAGAATAATACAAATCTCCCTCTTTCTCTCATCTCTCTGTTCTTCCATTCTTGTTATTTGTTCTTATTATTGTTCTTTGTTATTTTATTCACAACACGTTATCAACATGAGACTCTAATCAACTGAGATCTTCATCGTTCGAATCCAAAAGAAACCGAAAAGAATGAATTCGATTATAGAATGAAACTAAAGATAAGTTTTTTTTCCTCTCATTTTTTTAGCTATTGATTGTCTTTCTCTTTATATTTTAATTTATATTTTGTTTTTTGAAAAGAATGGAAGCATGCTTAATTGCATCGAATCCAATCTCGCTCAAAGAATTGATCTCTCAAGCGACCCAAATCCATATCAAAGGGATCGTGGGGAGAAGATGATTATCTTGAGTATATTTACAGATAAGTATTTTTTTATGGATTCATGATATATAATATGGTGAATGTTTTTTTTTTAATTTTATTTAACCATATTTTAAGTTTTGCATGATATGCTTAAATGGCTTGGAAAGAGACGTGACGTAAAGAAATTATGAGAAGTTGTTTCGGTCATTTGCTATGTCTCCATTGTCCTCGAGAGGAGAATTATTATCGATAAACTTTTTTCTCTCTTTAAATTATAATTTTAATGTGCGATAAATCATGGTGAATTTCAATCTATAAAAAGATTGTTATAAAGTCTATATTTGCTCGAAAGCAATATTTATTCTTCTTCGAAAAATTCGACCATAGACTTCTCCCAATTTCAAGTTACGAAAATTCGTCTTGATCCAAAAAGTTTTATGGGAGGCATTCTCTGAAGTGAATGCAAAGCATGATGTTTATTCCATGCGATTTCCAATGATGGGGCATTTCCTGAAGTAAATGCAAGCATGATGTTTATTACATGCGATTATTGGAACTGTTTCATTCCCTGAAGTGAATGCAAACATGGTAAATCATTATTCAATTAGAGATATAATTTCGATATAATCCAAGTATATTGGCTGGACATCCCGTTCTGTGAGGCTACTGGTCTCAAAAAAGGTTTTTAAAGGACCTTGTGGACTGATTTAGCAATGCTGCGTACGAGGATTAAATCTTTGTTCTCTGTGATAAGGATATGTGAAAAAGGTTTCAAAGGCCCACCGGCTCTACTCCATTCCCTGAAGTGAATGTGAGATTATATTATGAAAAGAATAAAAGCCACATTAGAAGTTGTGGTCATGGTCGAGGCTATGAATATAGACATGAAAAATATGGTCATTTTAAGAATACTTCTACCCACCGGTAGTGAGGTTATAAGGATGACAAGAGTGATAAAGATCATTCTATTGAAGTAAAACTCTTCTTATTATCAATGCGATGTTATAAACCATTGGTCTCGTACGTGTTGTACGTTGAAAAATCAAGAATCATTGAATGATAAAGGAAAGAAAATAGAAGCAAATTTTGTTTGCGAAACATGACGAAGATGATACTGGTCCAACTTTATTTGGACATTGTTGGTCCAACTCTTTTGGACGTTGTTGATTTTCTTATAACCCTCGAAAGGAATAAATCATCTTCTAATTATTCTCAGAACTTTGAAGAGAATTATTAATTTATTTTTATTTATTTTACTTTACATTTATTTATTTTACACATATTAATTATTTATGTTTTATATTTATATTTATATATTATGATATTTATTTATTTTGTTTAACATGATTACTTGTCAAATACAATCTATGGTGACGATTTATGCTCAACGTAAGCATAAAATATATTTTCCTATTTAAACGTAAGGGAATAATGTGAGTACTATATCTCAAAGTACTGAAAATATTGATGCTCTAGAAGAGCAATAAATTCTTGAGAGAAAGCACATTATTAAAAGTGCAGAATTGCGAATATTGCAATAATTACCGCTAATGGTAATAATATCGTCACCACTATAAGTGGAAATTTTAAGAGAGCAATATGAGTTCGCAAAATATCCCTTTGGGAATTATAGATAATATATGTTATCAATTGGCATTTGAAATAAGTCAATATGGACATAAGTTCTGATAGCCAAAAAGTCAGTTGAAAGCTCTAGAAGAGCTATATATTGCTACCAAAAGATAATTTCAATTGAAAGCTCCGAAAAAGCTAAATATATTCCTATTTAAATGAATAATTTTGATGGTCGTACTAGACATGTACGAGTGAGATTGAATTACATGTTATGGTAAATAAGAAGTTTACAAATTCAGAGATATATACACACATATATATAGTTGGCATGATCGGTTAGACCATCCTGATCAATAATGGTGCGGAAATTATTGAGATTTACATGCACATGTATTAAAAGAACTTGTAGTTCTTGTGGTGCTTATTCTCAAAGGAATGGATTAAATTCCACTTATTAAAGAACGTGAAGTTCTTGTGTTGCTTAAAGGAATTGATTAAATCCCACTTACTAAAAGAACCTGAAGTTCTTGTGTTGTTTGTTCTCAAAGGATATAGATGATTCCACTTACCAAAAGAATTAGAACTTAAATTTCTTGTACTGAAGTTGAGATTGTATGTCTTGCATAACTGAACGAAATATGGGCCCATATATCCACAAATGTGGAAAGTTTTATATGATTTTAGTAGATGCATCTACATTGTTTTATCGACTTACAACCAGAAGTTTGTGAGATTGATTCTAAAAAGATTTAGATTATGCAGTTAGACTATTCGTCTTGAAAAGCTAGTGGGTTTATATTTTAGGCTATATCGGTTGTTACAAAGTCTATTGATTCTGAAAAATACGGTTTAACAAATTTTTAATTGGATGCCTCATATTTAATAGCTAAACTGTGAGAACAAAACATTTATTATTTATATGGTATTTCCATATAGCAACACTTATATGCATCAAACCAACGAGTTATAATAAACTTCCCATCATGATTTGACTTTTGGTCAGAAGTCATATTTCCCATTTTTAAATTTTTTAATGTGCGATATATAGTTGAATTGTTCCACCATAACGTACAAAATGGGCAAGTAAAAAGGGTTGAGAATATATATTGAGTACGAGTCTCCTTTTATGTTTAAATTCTTAAATATTAATTGGAGAATCATTTATGACATGATTTTTCTCAACACCAGGGGAGATAATAATCAGCTGGATAGAGGAAAATGAATTATCATTATCTAGATCCTCGTATATGAACTAGAAGTTCATAAAATAATTCATGTTATTACATGTCAACTGCCAGACATATTTACTGGCCTAATGAGAGTAATTAAGTCTCATATACCAGCTGAAATGCTCTAAGTTTAAATTACATGTTAGAGCGAGAAAATGTAAATCATGCCTGAAGCATGATAGTTGAAATGGTTCCAATGATCAAAATTCTCGTAAATAAAAATTAATATGAGATGGTCATATATTGGAGGCGGGTGCTCCTGAAGAGACCCAAGACATAACTAATAATAAATTTCTTGAAGAGTTTTAGGTACATGAAATAAAGATTGAAACCTTGAAAAGATCTCGATGAATTATGTCATTACGAGAATGGAACCAAAAAATTGAAAAGTTGTCGACAACGATTTTACAAATAGTTTTAAATAGAATACTTCTATAGAAGTAAAGAAAGAAAATGAGGATTTTGTATAGAAATCTATCAAGAAGTTTAGATATTGAATTGGTCAATATAGAAAGACGCTTTGAACTTCTAAAAGAGAAGTATTTGGACCAACAGTCCAAACACCTAAAGGTGTAATGCAAGTGAGACACAAATGAATAGTCGTAAATACGACAAATTATGATTTATGAAGAGTTTTAATTACTTCATGGTGGATGCAATTACATTAGCAATATGAAATATATTACACGCGTCTAATTATTTATGGATCCCTATTTATCCTTAAAGGATTTAAAATGCTAAAAGCATTTGGAAATTTTTGAGAAAATTTATTTAGACATGTTTCATTGAATATTTTGGCGCATTTGATAGAATCGCCTTAGTGAGTACTAATTGAGGAAATACTATAAGAATGATAAGATTTCCTTATGTGTTTTATAAAGGAATTTGAATCAATATTCATTATATTATTAGAACTCCCGAGGAGCTTTCAAAGCATTTGGTTATTTAAGGAAACGATTTGAGAAAAAAAATCTTGAGATGTGGTTTTGTCTCGACCTAAAGATCGAACACTTAAATATGTGTTTTTGTCTATGAATGAACATAAGTTGAAAGAATCTTAAAGAAGATTCAATATGGATTGTTGGATGTGAATAAAGATTATTATATCTTTTCTTGGTTTTGAAGCACCATATATTAGTTGGTCAAGCAATATCCATGGATATACAAAGATCATTACATTTAGATCTTCAAACATTCGTTGATGCCTCCTCAAATGTCGTAGAAATAATTGTTATGCATGAGGCAAGCCAAAAATGTGTTTGGCTAAGACCATTGACCCAACATATCCAAAGGATATGTGGATTTACTTTTACAAGATATGATAAAAGCTACCTTGTGTGAAGACAATGCAAGATGCATATCTCAGTTTGAAAGTGGATACTTCATGGAACATATTACTCCAAAGTTTCATGAGGGGGAGTAAATACGCGTTGTACTCTTTTCCCCTTAACTGAGGTTTTGTCCCAATGGGTTTTTCCTGGTAAGATTTTTAATGAGGCAACATGTTCTGCGTATCAAAGATGTGTGTACTCTTTTTCCTTCACTAAAGAATTTTTTTTCTCATTGGGTTTTTATCTTAGTAAAGTTTTAACGAGGCACATTATCTTCATAGACATCCAAGGGGAAGTGTTATGAATATTTATCTATATAGATGTCTATCATGATAAGAACTTTATCAAGAAGATTTGATTTACTTTATCATTAGAAATATTATCTTCATTAATTAGAGTTTAATGTATTATGTACTTCTTATGCCTATAAATAGATGATTCATTGAAGGCATTGTACACACAATTCTATATTTGAGAATAATACAAATCTCCCTCTTTCTCTCATCTCTTGTTCTTCCATTCTTGTTCTTTGTTCTTATTATTGTTCTTTGTTATTTTATTCACAACATTAATAACATTTTATGAGTTCACGGATTATGAAAAAAATCATAAAGTAATCAATATACTAAAAAATAATAAATTGATCATTTTTATTAAAGAATTAATCGGTCAAAGTTCTGTCAACCCTCGATTCAATTAGACTCGACTCGAGCTCGAACTCAGTTTGAGTTCTTAACAAGTCGAGCTATTCGATACCCAACTTTAAAAGCTTACAAGCTACTCGAAAATATAATATATTAAATATTTTAAAATTAAAGTAAACTAAAATGTATGTTGTTGAATAATAACAACAACAACAACAACAACAACAACAACAACAACAACAACAACAACAACAACAACAACAACAACAATAATAATAATAATAATAAATGAGACGAGACAAATCACGAGTTAATCAAGTCTAATTTGATCAAAGCTCGGTCAATACTCGACTTAATTGGACTCGATTTAAATTTTTAACGAATTAAATCAATCTTAATAATATTCAAACTCGACTCTGCTCATTTACCCCAAACTCCCAATAGTCACGTTTGGTCTCAATTATTGCAAAATCTGAGTTGAGACAGACTTTAAATTTAGAGAGAAATTCTACCAATTTCAACTCTCACCGTCTTAACATGAAATAGCAATGAATTTATACATTAAAATGGGTTCATCTTATTGAATCAAATTTAAACAAATCTTATAGAGAGAATCGTGATTCGAATCTGGTGAACGCGCCCCACGCGCCTTCTCTTCCTCTTTCTAAACCCTCGGGCCTCAGTGATCCTGGTTCGTTTTCACCGGTTTCCAGCAAGTTGCTTGGCCTGAGTACGAGTGGTTTTCATCCCCTGTCATCAGGACATCGGTTTCTGGAAGTCTTGGGGTCGCCGTCGACTGGTGGTTTGCTCAAGGGAGTAGAAAGCGGCAGAGTGCACAGGGGGGAGTTTTTCTTGCGGTCTTTCAGCTCGGTTCCGGCCTCTGAGAGAGTCTCGACGGTGAAGAGAAAGTTGGTGAGGAATGCCACGGCTTTTGTTCGTTTCAGCACGAAGATCTTGTCGGAGTTCTGCGAGTTTGGCTTCCAACTCCTTTAACGCGGGTGTCCATCAGAGCTGTAAACGAGTTTCCGGTTGGTCGCGAGTTTCAACTTAAGCCTTCGTCGGTAGTTGGGGTTAAGCCGGTGAGCGGCCGTATCAACCCAGCCAGGCAATCCTTCATTTTCGGTGGGTGCTTTGGTTTTTCTGGAGAAGCCAAGGACGACAGCCTGTTCAAAGTAGGGATAAGGGACAAGGGTATTTCCGTCCATTCATAGGTGCCTTACCATAAATATCTCTATCCAGTTTTTTATTCCAAAAATTTCCATTTCAAGCTAAACACTCCCTTATATCATGGGATTTGGAAATCTTTTGGGATACAAAAATATGATGTGATATGCAAAATGAAGATTATTAGATTAAGATGGGATCCGGGCGATTCTACCCTTCCATCTGAGACCCGGTTGATGAAGTTTAAGGTTTCAGAAGTTCACGACACCTTGTCAATGTTAGATCATATGGAGTGGTGAGTTGCATGCTCTAGAAGGTACTCAACTTTCTCTAGAAATTCCATCTTCAGTTACATTGCTTCTCTAGAAACTTATACCACTGTAACTATTTTTGTTAGATAGTTTGTTTAGTGGGTTGTTAACCAGCTGGCTCTACAGTCAAGTCCATAGGGTTGTTAGTGGACCTTGTATAAGTAGGCAACAAGATACAAGCCCGGATAAGAATGTAACCCATATTTTTAGAAATGAAATAAACAATCTTATTTTCTCTCAAGTCTTTGTTTGGATTCGTCTTTCATCTTCTTCAATCAGCTTTGTATCTAGCCCTAGATTCAATATGGTATCATTCGCCGTCGGTCTTGGAGGTCCTGTCGTCGTTTTGTTTTTCGTTGCTGTTCCTTCTGTTCCGATCTGAGCCGAATCTCTTTCTGATTTCGTCGTTTTCTCTTTTGCTCTCCGTTGCATTTTGGCGTTTCTTTCTCCGATCTGTGCCGCTTCGCATCTGAGTTCGTTTCTTTTTCCTCTTGATTCTTGCGTCTCTAACTCCGTTACATAGCCATGGTGACTCCACCTCTGTCTACTGATAATGATTCCGTTGTCGCTCGTGGTGGTGATGACGCCTCTGCTCATATGTTCTCCAATAAGCGCATAAATATGTGCCTGGATGACTCTAACTTTCTCCTCTGGAAGCAGTAGGTGATCCTCACGATACGAGGCCTCGGTTTGGAAGAATTCTTGGATCCAGATACGCCAAAACCATCCAAATTTGTTGAGCCTACTACTGGTGGTCGAATGTTGAATCCAGAGTATGTTCAATTTGTGAAGCAAGACAACTCACTAGCGTCTTGGCTATTATCTACAGTGAATGCCGATATTCTTGCACAACTTGTTGGAGCTGACACGTCTGCTGCTATTTGGGATGTTATCACTGGCTTATATTCCAAGCTTTCAACGACTAAGGTTATGCATCTGCACTGCAAGCTTCGGTCGATGAAGAAAGGGGTCATGAGTATACACGAATATACAGTCAAGATCAAGGAGATCTGTGACTTGCTGGCTCTGTCAGGTCACAAAGTTGCAGATGTTGAACATATTGCAACTATTCTTAATGGTTTGCCTCCAGAATTTTCTCCTTTTGTTGTTGTTATTATCGCTAGCCGTGAGCCGTTCTCTCTCGACGGTGTTGTCTCCGTTCTTGTAGATGCTGAGTCACGTCTTACAGATCATGGTGACTAGGGTTGTAAATGATACGAGACAGATCGCAAGCTACTCGAGATCGACTCGGTCAAAGCTCGACTCGATTGGACTCGACTCGAACTCGAACTCGACTCGAGTTCTTAACGAGCCGAGTCGAGCTACTCGATACTTGACTCGAAAAGCTCATGAGCTACTCGAAAAAAATAATATTTAAATATATATTTTTTATTTTTAAAAATAATTGATTAATAAAATTTAGTTTTAAGTTATTTAAATTTTTTTAAAAAAATATTCTAGTAATAATAGACATAATATTTGAGATTTTCAATAACTAAAATTAAATATATATAATAATCTTCACTATCTTTAAAATTTTACTTCAATAAGATGATATTTCTAATAAAAAATAACTAACAAATTAAATGGGTGAGATTTAAAAGACAATCTCTACCGTTGATTTAAAATTTAAACCAAAAAATTAAATCTAACTCACTCATTCTCCATATCTATCTGATCGTATTTTCCCCCTTTCTCACTTTTCTTTGAACCCTAACCTCCATGTTTTTTTCGGAAAGTGGAAAGTGGACACCTCTGATTCTGGGAACACAAACCCAAAGTGCGAAGCTTTTAGTTTTTTCGGATTAAACAGGTATTACCCATTATTCATTACAATCCAAACTTTGTTTCTACCCCTCCCCCATCTTCTTTCTGTTGATTTCATGTTTCTTGAATATTTGTTGATGTAGCATCTGAATTCCGAATGAATGTGTAGTTTAAGTCTTTTATTTTGTATTGGCTTTTTGACAAACAATTTAGCTTGTAGTAGATTTGGAAGGTTATCGATTCAATTTAATATATACTTAAGAGTCAGAGTTTTTGTTGTGAACTGGTTACAAAGAGTTATGTTTGTTGTTGGCATCTCTAGTGGGTGAGCAATATGATGATCTTTTAATAATATTGAAAACTTAGATTAGAAAAAGATGATGGTTTTGTGGGCGCAAGCATTAACAAAAATCCACTTTAAGCGGTTTGGAATTATTCTAGTTGTAGTGTGGCTTCTTAAAGCTGCTTTTAGGAGAATATTCTTGATATAAAACTAGCAGCTAAGCTCAGTAACCTTAAAAAAAAGTTTTGATTCCTGGCCGCACTTTTTGTAATTTTAATGGTTAAGAAGAGTTTTGAATCTGGGGTATATTCATGTGATGATACTTGAAGTTAATTCATATGTATTATTTTAATTGTTTAACAGATGTCTACTGGACAGTAAAGTTCTTCGACGCCCATTAGTGTTTCAAGAGTTGAGAAATTACTTGTGAATGATGATGACGTTATTATCGAAGAAGAAGAATGTAATCTAGAAGCTTCTAATCCTCTACTTGACACCAACACAAAAGAAGCTGAAGTTGAAAATTTTTTCAAGCCTTTAAGAAACCAAGAAGATCAAAGGTGTGGGATGATTTCTTAGAACCTGAACTCATAAACAAGCAATGGAAAGTAAGGTGCAAGTATTGCAAGCATCCTCTCTCTGTTTTAAAATCTAAGAGCACTTCTCATTTGAAATGACACTTAGAAGGTTGCATCCAGAAATCAAAATTTTATAAGCAACAAAAATTAATTAACTTCTTACCATCTGAGTCGAGCACTGGTACTAGTCAATCTGGATTTGTTAGTGCTTTACATGATGGTAAATTTGACATGTTAAAGATGAGAGAGGCTATGGCTCATTGGATTACGATGCATGAACATCCTTTTAGCATTGTGGAAGAAGAAGGATTTAATTTGATGATGAAACGAGGAATGGCACAATGGACAAGTGTTTCTCGAGTTACTATAAGAAATGACTCCTTCAAAGTTTATGAGTTTGAGAAGAAGAAGTTGAAAGCTTTGTTGAAAAAAGTGGATAGAATTAGTTTGACTACAGATTTGTGGAAATCTAAACCACAATAAATTGAATACATGGTTCTTACAGCCCATTTTGTGGATCTTGATTGAAAGCTTCAAAAGCGGGTGCTCAACTTTGTTCATTTATCACCTCCAAGAAGAAGTGATAATATTGCTGATTCTATTTTATCATGTTTAAAGGAATGGGAAATTGAAGACAAAGTAAGTGTGTTTTTAATTTTTTTAATATACTTATTAATTATTAGTATTTATCGTTTTTTATAAATATAGAATATTTAAATATTTTTATTTGATTCTTTTGTAGGTCTTTACAATTTCAGTGGATAATGCATCTGCAAATGATTCTTGTATTAAGATATTGAAGGAGAATTTAGCAACAAATGGAAGACTTCTTTGCAATGGAAAACTATTTCATGTTCGTTGTTGTGCTCATATTCTTAACATAATGGTGCAACATGGTCTTCAACAAGTGCAACATATCATTGAGAAGGTCCATGACACGGTAGACTTCTTGAATGCAAGTGAGGCGCGACTCAAACGATTTGGTGAGCTTGTTAGTAAATACAATTTGCAAGAGCAAAAATTGATCCTTGAGTGCAAGACACGTTGGAATTCAACATATGACATGATGGATTGTGCTATCAAGTTCAAAAAGGTATTTTCTAGGTATGCTTTGGATGAGCCTTCTTACAAATGTTGTCTAGATGATGATTAGTGGAAAAAAATTGAAAAATTACTTGAAATTTTGAAAGTGTTTAAAGCCACTACTAATATTATATCAGGCTCTGAATATCCAACTGCTAACTTATTTCTTGGAGAGGTGCAAAGAATTAAAGTGTTGTTGGATGCAAAATCTGAATCTCTTGATGATTTTGTTAGAAGTATGGTAGAAAACATGAAAGAGAGATTCAACAAGTATTGGGGTGAATGTAATTTACTAATGGCAATAGGTTCAGTGATGGATCCTAGATTGAAAATTAGGGCGGTAGAAATTGCATTTCCTAAAATGATTCCGTCACATTTAGTTAAAGAGAACATTGGAAAAGTTAAAGATATCATATGTCAACTTTTTGATGAGTATGTGAGGATGCATTCTTCATCTTGTAATGTGGAAGAAAGTGGAGAATGTGCATTTCCTACAGATGTTCATGGAGATGTTACTTCAAGTGATTTGTCTGAACTTTTGCAAGATGTTTTTAGCGGGGAAACTTCTGTGCCTCGTGTAAAATCTGAACTTGAATCATATTTGGATGAGGGGTGCGTCTTTAGTCAAGATGCTAGTTTTGATGCCATGGCTTGGTGGAGGGAAAAGTCGAACAAGTTTCGCATTTTGTCTAGGATGGCGGTAACTATATTGGCCGTTCTTATTACTACTGTGGCCTCTGAGGCCACGTTTAGTGCTGAGGGTCGTGTAATTGATCCTTATAGGGCTTATCTTGCTCCCGAAATAGTGCAAATGTTGATGTGCACAGGTGATTGGTGTAGATCTTTTCATGGACTGAAAAGGAAGAACAAGGTAAATATATACTTTTATGATAAAGTCTATTTTTTTTTAATATATATGTGAACTTATTTAGGTTTTTAAATTATTGCAGAATGATGACAAGCAACCGAAGGAAATTATTATACCAATATCGTCGAAGGAATCAACAGCTTGACAAATTAAGATGTTTAATATTTAAACTTAAGAGATTAAATTTATATATTTTTTACTTTATGTTTATAATTATTTCATAATTTTTTATAGAATAATTTATCATTAACTATTATCCTTTACTCTTTTTGACAGGTGTTATTGGTGGAATTTTGGCTTATGAATATGTTATCGGTTTAATTATGCTAAATTTCTTGTAATGTTACTTTTATTTTCTTGCAGAACTTTTATATGACTCGAGACATTTTTATCACAATATTTGTATTACAATATGACGTTGGTTTATTAGAGTGAAAAAACATTTATATGTTGTGTTTTTAAAAATATAGTATTAAGTCTTCATGCACTTAAGGTTCATGTTCGAGTTTAATCTTGAATCGAGCTCCTACATAAGTTTGAGAATATTTCGAGTTCGAGCTTTTCGAGCTTTTGGAATTTGAGCTTTTCGAGCTTTTGGAATTCGAGCTTTTCGAGCTTTTGGAATTCGAGCCTTTCGATTTTTCGAGTTCGAGCTTTTCGAGTTCGAGTTCGAGTTTCATTTTTGATTTCAAGTTCGAGCTTGAGCTCAATAATTTTGAGCTCGCGAGCTTTCGAGTCGAGTCGAGCTCAGCTTCGAGCTTTTCGAGCTCGACTCGGCTCGTTTACACCCCTAATGGTGACGCTCCGATAGGGATAAATCTGTCTCACTATCAACCAGAAGAATCCTATGGAAGGGTCGACTATAACCGACCTTCTTCTGGTCGCGGTAGACGTTTTCGAGGGAATTTCAATCGTGGCGGTGGACTTTCTCGAGACAGATCGAGACCTCAATGCTAGGTCTGCGGAAAATTGGGACATATGGCCTACACTTGTCGGCATCGGTTTGATCAAAGTTACAATGGAGTCTTCTCTCAGTCTCGACAGTCTAATACACCACAGGCTAATGCGTGTTGTTATCAACCTGAAGAGTTTGATCAATTTTATGATCCATTTGTTCTTGAATCTACAGGTGCTTCTGGAAATACAGAGAGTTGTCCGACGAATGAATGTGCTCAAGTGAACTCTCTGGTTGTATCCGATGTGAGTCATGATCTGGTTCGATGGTTCCCCGACTTTGGAGCCACTCACCATGTTACTAACAACAAGGATGTCATGACTTCTGCCCCTCTCTACAATGGTCAGGGTAAGGTGCATCTAGGTGATGATGCTTCAATTTCGATTAGTCATGTTGGTCATTCCAATATTCGTACATCCAGTAGAAAACTCATTATTGATAAGCTTCTACATGTTCCTCAAATTTCTAGAAGTTTATTATCTGTATCTAAGTTTGCTTTGGATAATAATGTCTTTTTTGAGTATCATGCCACTGATTGCTGCGTGAAGGATGAAAGAACATGAGAAGTTCTGTTGTGGGGAACTCAAGCTAGTGAGTTGTATAGTTTTCCTGTCAAAGCAGCCGTGGTACAACAACCGTCTGTTCATTTTACTTCAGCAAATAAAGATGTTTCACTCTACTGTATGTGGCATAGGCGTCTCGGTCATCCATCTCCTCGAGTACTAAGTCAAGCATTGAATAAAGCAGTTGCTCTTGATGTTAATCGTGTGTGTGATGCTTGTCAAAAAGGGAAATCACATGCCTTACCATTTCAACAGTCTAATACCGAGTATCAGTATCCTTTTGAGTTAGTTGAGGTTGATGTATGGGGTCATGCTTGTGTCACTTATGTTGGTTTTTACTATTACATTTCCTTTGTCAACATGTATAGTCGTAATTGCTGGACATATCTCCTTCGAAATAAAAGTGAGGTTCTTACTGTCTTTGATGCTTTTGTTGCCTTAGTAAAAACACAATTCTCAACTGTCGTTAAGGCTGTGCAAACTGAAGGGGGTGGTGAGTTTTCAGTCATTAATTGGGAAGCTTAGCTCTTTGGGAATTCAACACCGTGTCACCTGTCCGTATACGTCTCAACAAAACGGTGTTGTTGAGCGCAAACATAGACAATTGCTTGAGACTGCTTTATGTTTACTTGCTCATGCTTCATTGCCTTTAAATTATTGGTCGTATGCTGTATTGAGTGCTACCTACTTAGTTAATAGACTGCCCTCGTCTGCCATTAACAATATGTCACCTTTTTAGAAATTAACAGGAAAGAAACCTGATTATAACTTTCTTCGGGTGTTTCGATGTGCGTGCTTACCATGCTTAAGGTCGTATAATAAACATAGGATGGAATTTAGGTCACAACAATATGTTTTCTTGGGCTATTCACCAAAGCATCTCGGATATCAATGCCTTGGTCATCATGGTCGAATCTATATCACTAGACATGTGAAGTTTGACGAGAATGTATTTTCTTTTGCAGCTTCTACGTCTGACAGAGTGCATCAAAAATCCTTATTTCAGTCCAGCCTCGTTCCTATTATTTCACCTGCCTCTGACACTACATCTCCTGTTGCGCAAGACTCACCAGGGTGTTCACGTTCTTCCATGTCACATGGTGATTTGGGTGCTGCAATGAGTTTGGATGAAACCCCTTGTCAAGCTCCTGTGACACAAGTTGAGCCGCGGGCTGATGTTTCAAACATTGAGTGTGCTGCTGGAAGTTCTGGCAGTGAATTAGGTGCTGCTCATTCCTCTGATGGTTCTCATGGTAATATTCCCCATGATGACAACCCTGAAGGTTCGTTAGTTGTTGTACGTGTGCACTCTAATGCGAATGAAGCTGTTGCACTTGGTGAAATATCTAGTGAGGTCCAGGAAGTTAACATGACAGAGCCTATGTTTGAAAGCACCTCAGCTGCAAGTTCCGAGACAACTAATCTCCACAACAAGCATGCTATGGTCACGCGAAGCAAACATGGTATATTCAAGCCTAAAGTGTACTTGTTAAACAGTGATGAGGTACCTAAAAATGTGCATGAGGCCATGGAGATTCCTGAATGGCGAGATGCAGTGTTGGCTGAATACTCGACTTTCTTGGCAAATAAGACATGGGAGTTAGTCCAAGCTCTGATTAATCGTAAGGCCATTAGGTGCAAATGGCTGTTCCGGATTAAGAGAAATGCTGATTGCTCGGTGAATCGATATAAAGCCCGGCTGGTCGCAAAAGGGTTCTCTCAAGTTCCAGGACACGATTTTACGGATACATTTAGTCCGGTAGCAAAGTCTCTTACCATCAATTTACTGATATCTCTGGCTGTCACAAATGATTGGATTGTGCATCAAGTAGATGTTAACAACGCGTTCTTGAAGGGTGATCTTCATGATGAAGTATTCATAGTTCAACCACCGGGGTTTGAATAGAAAGATGCAACCGGTGGTCTCTTAGTTTGCTGATTAGTCAAAGCTCTCTATGGACTACGTCAAGCACCTCGGAGTTGGTTTTTCAAACTCAAGACTTTTCTTCTCTCGCTGCACTTCAAGTGTTCTCTTTCTAATAATTCCTTGTTTGTGTACAAGGAAGGATATGTGATTACATATGTCGTTGTTTACGTTAACGATATTCTGCTCTTTGAAAGTTCTGCAACACATATTGGCCATGTCAAACAACAACTTCATGCACAATTCTCTTTGAAGGATTTAGGCGCTGTCGATTATTTTTTGGGCATGAAAGTTACAAGATCACTAGTTGGGTTCTTTCTTAGCCAACGAAAGTATGTCACTGATTTACTACAGTCCACTCAGATGAATGAAGCTCGACCTGTTGACACACCTATGGTCGTCTCGCCTAAGTTGCATAAGAACAATGGTGAGCTCTTTTCTGATGTAACTAAATATCGTAGCATTGTTGGCGCCTTTTTATACATATGCCATACGCGTCCTGATATATCGTTTGTTGTAAGCAAAGTTGCTCAATATATGCAACAACCCACAGTGATGTATTGGGGGTGCAGTAAAGCGTATATTGCGCTATCTCAAAGGAACTCTTGACTATGGTTTATGTTTCACAAAATAGAATGTCTTTCCTAATCCCGTAGCTTTCTCGGATGTCGATTGGGGGAGTGATGAAGACGGCATACGATCTATTTCTGGCTACTATGTTTTCTATGGCTCTCACTTGCTTTCGTGGAGTTCCAAGAAACAACGATATGTGTCTCGCTCAACAGCTGAGGCCGAATATCGTAGCCTAGCTGATGCAACGTCTGAACTTTTGTGGGTAAGAAATGTTTTGTGTGATATGAGCATTGAGTTATCGCAGTCACCTATAGTTTGGTGTGATAACACCAGTACTATTGCTATGGTTGCCAATCCAGTAATACATGCAAAAACCAAACATGTCGACTTAGACTTGCATTTCATTTGGAAAAAAGTGTTGAGTAAGGCCTTGCAAGTAAACTATGTCCCTGCACAATCACAAATTGCAGATATCCTTACTAAACCCCTTTCGGCTCAACTATTTGCTGAATTACGTTTTAAGCTTCATGTTCTGCCAATGTCAAGTGTTTCAGAAGAAGAAAGAAAAGAAGCAAGATGAATGTTAGATCATATGGAATGGTGAGTTGCATGCTCTAGAAGGTACTCAACTTTCTCTAAAAATTTCATCTTCAGTTACATTGCTTCTCCAGAAACTTGTATCACTGTAACTATTTCTGTTAGATAGTTTATTTAGTGGGTTGTGTTGAGTGTGTAAAAGTTCTATTATTTACACCCTTTTTAACCCATATTTCTGCTGCATTCAAGCATCATTGCATTGCATTTAGGTTAGTTTACAACATAACATCACAAATATATAAAAGGCACGGATTCTACTAAAAGATGGCGTATTTTGCAGGTTACTGCCATAGTTGACGAGGAAGGCAGGCGCAGGACAGAGAAGCAGAAGAGCTGAACTGGACAAGCAGACAACGAGGATGAAGCTGCCATGGAGCTGTCGTGACAGCATGGTGACAACAACCTTATGAAGAGGAAAAGCAAAGTGGACCTCGATAGATAGAGAAAAATCTGCTCGTCTGTCGAGTGAAAGCCAAATATTTTTCCAAGCCCCAGATCAAAAGATATGACAAGCCAAAGCTCAAGGAGAGGAAATCCCTAGAAACAAGGATGGCGGCTGCAAAGTAGGAACTTTAGAGATTAAGTCTTTATTAGAATCTTACTTTTAATTAAAGTTGTAATCCTTGTTAACTTAGAATACTTGAGCCCAAAGCTTATATAAGGGCATAGATCTTAACCTAGGAGAGAGGATACTCCATACCCCATAACCGACAACCTAAACCCCTCTGTCGTTTACCCGTCGTCGACATGTTCTAAAAACCCCCTAGGGCCACGGGTTGTTTTGTAAAGTAGTTGCAATGGTTGTTTTGTTTTAGGTATTTTTAGTTCAATAAAATAAACTTCAAGTTCTCTTATTTTGGTTTTAATATCTTGCAAGAGCATCGGGAGAGCATTGTGAGGTTATCTATTTACTTAGCATCGGGAGAGTTAAGTATACGAAAGAAATAAGAGCAAGTTCTCTAGTTTATAGTTGAACTATCTCGTACCTAGGGATAGGGCGAGGTTAAGTGGCTAAAGAAGAATTCATACACATCGGTGTTCATCCTTCGATTCACGCCGGGAGGTATCATCAAAGACGTGATCATCGACAGACTTGGACCTAGGGATAGGCCAAGGCAGATCTGGGATTCTTGCCAAACTTAAAGCACGGAGTTGGTGTGTTCGCTGCCGCGACAGCCAACGGACAGCCGCCGCGACGGGCACGACGACAGAACTGGAGTTCCTAAGCAATTCAATACCTGCACTACTGAGCAATTCAATACCAGCCCATTCTCTCTATCTTGATATCTCAATTCTTTTATTTACGTTTTCTTCAATATTTTCGTGACAACTTTCTAAAATATTCCTTTTTCTTCGTGCAGTGAAATAAGGTGAGCTATTAGCCCAATCCCTGTGGAGACGATATCCGATACTTCGTATCACTTTACTACTTGCGTCGTGTACACTTGCACTACAATTGCGATAGACTCTTTTACACGCAACATGTTGTTATCCAGCTGGCTCTACAGTCAAGTCCATAGGGTTGTTAGTGGACCTTGTATAAGTAGGCCACAGGATACAAGGACGGATAAGAATGTAACCCATATTTTTAGAAATGAAATAAACAATCTTATTTTCTCTCAAGTCTCTGTTTGGATTCGTCTTTCATCTTCTTCAATCAGCTTTGTATCTAGCCCTAGATTCAACAGTCAAGTTCGTCAGTTTTAAGCAAGATTGCCATTCTAAGGAAGCTCGATTTTGCAAGGATATCGTCTCCCTCTTGTTTGCCTTGCAGGTTATGTTTAGTGTTGTCCCCTTTCATGTATGTCGAGCTTAGGATTAAATTTCCTTTTTGTGAAGTCAAATCAGTTAGGGTTACGTTTTCCTGCGGCTTTGGTGACAAGGCCCAATCCCACTACTGGATTGGGAGCCTGCCTCCGGATAGAGCTCTCCCAGACGAACATGAATTTTGTTTACGCCCTTTCCGATCCGATGTCGTCTTGTGGCGGTTATCTTTTTGGCTTTGATTGGCGTCATCTTAGCCTTGTGGGCCTGCGTGCCCCGTTTCTGGATAGGTTTTTTGTCTTTGATGTATTGTACTCCCTCTACATTGCTCGGCTTTGCATGGATACCGTGTTTTGTCGCTTGATTACCTCTTGGCTTATGTCGGTTGTTGCCTATTTGTTTCCTGCACTCCAGGTGCATGGGGTTGGACCCCTTTTATTTTAATCGAATTTCGTTTCCCTTTTGATCAAAAAAAAAAATTAAGCAAATCTTATGTGCAATAATAATGATAATAAAACATATGAAAAATTACAAATTTAGTACCTCAACTATGCCTGTGATACTATTTTAATACTCAACTATTATTTTTGGTAAAATTACACCTAATTTTATGTTTTTGTTCTGTTTTGGTACCCCAGTCGTTAAAAATTAATAGAGATGATGACGTAGCTTGGTATAATCACAATTTTACTCCAAAATAATTATATATTATCAATTTAGTCCAAAATCCATCAATTTAAAACATCATCTTAATTTTTGGGGTAAAACATCATCTTAATTTTGATTAAATTATGTCTCATCCCTTTCCCACCCTTCGTATTCTCGTGGGTATCCAGATTGTGGAGTTTGGGTCCTCCAATGGACCCCGCATTAGCCCCACATTGTTCCACAAATTCTAAAGTTTTGATTGTCCCCAGCGTGTTTTTTAAACTCCAAAACCCAAAAAAAGTGTTCGACTGAAAGAAGAAAAAAAATGAGAATTTATAATTTTAATCCAAAAATTAAAAATAATTTTTAAATTGGTAGAATTTTAGACTAAATTGATTGTATAAGTTTTTGGACTAAAATTGTTATTAACCCAAGCCACGTCACTATTTCCGTTAGTTTTAAACAATAGAATTACCAAAACAGAACAAAAACGTAAATTAGGTACCATCTTGCCAGAAATAATAATTAGGTACCAAAACAATAACATGAGCATAATTAAGGTACTAAATATGTAGTTTTTCCTAAAACATATAAAGTTAAAAAATCTTGGATTTTTCTGTTGAGGCCCAAAGTGCTAAAGTGAAATCATAGTTTGCTACCGAAATTGTAAGTCCAGCTTTGCCAACTTCTCTTTTTATGGCATTTTTGGGCCTATTTTGTTTGGCCCCTCTCAGATTGGCCACCCTAACTTTTTACCATTACATTTCTGACCCTCCGCAGAAAAGAAAAAAAAAACTACTGGAAAGTATTAAAAAAAAATTACTGGAAAGACCTTCCAAAGTTACTGCTGAATTGTCATTGTAAATTTTATTTGACTTTATTTATTTGCATGTTTATATTTAAAATGTTATCTATTTATATAAAATTTATTTGGGGTGTAAATATGCATCATATTCTGGTATTTTTTTATGTAATCGTTAGTATGTAATTTATCAATTGATTGATCTAAATTGAATATTATAGTATGCAAAAGTCCATTATACATAGGACTTTCTTAAAATATTCAATTCGTAATGTCAGAATTTAAACATTGAAACTATAAAAGAAATGAAGGTGTCGTAGTCCTTAATTTTTTTGGTGTAATAATAATTTCGGTTGATATTAATTTGAATACATGCCAAATTTTATTCCCTCAAATTTTAAGATTAAATATTTATTAACACCCTATTAACTTTGGGATTAGATGATTTGATCTCTTTCACTGTCTAATTTTAATTTTATCTTAACGGAACGTGAAACCAGAGTCAATTTTTGGAGACGAAGGCGGACGTCGGTTATGGAAAAGCAAAAGAATGAAGAGGTTGGAGTAGGACTGAATTTCCAGGAAAGAAGATTAACAATACCTGTAATTGACGCGATGATAGAAGAGGCAAATACAGATTTATTGGGTAGTTGTGCAATTGGATGGTGTCTAAAGCCAATGACAATTGCAGAATTGGCGACGGAATTGAGGACCGCCAAATTACATGGCTTTTTGGTAATGCAAATTGCGGGTTCTTGTGTACTTCTTGTGTTTAAGGATACTGAATTACGCCGTCAGACTATGAACAATGGATTGTTATCTAAATGGTTTGAGTCTTTGAGAAATTTCTGAATTGGTCTCCGGATATACAAGTGGGGTCTCGACGTATATGGTTTGAGTTATTTTATCATAAATGTTATGTTTTTTATGACAAAATATTTTTATGACATTATTGATATAATTAATTGTGACATATTGATATTTTGCCACTAATATAATAATAGTTGTGATCATTACATTTCTTTTTACAATTAAATTGTTACTACAATAGACATTTATAACATGATTTTGTTTGTAATTAAATCTTCGTCACTGATAAAGTACACATATTGGTGCCAACTTATATTTTGGCGGGAATACAATAATAGTGAAAACATACGAAGTTATCACTATTATTTTAAATTGTTCTTTCAAAAAGATTAATTGTCACTTAAAATTTTACTTTATGTTACAATTTTTTTGTCACTGTTAAACATTTTGAATAATGTCGAATTGGTTTTGTCACAATAATAAACTTATTTTTGTAACTATTAAAATTTCTACTTATATAAACTTGTTTTTTGTGAACATTAAAATAAATTTTATTACAATAGCATTTTTTACAAAAAAAAATTATTAATAAGTGATAAAAATATTTTAAACTCATCAAAATATTAATAAAGAATTACTGACAATGTACAAAATTTAACTTTAATATAATAAAAATGTAACACCCGAGTTTAGGGGTCGGGTGAAATTAAAATATTATTTAGGCCTCGTATTTCCAAAACAATAAAATGAATAAGTTGGGCTTGGTTAGAATTAAACCCAATGACCATGAATTTTACACTGTTATAATAATCCATGTTCATTAAGGGTAAAAATGTTTTTGGCTTTTAAAATAAAATAAAACAAATAAAAGATTTCTTTTCACTCATCTTCTTCCCCATCCTCTTCAAAACTAACGACACCCTTCTTCTCTCCATGAAAGTTTACTATTCCATTTTCTCCTTGCCTTATATTTGAAGATTTTTGAAAGGTAATTATGTTTTTGAGTTGTCCTCATCTTCCCCTTGTTACTCATGTTTTTAGTTTTCAATGAAGCCCATTATTTTGTGTTTTGAGCTTAAATAATAAAAATTCAAATTTTATTAACTTTTGATCAAGCTTTTGATTCCTTGGAGTTAGATAAGTGTTTAGTAACCCAAATGGTCCAACATATCTAATTTTTACATAGTTTTATAATGATTTTCAAATATGAGTTTTAAAGGGGTTTTAGATGGTTCAAATGTCAAGTTTTGGAGCTGTTTTGTGTGGGAAATTGGTGATTGATGATTAAGTGATGTTTGATGGTTGTTTTGGGTGTATTAGATGGCATGTTGGATGTTGGAAATGAGAGTTTTCTGTAAGATTTTTGGGCTGCTCGAAAATGTGGGTTTTGAGAGTGTTCTTGGCTTGAATTTGAGCTTGATTGGTGTTTTGAGTTACAACAATGGTTTGTGTTTGTTTTGGTGATTAATAGAGTGTATTTGATTGTTTATAAACAAGGAATCGTGTTGGTGAAGCCTCACATTCGAATCCGGAACTGTTGGGAGCTTGATCGGTTGTTTGCTTGTGTTTGGAAAGTCCGGTGAGTTGTTCTTCGATTTTAAATTAGTTTTCAAACGTTGGTTCGAGCATGTAGACCTAGGTCGGGCTAGGTAAACCTTCCTAGAGTTGGGATTAGATCGGTAGTCTAATCTCAAGCTTTAGTTTAGAAGACTATGGTTGAACTTATGAGTATTGTGTGATTATGCCTCTTGTTCCATATTTATTTGTGATTGATGATGTTATGTATATTGTGATATACATGTGTGTTGAGGCATGATGTTTTATGCATTGTGATATACGTGTGATTGTTGGAATGTGGATGCATGATGGTGGATCATGGTGAGTACGTGCTAAGCACGGAAATTGGTAAGAATGTTGTGAGGTTGAGCTATGAAATGAGTTAGTATTGGCACTAGTATGTTTGGGTACAAATGATCGATCATTAGGATATTAATGTGCACACGAGTGTCGAAATGCGCGCATGGTCTTGGTGATGGTAGTCATCAAGATACAGTACGGGTACGCCCAAAAATCCCCATTTATATGTTAGTCGGTGATGAGTGGAATCCCATCGACGGGGGGTGAGGATGAGTGGAATCCCGTCCGCGTGAAACGGTGATGAGTGTAATCCCACCTTGAGGTAATGTAATGGTTGAGTTTTTGGATGAGAGTCCCAAAGATTGTTATCCGCGTATTCGGGTAATAGCTAGGTGCCAATACGTTTTGTTGAATGTGTTTCATATTGTTGTATTTATGGACATGCTGAGCATGGCATGATAATTGATGTTATATTCATGCATCATATATTTATGACTCTTGTGGCTTCGAAGGTAAGAAAATATGCATTCTTTCTTAGTTTTGTTGCTCGTGCTTGGACCCAGTATTGTCGAGGTTTGTTTTATGAGCTTACCCTCACTAAGTATTACGCTTACGCTCTCTTTTGTTCGACAATGTAAATCCTTAATTCGTGGGTTGCTTGTGCAAGGAGAAAGGCCTCCAAGTGTGCTATCTTAACCTTCAAGTATGGACTTTTAAGTAATTGATGTAATAGTTAAGCAATGGGGATTTGTGTATGATGCTTGTGTAAAGGAGCTTGTTTAAACTCCTCTAGTATGTTGATGTTTGATTGTGGTTTGTTCATGCCATGTATGTTGGCCTTATGCCCTTACCTTTATGCTTTTGTGCATGTTTAGTTCTAAGGCATGAAACATTGATATGCAATGTATGTCTTTTTATGGTGAATGATTGATTCCTCAATGCATGGCCTTTACATGTAGTTGTGCGTTGATCATGCTTGCAATAGGGTGTATGCCTCTAGAGTTTATGCATGCATGTTAGAGGTCCTAGTTGGTGTCTTTGAGGCAACCTTGTGCCTTAACCAGCTAAAACTTGTGTGATCGAAGCAGGGATATCGATACGGTTGAGCCCGTATCGATACGACCTTCTTGTTTCAGGCCAAGCGTTTCAATACACGAGAAGGCGTACTGATACCATTTTTGCTATAGAAAATTTGAGATTTTGACGAGAAATTGAGGGTATCAGAACGGGCTTAGGTGTATCGAAACAGTCTTCGTAGCGTTGACCACGAGAAGTCGACCGTTGAGGGCGTATCGGTACGGTCAACCAGTGTACCGATACGGTCTCCTCGAGTGGACTTTGGTCAGTTGACCTAGTCAAGGCGTATTGATACCCTCTTTGAGCGTATCGATACGGTCTGCAGTATAAGCTAAAATGGGCTGTTTTTGAATTGATGTTTGGTTGTTCGTCTCACTTGTTGCTTCTGCTGTCGTTGTTTCACATAGGGTGTATCAAAGCCTTTAGACAAGATAATAAATAAAAGAAAGTTTTCTAGGGTCGTTAACCGAAGTGGAGCCTTAACGGGTTTTACCTCGGTTTTCCCCGCGTGTGACCCACTCGGACCGGTCGGCCGCCCATGCCGGGACGAGGGGGTTACAAAAAATATAGAATAAAATACTTCAAATTAAAAAATTTATTTAATAAATAAAGTAAAAAATATGAAATAAAAATCTAATATTGAGACTTAGAAATAAACTTTAAACAGTATATGTTTAGTCATCATCATCATAATTAATAGAAGTAAATTTATCGTAATTAAATTAAGATAGCATGTATAGCAAAAAACTTGTTTATCAAGTCCACAAGCTAAATTAAGTAGTTGTAACCAATAATCATCAAATGTAGAGAAAAATAAATATTACAAAGCTAACCAGTAATTTTCTAACAATTTACAAGTTATTTTATATCATAATAAATATTTTTGTTTATGAAAAATATTAAAATATACAAATAACTCTAAATTTTGAATTCTTCAAATCCATATCAAACACTATTTTTTTTAATTCATAACCAATTTCGAGAAGTTATTATATTCTATATTAATTTAAAGATAATGTTCCATGTTAAAAATTCTATTTTCTTTTAATTTAACCATTTTAAAATTTTTATAATAATATTTAAGCATTTTTAGTATAGAATATATGTTTCTCAGCTCATTTTTAATTTATTTTGGTCTTCTAGCTTAACACAAAATTTTGGGTCCCAATTTTAAGATGCACTTCTACAAATTTTAACTTATATCTCGTACACACAAAAAATAAACTCTACAATAATGTTGTAGGAAAAACAATAATCTTCTTTGTTTCTTTTTAGTTAATTAAACTATACTACAAAATTATTATTAAAAATTATAATTTGAATTTCCGAGTACCAAATTTAAAGGATTGTGAATAGTAAAATTGTTTAAAAATACATGATTGAAAAATAAAAAAATAAATACCATTTTCTATCTTAAAAAGTTACTTATCAACAACAAGTGCTAAAAATAGTATAAAAATAATTTTAAAATAATAAGTAAAAATTAAAAGGTGTTTTATGTTTTTTAAAACACTTGCTTCCCATTATAATCACCATAAACATCCACTTCACCACCATCTCATGATATATATATAATTTAATTTTCTTAATTATTCTATTTTAACTTCTTTCATTCTCACCAACTTTTTTCGCCTTTTTCAAAGAATTGACAATAACATTTACGGTAAGGTATTTTTCCTTTTATTTTTTATGTCTTTTAATTTTACAAATATCATTCATAGATTTATCATTGTATTTTACTATTATGGTTTCAAACTTATTTTATTTTTAAAAAAATAAGTTGATTGTGTTTTCATAACTATTTGGAATGATGATCATTTAATTGATTTTTTCATCTTTATATTTTATATTTATTGCATTAAATTGATTATGTTTTCATAGCTATTTAGAATGGTAACTGTGTTTTTAAATCTTATTTTGTATATTTTTCATACCATTAATATTGTTTTTGTTGTTATATTATTTTTGAGAATTTACCTTGTTCTCTCATTGACTGTTTATTTTATTTTTTGGTGTTAATTATTAATTAGTTTATTACTATTTGGTAAATGTGTTGGTTAATGCATCTTAGTCAAATTAATTAATAAATTTTCGTTTTTAACTAGTTTTATCTCAAATGACATAATTAATTTTGTATACTAATTAACTTATTCTTTCTCTTATTGTTTATATTTTGTAGGGAGATGTTGAAGAGTGAACTTTGGGGTGGAGTACTTGACTTGAACTTCTATTTGAATATTTTGATATCTTAAGATTAGAATATATATTATGTACTATTTAGTTTTTTAGAATTTATTTTTAATGTTATTTTTGATGGTTTAATATTGATTACAATTTAGTTTATTTATTCACTTTAAAATATTATAATTATCCACCTGTATTGAGAAAAATAAAGAAGTTATAGCACTTTTAGGCAATTATATTTTTATTCATGAATGATATTTTTAATAATTTAAAATTTTTAGATATAAAAAATATTAATTGATTGGTGATGAGATAATGCTAAATAAGTCACACATAACCAATAATGAGACATTTATCTCTAATAAAATTACATATGTGACAATTTTTTTACAACTATTAAAAATACATTTAGAGACTATATTCATCACAAATAATAGTCATTATGACGAGTTTTTTGTCATAATTTTATTTTTAGTATCAAATAAATTGGTACAAAGAGTTATTGTGACTATTTAATTTATCACCATTGTTAATGCATATAGTGTCCAATATTTGCTCACATAAATTGTTATTGTGACTTCTTTTCTTTGTCACAAAACATATTTCCTGTGACAAGTACAAGTATCACAATTGCTAATGATTATTGTGTCAAACATTTGTTCATGAAAAAAATAATTATTGTGGCAACATTGTTGGTCACAAAATGTATTCTTAGTGTCCAACAAATTTATCACAATTTCTATTGATTGTAGTGTCAAATATTTTGTCACAAAAAGATAACAAATCGTGACAAACTTTATTTATCACAACATTTCTTATAGTGTCGAAAAAAGTTATCACGAAAGATAGAGTTATTAGTGTCGAAAAGATGACCACAAAAAAATTTACAATTGTGACAATTTTTGGTACTAACTGTCATTAATATAACAATGATAGAATTACTAGTAACAACAAGTGACGAATTGAAAATTTTATCACTATATATTATATTGTCTAGATTTAATATTTTTAGTGACCATTTTTATTGTTACTATAAATGCTTTTCCTTGTAATGAGGGGATAAAGTCGAAGGTAGGGGTGTTGGAGAAGAAGGTGGGGATGATTGATAGGGTTCAGAGTTTGAACCGTAAGGAGACGAGGGCGTGAAAGGATGTTGATCATATTCATTACTCTTTGATGGACTTAGGATTGAATCTAGAACCTTTAGTTACGAGGGCTCCAGGTTTGAATTTGATTCTTGTCACGAATGATGCACATCATGTAACACATGTTTTGGAGCTGAGTCTTATTGGGTCGGATAGTGGTGATTACGAGCTTTTGGCGAGTCTGGTAATACAAGTGAACGTCCAGTGACTATGAAAAAAAGAGCGTGGGAGGCCGCGCAACAGGGAATCAGTGATTAAGGAGAGTGTGTTAGATTCAGATAATAAGATGAGACAATAGCAATTGTTACGTGATGCGGAATCGAGTTGTTAGTTGTGCAAGCTGGTTGTAATTTCAACTTTAAGTAGAGTTGAAGAGATTATTAAAGATATTTCACGCATTATGATGGATCATCAAAAAGTGAAGTGAAGTATGAAGATAAGACAATGTTGGGTGGCATGTGTTGCTTCGGTTTTGTGGTTTCTTTGGTTGGCTCAAAAATTCATTTTTTTTGTTGGCTCCCGATGGCGTGACGAGGTTTTTCGCTCTTGGAAATTTTGAGAAATTTTGGTGTTGATTGATGCTCATGTGGGGGCCTTGTTTTGGGTGTGTTTTGCACATGTTTTTCGTGAGGAAATGGTCTGGCTGATGCGCTTGCTAAAGAGGAGTGGATCGTGCAATTTTGTTTCGTGGTGGGTGGTAGAGTGGTCCTGTTGGATCGCTTGGGGCCATTGCCCGGGCGTGTGTGTGGTTAGGATGGGGCAATTTCCCTGGCATACATGTCATGTTTTGGTGTTGAGCGTTACAAGTGATCGGTTTTACTAGGTCGTTTAGGGATATTAATCTTGCGTGTGTGCGGTGAGGAAGGGGCAATTTTCCTGTCATACCTGACATGTTTTGGTGTTGAGCGGTTCAAGGGATCGAGCGATTTTGATGGTCGATCCTTGTTTAGGTGTTGGTGCTTTGTTGGGGCTAGGTGTTTGGTTTTTAGTTTTTTTTTTTTTTATGTTTATATTCGTGCAGACACTCTTTTCTTCCGATATGTTTAAGGAGGATTTTAATGATGCCTATGTGAATATTTGCTTTTGTATAATTTTCTTGAAATAAAATCGTACAAATTTGCTGATAAAGAATAATTTTATCTTGATCATATGATATTAAATTAAATTATTTGTATTTTGAAACAATCTATTTGGTTATTAAATCAACATATTAAGATGATTCGAATGTGAATAAAACATTTTCACGTACCAATGAGATTGGTCCAAGTGTTAAGTATCTTGGTATCGCTTAAGCAAGGTCTCGGATTCGAAGCGTTGTGTATGCAAAAAATCCTCGCTTAGAGACTTACTCACCAAAATTAAGTATGCGGCGCGAGTTAGTTCGAATTATTTACGAAAATATTTCTGAAAATCATAAGAAAAAAAACATTTTCACGTTGTGAATGTATAAGATATGGATATATTTTAACCTCTTTTGTGTTAATGCGTTGGTTATTTGTAATTGAAAAAGACCACTCAATTCACCAACTCCAATTTTAACCACTAACATAAATGTTTTTTCCACCTCATCACAATTGGCACTAATCTTCAGAGATTAGTTAAGAATCCATCTTAATTATTTTAATCTAATTTTCTGTAGCTTAAAAAGTGGTAGCCAACAATTTTAATTCCCCATGAAAACCATGCCTGGTTTTGGAGACGCCGACAATGATGGATCTTTGTGTTGGGTAATGTGGATATGGATGAATCACCTTTTCTGCAAAGAGGATAAAATTTCGAGTATGTAAGGTTAAGAGTTCGAATCCTGACATTATGAATAAAGAAAATTTTGATTAGAAGAATTATTTTCATAATGAATTTCTGCAAAACTCGATCTAAAAATTAATCGATTAATGACTAAGATACCATGGTCATACCCAAAAAATTCAAGTAAAAAAACAAACAAAAAATAGTAAGATGAGAGTTACTAATTGATGAAGAAATAGGTGCTCTTATACACACAAGTCTCCAATTTGGTCAAGCAAGATGAATAAAATACATTGTTTCATCCGTCTTAAATTCTTTGTCCCTTGTTTTTTTAATGTTAAAGAACAATGATTTTAGATAGAGTTTTGAAATATTTTTTTTTGCCCTCCATGTTGCTAGAATTTTGCTCTGATTAATTCGAATCAACTCGCGTTCCACACTTGGTTATAATGGGTGAGTCTTTCGGTGGAGATTTTCTGCATACCTCGAACGCGAGACCTACTTAAACGATACCAATGCGCTTAACACATGGACCAAAACAAATAAAAAATGGAGTTTTGAAACTTTTAATAGAATTAATAAAATGATTTTTTCTAGATTAAAAACAAAAACCAATCATGAACGATAAATTGGAAACCTAAAATACATATGAACCAAAAGCAAAGTATCACTATCAAAGATTTTGAATACAGCAAGGTTCCAACCTGTTTCCATTGTTTAGGAATAGAGTGTTGTAATTGTCTTTTCCTTTAGGGTTTGTATTAGTTAGAACCTTACGATGTTAATGTACAACTCATACGTAATTTCGATGTAGACTTGATACATTGGATTGCGATAGACGTTATTGTTAAAAGATTTTGTTGAAACATGATCCAATGAACTGTTTAATAGAATGTCTGCATTCTTAATTTAATAGATTAATATTGGAATGCTGTTTTATTGCCGAATAAAATTGTAATGGTGTCATGCATAATTTATTTCTTGGGAAGGTGAGGTAGTATTTAGCATTTTCTTAACCGTCAATATCTGATTTATTAATATGTTAATTTGGATCGAATTTTACAAAAATTTATTATGAAACTAGCCTTTTAATTTAGTTTTTTTCATTTGTAACGTTAAGATTTGTACTCTTAATTTTATTTAAAAGACTTAATATCTCATCCTGTTAGACTAAATGATTGTTGTTGAAGTATTGAGCATATTTGTTATGTGAAATTATCCCATTTTTCAACGGCGGATAAAGGAAGGGAAAGAGGTTGCTTGACAAATTCATTTCTCCGAGTGATGGGCAGAATAGGCGATACGTGTGCCCTAAGGACACGTTTAATGGGCCCTTTTATTACATAACCCCAAAAGCCTTTGCTTAGGACATATTCACACCCATTTCCCCCCCTTTCTTTTTCAATCTTAGTGGGTTGCTTCATTCTTGTCTCATGAATTTCTACCCTACTCAATTTACCCATCTGCCCCTTTTGTTCGATTCTCTACGTACATAGATTACACACTAAAATTACTCTAAAATTTTCTAATTAATTTTTTGGGTAAAATCACTTTTATTAAATTTATTAGTTAATTAATTCAGATCAAGTATTATAAAGATTTGTTGTGAGGATGAACCTCTCAACTCAATTGCTCTATTCATAACTCCAAAATTTTAAATCTTTAATTTTACTTTAAAAAATCTAACAATTTATTCTGTTAAACCAACCGATTCTCGGCTAAATTCCACCTGATTGCTAAGATTACTAATGGAAATTGAGGTGATGAAAAAGGGTATTTTGGGTGTTCAATTCACAAGGAAGCTTCTCAAATACAACCAATAGGGCTAGTAATAATATCAGTAGACCCCTAAGAAAGAATCTCTTTAGAAAATTGGGGGCAAATTCGGTACCTTACCGAGAAAGCAACAGCATGTTATTTCCTCGTCCTAATCCATGCACTGTGGAACATACTATAAATTCAAAGCTCCCATTTCACCCCACCATTAAAACCAGCAAGAAACAAAACAAGATTCGCAACAGATAGACCTCTGAGTATCTAAAGATGAGGCCTGCAAGCAACTCGACGGCAGAGGCTACCGGAGCTGTGTTCCGGCACTGGAACTCCCCCCTCCCGTACCTGTTCGGCGGAATAGCAGCGATGCTAGGACTCATTGCAATAGCGTTAGTTATTCTAGCTTGTTCATGGAAGGAATCGTCGCAGGGTGAGGAAGCTGAAGAAAAGCCGGCGAAGCAAGGGGTGGCCGCCATGCAACTTGAAATGGAGCCCAAAATTGTTGTGATCATGGCGGGTGATGAAAACCCCACGTACATCGCCAACCCAATTCCCCGTATCGAACAACAAGTTTGAAGCGCTGGGTGGATTACTAAAGGAGTTAAAAACTTAATTTGGCTTTCAATCCTTTCTTCTTCTTTTTGGTAGCCAATTTTCAAGTCCAGAAGATGGATGTAGTTTTGCGAGAATATGTAAATGTTGAAGAGTATATTGAAGATGTTAACCTCACTTTTTTATACATAACAAAACCTTCATTCAATTTAACGACCTAAATTTAAAACAATTTGAAGCAAATTAAGAAAGGGAGAGGAAAGAGATCACTGGCGGATGAATGTGGATCGTGGCAAGTGTCCATCCTGAATTTTTTAAAGTTAACATATTTATCTTTAATTTTTTTAATTTCATGAATTAATTCTTAATTTTTTTAATATTTATAACTTGTATTTACCTGAAATTTTAAGATTTTATGTGTCCACCTTCAAAACTATTTCTAGATCTGCCACCGAAAGAGATGATGAGAAAACAAGCAATATTCCTTTGTTGGGGAAAGGGGGCAAAGGCTTTGGACCTTTGGTTATTGGTTTGGGGAGGGGCATTAGCCTAATGAAGTAGGGTAGATTCTTTTTTATTTTATCAAAGAAGTAGGGTAGATTCTATTGAGTATTTGTAGAGTGTTTTTGATGTCTGTCAATTTGAAGTTACTTTCGAATATCATTGCTTGTTCTATGCACTCTGAGCTTCCCAAATCTAGTTGAATTGATTGCTAAATGAAGAGGCAATTCTTTTCTCTTTTTTTTTTTTAATTTTGAGTTTTTTCTTTAAAGATTAGAATAACTTTATCGAGGAATGATGTATAAAAGATTTGAACTTGAAGTTTACTTTAGTTTATTCACGTCGTTATTTTTTGGGTAAACTACAATGGAAGTCACTCAATTATGGGTAACGTTACATTTGGATCATTCAATTATTAGAAGTTACATTTAGGTCACTCAATTATGGGTAAGGTTACATTCAGGTCACCCAATTATGGGTAAGGTTACATTTGGATCATTCAATTATTAAAAGTTACATTTAGGTCACTCAATTATGGGTAAGGTTACATTCATGTCACCCAATTATTAAAAGTTACACTTGGGTCACTCAATTATGGATAATGTTACATTTGGGTCACCCTTCATATTTCGAAAATATATATTGATTTGGAAGAAAAAAAATTATGAAATTGATGTATTTTTTAAATATGAAGGGTAACCCAAATGTAACATTACCCATAATTGAGTGATTAAAATGTAACCTTTAATAATTGGGTGACCCAAATGTAACTTTACCCATAATTGAGTGACTCAAGTGTAACTTTTAATAATTGAGTGACCCAAACGTAACCTTACTTATAATTGAATGACCTCCGTTGTAGTTTACCCTTATTTTTTAAAGTATTATTTCTCGCATTTTTCGAGTGAACTTACTAAAAAGAAGTATTGTTACTTTTCTTCTTGTATGGTGTATGCGACTTATGAAAAAACTAAAAAAATAAATTGATAATTACTATAAAAAATTGTCCCACTAAATTTATTTCTGATTGACTTTTTAAACTTTGACTATAATTATTTTAAATAATTTAAATAATTTAAATTTTATAAAAAATATATTTTAAAATTAAAGTATGTTTTAAAATATATATTTTCATATTTTTATTAATAATAAAATTTAAATAATAATAAGTCAAAATAAACAAAAAATTGACCTAAAAAAAGTTAATAGTGGACAAATTTAATGTAACATAATGAACACATTTTTTAATGCTTTCTCTTTACACAAGAAAAAATGGTTATATGATAAAGTACGAATCGATTGGATCTATGATTTTTTTTATCACGTGTATATAGTTGAAAATTGAAATTTTACCACTAAATTTAATAGAACCATGAATTTCGATGGTTGTCTAAATACTCAACTTTATTTTCTCACTAACTTTATTTTGAAATATTTTTGAAACAAAATTTAATGAAAAAAATAATCTTCAAATTTTATTTTAATAATTAAAACGATTGAATAAAGCATTAAAAAATAGTTTTACTAGTAGAATAAAAATGGTTTAGTTTTAATGTTTTATTTTTTCATAAAATAAAATTTTTATTCTAATTTCTAAAGTTTTTATTTTAATAAATTAATCTATTGTTAATAATTAAAATAAATATTTAGAAGAGTTTTGTTAATTCTGTCTTAGAATCTTCCAAAATCAAAGTCAAGTGAAAAAATTCAATTAAAATTCAATTATTTTAGTTGCAAATTTTAATTCTATGAAAGTGAAGTAGTAAGTTTGCATATGTTTTAATATAAAATGACAAAAATCAATAAAAATAAAGTATATATAAAGATAAATTTGAAACCACACATAATATGGTGACAAATTTATCCTTTTTCTTTCGTTATTTCTCTTAGCATCGAGAAGGCCTAAGAAATCAGTAGAATTCTTTTCCTGTCAATTTCTATAAATTAAGTCACAATAGTCAATGATTTAAACTTATGATAGGAAAAAGAAAACACAAATATTAAATAGATTAATCATTCCTATATATAATTATATAATTCATCTCTATTCAAAAAATATATATAATTCATCTGAACCCAACAAGTGCTCTCAGTGGAAAAACGAATGATGTTCATCTTAAGAGAACAAAGTTTAATCATTTTGTCTGTGAGATGTGTGTGCGTTGTTAAAGAGTTAATAATATCTATGAACATATGCTACATTGTAACCAGTAACCACCTTTAAACCGTATAAAATTTATTTTACACAAGCCTACATATATATATACTATAAAATTCAAATCATGATTTCTAAACTCTAGACACTAACTTTAAAACCTAAACTTTTAAACTTTTAACTCTACACCAAACTTCTAACCCCTAAAATTAAAAAAAAAAAACTTGTAATTTACATAATTTGTGTATTAAAAAAGTTTTTAATATACAAATAGTTTATAGATAGTAATGGATTGGAGTGAGAGACGTGGTGGCTCGAAAATGTGGTGTTTGCTAATGTCAATATTGGAAGACTTGAAAAATAAAGAAAAGAGTAAGTGAAAAGAGGGTAGTTGTTTTCTCAACATCGTCAAATCAATACAAAGGAAAGTGCAATTACACATCATCTTTTGTTTAGTGGGAGACATTTGAAATGATAGTTTCCACCACAATACAAATTTGCTTACCTATTCCCTTTCCCCTCATTTTTGTTGAGTTTCCTGCTGAAATTGATTGGAACTCACCCATTTTGTTTTTCTTTTAATTGAAAAAACTGGTTGTTTTACTTTTTGGTTATCTAATCGGCTGCTTTGGGTCCTCAAATCCTTGCAATTTAAGTCAAATTTGTCAGAATTTGCTGCAATTTGGACGGCCACACTGAGAGTAGTGGAATTAGATATAAGATGGTGAGTTAAATGTGCTGAATTACATCATAAGTGAATTACAAAACTATGATTTAATAGTATAGTTTTAAGGGTTAAAATTATAGATAACTGTCACGTTTGAAAAGAGCAAGATCATTAATCTCACATCGAAAAGGAAAAAGAAAATTTTGAAACATATAAACAGTGACGCTGCACATCTTATCAAACATGTTTTTTAGGAAGAAGATAATAACCCTGTAACATAACGCATACTTTAAATTTTGATGAATGGGTTAATTATATAAAACGGTCCTAATTTATAGTTTTGTATTTTATAATCATCAATATAGGAATTATTAGTTGATTAATTCGGATCACGTACTGCAAGAGACTCATTACGGGGTTGATTTATTTAAACTCAATTTATTTATTTTATAATGCCAAGATTCGAACTTTGAAAATTTAGTTAGAAATTTTAAATGAAGCCCTATTTTTTTAAAAAAAGGTTTCATTACTGTCCAAGCAATTGATCTAAAAAGTATATAGGTGGGAGAATCTTAAGGCTAGGCGTTTTCTTATTTGCCTATCTACTAAGATATTTTTTTTTTAAATTGAATCCACTAATTTTATTAAATGAGGGAATATCCGAAGTTACAATAAAAATTTACCACTAAGTAAACGAACATCTAAATTCAGATACAAACTCAAAAATTAAATTATCGGCTCTAGATCATAATAGGACCATACAAGAACATGTAAGAACCTAATTCAAAGACTCGAACCAAAAGATCATTACCAAAAAGGTCAACAAACACCATTGACAAATGCATATTATAGTGAACGTACGTTGACAAAAAGGTCATTACCACAACTCAATCGCGAATAAATGGTAGATGTAATCGCGTATCCAAATCCGATTCAAGGGCCCGACACAGGGAGATCAACAACATAATAAAAGAAGCATCATTTTGATCAGTCGTGGCGACGTCAGATCCAACCATGATAGAAAATAAATAACAAAAAAACGTACTAAAAAGCAGAAAAACGTACCAAACGATAGAGAAAACGTGTCATGAAGACATATTTATTAAATTAAAAAACTGAAAAATAAAAAAACGAAACAAACAAATAAAAGTGAGGGGCCGACGGTCGACAAAACAACTCTAAAGCTGTTGCAGCCGCCGACCTTAGCTTAAACTAAAATGAGAGAGTGGCGGCGTTAGAGTGAAAATAAAAAACTAGGGCAGAGGTAGATACTTTTTATATATACACCTTTTTATGTCACGGCCGGGTACAAATTGATGAGGTATAAACTATGTATCGTGTCTTGAAAATATAAATTGAGTGTTTTTTTTTAATTTCTACGAGTTTTATGAAATGTGTTGTGCCGTTAGAATATAAGTTGAAATTATCTTCTTTAGTCCAAAACAGATACTAATTAATCTTGATAGTTCTATAAATTCTAACGGCACAACACATTTCATGCCCTCGAGCCGAGTTGAATTAAATTGTGACATAATATATAATGCCTAAACTAGACATCAAATCTCAAACACTTACACTAGATATTATTGTACATTCAAATATATTTAAATTTACGACTTTTAAAATGTTATAACGATACAAAATGAGTGCTTCAACTTGATTTAGTGGGAGACAATAGAATTAATCAAGGGAAACAAAGAGAAAAAAAAAATGCTAGTGGCTTTGAGGCATAAATGCCCATTTCTCTTTGAATTACTAAACCATAATTAAACAAGATATGATCAAAGCTTAGCAATTGTGGGCGGATTTTGGTTCCCATATGTGAATACAAGCATAGATATGATGATGTAATTTATTTAAGTCTTTTTGATTGATTATGTGAGAAAACAACACTTTTTTCTTTGGATCAAATTTCATTTACAAAATCTTGTTTAAGCATGTTTTTAATTCGAGATACTGTGTATGCAAAAAAAATTTGTTGGAAGACCCATCCACTAAAATTAGGTGTGCAGTGCAAATCAGTTCAGATTAGTTAAGACAAAGCCATAAAATTAGGAGGACAACAAAAAAAATTCCATTTACAAAATCAAGTATTTCCATGGTCTTTGTGGAACAATTCTAAAGGCTATTAATTAATTAGGTAAATATTTAAATCAAGGATAGACGATTTATATATTACTTGTATAAACTAATATTTTAAAAGAATTAAATAAAGGCTAACTTTTTTAAATTAAATAAATAAAAAATGGGTTTTATTTTGATGCACAAGCTGTGTAAATTTTTTTACACATTCCTTTTATAAAATTTAAAATCTAAATCACAAACCCTAGCAACCTAAAACCTAAGCCCTAAATCCTAAACTCTAAATTCTAAATTCTACCCATAAACCTTAAATTATATACCCTACATACTAAACCCCTAAACCCTAACCTAAAACCCTAAACCCTAAACCCTAAAATTAAAGGGCTTGTGTAAACTTTAGTTTACACAAGCTTGTGCATCAAAGTATTTTCCATAAAAAATTATATTGTATACATTTAAAATTATTTGTATGGAATATTTATTGACCGCTTAGAGTCGTATTAAGAAAATTCTTCCTCTAATAATTGTGTTGAATGTGTTCATAAACTTATTGAAATCATGACAAAAGATCTCTCCCATGTGTAATAGTCTCCTACTATTTCATGGTGGGAGGGTGTAAAGTTCTTGGTGAATTCCTTATGGAGCCACCCAAAACATGTGGTTTCAAGAAACAAAACTACAAATACATAAATGACAAGGGTATATATTATATAATGCAAAAATATACTAAAATTATATATAAATACATAACAACAAAGCCATGTTTCTTTTTTCTAGTAAAAGTAAATTAGAAAATTTAAACTATAATTTTACTATTGATTTAGTTTATAAATTATAAATTTATTATTTTTAAAAAAATAAAAATTTTATCTTTTGTGAGAGTCATATATATATATTATTCATCACTATTTTAACAATGTTTTTGAAAACTTTTAACAATATACCAAATAATAACATAATACGAAAAACACAAACATATTTTTGTTGAATAATCTAAAGGTGATTACAATGTAGTATTTGTTCATACACATTCTTAATCTTTTAACAATACGCATACACCTTATAGACAAAACAATTTAAACCCATATCTCTTAAGATAAATATCGTCTGCTTTTCTTACTGTGAAACTTATTGGTTAAAAAAAACACAAACATAATTGCTCAGATCAACAAATCTAAGTAAAAATAAAACTATGGGCTTTAACTTTTTAACTATGGGAAATTGACATGAAATTGTATGGTTTAAGTGGAAGACATTTATGGGCAAGATAATGATGACACCCATGAATGATGCTGATTTCATCAATTATTACTATTTTCTAGTAACTTAATTCATCAATCTAGAACCCCTAGGTGGTTTTATTGGTAAATGATAATATATTTTATTTAGATAATTCATGTTCGAATATCGTGTGTACATTATTAAAAGACTAAAAAAATTAAACAAATATTACCTTATAATCACACTAACATATTAAAAAAATCATTAATCTTAATTAAATATTGTACATATTTTTTATAGAGATGATATTTTCAATTTATTTTATAATGACAATTTATATCACTAACTTACGTAAAAAAAAATCTAATGTCTTATGTCCAGCACTCTCCCAATTCAAATTATATCAAATAAAAATTTTATTTAACTAAAAAAATTTCTCATCTCATTAGATTAATTAATTTTTGGTTATCTTCTAACATTTTTGTTCTAATAACTTTTTTTAAACATGAAAGATAAATCGACAAATATTTGCAATAAAAATGAAGTGGATAAACAATCTCTTCAATTTATCACTAAATTTTAGATATATACCTTCTAAAAATAATTGTTTTTTTTTCATTATTAAATGAAATTAAACAACTAATATATAAATTGTATACGAATAGTCTCTAAATTTTATTCGATTTAAATCTTATAATATATAATAGTATCTGTTCATACATGCACACACTTTATAGACAAAATGACTGAACACAGGTCTCCTAAAATCAACATCATCCGCTCTTTTATTAGAATCACTTGTTGACTTCATATTAAAAAATTCCATTAAGCCCAAAATTAATGCTATTAAGCAGTAATTAGTGACATAAGTTCAACATTAGTGATCATATATGAGACTTAGACATTAACAAAGAAAAATGATCATGAAGCAAAAGGATGAAAAACCTTCTCTTAGAACTCCATGTTCACACTTTCAGATTAACAACAGTTGCTAAATAACTTGATGAAAATTCGAATTAGAAAAAAGGAACGCCACATTCAACACACTTAAACAAGCTTAAATTCGCAGATGGTTTCTAACCGAGACGATGTTGAGATAAAGAGAAATAACCGTACTGTGACACCGTTGAGCACGAGTAATCTGAGCAGATGTTATCACACGCATTCGAAGTTCCGACGAGTACCATTGGAGTGAATTATAAACTTATTTTTCAAAGTTTCGCAATCTTGAACCACTCGGTGTGGAAAGATCCCTCCATATCGACCCTTTCATAAGTATGTGCACCAAAATAATCTCGTTGAGATTGAACCAAATTAGCGGGTAGCCTCTCCCTCCTGTAAGTGTCGAAATAAGCAAGGCTCGATGACATGCCGGGAGTGCTTATACCAGAGTTGATAGCAAGACAAACAACTCTTCTCCAAGCAGATTGCCTGTCAATGATTTCCTTTGCAAACTCGGGATCGACGAGAAGGTTTGCGAGGTTAGGGTTTCTATCGTAAGCCTTCTTGATTCGATCAAGAAAAATAGCTCGGATGATGCAGCCTCCCTTCCATATCCTAGCCAGTTCTCCCAACTTCAAGTCCCAACCCTTCTCCATGCTTTTTGCACGGATGAGATTCATGCCCTGTGCGTAACTGCAAATCTTGGATGCATACAGAGCTTGCCTTACATCATCGATTAATTTTGCCTTATCCACGGTTTGGTCGGTCAAGATATCTCCAAACCCTCCAGATTTGAAGACTTTAGCGGCTTCAACTCTTTCCTCCTTTAACCCACTAAGGAACCTTGAATCTAAAGATGCTGCAATTGTCGGAGCTGCAACAGATAACTCGGCAGCTTGCTGTACAGTCCATTTGCCGGTACCTTTCATGCCGGTTTTGTCCAAAACTTTATCAACTAAATAACCCTCTCCTCTGTCATCCTTAATTCCGAATATATCAGCAGTTATTTCAATCAAGAAGCTCAAGAGCTCCCCCTTGTTCCATTCTGAGAAAACACTCCGTAGTTCTTCATTCGATAACTTTCCAACAGATTTCAGAACATCATAAGCCTCTGCAATCAGCTGCATATCACCGTATTCAATTCCATTATGAACCATCTTGACAAAATTACCCGATCCACCTTTGCCAATGTAAGTCACACAGGGTCCACTATCAGGAACTTGAGCGGCAACCTTAAGAAGAATGTCTTCAATGTATTTATAAGCTACAAAGGAACCTCCAGGCATCAAAGAGGGACCGTTCCGTGCACCTTCTTCGCCACCCGAAACCCCCATCCCGAGGTACAACAAACCCAGCCCAAACATTTCTTTCTCCCGTCTCTCAGTGTTCTCGTACCACTCGTTGCCACCATCAATGATACAATCACCTCTCTCCATGTATGCAGAGAGAGTTTTAATGGTCTGGTCCACCGGGGCCCCTGCCTTAACAAGCATGATTATCACTCGAGGTTTCTGGATCGACTGAACAAACGATTGAGGATCATGAAAACCATACACAGGAAGATCCCCTTCCTGTTTAGCTCTTTCAACAGTCTCGTCAACTTTGGAGGTAGTTCTGTTGTAAACAGAAATGGGGAAGCCTTTCTCAGCAATGTTAAGCGCGAGATTTTGGCCCATAACAGCCAAACCAGCAAGTCCTATTCTTGTAGGTGGAGCCATAGTTCTTCCTATTAAATGTTTTCATCATCATCAGTGAAATCCCCAAAGAAAAAAAGTTTAACAACAAAGAACGAAAACGAAAAATCTATCTTTTAAAAGATTAGGGATATATATAAACCACAAATGACTAGGGATAATGTCCTTGAAACTAAAAAGCAACCATGTCTGCACAGAATTTCCCGAACATTAAGCCTTCCTACTATCATAAATCCGTCACTCCCGGATGAAGGAACCGATTTCAGGTCAACGATACAACTAACAAATTCCTAAACCATCTAAGCTGAATGGAATTTCTATGAACATTTATCCAAAAAAAGGGAATTTCTATGAACATTTAGATACAAATTCATAACATGTTGTGCTGTAGTTATCTCTAAAGTCATAAGATTCAAAACCTAATAACAAAAAAATCAAACAGAATAGAAGAATAGGTGCTAGCAGTTTGTCGGAATCGAATACGAAAACCTAAAGAACTCTGTCATAGAAGATTCAACAAATAAATTAATTAAACTCTCCTTGGATAATCAATGGTAAACTTTACAAATCTATATAACTTCTATAAGAGCACTAAATCATTTGCTTATTCAGATAAATAATAATAATAAAAATTGAACCACCTATGTTCTTCACACTCATAAACTAACCCAGAAAAGAAACTGAGATTTCTCAGATTATACATAACATAAGACGATTGTAAACCACTTCAAATAGCAACTTAATAAATTTTGAATTCATTCAAAACCCAAGCACAAATTACAACTATCAATTAAAAGAAAGAGGAAATTAATAATAAAAAAAGCCCAAACATCCAACTAATTCAGATCAGAATGCTCAAATAAAAGACAGAAAGACAATTTATTTAGCTTAATTAACAACAAAATGGAACTTTGAAACTAATTGCATGTTGGAATTAAACTCACGGATAAAAAGTTTCAAACTTTATTGAAATTCAACATAAAAAAAGACCCAAACCTCCAAAAAGTCGCTTTCGTTCCTGTTTCCTCTGTTTTTTCAGATAGAAAGGCGAAACCAAAGATGTAGGTTTTTAATGAAATTTTGCACAATTGGAAACTTAGAATTTGTTCAAATATATATAGAAAAAAAAATACAAGGAACTGAGCCTAAAATTCAGAACATCCGATTTTCCGATTACCTACCATATGTAAATAAAAAAAAAAAAAAACATGATATCTCATGAAAATTAAATTATTAATATCGAAATTTAAATTTTTTACTTATTTTTAAAACATGATATCTCATGAAAATATCTGGGTAGAAACAAAAAGTTTTCAAAGTTGTTTTAATCTCAGTGTCTAGGGTTTTGATTTAGGAATTAAGGTTTAAGGGTTTAAAATTTAAGGGTTATAGTTAGAATTTAGTGTCTATTTGTTAGAATTTAAGGTTTAAGGTAATATGATTAGAGATTTATGTTTTAACCTGTAAACTCTAAAATTTAACTCTAAATTTAAAATTTTTACACTTAAACTCTTGAACGTTAAACTCTAAATACAATCACTTAAACCTTAAAATTAAAACATTTATAATTTTTTTTATGCTTGTGCTTATAATAATTACCCCTCATTTTATTATCACAACTAATAATTGATAGATAAATTTGGGGTAGTTGGATCAAGTAATGCACCTAACTTTTAACCCAACTAACTGATTAATGAGGATACTTCATTCTATTAGATAACCAATCACTCTTTTCCCCTTTCCTTTTTACTTTTCATTTTGCAATTACTTTTGAGAATTTTTTTTGTATTTTAATTACTTTTCTTAATTTAGATGGTTTTATGAAGCTCATATATAACTTTAAGAATTATTATTTTATACATTTGTGGTGAAAACTAAAAGTTCTCACAAATATCTTAATTTTAGAGTTTTAAAGGCTTAGTTTAGGGGTAGAATTTAGGGGCTTAGGTGTAGAGATTTATAATTTAGGGATAATAGTTAGAATTTAGGATTTAAGGTTAGAATTTAGGGTTTAAAGATTAGGGTTTAATTTTTAGAGTAATATGGTGAGAATTTAGGTTTTAATCTATAAACCTTAAATCATAGCCCTAAATTATAAATTTCAACCACTATCCCTCAATTCAAAACCTATATACCTAAACCCCTAAACCATACACCCTAAATTAAGTATCTAAACCCTAAAACTAAGGCGCTTGTGAAAACTTTTAATTTTCACTGACAGTGTATCAAATAATTATCTTAATTTTAAATGTATTTCTGTTTTTAGGAAAATTCTACAACGGGCGACGAACATTGATGAACACCACTAACGATGAACACCGATGAACACCATTAATTTTTTTTAAAATTTTAAAAATCTAAAGGACTAAAATTATAATTAAAATGATCTCTTAAAAAAATAAAAATCAAATTTAATAGTTACTTTATAATATTTTTTAATAGGTTAAAATCAAATATACACAATTCTTACTCAATTAAAATTATCCATGTCATCTTTTTTCCATGTCATGTGTACACTTGGATTAAACCTTCCAAACCATCATCTTCTTTCTTTTTATCACAAACAATTTGTCCAAATTAAAAAATTAGGGTTTGTTTGTCGGCTTCTCCATTGTATTGCGAATATAATTATCGCCAACAAAAAATTAATTTCATACTCAGAGTAATAATCCTTGTAAATCTAGTGAGTAGTCGAGTACAATGGAAATTAGGGTTTATTATCAACATCAACAAAAGAATTTGACCATTCAATTGTGAATCTCTTTAGTCTCCATATGCCATCCATACATGACCAAGGGATAGCCATTGATACATTTTTAGAGCGAAAATGTTCATAAGAACATGTTGCACCGACTCCTTTGCTTCTGTTATGTTGTGACTTTGTTTATTGTTTTCACACATAAACACAAGATTCCTGACTAGCAGAGAGACATATTTTTCTTTTGTTGTAACATAAATTGAGATTTGGTTGTTTTTGTTCTAAAATCTTTTAAATTTGTGAATATCTACATAAAAAATAATGTAACTTTGATAACTTTGTTAGAGCCTCTGGCGGTGTAAGAGTTAATGCTATCAAAAATTCTTGGTCTTGATTTTGCCATGGAATCTTTATTTTTACAGTAAAAAGTCAAATATTAATTTTTAAATTTAGGTAAATTGTTTATGAGAGAAAGAAGGAAGATGATGGTTTGGAAGGTTTAGTCCAAGTGTACATATGACATGAAAAAAAAGATGATGTTGATAATTTTAAATGGGTAAGGACCATGGATGAGGTGGTGGAAAGGGTTCATGTAATAATTTCTCGTATATTTGATTCTAACCTATTAAAAAAATATTATAAAGTAACTATTAAATTTGATTTTTATTTTTTAAGAGATAATTTTAATTATAATTTTAATCCTTTAGATTTTTAATTTTTTTTTTTAAAAATTAGTGGTGTTCATCGGTGTTCATCGTTAGCGATGTTCATAAATGTTCGTCGCACGTGGTAGACTCATCCCTGTTTTTAAATTATTATAAATAGATAATTATCTTTAACTTCATTATCAATAGAGCAGTTTCATTTGAATATTTTCACTGAGATAATATCACTCAAAATTTATTAAATAATTAGACATATGTCTTGACTGATTAAATTATCGCGTGGGTTGGATTTTTTTATCATCTATAATTTTAATGGAAACATATATTAATTTCTTTAAATAAAATGAAAAAAAGAAAGCATGATTTTCAAATTTTTAAAGTATTGCATGATTTTCAACTTTAAATAAATTAGCTGTCGTATCTCCTTTTTATACTAAACAAATAGAATAAACAATTAATATAATAAATAAATATATATATCTTATATTTTATATTATATCTAATTTTTAATATTCAAACTCCGACAATATTAAATAAACCTTTTTTAATTGAATAATCAAAATTTTGCCACACTATTTTTTTTTGAGGGAGCCACACTAAATATTTAGTTGAACGTGAGGTGGTCATGAGATTGTGGGTTCTTTTATCCACCTACCCTTAAATGAATAAAAAAAATTGAAAACATTTTAGTAATCAAATTTGAAGATTAAGTCGGTTCGTAATCTTGAGATTTTTCTTAAAGAAAAAACTCTTTTTTGTGCATTGAAAAATCAATGGTTGAATGTAAATTGAATATAAAGACACAATTTCATATTAATACCATCCGTTAATCCAGAGGTAGCAAATTATCTACTGAAAGTACGCATACATGCATGCTAGGGGTGGGCAAGACCGGGTACCCGATCAGTTTGCCCATAATTAATCCCGGTCCCGATGTAAACACTAGTTTTATTCCTTTTTTATTATTATTAAAAAAATATGAATAAAATAAAATTAATAATAACAAAATGAGCCCAAATAAAATAAACAATAATAAGCCTAATGAATGTTTATTTTTCAGTCCATTTACAAACCAAAACCCGATACAAAAAACAGAAACCCTAATTAGCCCTCTAACCCTTCTACGTAGCCGTCCTAGGGCCGTTGGATCAAGATCTGATCCAACGGCTGAGATCTAAGCAGAGCACCATTTCAAATCGCGCGTGTGGCACACACGGCGGCCGTTCGTCTTCCTACGCGCGCGTGCACGACACGTCGAAGCTCCTTGAATCCCGCCCGCCACGTGTCTGCATCTGGAGAGAGCCGTGCGACACCCACAACGAATCTCGGCCGTCCGTTCCCGAGCCGAATCAAACCGTCCATCGCCGCGAAATCAACGACCAAGATGCGGCCGACATGCAAGTGGCCCAAAATTGAAGATTAGATTGTTAGAGCACAATGAAAAAATAATCATTATAAAAATCTCTATAATAAACCGAGATGTGTAAAAGGGGAGTTTTTTTACTACGAATAAAAAATAACAAAAAGAGTATTGAGATCTCGAGGTAAAAAAAAGAGGGTCAGGCCTTAGGTTCGGCTCGTATTGTATTCATTAGAAAAATTTAAAACTCGGCCCAATTTAATTACTGATTTTCTGATCTTGTTTGAGTATACGGTGTTTGATATATTTTTGTCATCATAAACCCTTAGGTGGGAACGATTACTTCGCCTCGTGAAGTTGCCACTTCCGTATGGTGTTGTAATACGTTTCCGGGTTCCGATCTGTATACTTCGTAGAGCTTCGCTCTCGTATGGTATACTGGTCGTGTCCCCTGGAATCGATGTCCTCGTGACAGTTCGAGTACCCCTTTGCTCTAGATTCAAACTGCATATAGTTAACCGTAGATCAAACCCCTAAAGAACCATGCCGAAATGCTGTCCGTTTAGTGGGAGCTCCCTAGGCTTGTTTGAATTTACATATCCTTGTGTGCTTTCAGATTATTCCAATTTATTGTCTTGTTTTATTTAACAATGTACTTATTACCTCGCACTTGATTTGTTTAATCTATTCATTCGGTGATACTAACTCATTTTGTTTTTTCTTTTTGTTTCCTTTTTCTTTTTATCGCATACAATTTGCATTACATCACATGCATAGGTGTTGATTCAAAGAAAATTCTGTTTTAGAAGTCAATCAATATGGGAGAGAGGTCCTGTGTCACCAAAAGCGATAATACTTCAGTTTGGGGCTAGTCCAAGCGGATGCAAAAGGAAAAGGGAGACAATTTGAGTGCCGGTCACGTGTCAGATGTCATTAGGCATACCACAATTGTCTCTACACAAAACGACCTTTCTGATTTGCGAGAAATATGGCAGAGCTGGGATCAGGAGATGAAACACACTTTTCAACAAGAATTCGGGGATATAGCACTTTTGCTGAATGTTGAAAATGACAAGTATCTGTTCTGAGCCTTGACTCAATTTTGGAACCCATGGTACAATTGCTTCACTTTCGGAAAAGTATACATGATTCCTACCATAGAAGAATATACGACATTGCTCCGCTTTCCAGGGTTAAAAGAATGCAAAGTCTATACAAAGCCAAGAGACCCGCCGACTTTTGTAGAAAACCTAATCGATGTCACTAGAATGAGTGGGAGCTGGTTCCAGGGTAAAATTACAAGGCCATGAAAAACCAATTGCATAGCTTGGAGAAACATTAAGGAATTGATTCAACTGCATTCTGATCCACCCAAAAAGAGGCAGTTGTTCGCTTACGGCATCTATGGGTTAATCATATTTCCCAAAGTACGAGGGCACATAGACTATCTGACAACCGACCTCTTCAGCAAGCTTAAGAAGGGGATCAATCCAACACCAGCTATTCTAGCAGAGACTTTCAGATCACTGACTGCGTGCCGTAAAAGGGAAGGAAACAAATTTTTATGTTGTGTCCCGCTACTAGAAATCTGGATCTGTAGTCATTTTTGGGATTTGAAATTTTTGTATCAAATGTGCATGACCCATTATTCCCCCATAAAAGTATTTTCAGAGGAATACCGGGCTGAAGCAATGACCGAGGAACAATGGGTGTTTGCATTCCGCGACCTCCAAGATGAAACTGTTAGGTGGAAGGTACCATGATTGATAATAGAAGATTTTCTTTACTGCTGCGGGGAATACGAATGGGTGCTTTTTCCTGGAATTTGGGGCGGAACGAGTTATTGTCCATTACTAGTATCACGTCAATTTGGCTCAATGCAATTTATCCCTGCTACTTATGGTTTAAATACCTCTAGCTTCCTGCACGAGGGCAGTGGATACAAAGCACAAGTGTTGAAGATGAATCGTGCCTGGAAAAGCTTACACAAAGTCGAGGTTTACAATGATGGAACCCCTTTTACCCCAGCATATGAATATTGGAGGCTCAATCGGGTCAATGACACCCTTCCGAGTTCAAATCAGGAAAATGTCCAATCCTTGGAGGAGCATATAAGAGATACTCCTTCCGGCTTAGAAAAAGCTAGAAGGGCGCACCAGAGAGAGGTACATGTTCTGGAAAAATGCATCTCAGAACTTGAAGCTGCGAATTATTTAGCATCAGTCGATGTAGACGAATACAAGAACCGAGAAGAGCAACTGGTGAAGGAGGAGAAAGAACTGCAAGATGATCACGAAGAGTTAATACATGAATGGATGGAGTTAAAACAAAACTTGCGAAAGAGCAGCTTAGGTACCACTGCTAAAGAATTGGCCAACAAGCTGGTGAAAGCAAAAAAGAAAACCGATAATTATGCTCGTAAATACGAAGCAAGTCACGAAAAAAGACTGAGGAAATAGAAAGTGCTAATCAGAAGCTAGCCCTTAGTTAAGATCAAATTTAGAATCTAATGGCTCAGTTAATGCAACTGGAATTAGCTCATCAAGACAACCAAAGCCTGGCAGTGCAAAAGATAGCCGAAGTGGATGCAATTACCCACGAGTTGGTCATTAGTCAAACCTTAAATCAAGAATTAATAATCCAAAATGGAGAACTTGGAGCTCAGGTGGGGCAATTAGAAGGGCTTCTGCAGGACTATCATAATCAGTGTAACATCGCCTTGAATTTTGCCCAGGAAGAAAATAAGGCACTAAGGGCAAAAGTGACTGAGCTGGAGGCAGTTTTGCAAGTATGTAGAGAGCAGCTTGCCTCGTTCGAAGAGGCTATACAAGAAGATAATAGTAGAATAGTTTGGGGACTTCAACAAGCCGGCCAGATAATGAGGGACCATCACAGAGCAATGATGGATGTCATGACACAAGCACATAGGGTAGCTCAGTACATACAAGGTCTGGCAAGAGCATCAACTGAGCTGTATGCACGCATTAGCTCGGAGATAGATCTGTGAGCCCGAGTTCGAGCCCTACTTCATGAAGTCAAAGTTTTAGGCGTAGAAGCTAGCCGATATATGTAGCTTATTATCACTACTTTTTGTAATAAAGACCTCTTCTACTAATGAAAGTCTTTCTAAGAATCAACGCCTTTATTGCATTCATTTTCATACATCATTCATTCATTTTTACATTATACATTACATTTAATGGTTAAAACATTAAAATTTAATCGTGGAAAATACTATGGCAGAAAACTAGGCTGCAATCATTCCGCATCAATACGGTACTCGCTTGCAAAGAAAAATAATGAAAGATAGAGTAACTATCCTAGAACAGGGTCAGAAGGACCTCGAGACCCGGTTTAATCAGGTTGAACAAAACATCATAGACCGAATTTCTCAATCACAAGAAGTGATGATGGCTCAGATAACTGCACTTCTTGAGAAAATGGCTGGCAAATGGAAGGTCTGCGATAGTGCTGGTGAAGAGACAGAAGAAACCACATCTTACGCTAGGGTTCAATCTAGCATGCCTACTCTCAAGGAGAAAGTGTACGTCAACACTGCTGGAGTATCGACAGAACACCAAGCTGGGGCATCTACAAAACAACCCATAGATGTGGAAGTGGGTCGTGAAGATGAAATGCCAGACCTGGACGTGGTAGAAAGGATCAGAGCGGAGATAAAAAAGAGATATAAGAAGAAGTTTCGTCTCTTTGAGGAAACATTCGCCGTAAGGACTACATCCTTCTTGCACTAGTTCCATACCCTGATCTATTAGACGTGCCATACACATCTACTGGAATACCTATCGAAAAGGGGACCCGACTTCAAAAAATTTCATCTTAGCTCTTTTATTGCCTTCATCCTCAATTGCGTTCACACCACGACCTCCGTGATTTGGCAAAGGATTAGCAACAACGTTTGGTTCGTCAAACGACAAAACTCCGGTGTTTATTAGATTTTGAACAAACTTCTTAAAGGAGAAAGAGTTCTCTATCGAGTGACCGGGGACACCCGCGTGATATTCACACTGTGCCTTCTCATCATAATAGGCAGAGAAAGAGGGTTTGTATGGAGTAACATAATATGGTTAGACCAAATCAACATTATACAACTGCGAGTATAATTCAGCATAAGACACAGGCAAAGGAATGAATAGCAACTTCTCTTTTTCCTTCTTGGGAGTCCTCTCTTCCTTCTTGTTCGAGTTTTGTCCATTTCCAGTGGAAGCTTGGGGTTGTGAAATGGTGATGTTTGCTGGGACGCAGTAGGTGTTGGTAGCATTCACCTCATTGTCTTTTTTTTGAAGTTTCTTCGGGAATTTTCACCATTGTCGATTCTCCCGCTTTTTATTGCCACCTCGATTGACTCTATCGTCCTCACCAAATCAACAAAATTTTGGTTGGTGTTATTTATCAGGTGATCAAACAGCGCTCCTCTCAACGTATTCACAAACGAGGGTGTAATCTCATGTTCGGGAATAGGTGGTTGAATTTGAGCGGCAACATCGCGCCACCTTTGAGCATATTGGCGCAGACTTTCATTCGATCTTTGCTTCATTCCTTCTAGCGTGATTCGATTCGAAGTCATATCAGTCACATGCTTGTATTGCTCAACAAAAGCTTTTGAGAGATCTTTCCATGATTTGATATTTGCTCGGTTGAGCTGGGTGTACCATCGAATAGCTGAGCCAGTCAAGCTATCCTAAAAGCAATGGATCAGCAGCTTTTCATCCTTTACGAAGGTTGCCATTTTCTGCAGTACATAATTATATGAGCGGAAGGACAAGTAGTTCTGTCATACTTATCAAAATCAGGTGTTCTGAATTTCGATGGAAGAACTAAATCTGCCACGAGGCTCAAGTCACTAGCCTCATTCTCATTTCCGCTTCCTCCTCGCATAGAGTCAATTTTTTCCTCAAATAGACGAAACATCTCCTCATATCTCTTTTCTATCTCTGCTCTGATCCTTTCCACCACGTTCAGGTATGCCATTTCATCTTCACGGCCCACTTCCACATCTATGTGTTGTTTTGTAGATGCCCCAGCTTGCTGTTCTGTCGATACTCTAGCAGTATTGATGTACACTTTCTCCTTGAGAGCAGTCATGCTAGATTGAGCCCTAGCATAAGATGCGGTTTCTTTTGTCTTTTCACCAGCACTATCACAGACCTTCCTTTTGCCAGCCATTTTCTCAATAAGTGCAGTTATCTGAGCCATCATCATTGCTTGTGATTGAGCAATTCGGTCTGTGATGTCTTGTTCAGCCTGATTAAACTGGGTCTCAAGGTTCTTCTGACCCTGTTCTAGGCTAGTTACTCTATCTTCCATTATTTTTCTTTGCAGGCGAGTACCGTATTGATGCGGAATGATTGCAGCCTAGTTTTCTGCCATAGTATTTCCCACGATTAATATATTTTTATTGTTTTAACCATTAAATGTAATGTATAGTATAAAAATGAATGAATGATGTATGAAAATGAATGCAATGAAGGCGCTGATTACAAATATCGGCTAGCTTTTACGCCTAGAACTTCGACTTCATGAAGTAGAGCTCGAACTCGGGCGCCCAGATCTGTCTCTGGGCTAATGCGTGCATACAACTCGATTGCTGCTCCTGCCAGACCTTGTATGTACTGAGCTACTTCCTGTGCTTGTGTCATGACATCCATCATTGCTCTATGTTGGTCCCTGATTATTTGGTCGGCTTGTTAAAATCCCCAAACTATTCTACTATTATCTTCTTGTATAGCCCCTTCGAACGAGGAAAGCTGCTCCCTACATCCTTGCAGAGCTGCCTCCAACTCGTTCACTTTTGCCCTTAGTGCCTCATTTTCTTCCTGGGCAAAATTCAAGGCGATGTTACCCTGATTATGATAGTCATGCGGAAGCCCTTCTAATTGCCCACCTGAGCTCTGAGTTCTCCATTTTGGATTATTAATTCTTATTCAATGTTTGACTGATGACCAACTCGTGGGTAATTGCAACCATTTCGGCTATCTTCTGCACTGCCAGGCTTTGGATGTCTTTATGAACTAATTCCAGTTGCGTTAACTGAGCCATTAGATTTTGAATATGGTATTGACTAAGGGCTAGCTTCTGATTAGCACTTTCCAATTCCTTAGTCTTTTTCGTGACTTGTTTTTTACTTGTTTCGTATTTACGAGCATAACTATCAGTTTTCTTTTTTGCTTTCACCATCTTGTTGGCCAATTCTTTAGCGGTGGTACCTAAAATGCTCTTTCGTAAGTTTTGCTTTAACTCCATCCATTCATGCCTTAACTCTTCGTGATCATCTAGCAGTGCTTTCTTCTCCTTCATCAGTTGCTCTTATCGGTTCTTGTATTTGTCTACATCGACTGATGCTAAATAATTCGCAGCTTCAAGGTCTGAGATGCGTTTTTCCAGAACATGTACCTCTCTCTGGTGCGCCCTTCTAGCTTTTTCTAAGTCGAAAAGAGCATCTCTCATATGCTCCTCCAAGGATCGAACATTTTCCTGATTTGAACCCGAAAGGGTGTCATTGACCTGATTGAGCCTCCAATATTCATATGTTGGGGTTAAAGGAGTTCCATCATTGTAAATCTCGACTTTGTGTAAGCATTTCCAGACACGACTCATCTTCAACACTTGTGCTTTGTATCCACTGCCCTCGTGCGAGAAGCTAGAGGTATTTAAACCATAAGTAGCAGGGATGAATTGCATTGAGCCAAATTGACGTGATACTAGTAATGGACAATAACCCGTTCCGCCCCAAATTCTAGGAAAAAGCACCCATTCGTATTCCCCGCAGCGGTAAAGAAAATCTTCTATTATCAATCATGGTACCTTCCACCTAACAATTTCATCTTGGAGGTCGCGGAATGCAAACACCCATTGTTCCCTGGTCATTGCTTCAGCCTGGTATTCCTTTAAAAAGACTTTTATTGGGGGGAATAATGGGTCAAGCACATTTGATACGAAAATTTCAAATCCCAAAAATGACTACAGATCCAGATTTCTAGTAGCGGGACACAACATAAAAATCTATTTCCTTCCCTTTTACAGCACGCAGTCAGTGATCTGAAAGTCTCTGCTAGAATAGCTGGTGCTGGTTTGATCCCTTTCTTAAGCTTGCTGAAGAGGTCGGTTGTCAGATAGTCTATGTGCCCTTGTACTTTGGGAAATATGATTGACCCATAGATGCCGTAAGCGAACAACCGTCTCTTTTTGGGTGGATCAGGATGCAGCTGAATCAATTCCTTAATGCACCTCCAAGCTATGCAATCGATTTTTCCTGGCCTTGTAATTTTATCCTGGAACCAGCTCCCACTCATTTCAGTGACGTCGATTAGGTTTTCCACAAAAGGCGGGGGGGCTCTTGGCTTTGTATAGACTTTGCCTTCTTTTAACCTTGGGAAACGAAGCAATGTCGTATATTCTTCTATGGTAGGAATCATGTCTACTTTTTCGAAAGTGAAGCAATTGTACCCTAGGTTCCAAAATTGAGTCAAGGCTCGGAACAGATACTTGTCATTTTTAACATTTAGCAAAAGTGCTTTATCCCCGAATTCTTGTTGAAAAATGTATTTCATCTCCTGGTCCCAACTCTGTCATATTTCTCGAAATTCAGAAAGGTCGTTTTGTGTAGAGACAATTGCGGTATGCCCGATGGCTTATGACACGTTACCCGCACTCAAACTGTTTCCCTTTTCCATTTGCATCCGCTCAGACCAGCCCCAAACTGAAGCATTATCGCTTTTGGTGACACAAGACATCTCTTTCATATTGATTGACTTATAAAACAGACTTTTCTTTGAATCAACACATATGCATGTGATGTAATGCAAATTGTATGCGATAAAAAGAAAAGGAAACAAAAAGAAAAAAACAAAATGAGTTAGTATCACCGAATAAATAGATTAAACAAATCAAGTGCAAGGTAATAAGTACATTATTAAATAAAACAAGACAATAAATTGAAATAATCTGAAAGCACACAAGAATATACAAATTCAAACAAGCCTAAGGAGCTCCCACTAAACGGACAACATTTCAGCAGGTTCTTTAGGGGTTGGCTCTACGGTTAACTATATGCAATTTGAATCTAGAGCAAAAGGGTACTCGAATTGTTGCGAGGACATCAATTCGAGGGGACACGACCAGTATACCATACGAGAGCGAAGCTCCACGAAGTATACAGATCAAAACCCAAAAACAAATTACAACACCATACAAAAGTGGCCACTTCACGAGGCGAAGTAATTGTTCCCACCTAAGGGTTTATGATGACAAAATTATATCAAACACCGTATACTCAAACAAGAACAGAAAATCAGTAATTAAATTGGGCCGAATTTTAAATTTTTCTAATGAATACAATACGAGCCGAACCTAAGGTCTGACTATTTTTTTTTGTTTTTTTAACAAAAATGTCCCCAGCGGAGTCGCCATGTTGTAGCGACTAAAATAAATTATTTAAAAGCCCCAGTATTTTAAAATATTTTTCTTGAAACTAATTTTATAAAAAATTGGAACCAGTTCCGGTCAGACTGAATTTCAGATTCTAAGAACTAATCCTGGTACTAGTGGGAACCAGTATCGGGTCAATTAGCCTACTATTAAGAAAATTTAAGCAGTATGGGAAAACAATTTCAACCACCAATAATAATATTAAATAATAAAATTAGAATATTGTAAGCTTGAAGGTTGAAGTCTTAAAACGAGTCATACTCATAATATTCATACATAAAGAGAAAGAATAAACTAAAAATGTCTAACTCTAGATCCGCCAAAACATCAGCACAAAGAAGTTCAAGACATTAATGAGTAAAAGGGTTTTGAGCTTTAATTTTGGGCTAAAATGGTCCTAACAGACCAATATTGGGTACTTGGTATGAATCCCGGTCTCTTTGGGTACCTACCGGGTATCGGATCCAAGAAATCAAGATCCAGTCCCGGTTTCGGTCGCAACCAAGACCTAAATTTTGGATTTGGTCTCAGTCTCACTGAAACCAATTCCGGGTAAAGATCTGGGTCCAGGTAACCGGGTTTTTTGCCCACCCCTAATACATACATACGTGCGTGTGTGTTATATGTATTATTATCCCCTAAACATGTAATTTCAGGTAAAAAAATTGTAGTTTCAGTCTTTTTTTTCACTCTACCAAACTAGAGCAGCATACTGCATAATAAGCTTTTGGGAGGTGTTCATTTCAATCCAACTTGTAAAGCTGACCAACAAACAAGCTTGAGAACTATAACAATAACGGGTACATTTGAATAGCCAATAACTAGATTAACACCGCAAATTTCGAGCTCGAGCCACCAAATCTATAGCTGGAAAAGATTTTACTAATCAAAAGAATTTTTTCCTTGTGTACATAAGCTATCTGGTTCGGTACAATACATGCTTGGCATATTCAGAGACAGAACATAGAATTTTAAGAATTAGTAATTGTAATTCTACAATAAATGGGAGAAAATTAAAGAAAACTGATGTTGGTGGGATATTGCAAGCCACTATGAACAAGCACTTCAACTTACCTAGACTCCGAAATTGCACATCTGCAGAAACTCCATATCGTTATCCACGTATTTAGTCCAAAGGTTCTTGTATTGGTTCATAGCTATGTCTAGCCAAGGTTTCATGTCTCCGTTATAATGAATGACTGCAGCATTATTGATCTCATCCATGCTGATGCTTGGATTGTATCCGAGCCCGAGTACATGCCAAGATTTGTCTAATGATTTGGTCAATGAGTAGAATGTGATCAGGCCAGGCGGAAGAGTATCCAATTGCCATAGAGTTCGATCCTCATTCTGGTCAAAAGAGCAACTGAAAGTTAATCACATATCCATTTTCAAACTTTAAAGTTCAAACCACAATTCTTACTATTAGTATAAATGAGATGTTTACTCGAAATATAAAGTTGGAGAATGGTTTCATTCCTAGAAGTTTATATTTTGATCATCATTTCTATGCTTTCCAATTTTCAATCCAAAATCCAACTTAATACAAAAAGAACTAAGCACTAATTTCGATTTTCCCAATCAAAGTGAAAGAAAGGATCACTAGGAAACCAAACATCACACTGAGTTGCTAACAAAGTATTAGCCTCAATATCAAACATCACCAAGTTAACTTAAAAGTAAATCGCACACTTACCAAGTTTTGCCAGTAGTGATATGTTTCCGTGCATTTTTCACGCCTCCAAGCATCAAGATCAAAAATATTCATCCCAAAAGCCCAAGCACAAGCCTTAGGATTAAACCTTTCCTTAATTAGAGGATGTGAGAAGTTCAAATACCGAGAAAAACGATGAAACGAGCCAAAGCAGGTCTCGACAGCCCCATTTACCTTTCCAGCCAGATCTATCTTCCACAACCCTGTCAAGTCCTTCTGAACCACAACATCATCATCCAATAACAAAATCTTATGCAATTTCGGGTACATTTCAGGCAAATAGAACCTAAGGTGATTCAACATTGACGTAGACACGGGGTTGTTTAACTTCATGTTACTCCCATCTTTTCTCGCATTCTCCATTGTTTTCTCAGGGCTAAACCTCTGCATCTTAGCAGACTCAATCTGCCTTAACAGCGGCACATAGGAAGAATTCAAGAAACTATAATCTTCCACTGCCTTCACCTCTAAATGAGCACCCCCTTCCACAGGTCTCATTCTAAACCAAACTTTCATCGCAGCCACATTCATCCTATCGGTCACCACATGGAACACATGTTTCCAGGGCTCTTCCGCATTCTTCACCACGGACCTCACCACCACAGAAACTGCAATCACATTATCCGAAAATACAGCATAATGATACAAACTGGGATCCTCAAACTCAGCCTTAGGCAACTCTTCCTTATACTTTTCCGGGTGAGCAACTCTCTCCTCCACGAGCCTCATTGCCAAGCAATGCAAACTCTTGGGAATTGATTTAGCAGCAATAGAGCTCCCCAAAGCTCCATTCTTTTTGGCCTTACCTAGCAATTCACTAACGGAGAAAATCGTATCTTTCAACTTCTGAATTTTCAACTGATTATCATAATTCTCTTTCGATTCAGCTACCAAGGACCGAGCAAATTTCACTCGATCTTTCACTTCTTTCTCAAATTGCCTCAAAACATCCTCATCTAAATTCCCATCAGTTTCAAACAAAGAGGATTTATAACTCGGTTTCGAATTAAGATCTGCGAAGTTCTTAGCTAAATCATCAAACATTTTCAATTGCCTTGAATTTTCAAGCTTTAGCCTCATTGCATAAGCTGCATATGCTTTCACTAATGTGATGTGATCATTGGCTTGCTTGTATATCAAATCTAACCTTGTTTTGAGAGGATCTGAATTCAATGCCAGAAACGTTCTATGCATGTAAACATTCGCGCCACTTGGAAGACCCTGCTCAAAAACCCAAACAGAAAAAACGGTTAGATCATCTAAAAACGCATTTAAAACCCCCATAAAGATTCAATTTTTTAAGCATCAAAAGCTCGGCTGGAACAAAAAAGACAACCCATATGAAAAACGCAAAATGTTATTCAAGAAAAATCAAACCCCAGACTATAAAACTGATGAAAGCATCTGAAAAGGCCAAAAAGATACAAGATTTTGAAGAAATTAAAAGTGAAGAGAAATGGAGAAAGTGAAATTACAGAGTGGTGATGCGTTGTAGGAGGATGAGAAGTGAGGAGAACGGAGACGGTAACAATGAAGAGAAGCGAAAACATGGCTGAGATAAAGATCCTGTAAGAAAAGAAACTGCGGAAACCAGCTCCAACTCCGCCTGATCCGCCGCCGCGACTTCCCCTGACGGCAATAGCCATTGAATTCAGCTAATATCCGCTGCTCGGCCCCCCTGAACTGATCAGTGAAACTGGAATGTGTTTAAACTTTGAAGTGGAAGATTATGAAAAAGAGAAACAGTGAGATCTGAGATTTGATAACGAAGATGTTTTAAGATCTGATTTGCGTGTCGGTGTTATTAAAATGTTTTAGGATTTGATTGCGAAAATGTTTCTGTTTTGACTATGGAGCCGTAAAAACTTCAACATTATTATTGTAGTTTTTTTATTGGTATAATACTATATTCAGTCCTCAATACTTACAAATTCTATTTAATTTAGTCATAATGTTAAGAGATAAGATAACTACATATTTGGTATCCCACCTATTCTCGTGTTTTTATTTTAGTATCCACTTATTTTTCATTTTTTTCGAGTAAAATGGTATATAACGTTATGTTTTATTTTGATACCTCTTCCGTTAAAAATAAACAGAAATAATGACATGGCTTATATCTCCTTGACTTATTCACACATCTCTTAATTAGTTTGGTTAATTTACAACATGAACTATAAAAAGGATGGTGCTAATAAGTGGGAAACATACCTAAGAAGTGCAGTGCAATAGAAATCTTCTTGAAGATGCAAAGGCAATCTTCCACCCAAAATTTTTTAAAAAATGTAATTAATAACAAATAGCAAATAATTAGAAAGAACCAATTTCCACATTACTTAACACATTATTCAGCTACTCTATGTTGAATTGTACATCCCCAACTAAAGCAAGATAACTTTTTAACTTCTCATTTTAAACTCTTCTTATCTACCCACTTCTTAAAGTTTTGTCGGCAATAACATAAAACGAAAAAAAATCAAACTTTGAGGTGATTATAACCTATACTGATGGTTGGTAAAGAAGGAATTTTGATGGCATTTTCATTGATAGGTTTGGGTAATTTTCTTCTTCCTCTTCTTCTAGTTCTTTATTTTGTTCTTCAGAATTTTGAGAGGGAAAGTAGGTTTTGTAGTTATTGGATTTACAGTTATTGGGTTGAGAAGAAGAAATAAAATGATGTTAGGGTTTTTGGGAAGAAAAATAAAATGGGGATTTATAATTTTAGCTCAAATATTTAAAATTATTATTAAATTGATAGAGTTTGGACCAAACTGATAGAAATGTATAAATTTTGGGGATTAAAACTATGATTATCCCAATTAAAAATAAGCCACATCATCATCTCTGTTTGTTTTTAACGGACAGGTACTAAAACTGAACAAAAACGTAACGTTAGGTACCATTTTGTCAAAAAAATAGGCGGGGCACTAAAATAGGAACGCGAGAATAGGCGGAGTACTAAATATGTAGTTATCCCTAATTTTAAATAATTTAACAAATTTAATCATTTACATTCTCATATTTTATCAATTCAGTATTCAAAATATCATCACTCTTATCAACACCACAATCAACCCAAACACTATTGAGCGAACTGAAAAATTACGCACCTTACAATAAGTTTTGAAAAAAAAAATTAAATTTTAATAGTAGGCCTCTAATAACAAATGTTAGGGAAAATGAATCTATAATAACAAACATTAAAAAATTAGACTCTAAATAACAAGTATTGAAAAAATTAGAGTTAAGTATTGAAAAAATTGAATTTTAAGAGTAGGTCCCTAAAAAATATCAAGAAAAATTGGGCATCAAATAACATGTATTGAAAAAATTGGTCCCTTAATAACAAATATTGAAAAAATGAATTTTTAAGAGTAGCTCATAATAACAAAATATTGAGAAAATTGAATCTCTAGTAACAAGTATTAAAAAATTGAACCCCAAATAACAATTATTGAAAAAATGAATTTGAAAAGTATGTCCTAATAATAAATATCAAGAAAAAATGGGCCTCAAATAACAAATATTGAAAAAAAATTAAGAGTAAGCCCATAATAACAAATATTGGGGGAAATTAAGCCTCTAATAACAAGTATTGAAAAAATTGGGGCCCCAAATAACAAGTATTGAAAAATAAAATTGGACCCCTAATATTAACTATTAGGAAAAAATTAAACTATAACTATTTAAGTAGTAATTCTTTTTAAAAAATAGAAGGTGCCTCTATTTAATATTATAACCAAATTATTATTTCGTTTACATGTTATTTATGGCTCAAAATAGAGACATATCTCTAATATTATAATTAAATTTTAAGACCCTTTTCTATTATAATTTTAAAGTAGTAAAAATTAAAAAAAAATGAGGCCCTGAGAGGTGGACCAGCCACAGGGCAGGCTTTGACTATCACTCATCATCGTACCTACACAAAATTGAACAACAATATTAGTGGAAAGAATGTAAGATTTTGTATTTCGATGAACAAAACATAAATACACTAATAATTAGGTGACTAATAATAAATTTTATCCAATATTTCATTTCACTTATCAACTCCAAATCGCCTATCATTTTGAAAATCATGATTAAATTAGAATAATTATTTTGAATTAAGACTTAATTGTTAAAATATATAAATTTTAAGACTGAAAATAATATTATACCATGATATGTCATCATTTTTCGTTAAATTTTAACGAAACCTAACGTTAGTCATCATTAGAGTAATGTTTAGTTGGTGTATACATATAACATATTATTGCCGATGTTAATCTCTGCCGCATTTATAATCATTGTTTGTATTCAAAATTTAATAATAAATTATCGATGTTAATCTTTGGGGCTGGGTTTTTTGTGCATTAATTAAAAAGTAAGAAGTATACTTACTCGTTCTTATCATCTTCCTATCATTTAGTGGAATTTACTTTTATGATTACGAACCCAATTCAAAGTAAACAAAAAGACAAATGAAAGAAAATGGTGGAGAAATAAATTTTGGTATTTTCTTTTTTCGTGCAATACTGTAATATTTTGTAGGAGTAGGGTATACAATACTGTAGTTGTACATATGCCGTTACATAACTATTATAAAATCTTAATTTAATGTCGACTGAGTCACATATTTTGACAAAAATAATAATTTGAATATTTAAAGAGAAAAAGATAATTTAAATACTTAAAAAGAAAAAATAAAATAGCTTGAATAACTATTTTGATATGAAACCTAAAATCTTCACATTCGAGACGTCTTTATATAAAATTCACAAAACGATTCGAATTTTATCATTTTAGCTTATAACTTTATTGGTATACAACTCAAATATTTAGTTCTTGTGTTTGTATATTTTTATTAAACTTTTTATGGTCCATAGTAAGAAAATTTATATTCGAAGTGAGTAAAGAAACCGAATAAACTAAAAGTTGAATTAAACTCATAATATTTAGACTATTAATGATTCATAAGTTTGAAAAATGCGATTATTCGGATTGAACTGAGTTCTATTTATTTATTTATTTATTTATTTATTTAATTTGTATTCTTTTATAATATAAAATAAGTATTTTATATCTCAAATAGTGAAAAAAATTAAAAATATTATATAATATTTTATTTACTTGAAACTTTAATTATTTTAAAAATATTTATGAAAGAAACTTCGAAGTATTATCAACTAATGTGAAAAATTATAAAATAAAATATAAAGAATTTAAACTCAAAACTGATATTAAAAAACCAAAAATCGAAACAAACAATACATGACCGAATTAAAATGAATGGTTTAAAAATTAATAATAAAAAAAAAAACTGACCGAACCGAACCGGTATCACCCAAATTTATCACATATATTGCAGCAAATGGGACTACTATATATCAGGAGGAAATTAAGAACAAGCAAGAAGAGAATAGTTTAGAGGATATTTAAGACAAATGCTCAAAACATGTTATTCTCGTTTCCTTACATGTTGAAGAACCAAAAATTTTGTGATTGAACAGATTTAGGATAAACCGTGTTCCAAGGCTACATCTTCCAGTTCCAGGTTCATCGAACTCGAGTACGAGTGACTCAGTCGCATATCGGAAATCATCCGGCGAAGTTCACAGGCTTCCTCTTTGAGCTGAGTATTCTCTTGAAGCACCTTTTCATGGCTATCCGAGACCTGGTTCAGCTTATCTATGAGCTGGTGGTTCTCATTCCTCAGCCAAACCACCTGCGCCCAAAGCTCATCAAGGTGCCTCTGTTTACGCATACGCGATCTACGCGCCGACTCTCGGTTCGATATCATCCTCCTTTGCTTCCTCTCGATGATGAGGCTTAATTGTTGCTCGTCGGCTTCGTCGGAAGTCGAGTTGCTGCTGATACACGACGAGTAGGGGCTGATTTTGTGTAATTGAGGAGGGATAGAGAGATTACACGTCGGGTCGGAGAACTGTTTCGACTCGAGTACAGGCTTGTTGCTCTGGCTCATGCCGAAATGTGGTGAATATGGGTATGGATCGGACGGAACTAGGTATTGGAACCCTGAAACCTCACTAGGCTGCATGGTGAAAGAGACAATTAAGATATAAGTGTTTAAGCTCTTGTTGGAAGGGGAAATGAAGCGTGAGGAGACAAGGTTTTTATAGAGTAAGGAAAGCTAAAATCCGACTCGAACATTATCTATCACCTATTTTTTTCATTCACAAAACTCGAAACGAAAACCTTATAATTATATTTTATGCATCACATACTCGAAACACATAAAAGTTTGTGCAATTATAGAAGTGGTACTTAGTTTATTGGCATGCATGATTGCACGCGCACATACATGAAACAGGAGATGCAATATGTGTTGCGGATAATCATTTTCGGATCGAATTATGCTTACATAAGAGAGAGAGATTGTGTTGTGGGGAGTATAATTATTTTATTGGGGGCAAAAAGCTTTAGCTAAAGGATGCAAAAGGAGAAAATTGAGCATTTGAAAAAGTTTAATCTTTGAAAGTGGAGATGTTTGAACTAACAGAATTATTAATTTATATTTGTGTTTGAATTTTGATATTTACGGTCGTATTTTATACCACTTGTAGAAGATTAATTTAATTTCGGGTGGGAACCATAAAGTGGTAGTTCTACTTTTGGAGGTTTAAGATCAGATATGGAGAAACAGTGCAGGACATAGGTGGGCAGATTAAATGTGTGGTCCAAGGTGTTGTATTCACTTATTTAAAGAGGCAAATAGTTTCTTGTTTTTGCTTGGCGAGTAGGCCAATAGTTTCTTAATTGCAAACTTTTCTTTGTATTTGGTATTTATTTTGTTGCATTTTCGATTTTTCAAGGTTTTATCTTGACTAATTCGGATCGACTCGTATCATACACTTAATTTTGATAGTAGAGTCTCTTATTAGAGATTTTCTGCATATACAAAACTTCAAACTCGATATATACTTAAACAGTATCAAGCTGTTTATCACTTGAACAAATTTAATTGATTATTTGCATTTGGTATTTGACATATGCCGCCTTCAACGAAAATTCCGAGATCAAGTTGAGTAATGCTGGATTTTCTCTCTCTTTTGGATTAAGACACATTTAAAGCAAATCAAATCTACTACTTCGTAGTTTATTCAGCAAACACATCCTATGTTTTAATAAGCAAATGATCCAACCATTTTATATTCACTTCTAAATTCAGATAAAAATGTTGTCACCTAAAGTGGGCTATTTAGTCATTGGAGAGAAAAATCAATTTTCTTGAATTAATTTGAGTTTTATTTATTTATTTATTTATTTATTTATCATTTCTTAGTGGGGAATGAGAGTGTAAAGTTGGAAATAAGCCATTGAAGACTTGGCTAACCATGTCTTCTTGTAAACTCTACTTGTTTTTGTACGCTTTACAGGTAGGTGCATCCAATTTTAGATTCTCATTGTTGCCACCACTATGATGATCTTCATTTCTTTGTTTTGAACTTAAGAGAAAACTTATATATATATATATATATATATATGAGATATGATCCGTTTACACATTGTAAAACTCTTTAAGTTTTACATGTTTTTTGGACCGTTGGATGAGTGAAACGAATGGATGAGATTAACAGTAAATATGTGAAGATTATTACTTGAAAAAAAGAGAGTAAGGAGTTAATCTGAGTCATTCATTCCCCATCTAACGATCCATAAAACGTGTAAAACTTAAAGAATTTTACATTGTGTAAGTTGATCCTCTCTCTCTCTCTCCCTCTCTCTCTCTCTCCCTCCCTCTCTTTCTCTCTCTCCTTTCTCTCTCTCTCTCCACAAAACCTTAAATCCTAAACCATAAAACATAAACCTTAAACCTTAAACCCTAAAATTTACACCCTACACCTTAAGAATAAAATCTAAACCATAAAACCCTAAATTGTAAACTATAAACACAAACTTTAAACCCTAACCCTAACCCTAACCGTACCCCTAAAACACTAAACCCAAATCTTAAAATTCTAAAACCCTAACTGTAAAACCATACAACCTAAACCCTAAACCCTAACCATAAAACCCTAAAACCTAAACACTAACCATACCCCTAAAACCTTAAAACGCTAAAATCCTAACCTTAAAACCATACAACCCTAAACCCTAACATATTAGATGAGAATTTTTTTCAATAGAATCTTTTGGGGTTTTGTAATACATTAAATGATTGTTATTTTTCAAGTAGAATCCTTTATTTAATATAAGCTATTAACCGACCCTTAACCTATGCATGTATGCATATGTTAGAAACATATATATATAAGGATATGATCTATTTACATGGAATGTAAAACTTAGAGTTTTACACGCTTTTTGAATCATTAGATGGGTGAAATGGATAACTGAGATTAACTCATTACTTTTTTCCAAGTAATAATCTTCACATAACCCACTATTAATATCAGTCATCCATTTCACCCATCCAATGATCTAAAAAATGTGTAAAAGTTAAAAACTCTTACATCCTATCTCATATATTTATAAATATATATACATATAAGGAGAGGATCCTCTTACGCTATGTAAAACTTGAAAGTTTTACACCTTTTTGGACCGTTTGATGAAAGTAAATGGATGTATGAGATTAACAATAGAAAATGTGAAGATTGGCATTTAAAAGAAAAAGATAAGGAAATAATCTTAACCACATCATCCAACAGTCCAAAAAATGTATAAAAATAATTGAGTTTTACACAATGTAAGTGAATATAGAGCTTGAATCAAGTGCCCGTCTCATAGGGGCACGGTTCGTGCAATTAAGTCGGTTTAGATTTAGAGCTTTAATCGAGTTTTGAGTTTTAACCGGTTTAATTCGCTTAAATTCATCCTTGCCTTATTGGGATGGATATAGAGTTCATTAAACCGGTTAAACTTTTCTTAATCGTATCTTTAAGATAAAACTAATATTAAATTTAGATGGACATAACACAAGATAATTCATAATTTATTAGGGTCTTCTAGTTTTTTTAGGCCGTAAATAATTTAGAGTAATATTAGAATCGCCTAATTTATAATTAGATCGCTAATCGGATTCCCATAATTCGAGCCTTTTAAGATAAGGCCTTGGGTGGGCTTTTGTGTGTTTACCTTTAAGTTTTTTCATGACATGCATCTTATATTTTTCATTCATGAAACCATTAACGATTTGGCATGTTAAATAATTAATTTAAAATATACAAAAGAGAGGTATCTATTAACCCCGATATTTGTGTCAAAACAGTCCGAGCTTAATGGATGTGGACCAAATATTTGAGTTAATTCTCATCGTCTCTAGGTACGCAATAATTAAAAATGGAAATATCATGTCGTCATTCTTAATGCTTGCATCATGCATAAAGGTGACATACGAGATCCGAACTCTAAACTAACACGGCAGTTAGACTTATATGATGTCGGTTTAGTCTATAGTCTGGTGTACCGTAATCCTTTTTAATTAAATGCTCAATTAATTTTAAAGACACGATTTGATGAAGCCCGTACCAATTAAGTCAAAATTTCAGTTAAGAATATCTAATTAAATTCACTTTAAATTTTAAATGATTTCAATCGATTAAAGGCAACAAATGTTTTGGTACCGATTTTCGAGCGTGATGGGGGTGCTAATCATTTCCCACACGTAACCAACTCTCGAACCCTTTTTAAGTTGAATCTCTGGTTTTTATGGTGTCCGACCTACCTTAGTAGCCGGTGGCGACTCCAAATTTTTATTGTTTTCCGAAACTTGAATTTTAAAAGAAAACCCCTTTAACAAATCTTTTCGAAGAGTGGCGTACTTTAAACATTTTATCTTGGAAAAAAACGTTATCATAGTGAGTGCTTGGCAAAAGGATGATAAATGTATTGCAATTGTAAGAAAACATTGTCAAGATTAAGCCTTTTGCGTGCAAGTATACACGGTCTACAAGTAATATAGTAGTGAGTTGAGTATCGTCTCCACAGGGATTGACCAAGAGTTTGAATACTTTGAAACATTTACTTGTCAAAGAAAAAGTATTGTTTGATTTGGAGTTGTTTGAAAATGATTTAAAAGAAAAGAAGTGAAAGGAAAAACATCATTGGCAATGAGAATTTTTAAATAAGTGATGATCGTTGGTAAGGAATTCATGGTTTTCACACTTTTCATTCCAGACTTCAATAATGCTCTATCTTGGCATTAATTACCGAGCAAATTCAAGATTGGCCTTACCTCTGTCGATGACAATTCTCTAAATTAATCATGTAGAAACCCTTATATGTCTATAGTGAAGTTTTTCATAAATCAATTTGATTAGTTTCCAATCTTTACTCCTAAGGGGTAGACTCACTCCCGAATTAAGTTCATCTACTTGAACATATTTTGTCGAAGCATCTCGCCTTAGTATCTAGCAACTGATCGTTACCCCCTAAGTTTGTTAAGATATTAAGGTGCAATAAGCAAACAATGCTAGCGGTCGCTTGACATAGTATTTAGAAAACTATAAAACATGCTAGATAGGTGAAATAATGCCAAGGTATTTTTAATTATTAAAAATTAAACATAAAACAACGTTCAAACTCAAACATCCCCACCAACTGTAACCCCCTCGTCCCGGTCCGGACGCTTGACCGGTCCGAGTGGGCCACACGGGGAAAATCGAAGCGAAACCCGTTAAGATTCCTCTTCGGTTAACGACCCAGAAAATTTCTTTTTAATTTAATCTTTTCTAAGGCTCATTCGAATCCTATGTGATCATAGCAGCGGAAAGACAAGCATTCATAAAACATTAACTCGATCAACCTATGCAAAACAGTCCATTTTTAACTGATTAAGCAGGCCGTTTCGAAACACCCTTAAGGTGTATCGAAACGCCTTGACATGGTCAACGGATCTAAGCCTACACGAGGAGGCCGTATCGAAACAGAGGTCAACCGTTTCGAAACACCCTCCTTGGTCAACTTCTCGTGGTCAACGAGATTTTGACCGTTTCGAAACCTTTAGACCCGTTTCGGAACACCTTCATCTCGTCATTTTCTCAGAATTCTAGTGGCGAAAATATACCGAAACGGCCTCTACGTGTTTCGAAACACCTGGTCAAAAGCAAAGGGACCGTATCGAAACAGGGTAGCCCATTTCGAAACGCCCTCTATCTGCAGACTGGTTTTAGCTGGTTTATGGCACAAGGATGTCCCTAAACCCCTCTAAAACTTCCAACATCACACTAACATCAATCCAAAGGCAAACCAACATATCAAGCATGCTTAAAACACCCCAAGACAAATAGAGAAACATCAAATCATGACATTGCCAAAAGCATACATCAACATAGACAATACTTAGGCAATTCTAGGTAGCAAAATACTAACATGGTTACAAGCATGACATACATCCCAAAAGCCAATTTAACAAGCACAAACGAGAAGTCTAACATGCTCCTAAACAATATCAACAACAACATAAGACAAAAGCATCATAAAACGATTACATGTCCTATTGCTTGACCATTACATCTTAATTTAAAAGTTCATACTTGGTAGCTACACAAGCACCACGAAGCACACTTGGAGGCCCCCTTCTTGCACTTAGCAACCCACGAACTAAGGATCTGCATTGTCAAACAAAGAGAGAGCGTAAGCAATAAAGCTTAATGAGGGTAAGCTCTTTAAAAACAAACCTCGACAATGCAGGGTCCAAGCACGATCTCAACCAAGGTAAATACATAATTACCAAAGATCCTCAAGAGCCAAAGGTTAAAGATGCATGAACAATATCCAATTATATGCCATGCTCATAAAGCTCTATTTCACAACATATGTAATCACATATAAACATCCAAGTAGAAATCACATTCTACAACACATTGATACACATATCAATCAATATTGGCACCTAGCTATGACCCGAATACGCGGATAAACACGTTGGAACTCACATCCAATAACCATTTTACCTCACGGTGGGATTACACTCATCACCGGTCTCGCGGAGGGGATTCCTCTCATCCTCACGCCTCGTCGATGGAATTCCACTCATCATCGACTATATATATATATACAATTTCCAGGCGAACCCGTACTCCTCCTTGGTGACTCAACACCACCAAGGCCACGCACGAATTTAGACTCATGTGTGCACACTAACATCCTAATGATCGATCATTTTTACTCAAGCATACTAGTGCCAACATTTAACTCAATCCACATTATTCATTCCAATCAATTCCGTGCTTAGCACGTACTCACCATGATCACAATCATGAACCATTCACATGCATATCACAATGCATAACAAATCATGCCTCATCTCGCATGTATAACACATTATACATAAATCAATCACATCACAAGTCATACGAGGCATAACATCCAAATACAAGTTCATCCAATGGCTCTAGATTAAGTTTAGGATTAGGCTACCACCCCAATCCTAACTCTAGGTGGGTCTACCAAGCCCGACCTAGTCCACATGCTCGAACCAACCATTTAAAACCACTTTAAACATTTAACCACTCATCTAAGCTTCCAAGCTCCAAGCCAAGCAAGCAACCACCCTCAAGCTTCCGGATTTCCTCCCGATGCTTCACCGGCACAAGTTCTCACTTCTAAACAACCTCAATACAATTCAAACAATCTCAAATCAGCCCAAGCATCATAATACTAACCCGAAACACAATTCAAACACAATTCACACAAATTCAAGCCATGAACAAACCCCACATTTTGCAAACTCGGGCAACCCTAAAACCTCATCCAAAACCCATGTTTTCAACACCTTTTACACCCACAAATGATCCCAAATCGACCCCCAACCATAGCACTATCAATAGCCTATCAATTCCAACCTAAAACAACCCCCAAAACTCACCCAAAACCCTTCAAAAAACCCATTCAAACCCAATTTCGGGAATTTATTTAAAACCAAGAAAAATTCACATATGTGGTACCATTTAACTCCTAGACTCCATAACTAACAACATTGAATCAAAACATTAAGTTTAGCAACACAAAGGCATCATTTTTAATCAAATCTTTTGAAATCCCCATTTCCAAAACTTTAACGAAAATGAAAATTAATGGTACTTTTGAAGAGAGGGAGTTGAGGAGAAGTCAAAAACGGTGTTACCTTTCAAAAATGAGTTGAAATGGAGGAGCTATGTGATGGAATAGTGATTGGGTAGGGAGAGAGCTCTTTGGTCGTTCAAAAATGTGAAATGAGGGGAGGAAGAAGACAATACTCTATTTTAGTAAAAATGATTTTAAAATGAAGTTCCATTATTTACGGTTTTGCCATTAATGAAATGGCAATTCCCTTCTTTTCAAAATCTCTATGCAAGATGTAAAACAATTCAATTTAGTCCAACATTCAATTATTTGTTTTTGGAAACCCGAAACTTAAAAGATTATTTTAATTATAAAACCAAACCCAAATAATATTAAAATATTATTTTCACCCGACCCCTAAACCCGGGTGTTACAACTCTCCCACACTTAAGGAATTTCGTCCCCGAAATTACCTGACGGAAACAAATACAGAAACTGCTCAACCATATCCGCTTTCCTCTCCCACGTGGCCTCTTCCACACCTCTATGTCTCCACAACACCTTGACCAACTCTATGGTCTTACCACGCAACACCTTGCTATCAGAAGCAAGTATCTCAACAGGCTCTTCATTATAAGACAAATCCGGATTCAACTCTATCTCCTCAACAGGCATAACATGAGAAGGGTCTGACCTATATCTCCTAAGCATAGACATATGAAAAACATTATGGATCTTCTCTAACTCAGAAGGTAACCTCAAACGGTAAGCTACAGGCCAAATCCGCTCAACTATCTCAAACGGACCAATGAACCTCGGACTCAACTTGCCCTTCCGACCAAATCTCATTACCTTCTTCCACGGAGATACTTTCAGAAACACTTTCTCACCCATGGAGTACTCAATCTCTTTCCTCTTCAAATCCGCATAAGACTTCTGCCGATCAGAAGCTGCTTTCAAACGATCACAAATCAACTTCACCTTGTCAGTAGTCCCCTTAAGCAAATCCGGCATAGGTAACAATCTCTGACCTGTTTCAGCCCAACAAATCGGAGTCCTACATCGTCTACCATACAAGGCCTCATAGGGAGCCATCTGAATACTAGACTGATAACTGTTGTTGTAAGCAAACTCAACTAAAGGTAGGTGCTTCTCCCAAGAACCCTGGAAGTCAATCACACAACAACGAAGCATATCCTCAAGAATCTGTATTACTCGCTCTGACTGCCCATCGGACTGGAGATGATAAGACGTACTAAAATGCAAACAGCTACCTAGAGCACCATGCAAGCAACCCCAGAACCTCGAAGTAAACCTAGGGTCCCTATCAGAAATAATAGACTTCGGAACTCCATGAAGTCTCACAATCTCACGGATGTACAAGTTTGCCAACTTGTCTAAGGAATCTGTAGTGTTCACTACTAAGAAGTGAGCACACTTAGTGAACCTATCAATAATCACCCACACGAAATTCTTCTTCGAAGGAGACAAAGGCAACCCCGACACAAAATCCATGGTGATCCTCTCCCATTTCCATTACGGAATCTTCAAAGGCTATAACAAACCTGAAGGAACCTGATGTTCTGCCTTCACTCTCTGACAAACCATACAACGGCTTACATACTCGGCTACATCTTTCTTCAACCCAACCCAGAAGTAATCATTCTTCAAGTCACGATACATTTTGGTACTAACCGGATGCATAGAAAAGGTACTCGAATGTGCTTCACTCAGAATCTGACGTCTCAACTCGACATCTTCTGGTACTACAATTCTATCTCTAAAGCACAACAAGCTCTCACCACTGAAACTATACTCGGTCGGTCTTCCTTCAGCTATGTCCTGAACATGAGGAACTAAAGCCATATCTTGCAACTACTTCTCTCTAATCAACTGAATCAAGGAAGGCTTCACTTGCAACTCGGTGATCAACCCACCATCATCGGACACACTCAATCTAGCAAACATAGCTCTCAACTCAACGACCACTTTTCTACTCAAAGCATCGGCTACTACATTTGCCTTACCTGGATGGTACTCAATGGTCAAATCATAATCTTTTAGCAACTCAAGCCATCTTCTTTGTCTCAAGTTCAACTCTTTCTGTGTCATCAAGTACTTCAAGCTCTTGTGATCGGTGTAAACTATACACTTCTCACCATACAAGTAGTGACGTCAAATCTTCAATGCAAACACAACTGCGACTAACTCTATATCATGAGTAGGATAGTTCTTCTCATGAATCTTCAACTGTCTAGAAGCATAAGCAACAACTCTTCTTTCTTGCATTAAAACACATCCTAAACCTACGTAGGAAGCATCACTATAAATCACAAATTCCTTACCTGAAACAGGTTGCACTAACATTGGAGCATTTGTCAAAGCTTCTTTCAATTTCTCAAAGGCCTTCTGTCTTGCATCTGACCATTCAAACTTAACTCCTTTTGCAACAATTTAGTCAAAGGAGCAGCTACTCTAAAGAAACCATCAACAAATCTCCTATAGTAACCGGCTAATCCCAAGAAACTCTTAATCTCGGTCACAGACTTAGGTTGTTTCCACTCAACAATAGCCTCAATCTTCAATGGATCAACACAGATACCTTTGGCCAAAACAACATGGCCAAGAAATACAACCTCTCGAATCCAGAACTCACATTTACTAAGTTTCGCATACAACCGATTGCTCAACAATCTTTGTAAAACAAATCTCAAGTGCTCATCATGCTCTTCTTCGGTCTTCGAGTACACAAGTATGTCATCAATGAAAACAACTACAAAACGGTCTAGATAATCTCTAAAAATTCTGTTCATCATATCCATGAATGATGTAGGTGCATTCGTGAGCCCGAACGGCATCACAAGAAACTCATAGTGACCATATCTAGTCATAAAAGATGTCTTCGGAACATCACACTCTTTTACGTTCAACTGGTAGTACCTGGATCTCAAATCTATCTTCGAGAACACTGAAGCACCTCTCAACTGATCAAACAAATCATCTATGCGAGGCAACGGATACTTGTTCTTCATAGTCAACTGATTCAACTGCCTGTAGTCAATACACATGCGCATACTACCATCTTTCTTTTTCACAAACAACATAGGAGCACTCCAAGGAGAACTACTAGGCCTAATGAAACCACGGTCTAATAATTCTTGCAATTGACTATTCAATTCTTTCAACTCTTTAGGAGCCATGCGATACGGAGCTATCGAAACTGGATTAGACCCTGAAACAGTCTCAATCACAAACTCAACATCTCTGTCAGGAGGCAAACCTGACAACTCTTCTGGAAACACATCCGGAAAGTCACAAACTATTCTGATATATTTCGGTCTAGCTTCACTCATATTCGGATTCATAACATAAGCTAAGTAAGCCCCACATCCGGAGTCCATCAACCTATGAGCCTCTAAAGCTGACACAACATTAGACAAGAACTTAATGTTCTCGCCTACTACTACTACCTCGTAGTCATCGAAAAGTTTCAAGGAAATCCTCTTCGTCTCAAAATCCACACTAGCTCGGTGCTCAACTAACCAGTCCATACCCAAAATAATATCAAAGCCATAGAAAGGAAGTTCCATCATATCAACAGAGAACACATGACCCTGAATCTTCAGTGGACATCTCCTATACATACGTCTAACCACAACTGTCTCACCAAAAGAACTAGTCACATGCATACCTACATCTAAAATCTCAACAGGTATATCTAACTTCCGTGCATGCTCACTTAAAATGTAGGAATGTGTAGAACCCGAATCAACCAAAGAAAGCAAAGACATAGACTGTAACTCAAAATTACCTACTATCACATCAGTGTCGTTCTAGCCTCTCTCTTAGCATAGACTCTCGCTGGTCCTCCTGCCTCTGGCTGCACTGCCACAACATGATCAAGGTTCCTCTGAGCATCTACCCTAGGTGCATCAGCCCTAGGCTGGAAGTAGCCACGACCGCGCACACGGCCTCTCTGGAAATCATTCGCTCTCGCAGGAGCCTGAGCAATGTTCGGTGCCTGTACCGCCTGATGCGGACAATCCTTCCTAAAGTGTTCTCTCGAACCATAGTTCCAACAAGCATGGAAGTTACCCCAACACTCACCAGTGTGATGTCTCCCACAACGGCTGCACTCGGGCAAACGCCCTCCTCCTCTATGGCCTTGATGACCCCTACCATGATGGCCACTGCCACGTCTATGGTCAAACTGATGTCCGCCACCTCCATGCCTCTTGGCATCTCTACTGTCAAAGTGGTTATGCCTCTTACCAGAACTAGAACCACCAGATCGTTTGGCCGAACCCAAACTATGCTCTAAGTCATTGGCCCTCGCGACCAATACATCAAAGTCTGAGTAGTCAGAAGCTAACATGTACCTCTTGACCTCCTCGCTCAACCCATAGCGGAAACGGTTACAGCGTTCCACTTCAGTAGGAACCAACTCTAGAGCGTACTGACTCAAGCGAACAAAACGGATCTCATAGTCAGTCACAGAAGCATCTCCCTGAGTAAGGGCCATAAACTCTCGCTTCTTCTCATCTAAATACCTCGGTCCCAAGTACCTCTTTCTGAAAGCAGACTCAAAGAAATCCCAATCAATCTCTGCCTCTGGAATTCCAGTAGTAATGGTGACCCACCAGGTGTAGGCATCACCCTGAAGCAAGGAAATCACACAGCCCAATCTACGTGCGCCCACACAACCCATCTGAGCCAAGATGCGAACTGTCTTCTCCAACCATAACTCGGACCTCTCCGGAGTAGATCCTCTGAACTCTTCGGCCCTCAAGCTACGAAGCCTCTCCAAAGGTAGACTAGCATCGTCACACCTAGACTGAGCTGCAGCCTAAGCTCCCGCAACTGCGGCCTGAAATGCTCCCGCTATAGCTTGCACTAGCGGAGTCATATCGATTCCGGCCGGACCTTGGCCACCTTAAGGTCCCTCTCCTTCAGCTCCATCCTCGCCCCCGACTCCAGGCGGAGGAGGTGGTGGTGGTGGAGGTGGTGGAGGAACTCCAACTCCCGCGGCCACCGGCCCTTCTATATGAGCCTCTACTCCAATCACCGGCTCAACAGGAGCCGCAACACGTGGTTCCTGACGAACCACTCTCGGCCTAGACATCGCTCACAAACGATAACTACAACCACAACAAACAAAATATACAAGATTGGGTTAGCAAGACAAGGCTTCCAAGTGCTCAAGTATGTTTCCCTCACTTAAAAATTCTTTTCCGATGTAATAGTAGCAATGAGACTCCCAAACAACATGCTTTTAATCAAAACAATCAACATACTTGTCACACAAGCAATCATACTTACAAAGCAAGCAAACACTGTGCATATGAATGCAAAACTTGAACTTACCTCACTTACCTGCCCAAGGTCTCGGTAACCTTAGGCTCTGATACCAACAAGTGTAACCCCCTCGTCTCGGTCCGGACGCTTGACCGGTCCGAGTGGGCCACACGGGTAAAAGATGCATGAACAATATCCAATTATATGCCATGCTCATAAAGCTCTATTTCACAACATATGTAATCACATATAAACATCCAAGTAGAAATCACATTCTACAACACATTGATACACATATCAATCAATATTGGCACCTAGCTATGACCCGAATACGCGGATAAACACGTTGGAACTCACATCCAACAACCACTTTACCTCACGGTGGGATTACATTCATCACCGGTCTCGCGGAGGGGATTCCACTCATCCTCACGCCCCGTCGATGGGATTCCACTCATCATCGACTATATATATATACAATTTCCGGGCGAACCTGTACTCCTCCTTGGTGACTCAACGCCACCAAGGCCACGCGCGAATTTAGACTCATGTGTGCACACTAACATCCTAATGATCGATCATTTGTACTCAAGCATACTAGTGCCAACATTTAACTCAATCCACATTATTCATTTCAATCAATTCCGTGCTTAGCACGTACTCACCATGATCACAATCATGAACCATTCCTAGCATATCACAATGCATCACAAATCATACCTCATCTTGCATGTATAACACATTATACATAAATCAATCACATCACAAGTTATACGAGGCATAACATCCAAATACAAGTTCATCTAATGGCTCTAGATTAAGTTTAGGATTAGGCTACCACCTCAATCCTAACTCTAGGTGGGTCTACCAAGCCCGACCTAGTCCACATGCTCGAACCAACCATTTAAAACCACTTTAAACATTTAACCACTCGCCTAAGCTTCCAAGTTCCAAGCCAAGCAAGCAACCACCTCAAGCTTCCGGATTTCCTCCCGATGCTTCACCAACACAAGTTCTCGCTTCTAAACAACCTCAATACAATTTAAAAAATCTCAAATCAGCCCAAGCATCATAATACTAACCCGGAACACAATTTAAACAATCTCAAATCAGCCCAAGCATCATAATACTAACCCGGAACACAATTCAAACACAATTCATACAATTTCAAGCCATGAACAAACCCCACATTTTGCAAACTCGGGCAACCCCAAAACCTCATCCAAAACCCATGTTTCCAACACTTTTTACACCCACAAATGATCCCAAATCGACCCCCAACCATAGCACTATCAATAGCCTATCAATTCCAACCTAAAACAACCCCCAAAACTCACCCAAAACCCTTCAAAAAACCAATTCAAACCCAATTTCGGGAATTTGTTTAAAACCAAGAAAAATTCACATATGTGGTACAATTTAACTCCTAGACTCCATAACTAACAACATTGAATCAAAACATTAAGTTTAGCAACACAAAGGCATCATTTTTAATCAAATCTTTTGAAATCCCCATTTCCAAAACTTTAACGAAAATGAAAACTAATGGTACTTTTGAAGAGAGGGAGTTGAGGAGAAGTCAAAAACGGTATTACCTTTCAAAAATGAGTTGAAATGGAGGATCTATGTGATGAAATAGTGATTGGGTAGGGAGAGAGCTCTTTGGTCGTTCAAAAATGTGAAATGAGGGGAGGAAGAAGACAATACTCTATTTTAGTAAAAAGGGTTTTAAAATGAAGTTCCATTATTTACGGTTTTGCCATTAATGAAATGGCAATTCCCTTCTTTTCAAAATCTCTATGCAAGATGTAAAACAATTCAATTTAGTCCAATATTCAATTATTTGTTTTTGGAAACCCGAAACTTAAAGAATTATTTTAATTATAAAATCGAACCCAAATAATATTAAAATATTATTTTCACCCGACCCCCAAACTCGGGTGTTACACCAACTATAAATTTAGTTCATGGTGGGGTATCCATCCAAAAACCTTCATCGTTTAACAACATCATCATTTAAAAATAAAAGAAAAATTAAACAAAGAGAATGGACGAGAAGGGGTCGGTCGATGCAGCCCTTCAAGGTCTAGACTCTCGGTCAAGCTTGGTCGAACCACATCTCTTTGGTGTAGCCTTCTAAATATGGTCATTCATTAATCATCTCTCTCAAGTGCTTGTTTGAGTTCTTTAAATAGGCATGCGTGAGTGACCTAGGATAAGCCTTGAATTTGAATTTTGAATGCTCAAGGGATAAGGGTTGCAATCATTTTATCCTATATTTAAATCATATGGCTAACGTGTATAAGGTCCGGCATCTACTTGGTCAGGCATCAAACTCTTCTTCTCTGCCATTCGGTGCTTTAGAATTTTTTGGTCCATCGCTTTTAACAACAACTCAACATTCTCTCTGGCATTCCTTTTTTTGCGCTGCTTTGCTCTGCCAAGCCCTATCTTGATCTGCCAAGCCTACAAAAGTGTCAACAAAGCAACTTTTTATACTAGCATAAACATAATTCCTAACTCCTTATGAAAATGCATGAAATTTAAGGCTAAATACACTTAAAAGCAAGAATTGACATTGCTAAATTTGCATGAAATTTAATACACTTAAAATGCATTTGTTTATATCGTGTCAAACTAGTTGGATATTATGGTTGAGATGATGTGCATTGTGGGATGTTAATTTTGCTATCCCAAGTTCCATAAGAAGTTTATTACTAATATGGTATGAAGGTGTCACAAAGCCTTTTTCGAAGCTAATTTTGTATGTGTCATTTTTCAGCATTTGTTGGTCGATTTGGCTTTGCCAAAACGATACCGTTTTCAACAAAAAATGTTTAAACGAAGATGAATTGTTCAAAGCTTCATAGTTGAGAACTTTCATATGGTGTCAAAGCAATTGGCTGGATCAATTTATTTCAGAAAGTTACTTCCTAGCTAATCCTCAGCTTGTGAATTGTCATGATGAGGTAAGGAAGGACCCTCTATGTTGTAGAAATCTTCCAGTTGATAAGTTCATTTTCAGTGTTGATGGTGCATCAATGGGTAGTTTTAGAGAGGCTAGGATAGGAGGAGTGCTTCACGATTATAATGGTATGGTATGGTATTGGCGAAGTTCTCGAGATCAGTGGGGGTTTTGAATGCAACTTCAATCTAAATATTGTTCATTAAAGAAGCTAGTATGATTTGTAAGGTAAAACCCAAATTGTCTTCTAAAAAGATTGTTATTGTTTCGGACAGTTCTTTTGCTTACAATTGGTTCATGGCTCCACAGGTTGCTCCAATGCCGTTTAAAATGGAAATAATGAAGGTTTGAAAATTATGTAATTCATTTGGTTGGAAGGTTGAGTTAGTTGATAGGGAATTGAATATAGAAGCAGATGTATTGGCAAAAATGGAATCGGAATGACGTGTAATTTGCTATGGTTCGATACAGAGATATTATAACAAATCTAGGTTGTTATGGTGCGAATTTATTATTAAGATGCAGTGTGGCTGGCATGATGGTTTCAAGTGGGTGGCATCGTTTATTGAGTGTAAATGAGTTAGCATTGGGGTGGGTTTTGATTGTATGAAGTTCGATAAATGATGATGTTTGTAAGTTTAAAATAGTGGGTTATTAATAAGAAGAAATGGTACTCTTTTCCTCCTTCCAATGCTTGAACTCGATTTATTGAGTTTAGGTATGGAGTTTTTATCAAAGCCCTATTTTTATTCAAAAATAATTGCATTTTATATTGCCATTGCAATCTCTTATCTACCTCTTAGGACCACTTACTATATTTTATTTCCATTCATAATAAATAATAAATTTAATGAATGTATTTATTATTGTAAAAATATTAGATTATTTAGTATATTTCAGAAAATTCTACATCTATTTTTTATATTGGTCATGTTTGAAAATTAGCTGATAGCGGATTACTTTAGTTGATAGATGATTGCATTAGTTGAGTTGTAACCCTCTCATCCCGGTCCGGACGCTTGACCGATCCGAGTGAGCTACACGGGGATAACCGAGGTGGAACTCGTTAAGGCTCCACTTCGGTTACCGACCCAAGGAAAACTTTTCATTTAATATCTTGTCTAGATGGGTTAATGTGTGAAGTGACAGCGGAAATAAGGCCCACGAGAAGCCTAACAACAAACAGGGCCTAAGCCCAAACCTTGAGACCCTTTAGAGATGTCAAAAAGCCCATTTACAGGCATGTGTTTCGAAACAGACATCGCTCGTTTCGAAACACGGGATCCATTTTAAAAAGTCAGACACCCGTACCGAAACACATCCACCTCGTTTTGGAACAGGGTCCCATTTTGCCTAGGCGTTCCGACACCCGTTTCAGAACAGACAATTTCAGTAGCAAAAGTGTTTCAAAACTTGTTTCGAAACAGGGGCTCACAGTAGCCAAACCGTACCGAAACGTGTTTCGATACGGGGGCCCTTGAACCACTCTCGTTCTGAAATAGCACAACCCGTTTCGAAACACCTGCAATCTGTGAATTCCCAAAATCAGTTTTAAACATCTCCAAATGGTCCCAAATGCCCTTAACGACCCCAAGAAGCATACATAACATACGGACACACTCTAGAGGCATGCACCCTATTGCAAACATACTCAAGATACATAAGGATATAAGATAGGGGCATCCATTCATAAGATCATACAAGGCACACACTTAAGCATTCAAGATGACATGTTTACACAAGGTCAACACTAAGCCTTTAAGGTGGCAAAATAGACATGGTTTACAAGCAATACAAGGCAACCACAAGCCAACCAACATAACATGTGAAAAAAGTCTAGCATGCTCCTAAACAAACCAACATCAACCATACAAGTCCCTATTGCTTGACCATTACATCATTAACATAAAATCCATACTTGATAGATTCAAAAGTCCAACTAGCACACTTGGAGGCCCCCTTCTTGCACTAACAACCCACGAACTACGGATCTGTATTGTCGAACAAAAGAGAGCGTAAGCGTAAAGCTTAGTGAGGGTAAGCTCATTAAAAACAAACATCGACAATACAGGGACCAGGCACGAGCACTACCAAGGTAGAATGCATGATCTTACCTTCGATCCACGTGAGCCAAAATACACATGATGAATGAACATGTATCCAATAATATGCCATGCTCAACAAGCTCAAATCCACATCATATGTAAACACATATAATAATCCATATAGGAATCACATTTCATATCATATTGGCACTTAGGTATGACTCGAATACGCGGATAACACGTTGGAACTCACATCCAACACAACCATTATCTTACGGTGGGATTACACTCATCACCGTTCACGCGGAGGGGATTCCACTCATCCTCACGCCCCGTCGATGGGATTACACTCATCACCGACTAACATATAAATAAGAAGGTTTTCTGGGCAAACATGTACTCCATATTGATGACTACCATCATCAAGACCACGCGCGCATTTGACTCACGTGTGCACACTAACATCCTAATGATCGATCATTTGTACCCAAGCATACTAGTGCCAACATTAAACACAATCCACAATATCATTTCATAACCATTTCTGTGCTTAGCACGTACTCACCATGATTAACATCATGCACAAACCACATGCATATCACAATGCACCAATACCATGCCTCAACATACATTTATAACACATTATACATAACCAACAAAAACACAATTGAGCATGAGGCTTAACAACAAATAGAGTGCAACCAAAGTCTCTACTAAAGTTTGGGATTAGGCTACCACTCTAATCCCAACTCTATGTGGGTCTACCAAGCTCAACCTAGTCCACATGCTTGAACCAACTCATTGAAAACCATTTAAAAGCCTTTAACCACTCACCTTCACTTCCAAGCTCAACAACCAAGCAACCAAGACCTTCAAGCTTCCGGATTCACTCCCAATGCTTCACCAACACAATTTCTTGCCTCTAATCATCCCAACACAATCAAAATAATCTCAAATCAGTCCACACAACAATGTAGCAAACCCGAAACACTATTCAAGCATCAAACACATGATTTCCAAGCTATGAACAACCCTCAAAACATCAAACCCGAGCAGCCCTTAAACCCAATCCAAAACTCATGATTTCAACCTCTTTAACACTCTTAAAAGATTCTAAAACAACCCCCAACTATCATACTAACCTCAGCTCTCAATTTCCAACATAAAGCAACCCCAAAACAACCTTAAAACCCTTCTAAAAACCCATTAAAACCCAAATCCGGGAATCTCAATAAAACACTTTAAAATCACATATGTTGGACCTTATGGTTCATAAACAACGTATCTAACCATAATAAATCAAAAGCTTTGCTAAAGAATCATAAACCTTTAACCTTTGGCCAAAAACTTTGAAAAACCCAAATGCAAAATACATAGTTTTTATGAAATCCAATCCAATGGTACCAAAATGTAAAGGAAACCAAGGCCAAGTCAAAGATATATTTACCTTTCAAAAAGCCTCAAAAATGAAGAAGAAAGGGGGTGGAATAGTAACTAGGTAAAGGGCTCCCTCTCTTGTCGTGAAAATGAGAATGGGGAAGTGAGGAAGAAGATGACAAAACTCTATTTTAATCATAAAGGGGTTTTAATTGAAAATCCATTTATTTACAATTTTGCCATTAATGAGATGGCAATCTCATACACTTTAAAATTCATGAAATTTGAGTTTCAATTCAATTTGGTCCAACACAAAATGTTTGTTTGAAATTATGAAGCCCCAATAATATAATATTATTTTAATTATAAAATCGAGACTAAAAATATTATTTTATTATTATTTTCACCCGAACCCCAAACTCGGGTGTTACATGAGTTGACTAGCGAATTGTATTAGTTGATTGGATAAAAGTGTTTGGTAAAATTAACTAATAGCTGATAGTTGTTTGATTATTTTAACAAGCAAAATGACATATAAGAACATGATTATATTCAAACATGTTTGAATATTTTATTAGTTGTCAATATTTTATATCTATTAATATTAATTAAAGTGTGAAAAATAATTTTTTAATATAACATTACTAAGCATATCTGAAGGATTTATATATTAATTTATTATTTATATAATTATTTTTAATTTAATATAAGTAATTATTAAATTTTAATACAAATATGTGAGAATAAAAGGAAAAAAGTAAAAATATTAGTTTACAAATGCAACGATGCAAATACGTGAGGGTGAAAAGTTAACATAGAAAAGGTTAAATTTAGGTTATATGAAGTTTTTTTTTTATAATTGTTAAGAGTAAAAGGATCTTTATAACACTTATGTCAAAACCTTTAATTTAAAAAAATCCTATTAGCAGAGTTTTCAAAATTAGAGGTTTCACCCCAATCCGTTATTTCAATTCTCTATTCACCAAACATCCAAATTAGCAGATTTAACCAGTCAAACCTCTAATTTTAGTTCAAACCTCTAAATTTTGGCTTAAACCGTTGTTTAACAAACAAGGCCATTATTTATTTTATGTTTAAATAAAAAAAAACTTGGTATTAGGCTTGTAAGAGAAAAAAAATGATGGTGGTCACATGCACACTGGGTTTGGCCAAAAAGTCCAAATCATATGATTTTTCCATGCGCATCAACTAGAGGCTCGATCAATTTTTATTTTATAAATTCATTTTAACCATTCATTTTAAATGAAAGTATCTTTATTCTTAACCACTCGTTTTTTTTTACTGGTTTGCCCTTGAGTAATGACTATTTTTAAATACCTTTTTTGGCATACATGGTACTATAAATACCATGCACACATGCCTTCAAAAATCATCCCAAAAGTAGAATCTACTTACTTTCTTTTATTCCCTCTCATTTTAAACATGTTTTGAAGTTGATTATTCATTGGTTCTGTGTTCTTTTTCTGTTGCTTGATTTAGTAGAAATGTTTGTTGAATTTTGGAGGGTACGTTTCACCGTAAAATCTCCTTAAGGACAGTGTCTAGTGCACACCTCAAGCAGTTACGAAATATCCTTAAGAACAATGTATAGTTCACGCCTCAAGCTTCGGTAGAGGTGCTTGTTAAATTCTGGAGGGTACGCTTCACCGCGAAATATTCTTAAAGACAGTGTTGGGTCTCTACCATCCCCTCTTCATAGGCTAGCAGCCGAGCTACCTTGATGTAAGTGGCCTTCTCATAGGCTCATGTGGAGCCTAGGTGTACGAGCATTGGGGACAAGTGGATGTCACAATATTTCTCTAAGAGGACCTCCTAGGGACGGTTTGGGGCCAAAGGGGCCTATATCGCGCTCATTACCGGAGTTAGTGGTTAGAGAATAGCATTTGCTATGCCATTTGGGATACGATAATTAAAGTGCATGTTGCCTTAAGGATCATAAGACAACGCTATAGAGATAAGCCCTTGGATAAGGAGGTGCGAGTAAGACTGACTTGTTTGAGTAGAGTCCTTTTCAAGTACCGAACGGTATACCGATCCGGGCCTGGATAGCATCGCCGTAATAGAAGGCTCATTTTCAAACTTTTTTGGTTTAATCAAATATTTTTCTTACATTTATATCGCGTCAATGTTAAAATGTTTTACATTATAACAATTCTATATAAATGTTTTATAATTTTTTATCATATTGATAAGTTTATCATGTAAATTCCATCATATCCATATATATAGGGATATGATCCATATTATCTCTTGAGAAAAAAAGGAGTTAACCTCATTCACCCATTTTCCCGATCCAACGATCCAAAAAACGTAAAAACTTAAAGAGTTTTATACTGTATAAGTTGATCCTAACCCATATATATATATATATATATATATATATATATATATATATATATATATATATATATATATATATCAATATTTTTTGTGTGTTTTTTAGTTTTTTTAATTGTTACAAAAAAAATCAACTCAAAAGGACATTTCACTATAAAAACAATTTGGCCATTTGGGTTATGCACGGAACGGTAACTTGATTTAACTGGTTCAACAACTTTTTGCCCCCAAAGTGACGAAACAAAGTCTTATTCAAAGGGCAGATATTTATTGAGTGATCAAGGATGCTCACATTTTTTCGTCTTGTATGAGTTTGAATCTGACATTTGTCACATATCTACTTAATAAAGAAAAGCAACTCGATCACTCAAATGTTAACTTCAAAAAAAATTATTTTAAAAATATAATATAAAAAATATGAGTAAAAATTCACTCCATAACAAATTGACAAAATAATAATAATAAAATAAATAATTTTATTAGTTAAGATAATAAGCAAGTGGAACAATGTGACATTGAGAAGGTCCATAATATAATTTTTCAAATATCATATTATTGGATAGAGATGTAGCGTAAATAATAAAAACATCTTAAAGTGTTCTATTATTGGCTAAAGTATATTTTGTTCAAATTACTATTTAACCCATGAAAGCATTTTAAGACTCAAGAGCATGATTGTCATAAATGTGGGCCCTTTACTAACAAGCGCGCGTGGCTCACGGTGCACCTCCCTACCACTTTAGTGCTCAGCCTGTCAACTCATTCAAAAGAAGAAGAAAAAACATTTTTTTTTGAAATTTCACCATTTTAATAGTTTTATTTTTTTAATTTATTTTTCAAAAGCATTTTCCAAGATCGTAGCAAATCAAATTACAAATTCGGACAGTGCCACGTTGTACCATTTATGTACCCCACTACGGTTGCCTAAGACAATAACTTTTGGTTGATTGGTGTCCATAATACCCACCTCATGACATATGAAAATCATTGGAATTTATGTTGTTTTAAGCAAAAATTTTAAGATTATAATTATTGTAGCATTCTTTTTAAATTTAGTAGAAGATATGAATTAAATGTAAAAAATATATTTTTAAAATAAATAGAAAATTATTTCATTAGTGTTTATTGATCATTAATAGGGATGAGCACGAGTCGGGTCAAATTTTTAGCCGACCGAAAATAATTCCCCTAAACCTAATCTTATTCTTAAAAAACTCAACCTGGCCCAAACAATATAAGGAAAAATTACATTATTAGTCATGGGTTTGGTCGAGTCGAATTTTTTCACCCTAAATTCGAACCCGACTCGAACATACTCCAAATAAAAATCCAATTCGAACTTGACTTTTTTACAAAAAAACTTGACCCGATCGAACTGAATCAAGTCGGAACCCGTCGAGTACGGATAAAATGCCCATCCCTAATGGTTAAGCAAACACTTTTCTTCATAATAAAGGAGACGAAGATAAGATTCATCAAAATACCAAATTGACTGGTGTTATTCATAATCTGATCTAAACTTTAATTTGTATATAATTGTAACAGTTTGATTTTGATGATATAAGAATTTTATTTATGCATGTGTTGTATGAGTTTTATTCACTTACATACATATCTAGTAATTATTAAAGTTTTAAATAAATTATTTTTCACAAAAAGAGTGTCCTGTTATTTATTCATATCATCAATAATAGCTATTACACACATACTTATATCATAACCGATCCACGATTAAACTAACATGGTACAATCATCTTTAGCACCATAACCTACACACATACCCGAATCATAATCTATCCATAAATTGAAATCTACTGTTGTATACATTTAAACATGATTTTACAGGATGAGTCTACGCTCGACGAGTACCGATAAACATTACTAACGACGAGCACTATTAATTTAATTTATAAAAATTTAAAATGTAAAGTACTCAACGTAAAATTATAAATTAGGCTGAAGGGGTACTTTTGCCCCTGAGTTCGACCCAAAAATGCAATTTCGCCCCTCGTCGAAAAGTGCACTCAATATGGCCCTCCAGTCCATAAAATCGATCAAATTGGCCCTTTGACCGACGTTGACTGTTACGGTGCTGACGTGGCAGTTAACGGTGATGACGTGGCAGTCCATGATGCTGACGTAGTGGTCAACGATGCTGGTGTGGCAGTACATGTGGGATGATGACGTGGCATGAGGGGCTGAATTGATTATTTTAACCGAATTCAAGGGCATAATTGATTTTTCCCTGAATTTAGGGGCATAATTGATTTTAATTAAAAGTTTGATAACTTATTTAATATTTAAATTAAAAAATACCCTTAAATTAAAAAAATCATAATTTTTTGCTCATTTGAAATTTAAGTCACCGCTGCCCTATCGCGGCTGAGGAAAGGTAATCATCCGGAGACCTCATCATAAAACATGTACTCCAGTTCTTCTTGAAACAAACGGATTCATGCTTTCTCATTAAACGCTACCCCTTCAATCTGTTTCATCTCAACAGCGAAATCCCAATCGGATTTGCTTTATTCCAAGACAACCCTTTCAACTTTCGAAATGATTTTTTCACTAGAATCAGATATTTTAACCTGTTCTCAATGATGGCAGATGCAGCGGAATATTCGTGTTTAATTGCGGCGGCGGCTGCTTAAATTTCAAATGAACAAAAATTAGGGTTTTGTAATTTTAATTAAAAATAAAAATAAAATAATGTATTGTAATTAATTTATTTTTTTAATTTTTAAATAATTTATATTTATATATTGAGTTCTTTAGATTTTAAATTTTTATAAATTAAATTAATAATGATCATCGGTGCTCGTTATTAGTGGTGCTCGTCGAGCGCCGTAAAATTTTCTAATTTTATATCCTCATGTATAATGTATCAAAAAAAATTAAACTCAATTAATCAGATTAATTATCATCTTTAATAATTGTTTAATTAATAGATTTGAGTGGTGCGTAATTATTAAATTTCACATTTGCTTACGAACTTAGGTTAAGGTCTTTGTCCCACTCACAATTGTGGATGATAAATTATGGTATTTTGTTAAAATACTGGCCAATTTTACCCCCCTTTTTTTCATTTTATTTGTGGGGGGCAAAGCAAAACTAATTCGTCATCGACAACGTCCTTTTCGATGTTATTGTTCGTTGTCGTTATTATCATAGCTCTTATTTCTATCCGTTGGGGTTTTAACTAGGGATGTAAAAACAGGTAATTGGATGGGTTTTAGGTCGGGTACTGTTAGGTCGGGTAAAATCGGATACATGTCATTTCAGGTTATTTTTCTATTTTGACTCGACTCGGGTCGGGTGCGGGTCCATTTCAGGTCGGGTCCATTTCAGGTCGGGTCCATTTCAGATCGGGTCCATTTCAGGTCGGGTCCATTTCAGGTCGGGTTCATTTCAGGTCGGGTCAAAACGGGTCGGGTCCGAAGCAGATAATTGACAGGTTAATCCGGGTTCGGATACACTTCAGGTCGGGTCCATTTCAGGTCGGGTCCATTTCAGGTCAGGTCCGTTTCAGGTCGGGTCCGTTTCAGGTCGGGTCCATTTCAGGTCGGGTCCATTTCAGGTCGGGTTCATTTCAGGTCGGTTGCATTTCAGGTCGGGTGCATTTTAGGTCGGGTAATTTTAGGTCGGGTAGTTTCAGGTCGGGTAATTCAGGTCGGGGTATTTTTAGGATTGAAATTCATATTGAGTTTGAGTTCGGTACAACCGTATAAGTAGTCGATAGACTTTAGGTTGGCTTTCGTCAATCGTCATTGATTTGGAGTTAATTATTTAAAGTCATATCAAATTAAAATTATAAAACATTGGAGTAATTAAAAAATACTGAAAAGGGGTCAATTTGGATTAAAATAAAGTTTCACGGATTATAATGAATAAAAATATCAAATTAAAATTATAAAACATTTGACAAATTTAAAAGAAAACAATGAAAAGAGGTCAATTTGGAATAAAAATAAAATTTTAGGGACTATAATGAACAAAAATATCAAATTAAAAGTATAAAAATTAGAGTAATTAAAATAACAATAAGTATATGTCAATTTAGAATAAAAATAAAGTTTTAGGGTCTAGAATGAACAAAATTTCAAATTAAAATTATAAAACATGATGAATTAAAATGTATATAGGGGCCAATATGGAATTAAAATAAAGTTAAGGGACTAGAATGAAGAAAATATCAAATTAAAATAATAAAACATTTGACAAATTAAAAAAATAAATGTGGGTCAATTTGGAATAAAAATAAAGTTTTAGGGTCTAGAAGATGAAAATATCAAATTAAAATTATAAAACATTGGACGAATTAAAAAAACAATGAATAGGAGTCAATTTGGAATTGAAATAAAGTTAAAGAGACTAGAATGAACAAAGTACAAATTAAAATTATAAAACATCAGACGTAATAAAAAACAATAAATAAGGGTCAATTTAGAATTAAACTAAAGTTTAGGGGACTAGAATGAATAAAATATCAAATTAAAATTATAAAACATCGGACTAATTAAAAAAATAAAAAATGGTCAATTTGGAATACAAATACAGTTTAAGCACTAAAATAACAAAATGTCAAAGTAAAATTATATATTATTGGACTAATTAAAAAAACAATTAGTAGGGGTCAATTTAGAATATAAATGAAGTTTTAAGGGCTATAATGAACAGAAATATCAAATTAAAATTATAAAACATTGGATGATTCAGGGTTTATGGTTTAAAGGGTTTAGGTTTTAGGGAAATTTTATTAATGGTTTAGGGTTCATACATTGATAGATACATATATACATACATTTATACATTAAGGTTTAGGGTTTATGGTGTAGAGTTTAGGGAAATTCATCAAGGGTTTAGGGTTCATACATAGATAAGTACATATATATATTTACATACATTAGGGTTTAATGTTTAGGGTTTATGATTTTTAGGGTTTATGTTTCCATGTTAAGAGAAAATTCATTAAGGGTTTAAGGTTCATACATTGATAGGTACATACTTACATACATTTTAGTCTCAGTATTAGGCACTAGAATGAACAAAAATATCATCAAATGATTTATATCTGAAATATTGGAGTAAATTACAAAAATTAAAAAAAATAAAGGTAACTTTATGTGGAAAATAAAATTTTAGGGAATAAAATGAATAAAAATATCACCATATTAAAAATGAATAAAATTTATATCTACATATATATACACATACACATATACATATAAATATACATATATTATGATATATACATATACATGTATTGTTATAATTAATTAAACATATGCATATATATATATATACTAAAACACACATGTGTACATACATACTAAAACACATATATATGCATGTATTTAAGTTTTAGTATATATATACATATATGTATGTAAGTTTTAGTATATATATATTGTTATAATTATATATATACATATATATGTATGTAAGTTTTAGTATGCATATATTGTTTTATATATATATATATATATATATATATATATATATATATATATATATATATATATATATATATATATATATACTAGAACATACATATTTGTATGTGTATATGTATACCCTAAGCAATACCCATAAACCTCAACCCTTAAATCTTATAATCACTAATAATTAAGTACAAGTCTAATCTCATAATCCTTAAACTAATCTCATAACCTCAAATAATTAAGTTGACACATTTACCCCTAAACCCCAAACATGAATATCTAAATCTTACAGACATTATTCACTAATAATTAGACTGCAAGCCTAATCACATAATCCCTAAACTAATCTCATAGCCCCAAACAATCAACTTGACACACTTACCCTTAAACCCTAAACATAAACCCATAAATCTAACAAACAAAATAAATTGAAACGTAAAAGGATAAATCTAAAAATAAATTAAAACTAAATTATTAATTAGAGCTCAAATCGCAAATGAATAAAATTATTAAACTTAATTACTTACCAAATCTTTATACGAGGACCAAATCAAATTTAAAGCAAACCAAAAAATTTAATAATTAATTAATTTATGAAGCATAACCTAATTAAATAAAATTTAAAGAAACTAAACCAAAAGTTAAGACTAAAAAAATATAAACTAAAACCTAAACTCTAACCATCTAATTAAGGAAGGACCTAAAGGATAATTAACCCCTAAATAAATAAATAAATCTCACTTCCCCTCTCAATTTTGTTTCATATTGGCGGCAAATCCCCCCCCCCCCCACTTTTGAATCAATCAAAAAAACTTTCCCCCCATTAATTCAAAAAAAACTTCCCCTAAACTAAAAAACATTTTTTATTATTTTAATAGTTATAATTAAATTTTTTAATAAAAGATTTTTTTAAATTTAATTATCACAATTAATAAATTGATTTAAATTTTAAATAATTTGTTTTAAATTCGTCCATCATAACTTATTAATTTAATAAAACTTTTAAATTTTGAATATTTTTAATAAATTAAATTTAAGTATGTTAATTTTTATTAAACTTCACAAATAAATTATATTGAATGAGTTAGTATTAAATTAATACTTTATATTTATCAACACTTTAAATTTATCAAATTGTATACTTCTTCAACTATATATCAGGTAAATATCAAGTCAGATCAATATCAATTCAGGTTAAAAATAGGTCAGGTTCAAAGCAGGTCGGGTTCAAAACAGGTCGGGTCCAAAACAGGTCGGGTTCAAAACAGGTCGGGTTCAAAACATGTCGGGTCCAAAACAAGTCGGGTTTAAAACAGGTCGGGTAATATCGGATCTCGGGTCAATTCAGTCGGGTAAAATCGGTTATCTGCCAGGTCGGCTTCGGGTTCGGGTTCGTTTCAGTCGGGCGCAGGTCGAGTTTCAAGTCCACAGTAACATGTCCAATTCGGGTTCGGGTCGTTTTCAGTCGGACGCAGGTCGGGTTCGGTCACTACAGTAACAGGTCGAATTCAGGTTCGGGTCAACAACAGTAGGTTACAGATCGAGTTCGGGTCATTAAATTTTCAGGTCAAATTGGGTTCTGACTCGAGCAGGTTTCAGTCGGGTTTTCAGGTCGGGTCAACTTTTTATATACCTATAAATTTGTAAATTATTATGTATGTTAAAAATAAAAATCATCCTTCATCAATAAATTTGGACATATTATTTCATTAAAATAAAGTTACATGTAAGTTTTATGTAACAAATTTGATAACTACTATGCAGAGACGAAGTCATTATCAAATATCAGAGTAGATTATTGAATTTATAAATATAATAATTTATTAAGTTTGTAAACTCTAAATTGAGTGGTAATGTTTATTTTATTTAATATTTAAATTTATAAAGATTTAAATTGTTATTAGACCGAAAATTTGGAGGGAAAATATCTTTTTAGAGAATTTAGTTAAAGATATTAAGAAAATCATATTTAATATGATTTTTTTAAAAAAATGAGGGTACAAAATTAAAATTTTCAACAAATTTAACTAGCTTATTGTGAAAATTTCAAATTGTTTTGAGGTCAATGCCCCCTTTGAACCCTCACTATGCATTGCTCTGTCACTGTTACTATGCATCACTATCCCAGTTAGAGGTGAAAATGAGTTGAGTCGAATTCGAGTAATGCTAAGCTCGACTCGAATCGTTAAGGATTTGAGCTGAGTTTAAGCTCACTCAACTCGTGTCGAGCCTGAGTAGTGTTGAACGAGCTCGAACTTGTAAATTTCAAGTTAAAAGATTTCAAATATCAATCTCGTAATTTGACACATTTTTCGTCTTCTTTCTCGGTCATTTGGTCGTTTTTTTATTTTATGTTTTTCTAAGGGTTGAATTTGACGACGCCACGACTGATCAAGATGACATTTATTTGCAATCTTTATGATCTTTCCAGCTTTGAACCCTCAGATTGAATTTGAATACGCGGTTTGCGTTCGTGGATAGTTTCTCACGATGCTTGGCTCTGATTTGCAGTTTTTTGTGATCTTTCAATAGCTAAATCTCCTCTTGTGGCCCGTTTACCGATACAGTCAGATTTGTTTGTATCTATTTTTTGTTCGAGACTATTGGTTTTTTTTTTTTTTTTTACATTTTTCATATATGGTCTAGTATTAATCTAAAGTGGCTAGTTTCTTGAATCAATGTTATAGGAAAATGTCCAAATTATGTATTTAGTATACGATGATAGTTGTAAACTTTTTTGTAATTTTGAGTATTTTCTCTTTTCAATAAAACTAGCGACTTTTATTTGAAAATATAGGCTTAATCGTCAAATAGGTACCCAAACTATGTCATTTTTTCCGTTAGGTGCCCAAACTATTTTTCGGGCCAAATTGGGACCTAAAGTTTTATTTCATGACCCATTTAAGGTTCGTCATTAATTTTCACCGTCAAATGCCACATGTCACCTCTAGAAAAATTCAAAATTATATTAAAAATTATTTAATTTTAAAAAAATCTCTAAAATTTCTAAATTTTACAAAACATCCCCAAATTCCAAAATTAAAACCCCCAAACTTGAATCCTGATTTGGGCCGATTCTGTCACGAATTATCACGCCGCCGCCCAGTACATCGTTCGCCGAACCATCACGACCATTTCCCACCATCAAATCGCATTGTCCCACAATCAAATATTTGTTGACCAAAATTTCTTTCCATGCTATGAATGAATTGAACCTTCATTAAATTATGAAGAAAATTTTTCTGTCTAATCAAACTTTTTTCGAAGTGCATATGCCTTTTCTTTATCTTTTGGGGCTCTCTTTTTTAACTTTGAATTCATATTGAATTCCATTTAAAGTATTTGTTGTCATTCACAACAACTTAAAAATAACCTATGCTTCTTGTTTTAATGGCATGAAACCATAATTCACAACTAATATCATAGGCTAAAGTAATCTTATTTGGATTTTAATTCGACTCAATTTCATAAACATTCATCTTTAGTTAGAGTTAAAATAGAGATTGCAAAAATATTTACCATTTAAGAGAAGAGAGAACAGGCAAATACCAATCTTGTCTGTAAGAACATTTGTGTTGTCGGAAAATGAAACCAAAATTCAAATGATGGAAGAAAAAACAAATAAACCTTGAATCATCCACCAAAAGTAGGGGCAGACCTTCACAACAAGATTTGAGGGGTCTATTTAAATTTTTCAAAAGCTTGAAAGTAAACATTAAAATTTTTAATTTTTTTCGAAGGGTTTAATTTTAAATTCTCAAAAAAATTGGAGTTTAACTATTTTTTTTTAAAATTTTGCAGACTTAATGAGATATTTTAAATTTTTTAAAAGAAACTTACTTAAATATATTTAAAATTTAAAAAGGCTAAATTAAAATTGTAAATATTTAAAAATTAAATACCAAAATTTTAAAATTTTAGAGGCCATAACTCCCTCTGGCCCTTATAACAATCCATCCCGATCAAAAGAAGATAGTCGAACGAAGAGAAATGAAAGAAGAGGTTTAGTTTGAATGGCATCTCTTTATCCATGAAAAGGTTAGTAGTCTCCATCATTTTTTTTTGTTAGAGTCTCCATCATTTCTTATTTCGTGATAATATGGAAAGCGGAAATATAATTGATTGAATTACGTAAATTCTGATATTTCGTTTTCTCTCACATTTCTCTCTCCTATAATTAAGTTGTAAACTTGTAGACTTGTAGTGGTACATGGTGATTTATAATGTTTTTATGATTTAAATTTGAACAACATTATTTATTTAGAATAGTAAAAGAAATAAGTAGTATCGTATCACGGGGTCATTAATTTTTTTTTAAGAGATATGTTTGAAAAGATGTACAACGTCATTGCTTATATATCTAAGATTTTTTTCTTTTTTAATGGGGGATTGATGCTCTCGTCTCTTCTCAAACTTGATATTCTCTCTCACTCAACCTCGTAACGCCCTCTTCACGATCAACCACACTCGTTATGAGCCATTATCACGGGTTTTCACCCTGTCTACCCCACTCATGGGCACTCGGCGTGAAATCAGATAGTCAAAAGGTCATTCTGATACCATTTGTCACAGGGTCATTACACTCTTCCCAAAAGACATGTCTAATATGATGTGCAGCACCAAGCTTGTACATCCCAAGACTTTAATTTTCTTTTCCAATGTGAGATTAATGTCTCTGCCTCTTCCAAAATATGGCAATAGAATGTTAAAATAGAATTAATTTTTTCCTTATAGTGAGTCTCGAGTACTTCCGAATTGATCGGTAAATAAATTTAATATCATTGATTATCCCAATAAACTCATGTATAAGGGTGAGTATACGATTAAGTCAATCAAGTTGATGCGTCCTATATTAAAACTCAAAACTATATTTAAAAAAAAATTCAGTCGAGTTGTGCGAGTTTACGTTCTAATTTAATTGTAAATATTTATAATGTTGGGTTGCTAATTAATTCTAATTTAAACGTATTTCTATAAACAATAATATTTTTTTATAATTTCAATTTTATTTTAAAAAAAAATTGAATCAAATTTATAAAATTACAACTCGAGGCGAGAAATACATATATAATAAATCCTCCTATAATTGACATCTCAAACAAAAATTTTCCTTATTAATATTCATTAATTTTTATCAAAAAATCAGATAATCAATAATTTAATGTTTAAAAAAAACAACCTCAAAGCTCTAAATCTCTCTTTTATGGTTGTCGAACACCACGTTATCGCCGCAATAATGAGGTAGTATCCTCACGTTGCATTACTTGTAAGGCCCAATTCGTTGTTTGTCCATCTTTTGTTCATTGTTCAATTGAAAGTTTTGTGTTCGATGATCGTGGTTTGTTTCGTCATTTGTTTCGTCGATTTTTGACGACGTAAGGTTGAGATTATTAGATATAGGGGGTCGATAAAAGAAGTGGTGACTGGTGGTAGCTGAATCGAAGATCAAATGAGATGAATTATGGGGTTTAGAGATTGAGGGGTTTTTTAGAAATTAAATATTTTAAGTTTTTATAAAAAATAAAAACTAAAGAAGATTACAGAAATAGGTTAAAAAATTGGATAACATAAAATATTTTTTGTCTTTTAATTCAAAAAAATTATTTTATGTCTGCCACAAAAAAATCTTAAAATGATTACAAAAATGAAACAATAGACATCTTTTTCTATCTAAAAAATACTCTAATGTTATGAATATTTATTTATGTGGATGTCTATATATGATTAGAACTTTATCAAAGGAGTTTGATTTATTTATTATTAGGAATATTATCTCTATGAATTAGAATTTAATGTATTATGTACTTCTTATGCCTATAAATAGACGATTCATTGGAGGCATTGTATACAATTCTATATTTTGAGAATAATACAAATCTCCCTCTTTCTCTTATCTCTTTGTTCTTCTTGTTCTTATTCTTGTTCTTCTTTATTTTATTCACAACACGTTATCAGCACGATCTCGCTCGCTCAATTACTGTGATTATTGTTGGTGGTTCTCGAAAAGAATTTCAATTTGATATTGGTGACTACATCTATCATATATTCAGCTTACCTTGGAAAGTATGGTATGTTTTACTTATTTATATACTAATATAATGATTGATTTATCATTCTCCAAAAGTTAGTATATTCATATCTATTATTTGGTTATTATTTTAATTTATTATTATTTTATTCATACTTGAAGTAACTCTTGAATTAACGAAAATTAAAATTATCGTCGTACTTCATTAGATGGATTGATAAAGCAAACCAAATTAAAGCCCTCAAGGATTTCGGCTAAATGCTATTGGGCGCACAAATTGAAACATTTTATCACACAATATATTAGTTTTATTCAAAATTTTTATTATTCCATTCTAATTTATAATTGATTCAATTCAAGGATTGTGTTGTCATGTGATTGTTATATATTTGTTTTATCATTATTATTATTATTATGGTAATTTATATGAATAAATTCGAGATATAAAACAACTTTATTATTTGTATCAATTACTTTGTATGTGAATCAAAGGCAAAAGGAATACGTTACTTTGATGTGTTTATATATTCATCAAAATGTCGCTTGATTTTAACTATGGTTGTTTATAATTTGATCACATCAATTATAGTTATGTTTATTCAACTTGATCTATGACTACTTTTATACTTTTTGATTTAGTCTCAAATAATTTTTTTTATTCTATTGATAAAAGTCGATGCTTTTAACCGTGTTTTGAGTTTTACATGTATTCAAATGAGTTGGAAAGAGACATGGTGTAAAAAAGATTATGAGAAGATGCCTTGGTTCATTTGCTACGTCATCATTGTCTTTGAGACGAAATTCAATATCGGTAAACTCTATTTTATTTTTATCTTTTAAAATACAATTTTAAAGTGCGATAAATCATGATGATTTTGGATTTACAAGAAGATTATTATAAAGTCTATATTTGCTTGAAAGCAATATTTCTTCTTCGTCGAAAAACTCGACCATAGACTCCTCCCTATTTCAAGTTACGAAAATTCGTCCTGATCCAAAAAGTTTTATGGGAGGCATTCCTTGAAGTGAATGCAAAGCATGATGTTTATTCCATGCGATTATCAATGATGGGGCATTCCCTGAAGTGAATGCAAGCATGATGTTTATTCCATGCAATTATCAATGATGGGGCATTCCTTGAAGTGAATGCAGGCATGATGTTTATTCCATGCAATTATTGGATCTGTTTCATTCCCTGAAGTGAATGTAAACATGGTAAATCATTATTCAATTAGAGACATAATTTCGATATAATCCAAGTATAATTGGTTGGACATCCCGTTCTGCGAGGCTACTGGTCTCAAAGGAGGTTTTTAAAGGACCTTGTGGACAGGTTTAACAATGCCGCGTACGAGGATTAAATTTTTGTTCTCTGTGATAAAGATATGTGAAAAAGGTTTTAAAGGCCCACTGGCTCTACTCCATTCCCTAAAGTGAATGTGAGATTATATTATGGAAGGAATAAAAAATCACATTAAAAGTTGTGGTCGTGGTCGAGGCTATGAATATACACATGAAAAATATAGTCATTTTAAGAATACTTCTACCCGTTGGTAGCAAAGTTATAAGGATGACAAGAGTGATAAAGATCATTCTAAGGAAGTGAAATCCTTTTACCAATGTGATGTTATAAACCATTGGTTTCGTACTTGTCAAACGCCAAAGTATTATGGACTTTATCCATAATCATGAATGATAAATGAAATAAAATATAAACAAATTTTGTTTACGGCGAAAATAATTATGGCGTTATTGGTCCAACTCAATTGGATATTGTTAATTTTCTCATAACCCTTGAAGGGAATAATTTACCATTTATTTTATTTCCTTTATAACCTCTAACAGGAATAATTGTTTTTTTTTTAATTTTATTTTTTTAATGTTAATTCGTTTTATTTATTATTTATTTATGTTAGTTTGCTTTATCTTTATTTATTTCATATATTATTTATTTACGTTTTATGTTAATTTATTATTTGAAGAATATGATTACTTCCGGAATAAAATATACAATGAATTGTGGCTATTTATGCCTAGAATTGTGGCTATTTATGCCTAGCAGATAATGCAAGTACTCATATTGTACTTAAGCATAAGAAATATTTTTCCCATTTAAATGCAAGGGGAAATATGAGTAGTATTTCTCAAAGTACTAAAATATCAATACTTCGGAAGAGCACTTGAAAGTTTATCTCTGATAGATAATCGACTTGATATGATGTGCTATAGTTTATATTTTTCATTCCTCGAAGTGAATGATACAAAGTACATATTTTCATTACCTGAAGTAAATGAAACAAAGCACATTTTGAAAGGTGCACAATTATGTATTTCTCGATTAAAATGCAAGGGAATAATGTGAGTACTATATCTGGAAGTACTAATATCACAAAAGGCTCTGGTTGAGCAAATATGTTATTGTCAAATGGAACTTTATTCCATATTCAAAGTGCGTTATACTCGTCAAAGTCATAAAGAGAGCAATATGAGTTCGCAAACTATCCCTTTGGGAATTATAGATAACATATGTTATCAATTGGCATTTGAAATAAGCCAATATGGATATAAGTTATGGTAGCCAAAAAGTCAGTTGAAAGCTCTAGAAGAGCTATATATTGCTACCAAAAGATAATTTCAATTGAAAGCTACGAAAGAGCTAAATATATTCCTATTTAAAGGAACAATTTTGATGGCCGTACTAGACATGTACGAGTGAGATTGAATTACATGTTATGGTAAACAAGGAGTTTACAAATTCAGAGATATATACACACATATATATAGTTGGCATGATCGGTTAGACCATCCTGATCAATGGTGCAAAAATTATTGAGATTTACATGCACATGTATTAAAAGAACCTGTAGTTCTTGTGGTGCTTATTCTCAAAGGAATGGATTAAATTCCACTTATTAAAGAACGTGAAGTTCTTGTGTTGCTTAAAGGAATTGATTAAATTCCACTTACTAAAAGAACCTGAAGTTCTTGTGTTGTTTGTTCTCAAAGGATATAGATGATCCCACTTACCAAAAGAATTAGAACTTAAAGTTCTTGTATTGAAGTTGAGACTGTATGTCTTGCATATCTGAACGAAATATGGGCCCATATATCCACAAATGTGGAAAGTTTTATATGATTTTAGTAGATGCATCTACATTGTTTTATCGACTTACAACCAGAAGTTTGTGAGATTGATTCTAAAAATATTCAGATTATGCAGTTAGACTATTCGTCTTGAAAAGCTAGTGGGTTTATATTTTAGGCTATATCAGTTGTTACAAAGCCTATTGATTATGAAAAATATAGTTTAACAAAATTTCAATTGGATGCCTCCTATTTAATAGCTAAACTATGAGAACAAAAGAGTTATTATTTATATGGTGTTTTCATATAGCAACACTTATACGCATCAAACCAACGAGTTATAATAAACTCCCCGTTATGATTGGTTTTTGGTCAGAAACCATACATTTCCCATTTTATGATTTTTGAATGTGCGATATGAATTGCTCCACCACAACGCACAAAATGAGTAAATAAAAAGGGTTGAAATATATATTGAGTACGAGTCTCCTTTTATGTTTAAATTCTTAAACATTAGTTGGAGAATCATTTATGACATGATTTTTCTCAACATCAGGGGGAGATAATAATCAGCTGGATAGAGGAAAATGAATTATCATTATCTAGATCCTCGTATATGAACTAGAAGTTCATAAGATAATTCATGTTATTACATGTCAACTGCCAGACATATTTACTGACCCAATGAGAGTAATTAAGTCTCATATACCAGCTGAAATGCTCTAAGTTTAAATTACATGTTAGAGCGAGAGAATGTAAATCATGCCTGAAGCATGATAGATGAAATGGTTCCAATGATCAAAATTCTCGTAAATAGAAAGTAATATGAGATGGTCATATATTGCAGGCGGGTGCTCCTGAAGAGACCCAAGACATAACAAATAATAAAACTCTATAAGAGTTTCAGGTACCTGAAATAAAGATTAAAATCTTGAAGAGATCTCGATGAGTTATGTCATTACGAGAATGGAACCAGAAAATTGGAAAGTTGTCGACAACGATTTTACAAGCAATTTTACATAAAATACTTCTATAGAAGTAAAGAAAGAAATCGAGGATCTTGTATAAAATCTATCCGGAAGTATAGATATTGAATTGGCCAATGTTGAAAGACGCTTTGAACTTCTAAAATAGAAGTATTTGGACCAGCAGTCCAAACACCTAAAGGTGTAATGCAAGTGAGGCACAAATAAGTAGTCGTAAATACGACTTGAACTATGATTTATGAAAAGTTGTAATTACTTCATGGTGGATGCAATTACTTTGGCAGTTATTGAAAATTTTACATGCGTCTAATTATTTGTGGATCCATATTTATCCTTGAAGGATCTAAAATGCTATAAGCATTTGGAAATTTCTGAGGAAATTTATTTAGACATGTCTCATGAATATTTTAGCGCAATTGGTATAATCGCCTTAGTGAATACTAATTGAGAAAATACTATAAGAATGATCGGATTTTCTTATGTATTTTATAAAGGAGTTTGGATCAAGATCCATTATGATAATTTTAGAACTCCTAAAGAGCTTCAAATTGGAAACTCATGAAGTACTTTCAATACAAGTACTTGAATCTTGACATCAAGTTTATCTCGACCTGAAGATCGAGCATTTTTATATATTTCTTTTGTCTATGAATAGACATAAGCTGAAAGAATCTTAAAGAAGATTCAATATGAATAGAGCTTATCTATTGAGTATCCCAATAGTTGTAAGATTGTTGGATGTGAATAAAGATAATTATATCTTTTCTTGGTCTTGAAGCACTATATATTAGTTGATCAAGAAATATCTATGAATATACAAAGATCATTACATTTAGATCTTCAAACATTCATTGATGCCTCCTCAAATGTCGTAGAAATAATTGTTATGCACGAGGCAAGCCAAAAAAAATGTGTTTGGCTAAGATTATTGACCCAACATATCCAAAAGATATGTGAATTTACTTTTACAATATATGATAAAAGCTATCTTGTGTGAAGATAAAACAAGATGTATATCTCAGTTTGAAAGTTGATACATCATGGAACATATTACTCCAAAGTTTCATCCCTCGCGATCTTTAGAAAAATGATATTCAAGATTAAATTATGAAGATTCAAAGATCTTCTATGATGTTTTCACGAGGGGGAGTAAATACGCGTTGCACTCTTTTTCCCTTAACCGAGGTTTTGTCCCAATGGGTTTTCCTGGTAAGGTTTTTAATGAGGCAACAAGTTATGCGTATCAAAGATGTGTGTACTCTTTTTCCTTCACTAAAGAATTTTTTTTCCCACTGGGTTTTTATCTTAGTAAGGTTTTAACGAGGCACATTATCTTCATAGACATCCAAGGGGGAGTGTTATGAATATTTATTTATGTGGATGTCTATCATGATTAGAACTTTATCAAAGGAGTTTGATTTATTTATTATTAGGAATATTATCTCTATGAATTAGAATTTAATGTATTATGTACTTCTTATGCCTATAAATAGATTATTCATTGGAAGCATTGTATACAATTCTATATTTTGAGAATAATACAAATCTCCCTCTTTCTCTCATCTCTTTGTTCTTATTCTTGTTCTTCTTTATTTTATTCACAACATCTAAGCATTTATTTGAAAAAAAATTATACAGTTTGGATATTTTTTAGACATAAAATCTAAAATATCACACAAAGTTTGACTTTGTGGTCATTTTAACTCATATTCTTTTTTGTTTCAAACAAACTCTTAACGTTTTATTTCTATTCAAAACTTACACTGAATATATGAAAACCGTCAGTCAACTAAAGATTATCAACTTTCGATGATGTGACATGTGTGCATGGCAGGATTTACTGACGTGACGATGCTAACATGACACTTTGATGATGTGTCATTACCAATTTTTTAAAAAGACAATTGTTTTAATATTTATTTTATATTATTTTTAATTAATAAGATGATGACGTGGCATTATCTCAACTAGCTATGTAACTTATTAATGCTTTCCCCAAATTCCATTTCCTCCACTCAAATTCTATTTTTTCCCAAAACATCTCTGCTGACATGAATTAAAGACTTAATATCAAGTTCTTTTGACACACTATCTATTCAATGAATTTCTCTTTTATGTTTGGATCATAATTTTTTTAGAGGCTTCATAATCAGTAAATGGATCTCTAGGAAAGAAACAAGGCATCAAACTTGTGTACGTAATTTACAAGCAATTAAGTCCAAATCCAATTTTACGTTGAGAATACATCCGGGGCTAACGATTACTCTTCAGTATCCATACGTGCCTTTATTCTTGAAAAATAACATCCAGTCACTCCCATTTTGTTCTTTTCTGTATGCGCTATGAATTTTTGTAGAGTGATTCTAGGTAATATTAGGTCATAAAACAAATAACAATAGAATTGCTTAACATAAATGCTTTTCTTGTTTTGTCATTTCAAAGCCCATACTTCCAGAAGAAACGGTGTCCATTCATGAGTTTATATGCAATGAAATGGATTTGGATTAATTTTTTTTTTGTCAAAAATAGCTTGAGATGTTTTTTCTTTTCCATATGTATAACACATATATTGTTATTAGTATTACCTATCACAAGTATATGCCTAGTTTAGTGATAAACTCACGTGTGTTACACCTCCAAGGTCCCAGGTTTAATACCTACCAAGGGCAGTTCCTTGGTTTTCATTTTTCCTACTCTAATTGGAGGGTGGAAATTAATTAATTTAGTTAAATAAAAATAATTAAAATCCCCCAATAAGGTGGTGACACGTGTCAACATCTTATTGAATAATTAATTTATTTTATTAGATTAAAATTAGGACTAAATTGATATATTGTATAAATATAGAGGACCAAATGTGTAATTAAACCAATTTTTTTAACAGTTCTGTCAACTTTTTTGTTTTTTTAACGGCGTGTGGCTAAAATGGAACCATTTAAATAGTTGTGTGGTACATTTGTGGCAAAAATAATATAGTGGTCATTTTGACACCAAACTCATAGTTTAGTGGTCATCTGTGTAGTTTACCCTAAAAAGAATATGAATAGCATAGGATGTTAAAAAAATTAACTTCTTCCTCGTAGCTAGTTTGAGCACTTTTAAATTAATTGTTCAATAAATTTAATATAATTGATTATATAAATAAACTCATATATAAGAGTGAGTATTAGATTGAGTTAGGTCGAGTCGAGCAAAAATTTTTGAGTTAGTCAAGTTGACAAACCCTATTTTATAAGTCAAAACTCATTTGAAGTTTTTTCGAGCCAACTTTATAAAATTTGAGTTGAGTCAAGTTGTTCGAGTTTCTGTTCAAATTTATTTGTAATGTCATAGTACTAATTGTTCTATTTTAAATGGCTTTCTATAATCATATATATATATATATATTCTTCGTTTTTTTCATATGTGCTATATGTCACGGGGCTAGGTCTAGGCCGGTCTAGCCTCGTGCGGCCTTGGTCGTGAAGCACTCGAAAGGGGCTTGAAAACGGCCAAGTCAGCCTTACTCACTAAGCTTGGAAGGCTTAGTCTCGGATGCGGAAGCTCTCTTGGAAAAGTGAAAAGGGTGATGGCTCAAAGTAAAGCAAGGAAGGGGATGCACACTCTCGGTTAAGAAAGCTAAGGCCTCGTTAAAAACTCCCCCTAAGCCTAGATGGGGAGAAAAGAGTGCCAAAGCTCCTTTATTAACAAAGAAGAGAAAAGCTTTACAAGAAAGAAATGAAGTAAAGGTGGAATGACTAAGATGGATGGAGGAGGGCTCTATTTATAGCCTAATCCCCCTCGATCCAATGGCTCTCACTGACTCGATCCAAGGCCATGGATGAGTCTTCCAAAAGAATCTCATATTCAAGGCAAGCTTGTCATACTCATATTGACTTGCCTTGATTACAAACAATGTTGCCCCTAATACAAAGCCTATGACATCATTGCTTTGTTGTCCTAGAATACTTTCCCCATGGATGGCTTGCTTTCCATAAGTATTTCTCCAAGGATGACAACTTGGCATGGGATGATGGTGCTTGGGCGGATTGGGCCTCTCATGGTCCAATCTTGGTGTCCAAAATCCCCTATCTTGGATGCCTTTGGCTGAATCGGGCCCTAGGGGTGTGGGCAACTCGGGTGGGCAACCCCTAGGCCTGTTGGCGCGCACATCGGGTGCGGGCTTGGCTCCTTGGGCGTGCACGTCGGGTGCAGGCTCGGGCTCCATGCTTTGGCCGGCATGGAGGGTGCATGGCAAAGGCCCCTCGGGTGCCTGTGTTGGGCCCCCTCGGGTGCAAAACTCACGGGCAGCACATGGGGTGCTGGACAAGGCCCCATGGTGCGGACGAACTGGCCCAGGTCGGATCACTTGGGCGCGGACGACACCAAGGGCGTTGGGCATGGCCCCTTGGTGCGTGGCATGGGCAGCTATTCGGGCCCCTCGGTTGGGAGAAAGGCATGGTGTGCAAGGGTCAGCACCTATGGGTGCGGCTGGCTCGGTCGCAAAAAGTTCCCCTGTGACATTCTCCCCCACTAAATCTATCGACGCCCTCGTCGATAGGCTTTGAAGAAACTCGGTCGTCTTGCTCTCGAACGGCCTTGGTTCTTCTTCATGTTCCCGCTTGGCTAAGGGAACACTTGTGCGGATGGCAAGGCTTTCGCACTTCGGCTCACGATCCGTCTTTCTCTCGAACAGACTTGGCTCTCCATCACTTTTCACTTCGGCTAAGGGAACTCTCGTCGGATGGGCAAGGCTCTCATGCCTTGACTCACGAAGCACTTCAATGGATGGTTCGCCATGTTTCCGCTTGGCATCGGGAAACAACCTCCAAAGCTCAAGGCTCTCATGCCTTGATCTACGATTCGTCTCGAACGGTTGCCACTCCTTGGCAAGCTCATGATCCTCGAACGGTCGCCACTCCTTCTCATAATGGATGCTCGCCTTGCTTTGTGCTCGGCTCGATCGCATCGGCGGCCTGAGGAGAAAACCAGAGTAAGTTAGTCTTAAGTTTTCAAAATAACTAAACTTACTCACCTTGGACACAAAGTCCTTGTTGGCTTGGGTCACTTCGCCTTGTCGATACTCAAGGCAAGTGATGATGGCGGGGTCTTGGAATATCCCCACTTCGGTGCTCTTTAGCACTCGTCCCTCGTCATGGTGGGTTGGAAACTCTTGGCTTGGTCCAACCACTTCGTCACTCGGTTCCTTGTTATCCTTGTTGCACAGCTTGTCTAGGATAACTTCTCGCCCCATTTCTCGATTTGGATCCTCGCTCAAAATTGTAGGCTTCCTACAAACATCCAAATGAAAGTGGGTTAAAATGGGCTCTTCGAATAAAGAACCACTTACCTCGGACTCAAGGTCCGCGTCGTCTCGATCCACTTTGCCTTGTCGATACCCAAGGCAAGTGTTGGCATGGTTTGGCCCCTCATCATTGGGCTTGGGCACCTCGGTGCTTTGACTTGCTTCCATGGACTCATGCCACTCGTCCATGGAACTTGACCACTCGTCGAATTCGGCTAGTAACTCTTCGAAAAAGGTTGCTAGCTCCTCTCCATCGGCTTGATCTTCTTCACCAAACTCGGATGGATTTTGCATCTCTTCATCAAACTCGGATGGCTCGGATGGGTACTCCACCTCATGAACCATCTCGCTCTTTGGCGTCGTTGGCAACTCCAAAGGCTTCTCCTCGTCTTTGATCTTCTCAAAGACACATCCCATTGTGGTGGAACTATCCATGGACTCTTCCATGGCTTCTTCATCATTGGTTATCTCGGACTCGCACACTTGTTCGTCTTCATGTTGGCTTGACAACTCGTCATCGTTTTGTTGCAAACCTGCATCATACTCACCCTCGGCTTCTAGCAAAACAAGTGCGTTAATCTGCTCTAAGCAAGAATAACCAATAATAACATCCTCATCAAGACAATGTTTAGAAATTACCTTGATGTTGGTTGTGTCGCACCACTCTCCGATGCGAACTCTCACGTTCCATGCAACTCCATCGATGTACTCTTCGTTGAAGTTGATGAACTCGGTCTCGTCATGAACCGTCTCTACTTGAAGGTTCAACCACTCGGCAATTTGATCGGAGATGATCAAAGATGTTGCGCTAGAGTCCACTAGCGCCTCAAACTCAACGTTGGCAATCACGATCTTGGCAAACTCGCGCTCCTCCTCGTTGTGGCCACTCTTGGCTTGAGTTGGGCGGATTTGCTCCTCGGTTGTCTCGGACTCAAGCACTCCTTCATGGATGCTTGACGATTCCTTGATGCTTGATGCCTTGAGGTCTTGTCGGTGTGGATCTGCAACACACCTATCCTCGGCTTCGGACAAGACAAGCGCATCAATTTGTTCTAAACAAGTTGAACCAATAACAACCTTATAAACGTCAAGAAATTCACAAGAAATTACCTTGATGTTCGTTGTGCCTCGGAATTCGCCGATTTGATGGAACACATCTTTCGCGATTCCCACAACTCTCTCATCATTGAAGTTGGCTGTCACAACTTGTCGTTTAACCCTCTTGATTTGAAGGTTTAACTGCTCGGCTGTTTGCTTAGACACGAGCACTCCTTGTGCACTTGGATCAACTAGTGCACTCAACGTCGCCTCATGGAACACTATGTCAACATACATAGGCTCCTCTTCATCAAAGTCGCTCTCGACTTCGCTTGACTCCCATGACTCGTCATTGTCGCTGGAACACCCCACATAACCTGGCTTCTTCCACGGTTGTGTGGCCTCGTTGCACTCTTGCAACCTTTCCCTTACTTCACTCTTGAAGTTGGACACCCCAACCATCATCCTCGCTGATGATTGTTCCCCGAACAAGGAAGCTAGCTTCATGGCCTTGGTCTCATCGGGCAAGCTTCGCTCCTCGAACGCCTCTACCATACTCACTGGTAGCACAGTGCACCTCGCATCAAGCTTCGAAGCCTCGGTCTCGTCGGGCTCGTCCTGTACCTTGGACTGCTTGAAATGGTGCGGGCATCGGAAAGACTCGTGTGGCTCTCCACACTTCCAACACTTTGACGGTCTCCTCTTATGGCAGTCAGATTCGCTCACCTCGCTTTTATGCGAGACGCCTTGTGATTCCACTGTCTTCTTTGCTGCAACGTTCCTTCTTCTTTGCGCCATCTATCGACTCGGTAGGATACGGAAAATAGCTCTGATACCACTTGTCACGGGGCTAGGTCTAGGCCGGTCAAGCCTCGTGTGGCCTTGGTCGTGAAGCACTCGAAAGGGGCTTGAAAACGGCCAAGTCAGCCTTACTCACTAAGCTTGGAAGGCTTAGTCTCGGATGCGGAAGCTCTCTTGGAAAAGTGAAAAGGGTGATGGCTCAAAGTAAAGCAAGAAAGGGGATGCACACTCTCGGTTAAGAAAGCTAAGGCCTCGTTAAAAACTCCCCCTAAGCCTAGATGGGGAGAAAAGAGTGCCAAAGCTCCTTTATTAACAAAGAAGAGAAAAGCTTTACAAGAAAGAAATGAAGTAAAGGTGGAATGACTAAGATGGATGGAGGAGGGCTCTATTTATAGCCTAATCCCTCTCGATCCAATGGCTCTCACTGACTCGATCCAAGGCCATGGATGAGTCTTCCAAAAGAATCTCCTATTCAAGGCAAGCTTGTCATACTCATATTGACTTGCCTTGATTACAAACAATGTTGCCCCTAATACAAAGCCTATGACATCATTGCTTTGTTGTCCTAGAATACTTTCCCCATGGATGGCTTGCTTTCCATAAGTATTTCTCCAAGGATGACAACTTGGCATGGGATGATGGTGCTTGGGCGGATTGGGACTCTCATGGTCCAATCTTGGTGTCCAAAATCCCCTCTCTTGGATGCCTTTGGCTGAATCGGGCCCTAGGGGTGTGGGCAACTCGGATGGGCAACCCCTAGGCCTGTTGGCGCGCACATCGGGTGCGGGCTTGGCTCCTTGGGCGTGCACGTCGGGTGCAGGCTCGGGCTCCATGCTTTGGCCGGCATGGAGGGTGCATGGCAAAGGCCCCTCGGGTGCTTGTGTTGGGCCCCCTCGGGTGCAAAACTCACGGGCAACACATGGGGTGCTGGACAAGGCCCCATGGTGCGGACGAACTGGCCCAGGTCGGATCACTTGGGCGCGGATGACACCAAGGGCGTTGGGCATGGCCCCTTGGTGCATGGCATGGGCAGCTATTCGGGCCCCTCGGTTGGGAGAAAGGCATGGTGCGCAAGGGTCAGCACCTATGGGTGCGGCTGGCTCGGTCGCAAAAAGTTCCCCTGTGACATATACATATATCAAGCAGCGTTTGGAGAGACTTAACTCAAACTTAAAAATCGATCAACTAATTATAAAAACTTTATTTAAAAAAATTAAATCAAATTTATAAAATTATAATCCAAACCAAAACAATTCACAATGAATCGCTTCAAAAAAAATCAATTTTTTATTCAAGTTTCATTTACGGGTATTCCTTCCTGTATAATATAATTGACATCTCAAACAAAAGTCAAGATGACCATTGTCATATATGCAAAGTGTTCTAGATACTAGAGAAATGAGTGCGGCCAGTGATTGCCATTTGCTAGTGATGTTATTAGTCCAACTTGTATTTTTTTTCTTTCATATTACTAATACTAACTAAAAGCAAATGGAGAAAATGTAAGTGGATTAAACGAGTATAAGTTGCTTTGACTATCGTTATTTAAATAATCATTTACAGCAATCTAAAAGGCAATACATATTTTCTCATTAATGTCACCGATAATTGGATTCATTTGAATTAACATCACAAGCCTATTGTAACCCCTCGTCCCGGTCTAGTCGGATGACCGGTCCGAGTGGGCCACACGGGGAAAACCGAAGCGAAACCCGTTAAGGTTTTCCCTCGGTTAACGACCCTAAAATTTTCTTTGTATTATATCTTGTCTATAAGCATAATTAAAACCTATGTGAAGCACAGCAAAGGAAAATACATCAAACAACTCATTTTAGCCCTTTACAGCAGGCCGTTTCGAAACGCCCTTAGGGTGTTCCGAAATGCCTTGACTTAGTCAACATGCCAGGGTCAACCATAAGGTGACCGTTCTGAAACAGGGGTGACCCGTATCGGAACGACCTTGACGGTCAATATCTCGTGGTCAACGAGATTTGACCGTTTCGAAACATCAAAGGCCCGTTTTGGAACGCCTTTATCTCGTCAATTTTTCAAAATTCCAGTAGCAAAAATGTTCCGAAACGACCCTCGTCCGTTTCGAAACGGCAGGCCATTTGCAAAGGAACCGTATCAAAACAAGAGGACCCGTTCCGAAACGCCCCCTGTCTGCAGACTCGTTTGGGCTGTTTTAAGGCACAAGGGTGCCCCAAAACACCTTATAACACCATAACAAAACAACTTAAGGTAACCCAACCTTACTAGCATGCTTTAACTAGGTTAAGACAAGTCTAAACATTAAGGTAGGACTTCACAAACCATGCATTCATACCACATCATTCAAGCATATAGATAACCTCTAAGGCATATGGCTAACATTCAAAAAGAGCAATTTAGACATGAGTTAACATTCATCATGGCAACACAACCATACAAAATCAAGGTATCAAGGAGTCTAACATGCTCCTAACAACCAACAACTATCCACAAAATAATACATGTCCCATTGCTCAAACCATTACATGTTCAACTTAAAAACTCATACTTGAAATACTCAAAGCTAACAACCACACTTGGAGGCCCTCCACTTGCTCGAGCAACCCGCGAACTAAGGATCTGCAATGTTGAACAAAGAGAGCGTAAGCAATGATGCTTAGTGAGGGTAAGCTCTAAAAACAAACCTCAACATTGCAGGGTCCGAGCACGATCTAGCCAAGGTAAAACACAATCATACCAAGGGTCCACAAGAGCCATGAAGTAAAGATGCATGAGCAATATACAATATAAATGCCATGATCATAAGCTTAACTTCATAATACATATAAGCACATACAAGCATCCATCAAAGATCATAAACCTCAACACTTTGATATACATATCAACCAACATTGGCACCTAGCTATGACCCGAATACGCGGATAGACATGTTGGAACTCACATCCAACAACCACATTACCTCACGATGGGATTACACTCGTCACCGGTCTCGCGGAGGGGATTCCACTCATCCTCACGCCCCGTCGATGGGATTCCACTCATCACCGACTACATTTAAATACAATTCCGGGCGAACCTGTACTCCTCCTTGGTGACTCAACGCCACCAAGGCCACGCGCGACTTTAGACTCATGTGTACACACTAACATCCTAATGATCGGTCATTTGTACTCAAGTAAACTAGTGCCAATATTTACTCACTTCACATTACTCATTTCAATTAATCTTGTGCTTAGCACGTACTCACCAACAACCATCATCATGCATGTCTCAAGCATCACAAGTCATATCTCAACCCACATGTATAATACAATATACATTCATACCACATTTCATACGAGACATACACAACCATATAATGAGTTCATCCAAGGGCTCTAGATCAAGCTTAGGATTAGGCTACCACCCTAATCCTAACTCTAGGTGGGTCTACCAAGCCCAACCTAGTCCATATACTCGAACCAACTATTTTAAAATCATTTAAAGGGATTAACCACTCACCTAAACTTCCAAGCTCAAAGACCAAGCAAGCCACAACCTTCAACTTCCCGGATTCACTTCCGATGCTTCACCGATGCCCAAACTCGGTTCTAATCAATCTCAAACACAAACAAAACATTCATAATCTATATCTCATCATCGGAATTAACCCGGATCAACATTTGCAAGCATCCAACACCCAAAACAAGTCCAAAAACAGAATTTTCGAGCTGCACTTAAAGCCCACCAAAATCTTCCATTTCAAGCACCCAAACAAGCATCAATTACACCCAAAATGATCCTCATATATCATACTACCTACAGCCCCCCAAATCCAACATTAAACAACCCCAATACTCACTTTAAAACCCTCCAAAAACCCTCTTAAAGCCCAAATCCGGAAATTGATCAAAATCATTTGGAATTTACATATGTAGTATTATTTGGCTCCTATATTCCATAACTAACCATAATAAATCAAAATATTAGGTTTAGCTACACAAAGGCACCATTTTTAATCAAATCCTTTGAAAACCCCATTTTCAAATATTCAATGAAAATGAAAATAATTGGTACTTTTAAAGAGAGGAAGGTAAGGGGAGGTCAAAAACATTATTACCTTTCAAAATGGAGTCGAAATGGAGGGGCTTTTTGAATGGAATAGTAACAAGGGGGAGGAGTGTTCTTTCACGTTGGGAGGAAATGAAGAAGAAGGTGAATAGTGGAAAGATGATAGGAAAAGGGGATTTAAATTTGAAGATGGGTAAATTACCCAAAAGGCCATTAATGAATAGTTATCTTTGTTTTTAAAATAGCTCTTCAACTTTGAGTCTAAATCATTTTGGTCCCATTTTAGAATGTTTATTTTGAAACCCAAAATTTTAAAAGGATCATTTCAAAAACCAACCCGAGCCCAAATAATATTAAAATATTATTTTCACCTAACCCCTAAACTCGGGTGTTACAACTCTCCCCCACTTAAGGAATTTCGTCCCCGAAATTACCTGGTGGAAACAGATACGGAAACTGCTCAACCATATCCGCTTTCCTCTCCCACGTGGCCTCTTCCACACCTCTATGTCTCCACAACACCTTGACCAACTCTATAGTCTTGCCACGCAACACCTTGCTATCAGAAGCAAGTATCTCAACGGGTTCTTCATTATAGGACAAATCCGGATTTAACTCTATCTCCTCAACGGGCATCACATGCGAAGGATCCGATCTATATCTCCTAAGCATAGACACATGAAAGACATCATGGATCTTTTCTAACTCAGAAGGTAACCTCAAACGATAAGCTACAGGCCTAATCCGCTCAAGTATCTCATACGGACCAATGAACCTCGGACTCAACTTGCCCTTTCGGCCAAATCTCATTACCTTCTTCCACGGAGATACTTTCAGAAACACTTTCTCACCCACTGAGTACTCAATCTCTTTCCTCTTCAAATCTGCATAAGATTTCCGACGATCGGAAGCGGCTTTCAAGCGGTCACAAATCAACTTCACTTTTTCAGTGGTTCCCTTAAGCAAGTCTGGCATAGGTAACAACCTCTGACCTGTCTCAGCCCAACAAATCGGAGTCCTACATCGTCTACCATACAAAGCCTCATAAGGTGCCATCTGAATACTAGACTGATAACTGTTGTTGTAAGCAAACTCAACCAACAGTAAGTGCTTCTCCCAAGAACCCTGAAAATCAATCACACAACAACGAAGCATATCCTCTAGGATCTGTATCACTCGCTCTGACTGCCCATCGGACTGCGGATGATAAGATGTGCTGAAATGCAAACGGCTACCCAAAGCACTATGCAAGCAACTCCAGAACCTCGAAGTAAATCTAGGATCCCTATCTGAAACAATAAACTTCGAAACTCCATGAAGTCTCACAATCTCACGGATGTACAAGTTTGCCAACTTGTCTAAGGAATCCGTAGTGTTCACTGCTAAGAAGTGAGCACACTTAGTGAACCTATCAACAATCACCTAAACTGAGTTCTTCTTTGAAGGGGACAAAGGCAACCCCGATACAAAATCCATGGTGATCCTCTCCCATTTCCATTCCGGAATCTTCAAAGGCTGTAGCACCCCTGAAGGAACCTAATGTTCTGCCTTCACTCTCTGACAAACCATGCAACGGCTCACATACTCGGCTATATCTCTCTTCAAACCAACCCAGAAGTAGTCATTCTTCAAATCTCGGTACATTTTGGTACTACCCGGATGCATAGAAAAGGGACTCGAATGTGCCTCACTCAGAATCTGACGTCTCAACTCAACATCTTCTGGCACAACAATCATATCTCTAAAGCACAACAAGCTCTCACCACTGAAGCTATACTCAGTCGATCTTCCTTCGGCTATGTCTTGAACATGAGGAATTAGGCTTGCATCTTGCAACTGTTTCTCTCTAATCAACTGAATCAAAGAAGGCTTCACTTGCAACTCGGTGATCAAACCACCATCATCAGACACACTCAATCTAGCAAACATATCTCTCAGCTCAACGGCCACCTTTCTACTCAAAGCATCGGCTACTACGTTTGCTTTACCCGGATGGTACTCAATGGTCAAATCATAGTCTTTTAACAACTCTAGCCACCTTCTCTGTCTCAAGTTCAACTCTTTCTGTGTCATCAAGTACTTCAAGCTCTTGTGATCGGTGTAGACAATACACTTCTCACCATACAAGTAATGACGCCAAATCTTCAATGCAAAAACAACTGCGGCCAACTCTATATCATGAGTAGGATAGTTCTTCTCATGAATCTTCAACTGTCTAGAAGCATAAACAACAACTCTCCTATCTTGCATCAAAACACATCCTAAACCTACGTAGGAAGCATCACTGTAAATCACAAACTCCTTACCTGAAACAGGTTGCACTAACACTGAAGCATTCGTCAAAGCTTCTTTCAATTTCTCAAAAGCCTTTTGTCTTGCATCTGACCATTCAAACTTAACTCCTTTTTGCAACAATTTAGTCAAAGGAGCAGCTACTCTAGAGAAACCATCAACAAATCTCCTATAGTAACCGGCTAATCCTAGGAAACTCCTAATCTCCGTCACGGACTTAGGTTGTTTCCACTCAACAATAGCCTCAATCTTCGATGGATCAACTCGGATGCCTTCGGCCGAAACAACATGGCCCAAAATTACAACCTCTCTAATCCAGAACTCACACTTACTGAGCTTCGCATACAACTGGTTGCTCAACAATCTCTGTAAAACAAATCTCAAGTGCTCATCATGCTCTTCTTCTGTCTTCGAGTACACAAGTATATCATCAATGAAGACAACTACAAAACGGTCTAAATAGTCTCTAAAAATTCTGTTTATCATGTCCATGAATGCTGCTGGTGCATTCGTGAGCCCAAATGGCATCACAAGAAACTCATAGTGACCATATCTAGTCCTAAAAGCTGTCTTCGGAACATCACACTCTTTCACCTTCAACTGATAGTACCCGGATCTCAGATCTATCTTCGAGAACACTAAAGCACCTCTCAACTGATCAAACAAATCATCTATACGAGGCAACGGATACTTGTTCTTCACAGTCAACTGATTCAATTGCCTATAGTCAATACACATGCGCATGCTACCATCTTTCTTTTTCACAAACAACACTGGAGCACCCCACGGAGAACTACTAGGCCTAATGAAACCACGGTCTAATAATTCTTGCAACTGACTCTTCAATTCTTTCAGCCATTTCGGAGCCATGCGGTACGGAGCTATCGAAACTGGATTAGACCCTGAAACTGTCTCAATCACAAACTCAACATCTCTGTCAGGAGGCAAACCCGACAACTCTTCAGGAAACACATCTGGAAAGTCACACACTGTCCTGATATCTTTCGGTCTAGCTTCACTCATGTCCGGATTCATAACATAAGCTAAATAAGCCCCACATCCAGAGTCCATCAACCTATGGGCCTCTAAGGCTGACATCACATTAGACAAGAACTTAATGTTCTCGCCCACTACCACTACCTCGTAGTCATCAGAAAGCTTCAAAGAAATTCTCTTTGTCTCAAAATCTACACTAGCCCGATGCTCAACCAACCAGTCCATACCCAAAATAATATCAAAACCGTAGAAGGGAAGTTCCATCATATCAACTGAGGACACATGACCCTGAATCTTTAGTGGACATCTTCTATACATACGTCTAACCACCACTGTCTCACCAAAAGAACTAGTAACATGCATGCTTACATCTAAGATCTCAACAGGGATATCTAACTTTTGTGCATGCTCACTCAAAATGTAGGAATGCGTAGAACCCGAATCAACCAAAGAAAGCAAAGACATAGACTGTAACTCGAAATTACCTGCTATCACATCGGTGTCGTTCCCGGCCTCTCTCTGAGCATAGACTCTCGCTGGTCCTCCCGCCTCTGGCTGCACAGCCACAACATGAGCAAGGTTCCTCTGAGTATCTACCCTAGGTGCACCAGCCCTAGGCTGGAAGTAGCCACGACCGCGCCCACGGCCTCTCTGAAAATCATTCGCTCTCGCAGGAGACTGAGCAATGTTTGGTGCCTGAGCCGCCTGATGCGGACAGTCCCTCCTAAAGTGGTCCCTCGAACCACAGTTCCAACAAGCATGGAAGTTACCCCAACACTCACCAGCATGCTGTCTCCCACAGCGGGTACACTCGGGCAAACGCCCTCCTCCTCTATGGCCCTGATGGCCCCTACCATGGTGGCCACCGCCACGTCTATGGTCAAACTGATGTCCGCCACCTCTGTGCCTCTTAGCATCTCTACCATCAAAGTTGTTGTGCCTCTTGCCATAATTAGATCCCCCAGAACGCTTGGCCAGCCCCAAGCTGTGCTCAATGTCCTTGGTTCTAGCAACCAATACATCAAAGTCAGAATAATCAGAAGCTAAGGTATACCTCTTAACTTCCTCATGAAGTCCGTATCTGAAACGATCACATCGAGCCCTCTCAGTAGGCACTAACTCCGGAGCATACTGACTCAGACGAACGAAACGAATCTCATAATCAGTCACAGAAGCATCTCTCTGAGTGAGAGCCATGAACTCTCTCTTCTTCTCATCTAGGTACCTCGGTCCCAAGTACCTCTTCCGGAAAGCAGTCTCAAAGAACTCCCAATCAATCTCTGTCTCTGGAACCCTGGTAGTAATGGTGACCCACCAGGTGTAGGCATCACCCTGAAGCAATGAGATCATACAACCCAACCTACATGCGCCCGCACAACCCATCTGAGCCAAGATACGAACTATCTTCTCCAACCATAACTCCGACCTCTCCGGAGTGGATCCCCTAAACTCTTCGGCCCCAAGCTACGGAGCCTCTCCAAAGGTAGAATAGCATCGTCACACCTGGGCTGAGCTGCAGCCTGAGCTCCCGCAACTGCGGCCTGAAATGCTCCCGCTATTGCTTGCACTAGCGGAGTCATGTCAATTCCAACTAGACCTTGGCCACCTTGGCCACCTTGTGGTCCATTTCCTCCGGCTCCATCCTCGCCCCCAACTCCAGGTGGAGGAGGTGGTGGAAGAGCGCCATCTCCCGCGGCCATCGGCCCTTCAAGGTGAGCCTCCACACCAACTGCCGGCTCAACAGGAGCCGCAACTCGTGGTTCCTGACGAACCAACCTCGGTCTACCTCTCGGTCTAGACATCACTCTCACAGATATCAACTACAACCACAACAACAAAACATACAAGCTGGGTTAGCAAGGCAAGGCTTCCAAGTGTTCAAGTACGTTCCCTCACTTAAAAATCATTTTTCCAATGTAATAGTAGCAATGGGACTCACACACACATGCTTTAAAATAAGGGTAAACTACTGTGCAGGTCCCTTATGTTTAACGAGTGTACAGAGTTAGTCACCACTTTTGAAAAGTGCATATTAGTAGTCCTTCACGTTTTCGATGTGTAAATAGTTAGTCACTCCGCCGTTAGACTCTGTTAGAGACTAACGGATTGCTGATGTGGCTTAGTTAATTTAATTCAATATACACGTGTTTTTCCACGTGGATTATTACGTGGAACCTTCCCCTAACATTATAAAAGCCCCCCTTTTTCCTCTACTCTTTCCCTTTCCGTTTCTTTCTCAGAGCTCAAGTGAAGAACCCCAAAACACTAGAAAACCCAAGCATCTAAAGATTGAAGCTTGATTACAGAAAGATTTCAACTGACTTCATTCTTCTTCTTTATAATTTTGTTGGGTTTTCAACTTTTTGCATGTTTGGTAGCTTTAACTCTGTTTTTCGACTTTCTCATGGCTAATAACCCCCCACGAAGCTCCCGCCGATGATTTCCTCGAGCAAATCCTCGGTCTCCCGAACTTCGCGCCTTCTGAGACGGGTTTGGCGGGACCCGACGGTGGAATGGCTGGAACTGCCGCCCTCTCCCTCCTCCTGTCTCGTAATCATCCATATTCACTGAGGTCTAACCCTCTGCAAATTTTGCATCTCTCTTTGTTGACCGCTTTATTGGTTAAATTTTTATTTTATTTTTCTAAAATCATTTCAGGGATGGTGTATTGCTATTGAGCCTGATCAGTAATCCGATATCGAATCGCTCTGATTGCTCAAATTCCCGGGAATAGAAGATGGGAACCAACTATCTGGTAAGTTTGTTTTAAATTTACTTTCTTCTTTTAATCATTTTTTCTTAAAGTCTTCTGTTTTATCTCTATTTCATGATTATTTATTATGCAATTGTTTGCATTTTTTGACCATTTTTTAGATTTTTGGTCTGAGAACCTGTTAAATTGATTAACTAATAGGGAATATGATGGTTCATTAGCAGCTGACATTAATCTGTTAGCTGTGGAAGTTTGCATTTAACAATGGTTCTATTCTGGTTAAAGTATTTAGGTAGTCTTTGTGCTACAGGAAAAACTGTGATTATATATATAGTAATGGAGGACATGGCGTAATTGATAAACAAGACACAGAGGAAGAAACAAAGGAAGAAACATCAAGACAAAGAGTGTCAGAATGAAATGGTGAATGTATGGGAAAAGCGCAAGGACGAGGAAGTGAGGTAAGAAGTGGAATGTATGCAGCAGCGGTGTGAGACAGTGAGAAAGCTCCTCCGAAACTACATCACTCGCATCCTCGCCAAAATAGAAATGGGGGATGAGAAGGAGGAAGAGAAGGGAGAGGGCGGCGGTCGGTGGCGGTGACATGGTGGTGGAGAAAGAGATGAGAATGAGGGAGAGGGCGGCGGTCGGTGGCGGTGACATGGTGGTGGAATTGGAGGTGGCGGTGACATGCAAGTGGTGTTGTGTGCATTGGAGTTTGACTTGAAGACATGAAAATGGTCGGCCACATCAGCAACTTTCCAACGTTATTATCCACGTGGATATTACAATTTAATTAAGTCAGCCACATCAGCAATCCGTTAGGGGAGTAATGGAGTCTAACGACGGAGTGACTAACTATTTACACATCGAAAACGTGAAGGACTACTAATATACACTTTTCAAAAGTGGTGACTAACTCTGTACACTCGTTAAACATAAGGGACCTGCACAATAGTTTACCCTTAAAATAAAACAATCAACGCACTTGTCACACAAGCAATCATTCTTGCAAAACAAGCAAACACCGTGCAATTCAATTTAAAAACTTAAACTTACCTCACTTACCTACCCAAGGTCTCGATAACCTTAGGCTCTGATACCAACAAGTGTAACCCCCTCGTCCCGGTCTGGTCGGATGACCGGTCCGAGTGGGCCACACGGGGAAAACCGAAGCGAAACCCGTTAAGGTTTCCCCTCGGTTAACGACCCTAAAATTTTCTTTGTATTATATCTTGTCTATAGGCATAATTAAAACCTATGTGAAGCACAGCAGCGGAAAATACATCAAACAGCTCATTTTAGCCCTTTACAGCAGGCCGTTTCGAAACGCCTTGACTTAGTCAACAGGCCAGGGTCAACCATAAGGTGACCGTTCCAAAACATGGGGTGACCCGTATCGGAACGACCTTGACGGTCAATATCTCGTGGTCAACGAGATTTGACCGTTTCGAAACATCAAAAGCCCGTTTCGGAATGCCTTTATCTCGTCAATTTCTCAAAATTCTAGTAGCAAAAATGTTCCGAAACGACCCTCATCCGTTTCCAAACGGCAGGCCATTTGCAAAGGAACCGTATCGGAACAGGGGGACCCGTTCCGAAACGCCCCCTGTCTGCAGACTCGTTTGGGCTGTTTTAAGGCACAATGGTGCCCCAAAACTCCACCAAAACACCTTATAACACCATAACAAAACAACTTAAGGTAACCCAACCTTACTAGCATGCTTTAACTAGGTTAAGACAAGTCTAAACATTAAGGTAGGACTTCACAAACCATGCATTCATACCACATCATTCAAGCATATAGATAACCTCTAAGGCATATGGCTAACATTCAAAAAGAGCAATTTAGACATGAGTTAACATTCATCATGGCAACACAACCATACAAAAGCAAGGTATCAAGGAGTCTAACATGCTCCTAACAACCAACAACTATCCACAAAATAATACATGTCCCATTGCTCAAACCATTACATGTTCAACTTAAAAACTCATACTTGAAATACTCAAAGCTAACAACCACACTTGGAGGCCCTCCACTTGCTCGAGCAACCCGCGAACTAAGGATCTGCAATGTTGAGCAAAGAGAGCGTAAGCAATGATGCTTAGTGAGGGTAAGCTCTAAAAACAAACCTCAACATTGCAGGGTCCGAGCACGATCTAGCCAAGGTAAAACACAATCATACCAAGGGTCCACAAGAGCCATGAAGTAAAGATGCATGAGCAATATACAATATAAATGCCATGATCATAAGCTTAACTTCATAATACATATAAGCACATACAAGCATCCATCAAAGATCATAAACCTCAACACTTTGATATACATATCAACCAACATTGGCACCTAGCTATGACCCGAATACGCGGATAGACATGTTGGAACTCACATCCAACAACCACATTACCTCACGGTGGGATTACACTCGTCACCGGTCTCGCGGAGGGGATTCCACTCATCCTCACGCCCCGTTGATGAGATTCCACTCATCACCGACTACATTTAAATACAATTCCGGGCGAACCCGTACTCCTCCTTGGTGACTCAACGCCACCAAGGCCACGCACGACTTTAGACTCATGTATACACACTAACATCCTAATGATCGGTCATTTGTACTCAAGTAAACTAGTGCCAATATTTACTCACTTCACATTACTCATTTCAATTAATCTTGTGCTTAGCACGTACTCACCAACAACCATCATCATGCATGTCTCAAGCATCACAAGTCATATCTCAACCCACATGTATAATACAATATACACAAGCATTCATACCACATTTCATACGAGACATACACAACCATATAATGAGTTCATCCAAGGGCTCTAGATCAAGCTTAGGATTAGGCTACCACCCTAATCCTAACTCTAGGTGGGTCTACCAAGCCCAACCTAGTCCATATACTCGAACCAACTATTTTAAAATCATTTAAAGTGATTAACCACTCACCTAAACTTCCAAGCTCAAAGACCAAGCAAGCCACAACCTTCAACTTCCCGGATTCACTTCCGATGCTTCACCGATGCCCAAACTCGGTTCTAATCAATCTCAAACACAAACAAAACATTCATAATCAGTATCTCATCATCGGAATTAACCCGGATCAACATTTGCAAGCATCCAACACCCAAAACAAGTCCAAAAACAGAATTTTCGAGCTGCCCTTAAAGCCCACCAAAATCTTCCATTTCAAGCACCCAAACAAGCATCAATTACACCCAAAATGATCCTCATATATCATACTACCTACAGCCCCCCAAATCCAACATTAAACAACCCCAATACTCACTTTAAAACCCTCCAAAAACCCTCTTAAAGCCCAAATCCGGAAATTGATCAAAATCATTTGGAATTCACATATGTAGTATTATTTGGCTCCTATATTCCATAAATTTGAAGATGGGTAAATTACCCAAAAGGCCATTAATGAATAGTTATCCTTGTTTTTAAAATAGCTCTTCAACTTTTAGTCTAAATCATTTTGGTCCCATTTTAGAATTTTTATTTTGAAACCCAAAATTTTAAAAGGATCATTTCAAAAACCAACCCGAGCCCAAATAATATTAAAATATTATTTTCACCTAACCCCTAAACCTGGGTGTTACACTCAAGTAAACCATTTCTATAGCGAGTGATTAAAGTTCTCAGTTGATACTCTTATTTATCCCATAGGTCGTAAGTTCGAAATCTATTAGAAACAAATTTTCCCTACCCTCTTACATGGTTGTGCATTTCAGATATTCAAAAATTTTAGATAAGTAATTTAGTGATCCGTCCGATCCGAAAAAATTGGATATCTGAATATACAAATTTATGACTTAATTTTTTTTTAATTTGACGTTCCTATTCATGAAAATTTTATGTTTTTGAAAATAACAATCAACAAATTATTTAATATAACAAGATTTGTATCAATGGAATTTTCAAATTTTCATATATAACAAATAAAATATCGAATATAAAAAGATTCATATCTATAAAAAAATTTGAATTTTCGGATATCGGATAATCGAATATCCGATCTGAATGTGAACTAGCTATCCGTATCCTATCCAAAATTTTTGAACATTCGATCTAAATTATTCAAAAAATAAAAAACATATTAAATATCTAAAATTTCAAATCAAATCAACGGATAAACGAATGGATCAATCAGATCAAATTTTTTTACACACCCCTACTCTTTCCCATAAGTAGAAATTGTTAATCACAAGCCTCAAAGTTATGGGTTTAACTCTTTATCCATTATTCTTTTTATCTATTACTCCCTCCGTCCCAGTAAAAGTGTCACATGTTGACATTTTTCTAGTCAAATTTTTTCAACTTTGACTATAATTTATTTAAATATTTTAATTAATTAAAAATTATAAAAAATATATTTAAAAACTAGTTGATTCAAGGTTTTTAAAATATATTTTTTCATATTTTTATCATTAATAAATTTTAAATTATAAGAGGTCAAAGTTGAAAAAGTTTGACCCAAAAAAAGTCAACATGTGACAGTTTTAGTGGGACAGAGGGAGTATAATATCACATATCCGTCATTGTCGTTTATACATGTGTCAAGCTATGAAAAAAACTTGTCCTACTAAATAAGACTTTGTTATAAGTGTACCTAGGGTCAGTTTAATATTGTTTTTGAAAAGTGTAGTGAAAAAGTTAGTTCAAAAAATAATTTTTAGAAGTATTTTTGAATTTTTGAGTTTAAAATTTAAGTGTTTAGTATTATTGTCAAAAAGTACTTTTAAGAAGATAAATAACCATTTTGGACATGATATTGTAAGTTATATATATATATATAACGATATTTAAAATCTTTAATGTTATAATATCATCTTAAATTATTATAAAAATATAAAATATGTTATTAATAAGGATGAGTCTACCACGTGCGACGAACATCGATGAAAACCACTAATGATGAACACCGATGAACACCATTAAATTAATTAACAAAGATTTAAAATTTCAAGGACCAATTATACAATTAATAATTATTTTAAAAAATTCAATTAAAATATTTTTATATATATTAAAATTTTATTTTTTAATAAGGGTAAATTATATATTTAGTACCTCACTTATTTCCGTATTTCTATTGAACCCTCATCATTTAAATATTATTTCAATTTGATCCTATTCTTTATAAAAAAATAATTTAACCCTCAACCTAAAACCCTTAAACTCTTAAACATATACCCTAAACCATATACCATTAAAAATAATTTCATCATCATCGATTCAATTCAATTGAATGAATCGTTGAATTCTCCTAAAAAATTTAATTAAATTATTTTTTATATATATCAAAATTAATTAAACTCGAATCTCCTAGAATTAACACTATCATCTTATTTGAGATGAAGAGGTCATCACAATTAATCATAATTTTTTTATATATATCAAAATTAATTAAACTTGAATCTCCTAGAATTAACACTGTCATTAATACAATATATAAGAGGACGTGAAATCGAACATATTCAAGCGCTCAATATCCTTCAATTTATTGGTGGGGAAGAGTTCGAGTAGTATATCCATTTAATTTCAATTATTCTTTTTTATTTTCTAAAATAATTTATTGGTTCATTCTAATTAAATTATTACCTAAATACAGGATTTATATTTGACATCATCTATTAAAGGAATTTTACATTTTACATGAATTTGAGGAAATATAACATAACATTTGCAATCCTCTATTGAATAATTGACAAATTAATTCATATACATTTTGTATGAAACAAATTGATCCTACACATCAAATTATCAATATAAATTTAGACCGATAAAATTGAGTAAAGCAAAGGATATTATCTTATTTTCTAGTGGCGGAACTGCTGCGACAATTGCTTTCTACATCCTTGCAAACAGGGTAGAGAGCTACTCACCTGACGACGGCGCGTGGAGAAAGTGAAAATTTAGGACGGGGGCGTGGCGGTGGAAAGAGTATCCACTGGACCACTACAATAGTCCTGACTATATAACCATGTTGTTTGGAGACTCCCTTTTCGATATTGGAAACGAGAATTCAAAGCAGAAGCATTTGGGTAGTGATCAGAGCCGTTTCTTAGATTTTGGTGGCCCATGGGCGAACTTAAAAAATAGGCCCCTAATTAAGGGTGAACGTTCGATGGAGTTAAGTTGAGTAAAAAAATTTCAAGTTATGCGAGTTTACGAGTCTTTACAACTCGAACTTAAAAATTTATTTACTAAATACTAAAATTTTGAGTTAGTAGAATTTTTATTTTACAACTCAAACTTTATTTGGAATTTTTTTCGAGTCGAGTCGAAAAAATCAATTTTTTCGAGTCGAGTGTTGCTCACCCTTTTCCCTAATAACGAGTATTAGAAAATTTTTTTGAAATCAAACCCTTAGTAACAAGTGATATATAAAAAATGGGTCTCTATTAACAAATTTTGAAAACAAAATAAATTTTAAGAGTATTCTTTTAATAATAAATATAGGGAAAATGAAACTCTAATAACAAGTATTGAAAAATTAAAATTTAAGAGTATGCATGTAATAACAAATATTAGGGAAATAGACTATAAATAACAAGTTTTGAAAAAAAATTAGACTCGTAATAACAAGTATCAGAAAAAATAAAATTTAAGAGTAAGACTCTAATAACAAATATTAGAAAAGATAGGCCCCTAGTAACAAATATTGAAAAATTGGCATCGTAATAACAAGTATTGAAAATTTTGTACCCTAATAACAATAAATAATAAAAAATGGGCCCCTAATTCCAAGTATTCGAAAAAATGAGCCTGTAATAACAAGTATTGAAAAAATTATACCCTTGATAAAAAATATCGGAAAAAAATAAATTTTAAGAATAGAATTCTAATAACAATTATTTAAAAACTTAAATTTTAAATAATAAATAGTAAAAAAATAGTAAACCTTAATAATAAATATTCGGAAAAAAAATGGACCCTGGGCGGGCGCCCCTATTGCCCATGCCCAGGAATGGCCCTGGTAGTGAATCACGTGCATAAATTTATGCTCTTATTATCGGGACATGCCTACATACAAGTGGGAGGGTTTAATCATATTTTAAGTCGTTAATTTTAGAAGATTCGAGTTTAATTAATTTTGATATATATAAAAAAATAATTTAATTAAATTTTTTAGGAGAATTCAACGATTCATTTAATTGAATCGATGATGGTGAAATTATTTTTAATGGTATATGGTTTAGGGTATATGTTTAAGAGTTTAAGGGTTTTAGGTTGAGGGTTAAATTATTTTTTTATAAAGAATGAGATTAAATTGAAATAATATTTAAATAATGAGGTCAATAGAAATACGGAAATAAGTGAGGTACTAAATATATAGTTTACCCTTATTAAAAAATAAAATTTTAATATATATATATAATAATTTAATTGAATTTTTTAAAATAATTATTAATTGTATGGCGAGTCTTTAAAATTTTAAATCTTTATTAATTAATTTAATGATGTTCATCGGTGTTCATCATTAGTGGTGTTCATCGATGTTCGTCGCACGTTGTAGAATTTTCCTATTAATAAATACATTTTTTAAATTGTACGTGTTTCATAAAAATATAATAAATTTTAAATATTTTATTTTAAAAAATTGACATGAATAAATATATTATTTTTAAACTAAAAAATAATTATTAACTATATCTTCGTAAAAAATTATAAATTTATAAACTATAAATAAACACAATAAAAAATAAATGTTAAAATTGTAATTTGGCTCCAAAAAGCACTTTTAAACCACAAAAACTAAAATAATTAGTTTTTGCATTTAGGTTGAAAAACACTTTTCAAAAGCAATTTTTTCTCTAAAAGCTAGTTGTTTAGCATTGTTTCTGCCTCTAAATTATCTTTTGGCCCCAAAAGCCGATTTAAAAAGCAATGCTAAATGGAGCCTTAGATGCAATTCTCTAGATTTAAGGTTTAGAGTTATAAATAATTTAAATATTATATTTTATATAAGGATATATATTTCATAATTGTTATTTCTTATTTTATTTTGATACAATCATTAATTTTATTATGTGCAGAAACATATAATTGTGTGTTATAAGCATACATGTCAATTCTGATCCGGATTCATAATTTGATTAAACAAACCCAAACTTGAGTTTGTTCGTTTTTATACAAAAAAGTTAATAACCGAATTTAATCAATCCGAAATTGAAAATGAATTGAAGTCGAAGTGAACTAAACAAGTGAACTTTAATGAATCAACCCAAAAACTCACTAGTTAGATGTTGGTCACAAGTTTAAAGCTACTACATGCTTAAGACGAAGATCGAATCGTCTGATTAAAATAGCAAAGACTTTTATTATTTTATCTAAATCTCTTAATTTTATTATTTTTTATTTTAATTTTGCAAATTACTTGATAAATCTTCAATTAATTTATTAAAAAATGGGAACAATAATTTATTTAACATAGTACATATCATGTCATTTATATATGTGGAAAACTATGATCTAAGATACCTAATGTGACTTCAAAAATTCATGCTAGATAATAAGAAGATTACAGTGATTAAATTAAACTCATGCTATTCTAATTTCATGACTAGTTTGTGTTTGATTTCCATTTTCTGGCTCAGCTTCGCCGGACATTTCTTCCAACGACTTCCCTTTCGATTCCGGCACCAAGAACGTGAAAAATGTCCCCAACAAGCTGACGACACCCAAAATTATAAGTGATTTTTGCACTCCGATCCCTTCGGCAGCATACAAGAACCCGAACGCACCCACCATCGCCCCTGCTTTGCCTGATGCAGCCGATATCCCGTGGCATGTCGATCTCAACCTTGCTGGGAAAATCTCGGCAGGGACGACGAACGTGGTTGCGTTCGGGCCAAAATTCGAGAAGAAAAACGTGAGGGAGTACATAACGACGAACCCGATTCTGTTGTGTGGTAAAGTCCAATGGTGGTACGGGATAGCCAAGGCGAACATGAAGAGTGTCATGAATATGAACCCCATCAATTGAATCCTGAATCTCCCCATCTTGTCGATTAATGCCACGGTGAACCAATATCCGGGGACGGTGCTACATAGTGCAATGAGAGTTTGAGCTCTCGCAATTCTGTAAACTTCTTCGATCGCGTTCATGGTTTTCGCCTTCGGGATCCAACCGATGGCAGTGAAGATGTCCTTTTGAAACAGGTTTTGGCTGTAGAAGGCAATGTCCAACAGGAACCACGTGCTTGTAGTACCGAGCAAGTGAAGCCCGTGTTTATGGAGAAATTGTGTGCTGAACAAACCATAATCACTCCCTTTTTCCTCTTTCGGTTTCTCTTGTTGTCGTTCGTCTTCTAAATCGACCTGAAGAACTTTTGACATATCCGCAGCAGCCTGTTTCGCGTTCTTGGCGACTAATGCGGTGTACCGAGCAGTTTCGGGCATCTTCATGCGCCAGTAATAAGTGAGCAAAGCTGGGAGTGCACCAAACATCAAAATCATCCTCCAAACATAATCGGCCTCCGGCACTGTCGATGTATTCGGATTCTTTTCGAAAGGCGGTGAAGGGAAATTCGCCTTGAAAGCTCCCGAAACTATAATGGCTACCATCCCACCAGCCAAGATCCCAAAACCCTGCATTGCAAAAACAGCAGCAATGAAAGCCCCACGAGTCTTTTTGTTAGCGTACTCCGACATGATGGTGGCCGAGAGAGGATAATCGCCACCAATGCCGAAACCGAGCCAGAACCGAAAGAAGCAAAGGGTAGCCATAACATTAGTAGGGGAACGACCAAAGGAAAAGCCGGAGGCAAGGGAACATATAACCATGAGCATAAGCGTGATGCCATAGACACGTTTCCGGCCCAACTTGTCACCGAGCCATCCGAAAAAGAGTTGGCCTGTAAGGGTACCAACGAATGCTACACCGTTGACGGCAGCCGCTACATTAGGAGGAAGAGTGCCGGGCGAGGAAGAGCCTTGCTTGTAGTAATATATACGACCGAGCAATTTGGTGACCAAGGAAATGCAAAACAAGTCGTATGCATCGGTGAAGAATCCCATTCCGGCAATGATGATTGCCGTGAAATGGTACCATTGTGTTTTGGCTACATCCAGCGCATTAAGCACTTGCAATTCATCCTTTGCCATCACTAGGAGTTGATTCCGTTTTGGAAGCTCTGGTTTGGTTTTCAAATTTAAAAAGTGATAAAAGGGGAGTACAAATCATCATAAAATCTTTTTTGTTTTGCAGTTTGACATATTCTATATCGTTACACCATATTTTTCTACATTTGGTTAACTTTTGGGTACTAGATTTTAGGATATGATTTTCAAGTTCAATTCGAGTCTGAGATATGATTCAAAGAATATTCCCTTCTTCTTTTATAGAATTTGACTTTGTGCGTTTGACTCAATAATGCTTAATCTAAATGAATGTTGGGGGTGTTCAAATCGGAATTACCCTTTTTCTTTGCAGTCTTATTCTCTGCAATGACTAATCATTTTTGTTACACGTACTTTTCAAAAAAAGTGAACGTACAATTAATTATAAAATATGATTTGATTTACGATTTTATAAATAAAGATTGAAATAAACAACCATCACATTTTTACCTCATAATTATTTAATTATTGTTTTTACTTAAATCACACTTGTAATTCACTTGCAAGTATAAATGAATTCTACCAAACCCAATTAAAAATGCCACACAATCTTTTTTTTATCTCAAAATAAAGCCATTATCAAAGCTATTGCATGAATTATATTTGTTTTGCAGAGTACTTGAATCTAACACGTTTTTGATATAATTATAGAGATAAAAGAAAACGTATATATGAATATTTATTCGAGTTCTCATTATTATTATTTTTTGTTGTCCTCTCGGTTCTTCAAAGCTTTGGTCTAACTAATCTGGATTCACTCGTGTCGCACTTCTGATTTTAGTGGGTGATCATCTCTAAACGAAGATTTTTTACATACACGAAACCTTAAACTCGAAATATACTAAAGCAATACCAAATTGTTTATCACATGAATCAATCCCCGTTTGTGATCTCATTATTACTTTAAATATATTTATATTTATAATATATGATATAAAAATTAACCCAAACACGATATAATTAACCCAATCCAACCGAAATAAATCTAATTAAAATAATTTTATTAATCGATCAAACTATGTCGGTTTGGTTTATAATTTTGAGAACAAAAGTTCGTTGATTTGGTTTTTTAAATTGTAATCGATTAAAACGATTGTTGACCTAAATTATAAATCTTATTTTTAAGAGAAAACAGGCGATATTTGAACATCTTCAGATGATAATGGCCTGGTATATTAATAAAAATGGTTAATATCTAATTTGACCATAAACTATAACTAAAATATCAATTTGACCATCAACAACAACAATTCTCACCACGTATTAGGGTTACAGTTCCAGTTAGTTATGTTAGGTTATTAGTCTAGTTTTTTTTTGTTAGGCCAGATATGATTTTATTAATGAAGAAAACTCAAATGTGAGTCTCGTTAAAAATCTTCCTAATTCTAAATAGAAAAAAAAAGTACTCACGATCCGGCAGGCAACAAACTAAAAAAGACCTGAGTACAACAAAAATGAACATAAAACTTGAGCCAGGTTACCACCAAGCTTGGAACAAATCTTTCCTGAACGCACCATCTGCAACAAGAAAGACATCAATCGATTGATTGTTTCTTGAGGAGACTTGGAAGGACAACAAAAAGAACAAGTCATACAGTTTTTGATGGGGCTTAATGTTTCTTATGTCTATGTCCGAGGGTAAATTCTTTTGATGGATCCTTTGCTTACTACCAAAGTATTTTTTTTAGTTGTACAAAAAGAGAGTCAACGTTTTATAAAGCTGTATAATCTGATAGTTGAAGTCACCTTTGTTATTAAATCTATTTTTCTTCAAAAGAAATCACGCCATTAATATAGTCATTGTGGTTTAATGGGGGCACACAAAGGATAAGTGCTATAAACTTCATGATTATCTCCCTGAATATCATTCTCGTGAGAAACAAGGACATTTTTCTCATGTAAATGCTATGGTGTTAGCTATAGTTCTCTAGAGCCTATTACATAGACATTGTATTTTGATTATTGAATTTATATGTTTGCATGCTTTTGTTTTCTTGAATATTATTATTCAAAGTATCCTTAATTATTATTATTGTGAGAACAATAATAAAAACTAGTATGAAGTTTGATAGATATTCATTAGATGAATATGTGAATGAGATTCAAATTAAATTTATATATGTATTTGTTGAGAACAAATATTATGATCGGCTTATCTTAAGATTAATACATAAATTAGTAATATATTAATCTTAAAACAGTTGTGACATTTAATCCTTATACCTGAAATTACTATAGTTCTCAACAAGATGACTATTATGTTTTGACATAATCAAACATCACTTTTAACCAGACGATTATAACAGTTATGCTTGAACATAATAAAGAATCATGTAGTGAGATGTGAGTAATTAAGATGAAATTTATCCCTCTTAACATAAGAGATATCTTTGGGCCCCTCAATTATTGAGACTGAGAAATGCATAGTTGTGCTCAAATGAATTGATAGAGATCAATGTCATTTGTTTAGTCAGTTCAATTGGGCATCGAGAAACTAAAGATAGAACGATATAAGGTTAACATTTTCCATGCCTTATATTCTATCAAGATATCGTGAGATAAAAGGATTATGACATATACGAAATTAAAAGTTGTCTCGAATTATGAGCTTTTCATTTAACTTGGGTAGTCACAATGTCTTGCTAGAGACCACTTATGATTTGTAGAATAAAATGTGATTTTATCTACTGTCAACGTTAATTGAACCTATAGGGTCACACACCAAGAATGGATAAGAATGGTTGTGGTTATTAATTTCAATAATAAATTTAAGATAATATAATTATTTTAAATTATATTGTTAGAGATTATTTATTCGAATTTAAAAAGTTAAATTCGTATAGAATATTTATTTATTTTAATATTTTTTAAAAAAATATTATTAAATAAATAATCTTATTATCTACATTTAATTGAATCTAAATTCCTTAATTGATAAAGAATTTGTTTTAAAATATATTATTAAATAAATAATCTTATTTTCTTAGAATTCTTTTCGTTGCATTTTTTTCTACATGATTAGATCTGTTTTATTTCCTATGAAACCCTTCATATGGCTGGTCTTACTCTTCAGCCCAACAACAAAGCATTTTGAGTTCTGATTCTTTGTTTACTCAACAGTGCTAGGAACCAATTTCCATGCTCACTAATCAGCTTCAGGCAGTTGCTTCCTCAGATCTTCCTGTAGCAACTTCAACTTCTGTAAATATGGTCATGCAAGACAAGATCTTATTCTTTATTAATCATTTTAATTTTTTTCATACTAAATGTTTTTGAATTCTTGATTCTAGAGCATCTAGATATGTTTGCTACTCAAAAGATTTATTTGAGTCCTTAATCCCTATTAAGGCTGTAACTATTCTTCTTCCTAATAAGACTATAGTTTCAGTTCATTTCTATGGGACAAATTATATTTTATTTCCTCTAAACTTGTTTTAAAAGATGTCTTATATGTTTCAGAATTTAACTTCAATCCTTTTTTGTTAGTTATTTACTTAAAACTTCTGATTTAACTGTTTTGTTTCGACATGATAATTGTTTCATATAAGATCCTTGCCAGGTGATTGGAAAGGGTGAGATGAATCGAGGATTGTATTTGTTGTGTACTGATAAAGATTTTGTTGTCTCAAATTCTATTGTAAACAATAGTGAAAAGGTCTTTGTTTCTTAACATGATCGTCTTGGTCATTCTAGCTCTCATATCTTAAATCTTCTAAGAGATTTTTTACCAAATTTTACTAATAATAAGAAAGCAACGTGTTCTATTTGTCCACTTGCTAAGCAGAAATGTGTTCATTTTCCTTTATCTCATATTTGTTCTTCTTCACCTTTTGAATTAGTAGATTGTGACATATAGGGGACCTTTTAAAATCCCTACTTATAACTCTCAACGCTTCTTCTTAACTCTAGTTGATGATTTTACTAGATCAACATGGACCTTTTTACTTCAACGTAAATCTGATGTTAGTCATATTATACATGATTTCATTAACATGACTAAGAGACAGTTAGCTTTGATTTGAAGGTTTTTCGATCTGATAATGCTCCAAAACCAAGTTTACAGCTTTGTTTTCACAACTCGGCATCATATATCAATTTTTCTGCGTTGAAACACCTTAGCAAAATGCCATTGTTGAACACAAACATCAACATTTACTAGTTGTGGCTAGAGTTTTATATTTTCAATCTAGAGTACCAGCTCATTTTTTGGGAGAGTGTTTGTTGACAGCCACATGTATTATCAACAGGATTCCTTCTCCTCTTCTAGAAAATAAATTCCCTTATGATTTGTTACATTCAAAAATTTCAGATTATTCTCAACTAAAAAATTTTGGCCGTTTAGTTTTTGTTTCTACTCTTCGAGCTCACAGAGACAAGTTTTCAGAGAGAGTTTTACCTGAAATTTTCATTGGATATTCTCCTAGGATGAAAGGATACAAGATATAAGTTTTGCAGACTCAATCTATAATAATTTCTCAAAATGTTATCTTTCATAAAAAAATTCCTTTTCATACTATTAATCATGAGAATTCTGTTGTTGGTCTTTTCCATTTTGTTTCATTGTCACATACCATTTCTGATAACACTACATTTTCTACTCTTTCAATTGAAAATTCAATTGAACAAGGTGTTGTTCATGCCAATCATAATATTGAGCATACAATTGAACAAGCTATTGACACTGCAATTGATCAAGTTTTTGAGAATACAGTTGATTAAGTTACACATGAAGTTGCAGAATTAAAATCTCAAGGAACACAAAGTTCCTTATCAATTGAAGTTGCCTTTTCATCACAGCCTCCAGTAGTACATCCTCTAGTAGCACAACCCCTGATGATGGTTCGTAGATCCATTCAACAAACTCAGAGGCTTGCCTATCTTAAGAGGTATCACTGCAACAATATTTCAATAGACTCTGATTCGAATTTCAGCATTACATATCCCATTGAAGATTGTCTATCCACCTCAAGGCTCTCATCCAATTATGAACATTTCATAGCAAATATTTCTTCCATTTATGAGCCTACTTTCTATCATCAAGTTGTCAAGATTCAAGCCTGAAGAACTGCAATGGATAGGAATTAAAGGCAATGGAAAATTTTAAGACATGGACTGTGGTTCCTTCTCTTGAAGAAAAGAAAGCTATTGATTCTAAGTGGGTATATCGTGTCAAATACAAAGTTGATAGTTCTCTTGACAGAAACAAAGCCCGTTTGGTTGCTATGGGTTTTACACAAGTGAAAGGCATCGACTATAGTGACACTTTCTCTCATGTGGCAAAAATGACATCATTCAAGGTTCTTCTTGCTCATCATGCGTCTTGAAACTGTCATGTTTTGCAACTTGATGTCAACAATGTGTTCTTAAATGATTTACTTGATAAAGAAGTATATATAAAATTGCCACAAGGTTATCTTCCTGAATCCTCTTATTCCAACTTGGTTTGCAAGTTACACAAGTCGATTTATGGGCTGAAACAAGCATCAAGACAGTGGTTTAATGCCTTTTTTTAAGTAGTTCTGAAATATGGTTTTAAATAATCTCCTTCAGAACACTCATTGTTTATCTATGATTCAGGAGATGACATGGTTGCTTTGCTTGTTTATGTCGATGACATCATTCTGGCAGGACAAAATATGGAGCAATTAACAACAATTTAATCTTTTCTTCACCAACATTTTAAGCTGAAAGACCTGGGGACATTACGGTATTTTTTTGAGTTTTAAAGTTGCTCGAAATTCATCTGAAATATCATTATCACAACGCAAATATGCTTTACACCTCCTGGACGACACAGGTTCTCTTGAAAAAAAGCCTGTTGATACTCCGGTGATTGCTTCACAAAAGTTGAGTATTAATGATGGTGAACCATTATCAGATCCTCAATTGTATCGAAGGTTGGTTGGTCGTCTCCTCTACCTCACTCATACTCGACCAGACATTACATATATAGTTCATCTTTTTAGCCAGTTCATTTTCTCTCCTCGACATCCTCATCTCATGGCAGTTTGTCACCTTTTGCCCTACATTAAAAATACTCCAGCTCTTGGATTGTTCTTTTCCTCATATTCCAGTTTGCAGCTTCATGGGTTTGTGGCAAGGATTTAAAAAGTGGACTGCGACCGCGATATAGTGGTTACGCTGCCGTTTGAAACCGCGATTGAGGTAAAAAACGGTCTGTGGTCGCCGCAATTCAGCTGTTTTTATCTGAAACTCGATATAACGCCGCAACCGCGATTGTGACCGCTATTTCAAACCTTGGTTTGTGGATTCTGATTATAGCGCCTGCCCTGACACTAGACTTTCTATATCAGTATAATGTATGTACATTAGTGATAACATTGTATCCTGGAAATTGAAGAAGCAAAAAACAATGAGCATGTCTTTCTATGAAGTTGAATATCGAGTCATGGTTACCACAACATGTGAGCTCGTCTGGCTTGTGTCCCTTTTGTCATCATTTCATATTTCAATTCCAAATGTTTCTCAATATTGTGATAATCAATCAGCCATTCACTTGGCATCTAATCAAGTGTTTTATGAATGCACTAAACACATTGAAGTTGATTGCCATTTCGTCTGGGATAAAGTACGAGAAGGATTCCTCAAGCTTTTTCACGTTAGTTCTGTAATTCAGCTAGCAGACATATTTATCAAAGCTCTTCATGCTCTTGCTTTTCATGCCTTCATTGTCAAGATGGGTCTTGTTAATATTCATCAACGTCCATCTTGAGGGGATATTAGGGTTACCAGTTCCAGTTAGTTATGTTAGTTAGGTTATTAGTCTAGTTTGTTAAGTTTAGTTTACAGCTGTATCATCTGCCCTCCTTATTATATAAAGGGCATACTTGTACTTGTATAACTCACTCAATTTTCTTTGATTCGATAACAAGAAAGTATTCTTCCATATTGTTACACCACGCAATCATCGTACCACCGGCAAAAATCGTCTTTAAAAAAAATAAACTAACGAATATATAATTCTATTAAAAACACTGTTTGAACTTGAGAAAACCTGTCTTCGAAATCACATTGAACTTCAACATCTTGATTATGACGCACTGAACTTGAGAAAGACATGGAAAAACACAATTAATATGTTGAAATTTAGTGAGGTTTCGAAGATTGGTTCCCCATGTTCAAACAATGCTTTCTGTAAGTTTATAAGCCCATCGGTTTATTTTCTTCACCTTTAGATGATGCGTTAGTTGAGGAAGATAATTGTTTTAATTTTTGGAGTTATTTTTTATATTAAGGATTAAATTGATGTTTAAGATATAGTTTAGGGGTCAACACTCAACATAGATATTGACCATTTTGTTAATGTGTCGCATCACTAATTTAACAGACTGTGATATTTTGCTATTTATAGATAATTTTAATGACCAAAATAAAAATTCATCAAAATTTTAGTGACCATGAGTGTAGTTTCCAATTATTTTTTGTGTGGCGGATAGCTAATAGCGGATTATATTAGCTTATAGCTGATTGCATTAGTTGATTTGACTAGAGAATTGTATAAATTGTTTGGTAAAATTAACTAATAGTGTTTGATTATTTAAACAAGTAAAATGACACATAAGGACATGATTAAATTCAGTATTTGTTTGAATAGTTATTAGTTATCAATATTTTATAAATTAATTAGATTATGAAAAGTAATTTTTTATATAACATAATTAAGCATATTTGAAGGATCTATATATTAATTTATTATTTATATAATTGTTTTTAATACAATATAATTAATTATTAAATTTAAATGCAAATATAAATGTGTGCGAATAAAAAAAATATTAGTTTACATATGTCACAATGCAAATGTGTGATGATGAAGAAATAAAATAGAAAAATGTTAAATTTAAGTTATTCGGAGATTTTTTTGTAACTGTTAAGGGTAAATGGGTCTTTATAACTCTTATATTAAAAGCCTTTAGTTTGAAAATTTTCCTATTAGCAGTTTTTTTTTTTTTTTTTTAATTTAGAGGTTTCACCTCCAATCTGTTATTCTAATATGTTATTTATCAAACATTTAAATTAGCAAATTTAACCAGTCAAACTACTAATTTTAGCTCAAATCGCTCTTTACCAAACATGGTGATTATATTTTAATCATGTTTATCATACCAAGCAACAATGTTAATGTTACAATATTACTAGTTATACCCTTATAATATTGCTTATAATGATGAGTCGTGTCTAAAATGGGACACGCAACAATTTTCTTTTGCTGAGGATATTCATAATCTTTCTTGTTTTCTATAACATTTTCGTTATTAAATCATCGGCTTCCGTCTCTTTGTGACTTTGATTATATATATATAACCGTTTATATAATATAAGAATTTTTATATTTTACAAGTTTTTTGGATAGTTGAATGAGTGAAATAAATGGCTGAGACTGTAAATAAGATATATGAAAATTATCACTTAAAAAATAAAAAATTAATCTCAACTATCCATTTCACTTATCAAACGTTATAAAAAATATAAAAAACTATGTGTAAATGAATCCTAATCATATATATACATATGTTCGGATTATAGTACTAATAATTGTGCTTGCAGGGTTACGAATGGGGAATGGAGTTTGATTTCGTACGGGACAAATCAAGGTTTACCAAAAATTGAATTCGGTTTTCTAGCGGACAACAAACATTATACCTATCCACAAACAGGAGCTAGTGAGCTTAGCCCCTCAAGATTGTAAAATTAAAGTTTACCCCCTTAGAAATTGTAAGGTTTATAAAATTAGCACAATGGTAAAACTTCACTTTGGCCCATAAATTTATTATTCGTTTACAATCTCGAGATAATGACAGATCTAGAAATTTAAGAATAAGTTCATTTTTTTCCAAAACGGGTAAGCAAGTATATTTTGTTACATTTAAACATTAAATTAAAAAAATTAAGGAAGAAATTTACATTAATTTAAACTTATTTTCAAAACAATATGGATGCAACTGCTTCACTAGGGGATGCATGCATCCGCCATTAGTAGGGGTGTTTATGGTCGGTAAACCGTACCGTTTAGCCTAAACGATTATTAAATTTTTCTAACCATTAAGAAACGGTTAACTGCTGACGGTTAACCATTATAACATGGTTAATTGACGGTTTGGTTATAGCTTAACTTATAACCCATTACAATTTTTTCACATATTTATTAAAATAATAAAACTATCTCTCTGATAATTTTTAAATTAAAATGTTCAAAAAATTACTTAAATAGAGAAATTATAACCACTAACTTCATACTTAAATAAAAATAAAGTATACACATACTATAGAGTTTCAACAAAACACAAACATAAACACATGCATACAAGCTTCAAAATAAAGTACATACATACTATAACAAAATATGCAGCATGCGCGTAGACTCAACGCGCCAATTCCCAATTCTCTCCCGAAGACAAACCTAGGCTTAATCCAAGGAGTTCAGCGCAGTCGTTTCGACAGGCGATCGGAGGAACGTTGGGAGCTGTTGGGTTCGCCGGCGTCTTGGCACTCTGACGGTGACGAAACCAAGCTCACTTTCCCTTGGTTTAGTGGTTTCCCAGTGGCATCTTCGTGGTGGTTTGGAAGAAGGATTTTGGTGCGAGGTAGAGTTTTCGCAGCCGGCGGTTGGTGTCCTCGGGTGGCGTCGTCTCCCCCCTCAGGGAAACGTTTCCGGTAACCTCCTTCCTTTTCTCCCCCTCTCAGGCGAACTCCCGTTTTCTGGTTGCTATATCCCATCCCCTCGCCAAAGCTCCCCGTTTTTTGGTGGCTCATACCCTTCTTTACTGCCGTTGTTTAGGATGCATATAGCCGTTCTTTTGTTCAATTGCAGAAAGTTGGATTGCCACTGTTCTTTCTGCATTTTGATTCTTGTTTCTTGAATGGAATGCTCCATCTTGGAGTTATGTTTTGTTTGGCTATCTCTGAAAGTTTGGTCCTCTCTCGGTTTGTTTCTCCCCGCACTTTGGGATGAAAGTTGGTCCTTTTAATTGAATTTGTTACTTTCTAGAAGTTGAGTTTCTACAGGATATCTACGGGAAAGCTATCTTTTGCTTGTTCTGGTTTTGTGTCTTTTTCCGCTTTGAAGTCGCAATAGGGACATACTTGCTTATCCTTCATTGTGCTGGTGGTTTTGTCTTTCTACCTTAGGCGTTCAGCGGCCTTCTTTGGGTTTCTCCGAATTCTCTTTATCACTGGTATTCTTGCATCTCTTGGGCTGCAACATGACAACTCTTGCGTGGAACGTGCAAGGTTTGGGTAACCAGGAAACAGTTAGAGCCCTCTGTAATTCAGTTGTTAAGCATAAACTGAATATTGTGTTCCTCAGTGAAACGAAGCAGAAAAAACGCTACTTAGAAAAGATTAGAATGAAGATTAAACGTTGCTTCTCTTTCTACGTAGAACCAAGAGGCACAGCGAGAGGTCTAGCTCTATGGTGGAATGAAGAGGTATCCATCAATGTCCTCTACCATACTACAAATCTTATCGATACAAAGGTGGTCTTCCAAAATGGCGATAATTGGTTTGGAACATTCATTTATGGTCCCCCCGTATAAAGAGGAAAGACAACCTTTCTAGGAGAGTTTATCAAGGCTCAGAGACTCCACCAGCAGCAAATGGCTAATCATTGGGGACTCTAATTTGGTCTTGAGACAGAAAGAGAAAGTTGGTGGTAACCCAGTGAATACAGAAGAGGTGAGGGTTTTTAACGATCTTGTCAACTCAATGGGCCTAATTGAAATGCCCATTAAGGGAGGCCTCTTCACCCGGTTCAATCAGAAAAGCGGGGAAAACTTCATCCTTGAAAAACTTGATCGTATTCTGTGCTCCGCCGAATGGAGCCTCAGCTTTCCGAAAGCTCTGGGTATAATGGAGATAGCCATCGCTTCAGATCATGCCCCTCTAATTCTTCTCACCAAGGGACTCACTAGAAAGTACAATAAGGATTTCAAATTCGAGTCAAAATGACTTCTGGATGAGGATTGTTCCCAGGCAGTGGACGAAGGATGGGATATCTCGCCGGGGGAGAAGGTCGCCTCTAGGTTCGGAAAGAAGATTCGAAATACTAGATTTGTCCTTGTTAAATGGAGTAAAGAAAAAGCAAAGAAGAGGAAAGAGAAAAAACAGAGTCTTACGGCCTCGATCAAGGATCTACAAGGAAGAAAGCTTTTAGAATCTGAACTTGAAGAGTATAAAAAACAGAAGAAGGAATTGGATGTTGAATGGGAAAGTGAGGAAAGATATTGGCACCAGCGATCCAGGGTGAGTTGGTTGAAATGGGGAGATAAGAACACTAAGTTTTTCTATGCCACGACCGTTCAGCACCGAAGAACAAATGCAATAGTTAAACTGAAAAGAGAAGATGGAACCTGGATTGAAGATCCGAAACACATTGCTAAACATCTTCAGTATCACTTTCAAAGGGTCTTCATGAAAAATCAGTCTATTGATTTTCAGAGCCTCAGGGAATATATCCTGCAACTGATAACGGAGGAAATGAACCGTAAGCTTACAAGAGAGGTAACGGCAGAAGAGGTTAGAGACGCAGTTTTCAGCATGGGTGCATTGAAGGCCCCCGGACCGGACGGTTTCCCTAGTTGTTTCTACCAGTCCTACTGGAACACGGTGAATGATGACCTTACTGATATGGTCCTCGCTTTCTTTAAGGAGGGGGAGATGGGAAAGGGGCTGAATAGAACAAACATTGTCCTTATCCCAAAAAATCCTAATCCTACTGAAGTCTCACATTTTAGGCCAATAAGTGTATGCAACTTCTCTCTTAAAGTCATCACAAAGATTCTCTCCACGAGGCTGAAAGTCATACTCCCGGACATAATCCCTCCATCTCAGTCAGCCTTTGTGCATGGTCGTTCAATACACGACAACGTTATTCTTGCAAATGAAGCCTTTCATGCAATCAAAAGAGCAAGGAAGGGCAAAAGAGGTCTAATGGCTCTAAAGATCAATCTTGAAAAAGCATACGACAAGGTGGACTGGGACTTGCTTCAGTTTGTTATGAGTAAGATGGGTTTTGATGACTGGTGGATCAATAGAGTCATGAAATGTGTTATAACGGTCTCTTTCTCCCTGGTAGCTAACGGGGAACGCTTCGGGGAAGTGCAAGTAGGTAGAGGGCTAGGGAGATCCATTATCATCCTTTTTATTCATTTTCATATCCAGTATCCTAACTTGAATCATCGCAAAATAATCTGATAGGGGCCAGTTTACGGGTCTGCGAATCAAAAGAAGGTGCCCAGAACTAAGCCATCTGCTTTTCGTTGATGATTGTCTTTTGTTTGCTGAGGCAAAGAAAGAAAGTTGTGAGGCTATCATCCGGATTCTTCAGCTCTTTCAATCCTCAACTGGACAATTTGTTAATCTTCAGAAATCATATGTGTATTTCTCACCAGATGTCAGCAGCAATCTCAAAGCTCATCTGTCTAATGTTCTGGGTTTCAACCCAATGGAGAAAGAGGCCAGATATTTGGGTCTACCGTCTTTTGGGGGAAGAAGCAAGAAAGAAGCTTTGGGATTCATAAAGGAGCATGTCCAAAATAAATTGAAAGGCTGGAAAGCAAAGCTGTTGAACCATGCGGGCAAGGAAGTTCTCGTCAAGGCTGTGACTCAAGCTATCCCTATGTACATAATGCAGTGTTTCCTACTCCCAGTTACCTTCTGCGATGAACTGAGCTCAATGGTCGCTAAATTTTGGTGGAACAATTGTTCGGAAAAGGACAGAAGCATCCACTGGATGTGCTGGAAAGATCTATTCTGACCGAAGGATCAGGGTGGAATGGGCTTCAAGAACTTGAGGATTTTTAACAAAGACCTCATTACAAAAATTGCCTGGAAAATGATTAAAAATCCGGAGTCCCTACTTGCTCAGACTCTTAGGGGAATTTACTTCCCAAATGGAAATATTTTCGATGCTCCAAAATGTTCAAACCCCTCATGGGCCTGGACAGGGATTAGGGAAGGAGTAAAATTTTTGAAAGAAAGAGCCCTATGGAGAGTTGGAAATGGTAGGCTCATTTCTACATGGAAGGATAAATGGGTCCCTGATTTACCTACATTCCGGATTGGTTCCCCAATCCCTCAAGACTCTCCTTCACCAACCGTTAGCAGTCTCATGAATCCCAATGGTCGGTCATGGAACGAATTAAAGATTCAAGCCATGTTTAACCTGACTGAAGCTAAGGCAATTCTGTCCATCCCGATTTGTAGGCCTCATGTTAAGGACTCACTCATCTGGTTTGGGACGAGGAATGGAGAGTATTCAGCCCGCTTTGGATACAAGTTTATTGAGGTTTCCTCCAAGAATCATGATAATCCTTCTCCGAGTGAAGATCCAAGTGAGAGCAAGAAATTTTGGAATTCTATCTGGAGCCTAGGGGTCCCTACAAAAATCCGATCTTTTCTCTAGAAATTATGCCATAATATTGTTCCAACAAAGGGTACCCTAGCGTCACAGTTCCATGGTAAGTTTCAAGACTCGGATTGTTGTCCATGGTGCGGAGAGAAGGGTGAATCGGTTGAACACCTTCTTTTCTTTTGCCCGTTTGCTCAGGGGGCTTGGAAGGCATTAGGCTTCAGTTATTCTCCTTCTGTTGTTGGTTTCCCTGGTTTCCCGAAGTGGTGGTGCAAAGTTAACGGTCTACGCAAATCGGAATGCTCGAAGATGGTTGCGCCCTGATCGCTTTCCTTCTTTGAGCCCTTTGGAAGTCCAGGAATGCGCTGGTCTATGAGAATTTGAAAGACCAACCTTGGGATGTATGGTTGCGAGCGGAACGAGCTTTCACAGAATTCTACAATGTCCCTTCACCTTGCCAGACAAGGGTTTCTTATCTTGACCAGGAACCAAAATGTTGGACACCACCACCTATGAGATCGATCAAGATTAACTGTGATGATGCCTTTGACCCAATCTCTAGGTCTGTGTCCGCTGTAGCTATTGCTTGTAACAGTCATGGAGACTTTCTCTATGAGCTTTCTAACTCTTATGTTGCTTCCGGCGACGTAGTAGTCGAAGCTTTGGCCATTAGGCTTGGCATTTCAATGGCTATCCACTTTGGTTTCGACAATATCATTGTTGAAACGGATTGTAAAGCTGTGATCGAGAGGATCAATAAGGGAGCGCTCTTCGACTGGACTACAGCAGCTGTGGAAGAGGATATCAGAATGACTGCTGGATCTTTCAACTCTTGTATCTTTACCTTTGTTCCTCGGACTTGTAATCAGGTTGCCGATCGGCTAGCTAAATTTGCTAAGAACTATTGGGGACCCAAGTTGTGGGACCTTGAGTCTTCCCTTTTTCGTAATCTTTCTTTTGTTAACTTCCTTTGAAATTGAATGAAAGTTACTTATTGAGCAAAAAAAAGTACATACATACTATAAATAAAGTGAATCCCTAAATGCTTTTTGTAAGCTACTTCGCTGAGTAGATCTAAATGTATTGGAAAACAACTACAAGAGGGGATCAAACTGCTGAGCGACTACTGACAATCGAACATTCGAACTAAACGTCGTAAGAAATTATACACGAACAAAATCTACCATAAAGATAGACAAATAATGTACTACAAAAAAGAGAAAACAAGCTCAACAATATGTACGAGAAATAAAAAATCAAAACAACGATATTTTAATATAAAAATCAATGAAAATACAAAAGTAAATACGAGTGTAAGAAAGTAAGGGAAAAGGCACTAAAACAAGTATCCTCGCTGTCTATTTCATTAATTCTCATTCAACAAAACAATATCTACATAAACACGTTATTTTTATTATCCATCTTTGGCAATTAGCGGATAGCAGATAGTTGTTATAACATTAGTTAATTTGACTAGCGGATTATATTAGCTGATTGTATAAAAATGTTTGGTAAATTTAATTAATAGCTAATAGTTGTTTGATTATTTGAACAAATAAAATGGCATATAAGGATATAATTATATTTGATACTTGTTCGAATAATTTATTAGTTATTAACATTTTGTATATATTAATATCAATTAAATTATGAAAATTATTTTTTATTATCATTATTGAGCATATATGAGGATGTACATATTAATTTTTTATTTGTAAAACTATTTCTTAAATATAATTTTAATAATTATTAAATTTAAATGTATATATTAATTTCTTATCTATGAAATTATATTTTGAATATAATTTTATTAATTTTTAAATTTATATGTATTTATTAATTTATATATTAATTTCTTATTTATAGTTTTTTTTAATTTTATTAGTTATTCAAATTTATGTTATTTGGAGAATTTTATATAATTATCACGGGCAAAATAGTCTTTACAAGTCTTTTATCCAAACCTTTAACTCAAAAAGCTACTAAAAAAAGCTTTTTCAAAATGAAAGGTTTCACCTCAATCCGCTATTACAATCCTCTATTTACCAAACATCATGTTAGGCTTGATAGGCTCGATTTCCTTCAAACGATTTAGCTTGCCAATTGTGGAGAAGATTGATTTTTGGGTGTTTGTGGTGGAAGTAAAATATAGACAAAATAGACAAAGAATTTATAGTGGTTCAAGCTTCTAACAAGCTCTACATCCACTACCTTAGCTCTCACTAAGGATTTCAACCAATTCACTAAGAACTCTTCCCCTTTTTCTTGGCTTAGGAGGCAATCAATTTACAACTTAGACTTACTCACCAAGTCTAGCAACCAAAGCTCACAAACCGAGCTTTGGGGTCACTCTCAAACAAGAGAAAGCTTAGCAAACTAGAAATTCCTATAAAAGGTATGTGTTTGCACTAATTAAGCACTCACCCGGTCTTAAAACACTTGAGCAAATATAACAATGTAAGCTCACAAGTGTTGTCTATACAATGAGTAAGAAATTAAGCTCTAAGACAAATTTAACATCATAATATCTTTGACAATTGAAGCATTAGTCTTCCATGGATGCTTGGAGATCCTTTTTATACTCTCAATTGAGCTTCTAGCCGTTGTAGACCGTTAGAATTGAATTGGAGCCATTGGAGTGCATTTTTCTGGCATTCATTACTATTCTAGATCTTAACGTATCGATACTCGAATGACCGTATCGATACGGTCCTCGTCAGGAACTAACTATTGAGCTCTTCCAGCTAATGCGTATCGATACGCTTACGAGCGTATCGGTATGGCCTGCATTTCAAATAGCCGTTGGGGAAATGACCATTGGGAGCGGTTAAGAAGTATCAGTATGCGATACAACTGTATCAGTACGCGAACTTGTCGTTGAGGAGTTGTAAAGCACTCTGTATCGATACGGCAAAAGCGCATTGCTACGGGTTTTGACTACTGGAATTTTTTTGTAGTTGAAACCATAAAGCGTATCGATACTGTATATACCGTATCTTTACGGTGACATTAAAATCATAGGTTTGGTTACTTTAAAAGCATTTTAAGTTAATCCAAAGCCTTGTAAAAACCCTTAAACATATTTCAAGTTGTTTGGACTTACAAAACATTTTGAAATCTTTTTCAATTTAGTCCAAATCATTTTTTCAATTATTATATCAAAATATGTATATTAACAATCTCCCCGTTTTTTATATAATAAAACAACTTGAAAAATTGTTTGTGATTCTCCCCCTTTGTAAAATAATTTTTGAATATGAGACATAATTTTTTTTTTAATTTGAAGCCCATCTTATTCTCACTTGAAAAATTAATTTTTCAAATCATTTCTCCCTCTTTTTGTTATATCAAAAAGAGTTTAAAAGACTTTAAGTTCAAAATAATATCGAAGGTTAAAAAATTGACACAAATAAGAATTTTGGTTTTAAAATAGCTCCCCCTTACTCAAGTATCGATAAGTGTTAGTCCAACAAATGTGATAATCTAGTTGAAATAAAAATAAATCAAATTAAACAAAAGAAAATCAACTAGATTTTACCACACTTGAACCCAGTGAAGGATGTGAAGCCTTTCTTCTTCAAGTGTCTTTCCTTGTGTGTATGGAGCTCCCCCCTCAATATTTGACTTGTTGATCATTCTCAATCACACTTAAAATAAGACAATCAAGTAATTTTTGGTATCCAAATTTCTTTGGATCCATAGGCGTTAGTAGTACAAATTTTAGTCCCCTTAGGAATCCATTTTGCAATTTCGTCCTTTTTAGTTGAAGTAATTAGTCTTTTGGGACCCAAATACTTCTAAAACATTTACCATTTAAAAATCTAGGGGCACTAGATTGTCTTTGATAAAAATTTGTTTTAACAAAATTAGATTTGGAGCATTCTTCAATTTTACATGTTTGAGCAATTTTGTAAAACAAATTCTCTTTGAGGTCATCAATTTTTCTTTGATGATCCTCTTGAACTTTTTGAAGCAAGTTTATTAAATCAAGATTCTTTTTCTCAAAGGCTACAAACTTGCTTCAAGTTCGAGATTTGTTTTGGAAATCAATTTATTTTCAATTTTTAACTTTGAAAGCAACTTTTTTGTTTTTAGAAAATAAATCATTGAATTCCAAAAGCAAATCATCATAGGCTTCTTGTAACTCATCAAAAGTATAAGAATTTGAACAAGATGAGTTAGAAGTTGCCTCACCCTCTTGGAGGGTCATCAAACATAAGTGGGATACCTCATCATCGGTGGAGTCTTCATCATTCCATATCGCCACATATGCTTTCTTTGAAGATGATCCCTTTTTGTTGAAGCGAGGACAATTGTATTTGGTGTGCCTTGTCTCCTTGCATTCAAGACTCTTTTGGGGATCCTTCATCTTCTTCTTTGATTCATGCTTGGATTTTTCTATTTCGCTCTTCATGAACCGGGTGAACTTCTTGAAGAAATGAATCATCTCTTCATCTTCACTTTTCTCCTCACTTGATTTTTCATGTTGGCATGTGAAGGATGGAAGAGCAATGACATTCACATCAATGCTTTGCTCTTTGATCTTCTTCTTCTTTTCCATCTTCAAGGGTAGAGACATCATCTCATGGGTGAGCAACAATCCAACGAGCTCGTCAAGTCTTCAAGTTCTTTGCTTCTACAATGGCCGTCTTTTTAGACTCTCATGATTTGGGAAGTGAGTAAATCAACTTCCAAATGAGTTTGTCTTACAAAATCTCCTCTCCAAGACCTTTGAGTTGATTGATGATTGTGGAGAATCGGTCGAACATCTCTCGATGTCTTCATCTGGGTCCATCTTGAAGTTTTCATACTCGAGGTTAAGAATACTAATCTTGGTCTCCTTTACTTTGTTAGTTCCTTTGTATGTAACTTCAAGCTTGTCCCATACCTCCTTGGCACTCTCACAAGAAGACGACTTCTTATAGATATTGGGACTAAATGCACAAAAGAGAATGTGTAAAGCCTTGCAATTTAGCTTCATCTTCTTGCAATCATCTGCATTCCATTCTACCTTGCATCTTTGCGATACATATGGATTATCTTCAACAACGTGCCAAAGCTTGTAATCTTTGGCCTTGATGAAAAACATCATTATTGTCTTCCAATAAGCATAGTTGGTCCCGTCAAAGAAAGGTGGCTTGTCGATGGATTGCGACATTTAACCGGTTGATTGAATTGATGTATCGAGCTTCCCGGATCGTCTCAATAGGATGTTAATCCTCTTCAATAGAGCCTCGCTCTAATATCAATTGTTAGGCTCGATTTCCTTCAACCGATTTAGCTTGCCAAGTGTGGAGAAGATTGATTTTTGGGTGTTTGTGGTGGAAGCAAAAGATAGACAAAATAGACAAAGAATTTATAATGGTTCAAGCTTCTAACAAGCTCTACATCCACTATCTTAGCTCCCACTAAGGATTTCAACCAATTCACTAAGAATTTTTTTTCCCCTTTTCTTGGCTTAGGAGGTAACCAATTTACAACCTAGACTCACTCACCAACTATAGCAACCAAAGCTTACAAACTGAGCTTTGGAATCACTCTCAAACAAGAGAAAGCTTAGCAAACTAGAAATCTCTCTAAAAGGTATGTGTTTGCACTAATTATGCACCCACCCAATCTTAAAACACTTTAGCAAATATAACAATGTAAGCTCACAAGTGTTGTTTATACAAAGAGTAAGAAATTAAGCTCTAAGACAAATTTGACATCATAATTTTGTTGATAATTGAAGCATTAGTCTTCCATGAATGCTTGGAGATCCCTTTTATACTCTCAATTGAGCTTCTAGCCGTTGTAGACCGTTGGTATTGAATTGGAGCCGTTGGGGTGTATTTTTCCAACATTCATTGTTTTCTGGAGCTTAGTGTATCGATACTCGAATGACCGTATCGATACGGTCCTCTTCAGAAACTAGTCGTTGAGCTTTTCCAGCTAATGCGTATCGATACGCTTACAAGCGTATCGGTGCGACCTGCATTTCAAATAGTCATTGGGAAAATGACCATTGGGAGCGGTTAAGGCATGTCGGTACACGACATAACCGTATCGGTACGCGAACTAGCCTTTGGGGAGTTTTAAAGCACTTTGTATCGATACGGCAAAAGTGTATCGCTACGAGTTTTGGCTACTGGAATTTACCTGTAGCTGAAACCCTAAAGCATATAGATACGGTATATACCATATCGATACGGTAACATTAAAATCATAGGTTTGGCTACTTTAAAAGCATTTTAAGTTATTCCAAAGCCTTGTAAAAACCCTTAAACATATTTTCAAGTTGTTTGGACTTACAAAACATTTTGAAATCTTTTTCAATTTAGTCAAAATCAAATTTTCAATTATTATATCAAAACATATATCTTAACACATCTAAATTAACGGATTTGACTAGTTAAACCTCTAAAATGCTTCAAACATTTAATTTTAGCTCAAAAAATTATTTACCAAACATGACCTATATAAATGTCTGATTTTTTAGACGCGAAATAACTAAAACACGATGACATTTAAAAAAAACAATATGTTTTTAATAGGCAATTTTGGGTCAATAATCCCATTTAAATAATTATTAGGGAAAATGGCTCCTAAAAAATATTATTTGGCAAAATGACCCCCAAACTTGCCACGTCGTTGAACCTCGCGTTATGTAACAACCGAGGTCTGATATCGCGTTCTGCATAACGTGAGTTCAGTCTACGTGGCCTTGTTGTCTGTGTTAACGGTTTTACAGAACCTCGCGTTCTACAGAACGCGAGGTCCACGAGAATTTGAAAGGGCGGCTGAATATATCGCACAGACCTCGCGTTCTGCAGGACGCGAGTTCTGTGCAACTCTGGGCTGAAGAACTATGGAAAACAAGTGTGGGTAGGCCTGTTCGAGCCCAATTTCGGGTGTGTCAATCGTATATTTTTAGTGAACATCGAGTTTGGGGTCGTAGTAATGGAAATTTTCTATCGTATGAGATCAACATGGTTAATTTTCGTCCATTCTACAATGATTTAAAATGGCTTCGAAAGCCCTATGTTATCATCCTTTTTTGAATGAAGTTGCATTTGAACAAATGTTGATTTTCGGTTTAGTAATCTCATAAAATTTATTCAAAACTGAAATTAAATAAACATTTTAAAGTTTAATTATAATAGATAAACATAATTATAATACGACATTATAAAAAACAAATGTGTGGAATATAAATATTAAAAACATAAGTACAAATCAGTAAAAAAAAGACTTAAGATGCCTATGTCCACTCGTTCCGTAGTCGGGTGGACGACGATCACGATCTGGATACCTCCGAGCATCGTGTGGTCGTCCCTGGTCCCCATCATCTTGACCATCGTGTGTGATATGTGGATATGTGCTGGGCCCAGGCGGGGAGTAAAACAAGCTACCCACCGGCGTATTATCCACAATGCTAAAGTCATATTGAGATGCCAACGGTGGATAATCGATAAGCTGAAGGTCAGTCGTCGGCGTATGGGGATGATAGGCATCGGAGGAGCCGAACTGGGGTAGAGGCATCATCTGCTGGAAACTCGATGGACCGCTATAAGTATGAAATGTTGCGCCAGAAGATGAGACCCCTGTAGTGTCATGTCGTGGTCTCGAACCGCGCTGCCTCAACTGGCTCTGCCTCTGGCTCTGGGTCGCTCGACGGGTGTCGCATGGGCGGTTTTAAGGAGGTTGGGGAAGCCCGGCCTCACGCTCGGCCTGAGTAAGGATATGCTGCTTCCCATTGCGCGCAAACCACTTGAGGTAATTGAAATCAACCGAATCGGCCCCTTCGATAATGTGTCGGAGAATGGGTGGGCGTTGGGCAAATCGATTAGCCCAAACCGCTATCTAGGCAGCGTGGTACTCGAACCAGTCAACCTCCGTCTTCCCCCGGTGCGTAAGATGGTGGAATCGGTCCATATTTTATGGAACCAGGGGTGGAATATTTTGCACGTACCCGAACTGTCGGAGAACCCTATCCGTATCATGCCACACGACAATTTCGTAATTGAGCAGCGGCGCTACGGAAATCCAGAGATCTTAGTCATGCAGAATTTCGGGTGGAGTAATCTGTTGAATATCCTCTGAAGCGTAGGGCCTCCACACGAACTATAAAAAATGAAAACGTTTGTAACGATTATATGAAATATTATTGGAAAAAATAGTATAAAAAATTCAAATTAATTTTCGAATTACCTGGTCGTGCTTCAAGTTATCGAAAGCAATCCTGAATTCTTTTTGGGACTTCGGCAGGCCGATGTGGGTCAGTGTTCCGCTCCACCTATAAATAATGAAAAAAATCGTTAAATAAAATAATTTAAAAATAGGAAAAATATAGTAGATTACTTAGTACCTCCGTAGAAGTGGAAATAACATAGCGGTGGGTTGTCTAAGTTGTGGTCTTAAAATAGGCATCCGAAACCAAACCCAAGACTGTAGGAGTAAACAACATCCTCCCATCGATGATCTTGAGGCGTGAATGTTTCTGCAGAGCTCTCTGTAAAGAAACGCCAAGACAGCTGATCCCCATGATTTTCCTCTAGAGTCATCTAAATTTGTAAGATGACGAACCCACATCACGTGCACCTTTGTGCGAGATTTGTCTAGCATTGTAGTGTATGTAAAAATCCTGGACACACAGCTCCTAAGTGTCTTAATCGCTCAGCCCCTCGTCTTAATTAATTATTTTTAATTTGTATATGCGAGTTCGCCAATCGAATCAATAAAGTCAGTCTACTTCGATTTATACAGTAGGTCATCTTATATTTTCAATCATTCAAAAAAATATGTTATGATAGCATTTTCGAAGCGACTTTAAGTCAGTGTAGAATTGACGGAAATTGACCGTGTTGGTGTCATACGATAGAGAATTTCTAGTACTATGACCCTAAACTCGATGTCAGCTAAAAATTTACAATTTATACGTATGAAATTCTGCTCGAACATGTCTATCGACATTTGTTCAAAGGCAACTTCATTCAAAAAAGGATGATAGCATAGGGTTTTGGAAGCCATTTTAAACCAGTGTACAATGGACAGAAATTGACCGTGTTGGTGTCATACGATAGAGAATTTCCAGTACTACGACCCCAAACTCGATGTTCGCTAAAAATATACGATTTACACGCCCGAAATTGGGCTCGAACAGGCCTACCCACACTTGTTTTCCATAGTTCTTCAGCAAGAGTTGCACAGAACTCGCGTCCTGCAGAACGCGAGGTCTGTGCGATATATTCAGTCGCCCTTTTAAATTCTCGTGGACCTCGCGTTCTACAGAACGCGAGGTCCTGTAAAACCGTTAACACAAACAACAAGGCCACGTAGACTGAACTCGCGTTATGCATAACGCGATATCAGACCTCGCTTCCTACATAACGCGAGGTTCACCGACGTGGCAAGTTTAGGGGTCATTTTGCTAAATAATATTATTTTAGAGCCATTTTTCCTAATATTTTTTAAAAAGGAGTTATTGATTCAAAATTGCCTTTTTAATATATATATATAGAGAGAATGGATTTAAAATATTTGTTTTAAGTACATGTGATATCATTATCCATTTATCCTATATACAACCTTTTCTTCGATTATTTTATTTTATTTTTATGAATACTATTATCCAAAATCAATGTACTGAAAATTCATTAGAAAACAATGTGGGAATTATATAATAGAAGGTAGGAAACATATTTAGAACTGCTCACTCACCCATGCTCGGTGACCTAAGCACCGACCGAGGTTCCCATTGACCTGTCTCCGCATCCAATCCATGGGCTCCTTCGATGGTGAAGCTTATGGAACCATTGTCCACTTCTGTGTCACTTTTTGCGGCAATGAGCAGTGTTGAAGTTTGGGGTAAAAGTTTAAAAAGATAGTTTAAATTTTTAAAAAATTAGAGGTATTAAAATTTTCAATAAAATTCAGGGTACTAAAATTTTTAATAATTTTAAGAGATTTAATAAGAATTTTTAAAAATTATGAGAGGAAAATTTAATTAAAAGAAAATGTGAAGCTTAATATAATTTTTTTTAAATCTTAATTTTTAAAGGGTCAAATTAAAATGTTTTAATACTACAAGAGTCAAATTTTAATTTTTTAAATTTTTAGAGGCTACGGCCTTCTTTATTCCCTTGCATGCTCCGCCACCGCTAATGAATTTGGACCCACATTCCCTCTCAAAACAGAAATCATATGACATATTTAATAATTTAACCTAATGACCTCACCCTATTTTATTCAAAATCAACCCAAATTTGTAATTTTACTTTTGATGTTGAAATAAAATATTTTTTTTATTTAAACCTTCTCATGAATCATATTGGTACAGATTTGCAGCCGGTTGATTTAGTTTAAAAATCATGAACCTACCAATAACTTGACCGGTTTGGATTCATTCATCGTCTATGGATGTCAGCAAATTTACAGTTTTTTAACAATTTCTACCCAGTGAGGGGAGGGAGAAATGGCTCCTATAGTCCTATTAGGGGTGTGCAAAAAAATCCAACCCGATTATTCGTTACTTCGATTCGAAATTTTGAATATTTAATCTATTTTTTTTTTTGGATAATTCGGATAGGATATTCGAAAATTTCAGATCGGATACGGATAGATATTTTACATTTGGATCAGATATCTGATATCCGAAAATTCAATTTTTTATAAGCATGTATCTTGTTATATTCGATGTTTTTACTTGTTATATATGAAAAATTCAAATTTCCCTGGACACAAATATTGTTATATTCAATAATTTTTTTATTGTTATATTTGAAAACCTAAATTTTTCATTGATAGGACCGTCAAATTAAAAAAAAATCAAATAAAGTCATAAATTTCAGATATTCGAAAATGATACAGATCGCTATTTAGGGGATTCGAATTTTTCGGATATCCGAAATTTCAGATCGGATTCGATCCAATATCCGAAAATGAACACCCCTAGTTCCTACTGAGTTTTGAATTTACAACATAGGAAAGAGTGTCAACTGAGAGATTTAACCATTTGCTCTAGAGATTGTTGACAGTAAAAAAATTTCAATACTTGTTATTAGATGTCTAAGTTTTTTGGAAAATTCTACAACGTGCGACGAACACCGATGAACACCATTAATGATGAACACCGATGAACACCATTAAATTAATTAATAAAGATGTAAAATTCTAAGGACTTATTATACAATTAATAATTATTTTAAAAAATTTAATTAAATTATTTTTTATATATATTAAAATTTTATTTTTTAATAAGAGTAAACTATATATTTAGTACCTCACCTATTTTCGTATTTCTATTGAACCCTCATTATTTAAATATTATTTTAATTTGACCTTATTCTTTATAAAAATAATTTAACCCTTAACCCTCAACCTAAAACTCTAAACCAATAAACCTTAAACCCTTAAACTCTTAAACCTATACTCTAAACCATATACCATTAAAAATAATTTTATCATCATCGATTCGATTCAATTCAATAAATTGTTGAATTCTCCTAAAAAAATCAATAATCAACAATTTGAAGAAGAAAAAGTGATGATCAAAGTGAAATGTAAAGCTCTGATTTTTGGTTGATTGAATCACCGGAAAGAAAGAAACTATGTTTGGTTTTTGGTTGATTGAATCACCGGAAAGAAATAAACTATGTTTCAGAGGTTAGGGACGATTTAGGTCTTTTTCGAAATGGAGACCGGTGAAGTGGTGCCGTTAAAGTTGGTCCTCTGGATATAAGCTGCGTAAATCTTTGTTTTTCACGGAGAGTTATAGAAAGAGAGAAAAGGGGTGCTTTGGATCCTGAGAAAAGTCGAGCTGAAAAACGTTTCTTTTGTGTTTTTAAGGTCCGTTTAATTTTAATCTTCCCTAATAGAATTGTTAAATTCTCTTAAACCTATACCCTAAACTATATATCATTTTTTTCTTTAAATTATTGATTATTGAATTTTTTAGGAGAATTCAACAATTCATTGAATTGAATTGAATTGAATCGATGATGGTGAAATTATTTTTAATGGTATATGGTTTAGGGTATATGTTTAAGAGTTTAAAGGTTTAAGGTTTAATAGTTTAGGGTTTTAGGTTGAGGGTTAAGGGTTAAATTATTTTTATAAACAATACGGTCAAATTAAAATAATATTTAAATAATGAGAGTTCAATAGAAATACGAAAATAGGTGAGGTACTAAATATATAGTTTACCCTTATTAAAAAAATAAAATTTTAATATATATAAAAAATAATTTAATTAAAAATTTTAAAATAATTATTAATCGTAGACGAGTCCTTAAAATTTTACATCTTTATTAATTAATTTAATGGTATTCATCGGTGTTCATCATTAGTGGTGTTCATCGGTGTTCGTCGCACGTGGTAGACTCATTCAATTTTTAATACTTAAAAGTTAGCAAATTTACAGTTGGAGCAACCTGAACCTCACATTAATTATAAACTAATGTAAAATATCTGCATGATTAATTAATAAAAAACAGGTATCTGATATTGATTAAGGAGTTAATCATGTCCATAACTATAAGTGCTCAATGACAATACCGATTTGACGCGGAAAACCAATTAACTTTGAAACATCGGGAGCCAACTGCCAAGTAGGTGAATCTAAAGTATCTCATTTGCTGATTAATTATTAGTAATTAGTAATTACAACAGATTCTTTGAATATTTTACATGGGAATTGGGAAGCTGCCAAATGGCACGGGGTGATAAGGAAATTCACTTCATTGGTGCTTTCCACCCTATTTGTTAAATGATACGAGTTTTAATGTGAAACGTAAAGCATTAAAATTATACGTCAATTTTAATAAATATATATTGTGATACATGATTTTTTCAACGATTGTGATACATGATTTCTAATTTTATAATGTTATATTTTGATTTAAATTTTAATTAGTAATTAAGTTGGATTTTTATTATGGTTATGTTCGGTAATCATGTTTTTAAGTTAAATTTAGATGTTTAAAGCATTTTTAGAGGTTTGACTAGTCAAATCCGTTAATTTGAATGTTTAGTAAATAGAGGATTGTAATAGCGGATTGAGATGAAGCCTCTCATTTTGAAAAAAAAAATTTCTTTTATGAGCTTTTTGAGCTAAAATTAGAGGTTTGACTAGTCTCATCCGCTAATTTAGATGTTTAGTAAATAAATTATTGTAATAGCGGATTGAGGTGAAACATCTCATTTTGAAAAAGCTTCTTTTATGACTTTTTGAGTTAGAGGTTTGGATAAAAGACTTGTAAAGATTATTTTGTCTTTGATAATTAAAAAAAATCTCTAAATAACATAAATTTGATTAACTAATAAAATTAATTTTATAAATAAAAAATTAATATACAAATTAATAAATGAATATAAATTTAATCATTAATAAAATTATATTCAAAAAATAATTTCATGATAAGAAATTAATATGTACATCTAAATTTAATTATTATTAAAATTATATTGAAAATATAATTTCTCAAATAAAAAATTAATTTGTACATCATCATATGCTCAGTAATGATATTAAAAAATTAATTTTTATAATCTAATTAATATTAATAGATACAAAATATTGATAACTAATAAATTATTCAAACAACTATCAAATATAATCATGTCCTTATATTTCATTTTACTTGTTCAAATAATCAAACATCTATCAGCTATTAGTTAATTTTACCAAACATTTTTATACAATCAGCTAATGTAATATGCTAGTCAAATCAGCTATTCGCTATCAACTAATATAATTTGTTATCTGCTATCAACTATCCGCTAATTGTCAAACAAAGCCAATTTTAGTGGTGAAAGAATACTTGATAGTTTAGTTTATTTAATACTTATATATTTATATTAGACAAGAAGTAGAATACTTGGTAATTGTTCTTTGGAGAGATGAAATTACTTTTAGGATCTCAATAATTAAAGTTGATGTGTTGTAAAGATGGGCTTTGCAATAACGTTGGGATGAGTGTTTTGGAGATATAAGGTTTTAAGATACATATGATATCATGTATTTGTACTTTTCGCATTCTCTGCGTTGATAGTGGACTGTTCGTTTCTCTCATTCGTGGAAGTGAACAAGAACCATTTAAACCTCGTCTTTTATACATGTTTTATTTTATGTCAAAATTACTTGCCGCATATCAAATTTGTAACCTATACAATATGTATAAATTTTATATTGCATTTGACTAAATACATGTGCAGTTTTAATATTTGTCTCTTAAAGAACTCGTGTAGCGGTTCTAGTGGTAAAAGATGATGTATTTTCATTCATGTGACCTGGATTCAAGCACCATGTGTACAAAGGTATATGTACGTTATTAAAAGATTAAAAAATTAAACATATATTATTTTATAATCACACCACTATATTAAAAAATATTTGTCTCTTACATAATAAAGTGGTAAATTTTATTAAATAATCAAAATTTAAAAGTCAGGCACACGTATTACACCCCCCTAATCAGCTAATTCAATATTTCTAATCTCTTCTTAAAAAACAATATTTCTAATCTCATTTTAATTTGATCGATTCAATTCGAGGCATCTTTGACTACAAACTTTGAACATTATTTTTTAAGGTTTAATATAGAAATAAGTGATACATAATTTATTTTATTAATTTTAGATATTTTGTAACACCCGTGTTTTGGGGTTAGGAGTTAGTCGGGTTAGTGGTTCGAGTCGGTAAAATTTAAATTAAATCATTTTGGCCATGGCATTAGTTAATTGGAATTAAATAAAAAGGGGAGTGGCCATTGGGGTGATTTTACCCAAAAGAATTTCAAAAAGGAAAACAACTCTTAAATAAGCTAAAAAGAATAACAAAAAAATGGTTTTCCTTTCTTCCCCAAATGTGAAAAGCCCCAGACCTCTCTAAAAAAACCCTAAATTTACTATCCCTTTGATTTCTCCCTCATCTCAAGGTCTTTTTCAAAAGTAAAGGTATATTCTTACTCTCCTCTTCATTTCCTATCTATCCATGGTTGTAGATTTTAAAACCATGAACCTTGGAAAATTAGGGCTTGATAAAAGTTTGAGTTTTTATTGGGTTTTTTCAATTGATTTCGATTTATTATGTTGGGTTTTGGTTTAATCTCATGAAAAAACACATTATATGTTGAAATGAAGGATTTTGCGTGAAAACTCGAAATGAGTTTTTGAGACAATTTTTAAGGTATCAAAAACTTGATTTTTGGTGGGTTTTAGGTTGTAATTAGAGGGCTGATGTTTTATGTATGCTAGGAGGATGTTTTGGAACCATTTAGATGTCATTTGGTGTTTAAAAACATGATTTTCTGCCGGGTAAAATAGGAGTACGAAAATGGAGTTTTGGAGGGTTTTGGGTGAGTTTTGGGGTTGTTTTAAGTAGAATTTGATAGGCTATTGATAGTACTATGGTTAGGGATTGATTTGGGATCATTTGTGGGTACAATGAGTGTTGGAAACATGGATTTTGGAAGAGGTATTGGGGCTGTCCGAGATTGCAAAATATGGGGTTTGTTCATGGCTTGCAACATGGTAAATTGTATTTGAATTGTATTTCGGGTTGGTATTTTGATGTTGGGCTGATTTGAGGATTATTTGAATTGTATTGAGGTTGTTTAGAAGCGAGAGCTTGCGTTGGAGAAGCTTCGGGAAGAAATCCGGAAACTTGAAGGTGATGCTTGCTTGGTAGTTGAGCTTGGAGGTAGAGGTGAGTGGTTAATGTTTTTAAAATGGTTTTAAGTGGTTGGTTCAAGAATGTGAACTAGGTTGGGCTTGGTAGACCCACCTAGAGTTGGGATTAGGGTGGTAGCCTAATCCTAAGCTTTAGTTAGAAACCTTGGATGCACTCTTTAATTGGTGTTTGTCTCGTGATGATTATGTATGATATGATATACATGTATGTTGAAGTATGTCTTAATGCATTGATTATATGCATGTTGATGACAAATATAATGGGGATATATGATGTGATAATTGTTTGGATGAAATACACGTAATGTGGGTTTGTGAAATGAGGTTATGTGGTGGTTGCATGATTTTGAGAATCATGGTGAGTACGTGCTAAGCACGGAAATTATATTGAAATTGATGTGGTGAGATGTTGTGGATTTTAATTTATATTGGCACTAGTATGCTTGAGTACAATGATCGATCATTAGGATGAGTGTGCACACGAGAGTCAAAACGCGTGTGGCCTTGGTGGCGTTAAGGCACCAAGGAGGAGTACGGGTACGCCCGGAAATATTTATATTAGTCGATGATGAGTGGAATCCCATTGACGGGGCGTGAGGATGAGTGGAATCCCCTCCGCGAGAGCCGGTGATGAGTGTAATCCCACCGCAGGTAATGGTTATGTTGGAAATGCGTTCCAACATGTTATCCGCGTATTCGAGTCATAGCTAGGTTCCAATATGAGGTTGTATGTATATACTAATATGAGATTATGCATATATGCTTATATGATACGAATGTGACGCCCTTTATGAATTGACATATGATGTGGTGAATGCTTTGAATTATGTATCGTGGTAAGTTGAGCTTATGAGATGTTGAGCATGACATAATGTTGATTATATGTTCATGCATCATATTCATTTTGGTTTTTGCGGATCGGAGGTAAGATCATGCATTTCATTTTGGAAATAGCTCGTGCTTGGACCCTGCATTGTCGAAGGTTTGTTTTATGAGCTTACCCTCACTAAGCTTTTATGCTTACGCTCCTTTTTGTTCGACAATGCAGATCAGTAGCTTGTGGGTGGCAAGGGCAAGGAAAGGTCTCCAAGAGTTGCTCTTGGATAGCTCAAGTATGAACTTTAAATTGTAGATTGTAATGGTTAAGCAATGGGATAGGTGTTGTTTATTTGTGCTATTGTTGGTTGCTTGGGAGCATGTTTAGACTTCTTGATTATGTTGTTTTTGATTGGCTTGTTGATGTCATGCTTGGATTGTAAATCATGTCTGAATTGCTTACCATGCTTGTTGGCCATGTGCCCTTTGAGGATGTTTATGTATTTGGTTGTTGAAGCATGAAACCTTGAATGCCTAAGTGTCATCTTTTGCTAAAATGTATGATTTCCTTGTTGAATGATGTATGTCCAATTTGGGTGTCTTGTATGATTAGACTTTGATTGTTAGATGTTGTATGAATGCTTGGATGTGTCTTAGGAGGTCTTAAATCGCATCTAGGTTCGAGTCTTGTATTGTTTAGCTGAGTTTGGGAGACTTGCAGTGTAGGGCATATCGGTACGCCTGAGGGCCGTATCGATACGGTTTTGCCTGTAGGACTCAGTTTTGGCTGGGCGTATCAATACGCTAGGGTGTATCGATACGGTTTTTGCTCACTGGAATTCTACGATTTTGATGAGTTATTACCGTATCGGTACGGTGTGTTAGCGTATCGGTACGGATTTATCTCGTTGACCACGAGATGTTGACTAGGAAGGGCGTATCGATACGCTCAAGGGTTGTATCGATACGATCTTCCTGTGTTGACCCTTGGGTGTTGACTTTGGTCAAGGCGTATCGATACCCTTGACAGGTGTATCGATACGGCCTGCTTAATTACAGAAAATGGGTTGTTTTACCAGTGATGTTTAGATGATCGTTTTTGTTTTGCTCTTGTTTCCGCTGACGTGTTTCACATAGGATATGGTACTGCATTTAGACAAGATAAATAAAAGAAATTTCCTAGGGTTGCTAACCGAGGTGAGACCTTAACGGGTTTCGCTTCGATTTTCCCCGTGTAGCCCACTTGGACTGGTCATCCAGCCTGATCGGGACGAGGGGGTTACATTTGTTGGTATTAGAGCCTAAGGTTTCCGAGACCTTGGGCAGGTAAGTGAGGTAAGTTGTGTTTTATGATTGATATGCACGATGATTGCTTGCCATGTAAGCATGTTGCTTGTTATTCGTGTATGCTGTGATGTATGATTGTTTGGTTGAGGATGTATGTTGTTTGATCGTACGCATATGTTTGCTTGTTTAGCAAGTAAGCCTTGTTATACGCTTGGTTGAGCGTGTATGTGTGTTGATTTGTTTGAATCATGTTTAGTAGAGTCACATTGCTACTATTACATCGAAAAAGAGATTTTTAAGTGAGGGAATCATAGTTGAGCCACTTGGACCCTTTCCTTTGCTGACCCAGTTTGTATGTTAATTTACTGTTGTTGTTGTTGTTGTTGATTTATTGCTTTTCGGTGAGTAGAAGTTGTAGTTTCTGAAAAGGGTGGACGATGTTGAGGGAGTCCATCACCTTAGTTAGGGAGGCATGGTTGTACCGGAATTGAGGTACAATTTGTTCGTTTGAGACGGTGTGTATGTGGGTTGATTCATGTGGATGAGGGACGATGTGATCAACTCTGGCATTAGCTGGTAAGAAGAAGTGAAGGCCTATTAGTGGGAGTCAGAGTGGTGTCGATGTTGTAATCGATAAGCCCTTGGTACAGTATTAAGTTGGTTTCCTCCAGTTTATTATAAACCCGTGCTTTTGTATATCGTTAGCAAGTATGCAAATTTGAATATGCCTGGTGAAGTGTTAGAGCTAAGTGCGAGTACCTTGGTTCTTCTAGCAAGATCAAGGTAAGGGTTTTGTGTGAGTAATTTGAGACTCGAAAATGCCAGTTAGTGATCGTTGGGGTTCGGCCTACGATTTTAGTACAGGACAGTCGGTCGGTATCCGTGAGTGGGAATCGATTTGTGTGATTGGGCCAGTGTGCGTCTGAGTTGTTTTCCAGCATGGTTGTCTGTGTGTGCTCGAAATTGCGTTTTTGAAGTTTTGAAATGCTCTAAGAACAGTCTAGAAGAGTCAGATTTTGTTGAAGAACCAGTCTGAGAACAAGAGGACCGAAGACTAACAGCCGTGTACTTGTAAAGTTGCAATTTATACGGATTCGTTCTTTGTGTGAGCATGTAAGGAAGCTAGATATCTCTGTTGAGATTTTCGACTTAGGGACACATGTGACTAGACCTTTTGGGTGAGATAGTGGTGGTCAGAAAGATGTATGGAAGATGTTTGTTGATAGTTTAGAGTTACGTGTTTTTAGTAAATGTAAAGTGCTTGTCTGTTATTACGATGTCGAGGTACCTTTTGAGATGGTTTGGCTTGTAGAACATCGAGTTAGGGTGTACATTGAGACAAAGAGAGATTTGCCTTGAAGTTGTAGATTTCAGTGGGACTGTGGTAGTAGGTGAGGATGTGAACTTCTTATTGAATGTTGATCCAGCTTTAGAGGTCAAGGATTGATTGAGTTTAGTTGACAGGCTTGCTTAGCAATTGTGATGGATTTGATTTTGAATGAAGATTAAACCACAGAATGTTAGAATAGTTTGTGTTTTCCTAGAAGTGTTTACAAGAATTACATGGTTTGTCTCCTGACAGAGAAGAAGAATTTTGTTATTGAAACTGTCTTCGAGTCTGCTTCTGTTTTGATAGCTCTGTATCTTATGGTTTCCAACAAAATTGAGGGTGTTGAAGAATCAACTTCGAGACTTGTTAGACCTTAGATTCTTTAGGCCTAGTACATCATCTTAGAGTTCGACAGTGTAATTTGTGGAGAAGAAAGAGTGATAGTACGAGAATGTGTTTAGATTCAGACAGTTGAAACAAGTGGCAGTGAATAATTAGCATCCGTTTCCGAGTGTCAGTGATTCGTTGATCAGTTAGTGGGAGCTTCAGTCTATTTGAAGATTAAATTGGGATTCGATTATTACCAGTTGAAAGTGAGAGAAGTTGATGTACCGAAGACAGCTTTAGGGGCAAGATATGATCGCTTTGAGTTCCGAGTTATGCCGCTTTGTTTGACTAGTGAGTTAGTCACTTTTATAGAGATGTTGAGCAAAATATTTTCCTAAGTTTCTTGATCAGTTTGTAGTGGTTCTCATAGATGATACATGGACATATTCAAGTACCGAAGAAGACCATGACAAGCTATGGAGTTAGTGTTGTAGATCCTGTTAGAGAATCAGTTGTATACCAAGTTGAGCAAATGTGAACTCCGAGTTAAGGAAGATGTTCTCCTAGGACTTGTAGATTAGCTAAGTGTATTAGAATAAAACCCAGTAGGCAAAAGAAGGTATGAGTCGGAAGAAATCGAAGACTGTGACAGGTAACTATAGTTCCTAGGTTTAGCATTGTTACTTTCTGAGAATTGTAAATAGTCGTTTGAAGATAGCTGCTCCTTTGACAGATTGCTACAGAAGAATGTTCAGTTGTGTGGTCAGATGCGAGACAATGAGCCCTTGAGAAACCGAAAGAAACTCTGAAGAGAACTTCGACCTTGATCCAGCCTTTGTCAGAGAAAGAATTTGTGAACTATAGTGATGTGTTACATGTAGGGTTAGGTTGTGTGCTTATGCAAGACAGAAGATTGTGACTTGTTCATCGAGATAGTTGAGAGACCAAGAGAGGAGTTATTCGACACTAGACTTAGAGTTAATTACAGTCGTATTTGCTTCGAAGACTTAGAGACAAAGTCGTATAGTAAGAAATGCACAGTGTATAGGTACGTATCATCAGAACTTAGAATATTTGAAGACTTAGGAAGGGTTGAATCTTGAACAACGTAAAGTTTTAGAACTGCTTGAAGACTGTAATATCAAGATTGAGTACCATCCGAAGATAGTCAACGTAGTAACCGATGCTCCGAGCTATGTTGTTGATAGATTAGTAGTAGAGTTGCGAGATGTAATTGCCGAATTCAGTTTACCAAATGATAGTGGTTTTGTGGCCGAGTTTCATGTTAAACCTACTTTGAGTCAGAATGTTTGAAGAGAAACAATTGCAAGACAGATTCTTGACACCTCACGTGCAAGACATAGCGGAAGGAAGACCTTCAGAATACAGTTTCAGAGATGATAGAGTTTCGCATTTCAGAGACAGAATAGTTGTACCGATTGACCTAGTGTTTTGAGACATATTGCTTTGGCCGAAGCACACGACAGTCTGTTTGTATTGTATCTGAGTAGTATGAAGACGTATTGTGGGTTGAAGATGAGTACTTCTGGATTGAGCTGATGAATAATGTGGTTCAGTATGAGAGTAAGTGTGTAAATTGCCAGCGTGTCAAGACCGAGCTTCAGTTTTCTTCTAATCTGTTACATTCGTGGAAGGTTCTTAATGGAAGTGGGTAATAGAGATCCGAAATTTCTGCTAGATTTTTTTGAAGACGTATGCATAGTGTTTGGTTGTATGTTAAGGTCTAGGATCAGTCAGAGAAAGTTATCGGTCAAGTTTTTAAACAGTGTTGTATAAGTTGGTGAATCGGGTTAGTTTTGTTGTTTATTTGTTGCGGTTACCACCAGAGTTCGAAGGAGATTTGTGATGTGTCTGTGTATCTATAATTCGGGAGTGTGAGGCAGATCTGTTATGCGCTATGTTTGTAGAAGAGATCGAGTTGAGTTTAAAGTCGACATGCCTTGAAGAATCGGTTGAGATCTTAGTGTCAGATAGCAAATGTTGTGTGGTAAGTCATTCGAGTTGGTTAGTATGTTGTGGCGAGAAAGAAGTGTGGAGGGACAGTTCTACGATTCTTCATGTTCGATGAATTTTAGGGACAAAATTTCCTTAAGTGGGGGAGAGTTGTAACACCCGTGTTTTGGGGTTAGGAGTTAGTCGGGTTAGTGGTCTGAGTCGGTAAAATTTAAATTAAATCATTTTGGCCATGGCATTAGTTAATTGAAATTAAATAAAAACGGGAGGGGCCATTGGGGTGATTTTACCCAAAATAATTTCAAAAAGGAAGACAACTCTTAAATAAGCTAAAAAGAATAGCAAAAAAATGGTTTTCCTTTCTTCCCCAAATGTGATAAGCCCCAAACTTCTCTAAAAAAACCCTAAATTTACTATCCCTTTGATTTCTCCCTCATCTCAAGGTCTTTTTCAAAAGTAAAGGTATATTCTTAATCTCCTCTTCATTTCCTATCTATCCATGGTTGTAGATTTTAAAACCATGAACCTTGGAAAATTAGGGCTTGATAAAAGTTTGAGTTTTTATTGGGTTTTTCAATTGATTTCAATTTATTATGTTGGGTTTTGGTTTAATCTCATGAAAATACACATTATATGTTGAAATGGAGGATTTTGGGTGAAAACCCGAAATGGGTTTTTGAGACAATTTTTAAGGTGTCAAAAACTTGATTTTTGGTGGGTTTTAGGTTGTAATTAGAGGGCTGATGATTTATGTATGCTAGGAGGATGTTTTGGAACCATTTAGATGTCATTTGGGTGTTTAAAAACATGATTTTCTGCCGGGTAAAATAGGAGTACGAAAATGGAGTTTTGGAGGGTTTTGGGTGAGTTTTGAGGGTTGTTTTAAGTGGAATTTGATAGGCTATTGATAGTACTATGGTTAGGGATTGATTTGGGATCATTTGTGTGTACAATGAGTGTTGGAAACATGGATTTTGGAAGAGGTATTGGGGTTGTCCGAGATTGCAAAATATGGGGTTTGTTCATGGCTTGCAACATGGTAAATTGTATTTGAATTGTATTCCGGGTTGGTATTTTGATGTTGGGCTGATTTGAGGATTATTTGCATTGTATTGAGGTTGTTTAGAAGCGATAGCTTGTGCTGGAGAAGCTTCAGGAAGAAATCCGGAAACTTGAAGGTGATGCTTGCTTGGTAGTTGAGCTTGGAGGTAGAGGTGAGTGGTTAATGTTTTTAAAATGGTTTTAAGTGGTTGGTTCAAGCATGTGAACTAGGTTGGGCTTGGTAGACCCACCTAGAGTTAGGATTAGGGTGGTAACCTAATCCTAAGCTTTAGTTAGAGACCTTGGATGCACTCTTTAATTGGTGTTTGTCTCGTGATGATTATGTATGATATGATATACATGTATGTTGAAGTATAGCTTAATGCATTGATTATATGCATGTTGATGACAAATATAATGGGGATATATGATGTGATAATTGTTTGGATGAAATACACGTAATGTGGGTTTGTGAAATGAGGTTATGTGGTGGTTGCATGATTTTGAGAATCATGGTGAGTACGTGCTAAGCACGAAAATTATATTGAAATTGATGTGGTGAGATGTTGTGGATTTTAATTTATATTGGCACTAGTATGCTTGGGTACAATGATCGATCATTAGGATGAGTGTGCACACGAGAGTCAAAACGCGCATGGCCTTGGTGGCGTTAAGGCACCAAGGAGGAGTACGGGTACACCCAGAAATATTTATATTAGTCGATGATGAGTGAAATTCCATCGACGGGGCGTGAGGATGAGTGGAATCCCCTCCGCGAGAGCCGGTGATGAGTGTAATCCCACTGCAGGTAATGGTTATGTTGGAAATGCGTTCCAACATGTTATCCGCGTATTCGAGTCATAGCTAGGTGCCAATATGAGGTTGTATGTATATACTAATATGAGATTATGCATATATGCTTATATGATACGAATGTGATGCCCTTTATGAATTAACATATGATGTGGTGAATGCTTTGAATTATGTATCGTGGTAAGTTGAGCTTATGAGATGTTGAGCATGACATAATGTTGATTATATGTTCATGCATCATATTCATTTTGGCTTTTGCGGATCGGAGGTAAGATCATGTATTTCATTTTGGAAATAGCTCGTGCTTGGACCCTGCATTGTCGAAGGTTTGTTTTATGAGCTTACCCTCACTAAGCTTTTATGCTTACGCTCCTTTTTGTTCGACAATGCAGATCAGTAGCTTGTGGGTGGCAAGGGCAATGAAAGGTCTCCAAGGGTTGCTCTTGGCTAGCTCAAGTATGAACTTTAAATTGTAGATTGTAATGGTTAAGCAATGGGATAGGTGTTGTTTATTTGTGCTATTGTTGGATGCTTGAGAGCATGTTTAGACTCCTTAATTATGTTGTTTTTGATTGGCTTGTTGATGCCATGCTTGGATTGTAAATCATGTCTGAATTGCTTACCATGCTTGTTGGCCATGTGCCCTTTGAGGATATTTATGTGTTTGGTTGTTGAAGCATGAAACCTTGAATCCTAAGTGCCATCTTTTGCTAAAATGTATGATTTCCTTGTTGAATGATGTATGTCCAATTTGGGTGTCTTGTATGATTAGACTTTGATCGTTAGATGTTGTATGAATGCTTGGATGTGTCTTAGGAGGTCTTAAATCGCATTTAGGTTCGAGTCTTGTATTGTTTAGCTGAGTTTGGGAGACTTGCAGTGCAGGGCGTATCGGTACGCCTGAGGGCCGTATCGATACGGTTTTGCCTGTAGGACTCAATTTTGGCTGGGCGTATCGATACGCTAGGGTGTATTGATACGGTTTTTGCTCACTGGAATTCTGAGATTTTGGTGAGTTATTACCGTATCGGTACGGTGTGTTAGCGTATTGGTACGGGTTTATCTCGTTGACCACGAGATGTTGACTGGGAAGGACGTATCGATACGCTCAAGGGACGTATCGATACGATCTTCCTGTGTTGACCCTTGGGTGTTGACTTTGGTCAAGGCGTATCGATACCCTTGACAAGTGTATCGATACGGCCTGCTTAATTACAGAAAATGGGTTGTTTTACCAGTGATGTTTGGATGATCGTTTTTGTTTTGCTCTTGTTTCCGCTGACGTGTTTCACATATGATATGGTACTGCATTTAGACAAGATAAATAAAAGAAATTTTTTAGGGTTGCTAACCGAGGTGAGACCTTAACGGGTTTCGCTTCGGTTTTCCCCGTGTGGCCCACTCGGACCGGTCATCCGGCCAGACCGGGACGAGGGTATTACATATTTAGTAATTAATTGTGGTTAATAAAATTTGTTAACCAATCAAAACATAAGAAGTCATGTGTTTATTTTATTTTTCTGAAATTAAAAACTCAAAACAAATTTCTTTACCCAAAATTTCAATTTTTTAAAAAATCTTGAAATTTCCCGACTTTTACAAGACATTCTATAAATCCCTAAAATATCTTAAACTCCTAAATCATCACTATTTTCGCTAATGATCGTCGCGTTTGAGCCCACCCCTTTGGTTGCCGGACTTAGCCGGTCATTTCTACTAACATGGCATCATCAAAAAACAACGAAGGCGTGTCAGTCGGACGCGAAATCGACATTCGACTAGAATGTCGTTCGTCGTTTTTTGATGACGTTATGTTGGGGGAAATGACCGTACCTAGGTTTGGCGATCAAAGGGGTGAGCTCAAGTGCGACGATAGACGGTGAAAGCAGTGACAATTTGGGGCTTGAGTTTGGATATTTTAGGAATTTATGGACTGTTTTATAAAATGTAGGGAATTTTGAGGATTTTCTGAAAAAATAAAAATTTTAGAGTTTTTAAATTAAAATTATTGTCACATGTCAAGCATTATTACATGACATATTTTTTAAACACTCCTTAACGACCAAACACCTAAAATTATAACGGTATAATCGCTAGACATTTATTTTTACCAAAAAAATAAATTATGCACCTAAAATTTATAAGAGTTACATTTTAGACCCTTATTTATATATTAAACTTTTTTATTTTTTTATACCAAATATTAAGTCTTTTTAAAATGGTAATATAAATATATAAGCACATAATCAAACAGCAACAACCATTAGTATTCCACACTAGTGTTTGAGATTTTATTGGGCAAAAAGAGTTAAAACTCCTATTTTTTAATATAAACTAAATTTTTACTCACATAATAACATTTTTTATAATTAATGATATTCGATTTATTAGTCAGTTATTACGGACCGATTATAATTTTAAAAATTAAATGATAAAAAATTATTTTGAAAATATAAAAAAGGGAGTTAACAAGGGTGATATCTATTATGTATCAGCACCGTGAGGTTTGTTTTGTTTTATTTAGCTAGTCGGCAATTTTTATTTTATTTATTATTTGTTCGAATGTATATTAATATATTACAAGCTTTAAAATTTTCAATTGAGTTGAGCATGCGAGGACGGCCTGGTGACCAGAGCATGCTCACTTGCTCCACTCTCTTCCCCTTAAATTTTAGGTTTAAGACCCCTCAAGAGTGTTGCATTCACCTAAATTTCTCCCTCTCCTCTAAGGAAAAATAGAATAAGATTTTCAAAAAAAATCATTTGAGTTATTAAAGCATTTGTATTGCATCTTGTGATACGTCGGTTCGATAAAAATAGTCATCGGTCTAAATTTTTTTAATGAATAAATACGAGATTCATAATTTATAAAAATATATTTATGAGATTTACTAATTGGCCTAATAGTTAAAGATGTTCATATTATTCTATTTTTTATGAGTTTGAATCTCGGTATGAAAATATAATAATAAAAAAACACATGTATCAAATTGTAAATATAATGTTATTAAATGTTAAAATATACAATTTCTTAAAATTTACCGTGAAATTTAAGTTATCCGCACCATAAAGGAAAAAAGTATTTACAATTCAATCTACAAATTTAAATAATTTTCTTATAAAATTTAAATACTTCAATGCACAGTTAAATTAAAAAAATCATACATGTTTTCAGTTTTTAACCAAAATTTGAGGTTTAAAAACAAATTTAAAGATATTTTGTGCATTTATCCTTTGAAATAATGCAGGAAAGTTAATATTTTAATGATTTAAGTGTAAAATAAATGTTTAAATATTATATATTTTTGCAATGCCTAACATTATTTTTTTTTTGTTAAAATAGATATACAATGTCTCATTTTGTTATTATGTTTAAAAATAAAATTTATCAATAAATGCATGAAACATGATATGCCTCTTAATTTTTTATTTAAAAAGTTTTTAATCATAAGTTTTTGTAAAAGACTCGTGTAAAATTTCTAAATTAAAAAACAAATCATTTATCCTCTTATATATTTTATTATCGTCAAATCAATTATTACCGTTCATCTTTTTTAACACCAAACTCTACTATCGATTATTTTACTATTCCGTCGTCATAAATTTTTTTCTTTTAAAAGAGTTTTTTTTTAGAAATTACAATTTTCAAACTTTTTAAAAGATAAAAAAAATATTCAAGCTTTGAAAAAATTACAATTTAGGATAATACATTTCAAGCACTCAATTTTGTGTTTGATTAAGATGAGTCGTTTTTTTAAAATATAATTTAATTATTGAATTAAATTTTAGCTATATGCAAATTATTCTACTATTAAAATTAAAATATGACATGATATAATAATAATTTTAGTCCATTAAAATTTAAATATTCTAAGAATTTGATCATAATTCAAGATAATTTAATAAACTTAACTATTTATTTTAAAATTTATGACACTACATCCTCTTGAAACACACTTTGACCACTTGTCGCACTCCCTAATACTATCTATCAGCTCGATAATCGACATATGAAATAACTCAACATAAATAATTACTTCATCACTAAACAACCGACAAAACTAATGAAAATACACGTTATGACCCTAACATCGCCTATTAGTAGACAATCACTTCACTAATGGAATTTTTAAATATGAATGTGACCCTAACATCGTCCGTTTCAATTTTAACGACGGGTGTTTTATTTGTAATAATTTTCAGAGTGACTACATTGTAACTTTCATAAAAAAGTGACTCTTTTGTAACTAAACACATAATTGAGTGACATAGTATGTATTTTACCCTTTAATTTATTTGTCATTACATACAACTTTTGTTGCCGTGTAGTTTTTCGCTTCTTTGCCTTCATTATAAATCAATGCTATACACCAAATATCTGATTGGACTCGTATAAAGTACAAACACTCTTGGTTGTTGTTGTTGTTGTTGGGGTCTCCCTCAATTCTTCATTTCAAAGCTCATTTTTTATCTGTTTCCTTTGCTGCTTTCCTTAGAATCTGCAAATTGGGGTTTCAAGATTGTGTGGATTAGATATTTGGGTTGGTTTCTTTTCTTTGATTTTGATATCAAAGACTCAACCTTTGCAATTGTAGATTGTATAAGCATTATATTATTGTAAAAATATCTGTACATTAAATTAGCCCCTTTTAAATAAAAAAAAAATCTGGTCATTTTGGTATTCTACTTGGAAATTTCTAGCTTAAGTTGGAGAAGATCTGCATATTTTCCAACCTGCAAGGTTCGGATTTTATTACAGGTTAGGACTATTAAATTGCAGTGTTTTCCTCCCTTTTTTATTTTGTTTGGTTTTGATTTTAATGAATTAATTGTTCTATACACAAGCGCTTGTGGAAATTTTTTATACAAGCGTCTTAGTTTTAGGGGTTAGGGACTTCATTTAGGGTTTAAATTTTAGGGGTATAAGTGTAGTAGTTTTGAATTTAGGGATTGTTGATAGAATTTTGGGTTTAGGGTTAAAATTTAAGTTTTATAGGTTAAAACCTAAATCCCATCCATATTACCTTAAACTAAACCCTAACCCTAAACCCTAAATTCTAACCCTAATTCCTAAATTCTAAAACCCTAAATTCTAAACCTTTACACTAAAACCCCTAAACTCTAAACTCTAAACACTAACCCTAAACCCTATAATTGAGGCGTTTGTGGAAATAAAAATTTTCCACCGCCAGTGTATAAGATATTAATTTTTTTTTTGTGTGGACAGAATTGCAGTGTGCTGAAGAGTTTGAATTTCCTCAAAAAGTTGAATCTTTGAGAGTTTTAGGTGATATAGAAGATGACAATTGGGGATATAACACCAAAGAAGGAGAGGAAGTCAAGGAGGAGCAAGCATGTTGTTGATGAGAAAGCTCCCTTGTTGCCTAAACAACAAGATGAAGCTGCTGGTTATGATGAATTCAATGGAGCTTCATTCACTGGGGGAGTGTTCAATTTATCAACAACAATTGTTGGTGCTGGGATCATGGCCTTGCCTGCAACTATGAAAGTTCTGGGATTGATTCTTGGGATTGCTATGATCATCTTCATGGCATTCTTAACTGATGCCTCCATTGAATTCTTGCTTAGATTCAGTAGAGCTGGAAAATCAACTTCATATGGAGGCCTTATGGGAGATGCATTTGGAAAGTATGGCAGAATCTTTTTGCAAATCTGTGTTCTGGTCAACAATATTGGTGTTCTCATTGTATACATGATTATTATTGGTAAAACCTTTTTTTCCCCTTCAACTGAATTTGCATATCCGGTTGCTCTGTGATGTCATTTGGTTGTCTTTCTTGTTGTTCTGTTTATTTCCGTAATGTGTGAATTTGCTTTTCAACTTATGATGGTTTGTTGTTTTTATGAAGGTGATGTGCTCTCTGGAACATCATCAAGTGGGGTGCACCATGCTGGTGTCCTCGAAGGGTGGTTCGGAGAACACTGGTGGAACGGCCGAACCTTTGTCCTTCTTGTCACTACGCTTGGCATCTTCTCTCCGTTGGCATGTTTTAAGCGGATCGGTTAGTGTTTTGGTTGTGCTAGCTTTACTGGATCCCAGTGAATTATCTTGCTTGTTCTTGGTAGATCATTAGATAGATCATATGTTGACTCCATTAAAACATGATTGAAATTGTTTCAGTATTTTACATATGATAGATCATTTCTAGATAGATCATTAGATAGATTTTGTATAATTTTTGTATCATTTCTCGAAAACATCAGTTCCCAAAAGAATCTAATTTCTAACTTACCGTGTTTGTTTTATTTTTAGTTCAAGGTGTCTGACTCAGATTTTGTATAACTTTTGTATCATTTCTCGAAAATATCAAATATATTCCGACTGCTCTGCAATTGATATAAATGCTGTTAAAGTGCTAAGTATATATGGGTATTACATAGAATTTAGCAGTACTGTTTGGTCTATATTTGCACGAGAATAAATCTAAATTCAATGGTTTTTATTGTGTTGTTTATTTGTATATGACTAATGATCGATAGTGCCTTCTCATTTGCAGATTCCTTAAGATTTACATCCGCCTTATCAGTTGCTCTAGCAGTTGTGTTTCTTGTCATCACTGTCGGAATAGCAATTATCAAGCTGATTAGTGGAACTATAATGATGCCTAGATTGCTTCCCGATGTCACTGATTTGACCTCATTCTGGAAACTCTTCACTGTAGTCCCTGTTCTCGTCACTGCATACATCTGCCACTACAACGGTATGCGAGTTAATTCATGAAATGTACTCTTTGTTTAAGCAATGTACCTTTTTATCTTTTACGTTGGTTCGGGATGACAATAATGGCTGGTTTTCCTGTGTGCTTAAATTTGCAGTTCACAGCATAGATAACGAACTGGAAGACTCTACCCAGATAAGACCGGTTGTACGAACGGCACTGGGTTTATGCTCATCGGTTTACATAATGATAAGCTTTTTCGGGTTCCTTCTATTTGGTGACGGAACATTGGATGATGTGCTTGCCAACTTTGATACCGACCTTGGCATCCCATATAGCTCCCTGCTTAATGACTCTGTCCGTGTCAGCTACGTTGCTCACCTCATGCTAGTATTTCCCATTGTCTTCTATCCACTGCGTCTCAACATGGACGGCCTCCTCTTCCCTTCCGCAAGGCCTCTAGTTCTGTCTAATACGAGGTTTGCCTGCATTACCATCGGACTCATCACGGTTATTTTCTTGGGTGCTAATTTCATACCAAGCATCTGGGATGCTTTCCAGTTCACTGGAGCAACTGCTGCAGTTTGCCTTGGGTTCATTTTTCCTGCTGCGGTTACTCTTAGGTGAGTTTTGGTTGTCCGATTCGATTTGATATCAGCTACATTTTAATTTTGCCTTCTTTCACATTGTTGGCAGTAGCTCAGAAATGTTAATTAATAGGGTTAAATTGCGTATGGATCGTGTCCGATATCTTGAAAACTTTGGCATGTTCGGTTTAAATTCGTATTTGTCTTGGTAGTTTTCAGTGGACTTTAGGAGTTGCCTATCATCTATTGATTGTTAGTCCAATCTAATCACAGATTTACATGAAAATCATTTATCCATTGACGTTTCAGGGACCACCACTTCATAGCAACAAAGAAAGACAAGATCTTAGCTCTTTTCATGATCGTCCTCGCCGTATTCTCGAACGCAATAGCCATATACAGCGACGCCTATGCCATTTTTAAGAAGAATTCAGGGCCCAGGGCATGATCTATGTGGCAGTTCCCTTGATTGCAGGAAGTGAGGTTTTTACATCTCTGACATCCTTGAAGACACCTGGTTTTTATATAATCATTCGATATCTGATTCGAAAATCCGGGTTTTCGAAGGAGGTTTGATTAAGCAATGTAATAAGGTGAACTTTACTTCCAATGTATTAAAGTTAGATTGTAGGGAAGTGTATGAAGTTCCATACATCATATTCCCCATGTACGCTTAGTGTTTGATTTTGAACATTGTTAAATCAAGTTGTAAAATAGCAAATACAGTGTATTCAGATTGCAATAGACTAATAATGGTTTTGCTTGCTGCTAGCCTTCTTGGAACTGTTCTGGAAATATCTCTAGAAAATTAAAAATCTCATGTTCCATCTAACTTTAACAGTTAAATATGTTTTAAAAATTCTAATATAAATTTTAATTCGGTTGATATTGTTTATAAAAATATACAGTACTTTTGATCTATTCAATAAAAATGTTTTATTGATTTAAAATTCTATATTGAAAAAAATACAAAGGGGTATTAAAATTATAAATAAACTTTATTTTTTTGATTAAGTAGAGATATTGTATTCTCAAGTTGGGATTTAAATTCATACAAGATAAGGGCAAAATGAGAATCCTTAACTACTCGATCAATTAGTGAATCGATACACAACTTCAACTTTATCTAATTATACACATGAAATTTTGATTTTATTCAATTATATACATTTTAGAAAATAAAAAAAATATTCATTTATTTTTATTTTAAATAAAAATAATTATTCGTATAGATAGTATGTAAACGTAAAATGATGTTATATAAAAAAAGGATTTAATAATTTATAAAACTTGAATTAAATCAAAATTTTCATATATGTAGTTGTATAATATCAAAGTTATTATATTACATTTCACATTGGATAAAAATGATGAAAATTCACCTGATTTTGATGTTTATTTCTAAATATGATTATATTATTAAAATCAACCGTAAATTTATTAAGTTTTTTATCTAACAAAAAATTATAAAACGGCTAAAACTAATTATAATTTGACAAACAACTTGTTTTTTTTTGGGGTTAATTTAGGGCTGTAAATGATATGAGACAGATCGCGAGCTACTCGAGTTTGATTAAGTCAAAACTTAATTTGATTAGACTTTACTCGAGCTCGAACTCGGCTCGAGTTCTTAACGAGCCGAGCTGAGTTGCTTGATACCCGACTCGAAAAGCTCTCGAGCTACTCGAAAATATAATATACTATTTTTTTATTTTTTAAAATTTTAAATCTAAATTCCTAAACCTAAACCCCTAAAACAAACATAAGTCCTAAACCTTAAATCTAGATCCTAAGTTCTAAACCCAACCACCTAAACCTTTAAACTAATACACTAAACCTTAAAATTAACAAATTTGGGTTTACGCAACTTGTGTATCAAACATTTTTCCCTAATAGGGCTTTAAATGAGACGTGACATATCTCGTGTCCGATACAGGCAAAGATCAGTCAATACTTGACTCAATTAAGCTCAAATCAAGCTCGAACTCGACTCGAGTTCTTAACGAGCTGAGTCGAGCTCAGATTTTTCAAGCTCGTTAAAAATTATTGAAACTCAAACTCAACTCAAAATCTTAACGAGATGAGTCGAGCTCAATACTACTCGAGCTCGACTTAATTAGCACCAAATACTCAAATCTAGAAAGTTGGCCGTATATTACCCTGCATATCAAATATATACGGAAATGAAACTACCAAAACCGACCCGCTCATTTCTCGTCCTTATTACTTTGACCCGTAACCCATTTTTAGACCCGCTTATCATTGCTCGCTGTGCGGCGTTACCCTCAAATTTCTGCAACACCTCTCTCCCGCAACCATGACCGCCGCGATGGGTCCACCGCCTCTCCGGACCTCAAATCCCTCTACCGAACCCGAAACGGTAACCCAAGAAGAATCCGAACCCAATTCGGCCAAAACCTCGATGGGTCCTCCGCCGCCGCTTCCTCCTCCTCCTCCTCCTCCCATAAACCCTAACCTGCAAAATCACCAAGGCGAAGAAAAACAATCAATCTCAAATTCGGAACCGAATTCAATTGAAAATACACTAAATTCAAAGCAATCTTCTGTGCCTTACACAATTCCTCAGTGGAGTGGACCTCCTTGTCACCATTTCTTCCTCGAGGTGCTTAAAGATGGCTGCATCGTTGACCAATTTAAAGTGTAATTGTTTTTTTTACCCTTTTGAGCTTCATTTTTATTGTCTTCTTTTTGGGATGTTGGAAATTTGTGAAATTTGTTTGTGTAGGTATGAGAAGGGAGCTTATATGTTTGGACGTGTTGATCTCTGTGATTTTGTGCTTGAACATCCCACTATTTCGCGGTTTCATGCTGGTAAATCTTTTTTTTATTATGCAATTATGCTGTGCAATAAGTGAGGAACTAAATAGCTTGAATTTGGTTAGTTAAGTTGGAAATGTTTGTAGAATAAAACAAGGACTACAGTTGGTTGTTTTTCTGGGATTCTTAAGAAGTGGATTCAATTAGCTGAGAAATTTTATGGCGTCAAAATGGGAAATTGAATTTATTCCTAATAAAAGGAGCAAAGTTTTTTTTTTTTTTGGAGTTTTTCGTCTTTGTAAAGTTTAAATCATTCAAGTTATGGTTACGTCGAGTAACATATTTCAAGTTCATTGTGAAGGCTATCAATCTTCTCCGATTTTAATTTTTTTCATTGGCCAACAAAATGTATCTTTGTGTATTTCATGTAATATAGCCTGTCTGAGTTGTTGAAGTCTTTTGGCTGCTGTTTGTAGTTTCTACTTTATACTAAAACCATATTAAATTGACTGACATGAATGGCATCTGTGGCTTTTGATATTCTTGTGAAATGATTAATCATTTTTTTCTCAAATGGCCAACTCTGTACCTTCTAGAAGCTTTAGTTGTCACAGATTCCCTCATAAGAGCTTCTCTGATTTTCAACTACTCACTTGTACAAGAACTTGCTCATGACCTACCTGCTAACATATTTGTGGGATCTGAACTAAACAAGATGGTTTTTTTATGCTACCTTCTATAAAAAAAATTCTTTTCTATCCGTGTAATGCTATTGGTAGGCTGCTTTTTGAATTTCAAATATCTATGTTTTTATGCACAAATATTAAATTTAAGGACTGCTAAAGTTAATGTATTTCCTTGTTCTTTTTAATTATTGTTTCACTTTACTAGTGCTTCAGTTTAGGAGCAGCGGTGAGGCCTATCTTTATGATCTTGGCAGTACACATGGCACTTCTGTCAATAAGAGTCAGGTATTGATGCCAAACTCTATTCTATTTGTTGTATTGAGTTGCATTTTACCATGCTAAAGTGTTTCAGTTTTTCTGTTGAATTTTCGGCTAAGATGGTAACGTGTTTAGAAGGTCAACTTTCTGCTTTGTAGTAGAAACTTTGTGGAAAATTTTATGGACTTGGTGCTAGATTATGATGTCTTGTCCTTGTGATAACATGCTGAGTTTCCCTCAATTTAATTAGGTGACAAAAAGGTCTTATGTGGACTTACACGTGGGTGATGTCATTCGGTTTGGCCAGTAAGTACACTTTTGCTTGTCTGTCTTTATTTGCTCATAGCTTTCTTTCTCCATCTTTCTTTCAATGCCATTCATTTGTTTGATTTTCGTTTTTGTTTTTCTTAATTCGTACTCATTTTACTGTTATCCTGATAGACATATGCAATATCAGTTTAGTGTAGTATACATTAGTGGGAAAATTGATACAAGTAATCCCTTTAGTGTAGTATACATTAGTGACAAATGTGCATATTTGTCTTGTGTCCCTTCAGAAGGACTATCTGGCTTATACAGTAATCCCTTTAGTGTAGTATACATTAGTGGGAAAATTGATACAAGTATTTGCTATAGAAGACATAGTTTCTTCACTTGTAAATGCATGAGTTATTTTTTTGTAGACGTGCAACTATAGGAGGAGAAAGGGGGTGGGTAGCTTAGTTTTAAAGGGCGCTAGGCGACCCGAGCCGAGGCGCAAAGGGTCCTGGGAGCCGAAGCACTAGGCGCCAGGCGAAGGCGCTAGCTTTTCGTAGGCAAAGCGCTATAAACTTAGTTTAAAAAAGCGCGCCTAGGCGCTAGGCGACGTGAGGCGGCCGGAAAATCGCCTCCACCAGCAAAGGCGAAGCGGTGAACAAGAAGCGTCTCTAGGTGTTGCTAGGCGCTCGCTTTTTTTAAGGCGCTAGGCGCTTCGCTTTATCGCTTCTTGTTTCAGTCTCGGCATGTGGGTTTTTTCATTAAAAAAAAGCACGTGGTTTTTAAAAAATGCCCATTTCACGAACAAACCCATAAGCATCTTCAAAATTAAACCCCCCCTAAAATCAGAGCAAAGTTCTCTCGTCGACACTCGGCATCTTCAAGTCTTTCAAATGTTTCAATTTCAATAATTTTTTTTCTTCAGTTTTCTCTCTTTTCTTCCTCTCTTTTCTTCAGTTTTCACCCACTTTTCTCAATTCTCACCCACGTTTATCTTCAGCTTTCTTCTCCAGTCCACGTTTTTTTTTCATTTGGTGCTTGGAATTTGATTTGTACTCTAGGTAAATTTCTTACCCTTTGCTGCCTGCCTTTTGATTTATGTATTTTTTTAATTTTATTCGATACTTTTAACTACAATAGAATGGGAATTGGATACCTGATTCAGGCGATGTTACCTCTTATTTGATATTTTTGATTTATGTTTTTTTTAATTTTATTCAATACTTTCTTTCTCTCTTATTCCAAATGAGAACTTATTTTTATTTTTATAAACTAAACTACAATCATAGATTGCTAATTAACATTTAACAAGTCAAGTATCGAATACATCTTGACCCTCACCCAAATACATTTCGTCACTGCAATTTGAATGAACTTTTCAATACTTCAATATACTTAATGTTTTTTTTACTTATTAATGGTTATTGGTTGGTCATTTCTTCAATGTAATTTGATTATTTTTATATTTACTTTTGTCAATTTATGTTACTTAAATTTCAGATGATAAATTTAGGGTCGGGAACTTCTACCGGATCATCAGACACTTTAGATCCGGCAAGAAAAATATGGAAAGCAAGATCCGACCAATAAAAACAACTTTACATGTAATTTTTGTGGTAAAATTTGCAAAAGAGGTGTGTATCGAATGAAACAACATTTGGTTTGTGAGTTTATGAGTGTGCTTGATTGTTGTGAATGTCCTGAGCATGTGAAGGAGGAAATAAAGGCTTTTATGCTAAAAAAGGTTGAGTTAAAGGCCACACATGCAATGTTACCTTCGGAACCTTCATTTAGTAGGGTTGATGAATAGGATGAGAATGAAGAAGAGTGTGAGATATTGAATTCATCTTCAGAGTGGGAAATCTTTACCCAAAAAACCAAGACTTAAGGGTCCGATGGATTTGTTTGTCACTCCAAAAGTCAATCCAAAAAAAGATGAGTGTACATGCAGCTTGTGATAAGCAACTAAGAGACAAAGCTTGCAAGTCGATTGCTAGGTTTTTCTATGATGTCGGGATTGCATTTAACGCGGCAACTTACCCTAGCTTTAAGGAGATGTGTGAAGTTATTGGGCAAAATGGTCCCGGTTTGAAACCACCCACCATGTATGAGCTTAGAGTTCTCCTGCTCAAGAATGAAGTAGAGAACACCCATGAGATGATGAATATTCACAAAAACGAGTGGGTAGAAAAGGGATGCTCAATTTTATCGGATGAATGGCGCGATTCGGTCACTCAAAAAAACATTGTGAACTTTCTTGTCAACTCTCCAAAGGGTTCCATGTTCATTAAATTCATGGATGTTTCGGAAGCTGTTAAGGATGCCAATATGTTGTTTAAAGTGCTTGATGCCGTGGTGGAGGAAGTGAGAGAGAGAAATGTGATCCAAGTGGTGACGGACAATGCATCTAATTATGTCAAAGCCGATAAGAAATACGAGTTCTTTTTTAGATTATTTAAATCACTTGATTATTGAAATATTTTAAATTTAACTTATTGTTTTTTTAACTTGTAGGGAAAATGTTAGAGGCCAATAGACCAAATCTTTATTGGACTCCATGTGCGGCTCATTGCATTGATCTTATGTTAGAAGATATTGAGAAAGTTCCGAAAGTCAAGAATGCATTAAAGAAGTGCATGTTTATGAATGGCTATATATATAGCCATATACCTCTTGTAAACATGATGAGAAGATTTACAAATCAAAAGAACTTGCATAAGCCGATGATCACTAGATTTGCAACATCGTTCATCACTCTTGCACAATTCCATAAACAAAAGAATAATTTGAGGAAGATGATGACTTTTCAAGAGTGGAATGAATCCAAATGGTCAAAAGAAGCTAGTGGAAAGAAAATAGCTTCTTATCTTTTGCAAGACACATTTTGGAGAAATGTTCTTTATACTCTCTAGTTGATGAGACCTCTTGTTAAGGTTATTCGAATAGTTGATGGAGAAAGAAAACCACCTATGGGATATATTTATGAAGCCATGGATAGGGCTAAGGAGGCTATTTCTGTGAGCTTTGCAATGAAGGAGGAGGTCTACAAGGAAGCCTTTGAGTATATTGATAGAAGGTGGGATTGCCAACTTCATCGACCTTTACATGCGGTCGGTTATTTTATAAACCTTGACCTTTATATTGATAAAAGGTGGGGTACATCCGGATTCAACCTTGAAATGCACTCATATAAACCCGTCATCACTTCTTCACAAGTAGTTACCTTCTTGGGATCATCATAATAAAGGTTAGGGTTTAAAAAATAACCGGCCGCATGTAAAGGTCGATAAAATTGGCAATCTCACCTTCTATCAATATACTCAAAGGCTTCCTTGTAGAACTCCTCCTTTATTGCAAAGCTCACAGAAATAACCTCTTTAGCCCTATCCATGGCTTCATAAATGTACCCCATAGGTGGTTTTCTTTCTCCATCAACTATTCGAAGAATCTTAACAAGAGGTTCCGTCAACTTGAGAGTATAAAGAACATTTCTCCAAAATGTGTCTTCCAAAATATAAGATGCTATTTTCTTTCTACTAGCTTCTTTTAACCATTTAGATTCATTCCACTCTTGAGAAGTCACCATCTTCCTCAAATTGTTCTTTTGTTTATGGAATTGTGTAAGAGTGATGAACAATGTTGCAAATCTAGTGATCGCCGGCCTATGCAAGTTCCTTTGATTTGTGAATCTTCTCATCATGTTTACAAGAGGTATATGACTATATATAGTCATTCATAAACATGCACTTCTTTAATGCATTCTTGACTTTTGGAATTTTCCCAATATCTTCTAACATGAGATCAATGCAATGAGCCGCACATGAAGTCCAATAAAGATTTGGTCTATTGGCCTCTAACATTTTCCCTACAAGTTAAAAAAAACAATAAGTTAAATTCAAAATATTTCAATAATCAAGTGATTTGAATAATCTAAAAAAGAACTCGTATTTCTTACCGGCTTTGACATAATTAAATGCATTGTCCGTCACCACTTGGATCACATTTCTCTCTCCCACTTCCTCCACCATGGTATCAAACACTTTAAACAACATATGGACATCCTTAACAGCTTCTGAAACATCCATGAATTTAATGAACATGGAACCCTTTAGAGAGTTGACAAGGAAGTTCACAATGTCTTTTTGAGTGATCGAATCACACCATCCATCTAATAAAATTGAGCACCCCTTTTCTGCCTACTCCTTTTTGTGAGTATCCATCATCTCATGGGTGTTCTCTACTTCATTCTTGAGCAGGGGAACTCTAAGCTCATACATGTTTGGTGGTTTCAAACCGGAACCATATTGCCTAATAACTTCACACATCTCCTTAAAGCTAGAGTAGGTTGCCGCGTTAGATGTAATCCCGGCATCCTAGAAAAACCTAGCAATCGATTTGCAAGCTTTGTCTCTTAGTTGCTTATCACAAGCTGCATGTACACCCTCATCTTTTTTTGGAGTGACAAACAAATCCATCGGACCTTTAAGTCTTGGTTTTTTGGGTAAAGATTTCTCTTTTAACTTGTGTTACCCGAAGATGAATTCAATATCTCACACTCTTCTTCATTCTCATCATATTCATCAACCCTACTAAATGTTGGTTCCGAAGGTAACATTGCATGTGTGGCCTTTAACTCGGCATTTTTTAGCATAAAAGCTTTTATTTCCTCCTTCACATGCTCAGGATATTCACAACAATCAAGCACACTCGTAAACCCACCAACCAAATATTGTTTCATTCGATACACCCCTCTTTTGCAAATTTTACCACAAAAATTACATGTAAAGTTGTTTTTATTGGTCGGATCTTGCTTTCCGTATTTTCTTGCCGGATCTAAAGTGTGATGATTCGGTAGAAGTTTCCGACCCTAAATTCATCATCTGAAATTTAAATAACGTAAATTGATAAAAGTAAATATAAAAATAATCAAATTACAGTGAAGAAATGACCAACCATTAATAAGTAAAAAAACATTAAGTATATTGAAAAGTTTATTTAAATTGCAGTGACGAAATGTACTTGGGTGAGGGTCAAGATGTATCCGATCCTTGACTTGTTAAATGTTAATCAACAATCCCTGATTGTAGTTTAGTTTATTGAAATAAAAATAAGTTCTCATTTGGAATAAGAGAGGAAGAAAGTATCGAATAAAATTAAAAAAAACATAAATTAAAAGTATCGAATAAGAGGTAACATCCCTTGAATCAAGTACCCAGTTCCCATTCTACTGTAGTTAAAAGTATCGAATAAAATTAAAAAAAAAACATAAATCAAAAGGCAGGCAGCAAATGGTAGGAAATTTACCTGGACTACAAATGAAATTCCAAGCACCAAATGAAAAAAAAACGTGGACTGGAGAAGAAAGATAAACGTGGGTGAAAACTGAAGAAAACTGAATTTTTTTTATTGAAATTGAAACATACCTGGAGCCTTGAAGATGCCGAGTGCCGACGAGAGAACTTTGCTCTGATTTTAGTTTTTTTTTTTTTTTTTAAATTTTGAAGATGCTTATGGGTTTGTTCGTGAAATGGGCATTTTTAATGAAAAAACCCACGTGCCGAGACTGAAACAAGAAGCGATAAAGCGAAGCGCCTTCACCGCTTCGCCTTTGCTGGTGGAGGCAATTTTCCGGCCTCCTCACATCGCCTAGCACCTAGGCGTGCCCAAGGCGCGCTTTTTTAAACTAAGGTGGGTAGTAGGGAGTTTGCAGACGATGCATTTATGTTTCTGTAGGTTTTATAATCATTAACTTGGGTCACAGTTTGAACTAAAATTTCTAAACGTTTTAGTGCTTTATTGATCTCACCTTCTTTGCTATGTTCACTTGTATTTTCTTGTTTTACTTATGAAAGAAAAAGGAAGAGTGGCAGAGAAAAAAGATGTCATACCAAGTTCTGATTATTTTTCTCTTTTTTATTTGTAGTTCAACGCGCTTGTATATTTTTCAAGGGCCATCTGATTTGATGCCACCGGTAAGACTTTTATGCAACCTATTTTGGCTATTGATTCTTTCATTTGATATTATTTTCGATTTAGGGATTGAAGTGCTTAACAGATAGAATTACTTTTTTTTTTTTTTCTCTTGAAATATTTTGTTTGTTTGCAAATCTTTTCTTTATTGGAGTTTCCAGTTCCTTATCTTGCCCTCACGTGTTGGTTTTCCATTTTATGAAATCTTGTACATACCTGTGCAAGTGACATTCATAATTAATGTAGGCAAAAAATCGCTCCATGTTCCATACTTATTCATTTTAGTTTATTCCTAAATACCTGCATACCCATTTAAATTTTGAGTGCTGGAAAGTTAAAATGTCATGAGACGGCATCTAACAACCAAATATATTTTATCTCAAATGCTCTGAAATCTAAATACTGTGGATCAGTGGCTAGGATGGGTTACTAAATTTTCTTAAACCTCTGAACTTCTTATTCATTAATGAATTTCTTGCTACTGATTTGTGTGACACAATTCTTTTTCTTTTTAAATTTCAAAAATAAAATAAAAAGCGAACCAAGCGTTAAAAGCAGTTGTCGGCAAATCAACAATTTAGATTCAAGTTGTATCTTTTTAAGTTATTATATTTATTTATATTACATGACATCTTTTCAAGGATGTGTTATGAGGGAATGCTTTATTGGGTTAGTGTTCTTGATCATAACCATCTGTCCATCTCTTCCTCTTTAACATTCAGTTCATTTCTATTCTTTTATTGGAAGATAGAAAGAAATGCAGCAGTGTTTTGTTGTGTTTGCTATAATTTGTTTAGTGCTATTGTGTTATAGGAAAAAGACTTGAAAGTCATCAGAGAAGCTAAGATCCGGGAAGAGATGTTAGACCGGGAAGCTTCACTTAGACGGGCAAGAGCAGAAGCATCTCTTTCTGATGGTATCTCATGGGGCATGGGAGAGGATGCTATTGAAGAAGCAGAGGTTTGCACCACTTAGAAACTAATACAATGCTCTTGTAGTTTTCTTGTTGATATTCTATGTGATCAAAATTGTTTTTAAGAAAAAGATTTGAACTCTTTCTCCCAAAATTTGGATGATAAAAATTGTTGTATTTCTTTTGGATCCACTTCATTTCATCAGCTGGCAATCAGATGAATGTAATGAATTTGATGATTTCCTTCCCTGCTGGCAGAGCTTGCCATTTTCACTTGATATTGTACATTTTTCTTTCACACCCTAATTTCTTATTGTTTTCATGTAAGACTAACAAATCGTTTCGTTAATTTTATTTTCTACTAGGATGATGCTGATGAAGTGACTTGGCAAACCTACAAAGGACAGCTTACAGAGAAGCAGGAGAAAACCCGTGATAAGATAATAAAAAGGACTGAAAAGGCAAGCCCTTTTCTCTTTTTGACTTATGAAATGAATTTAGTAACGCAATTCTTTTCCTAATTTGGGCTGTTTTTTTATTTGTCTAAGCTTTCTTTCTAGATCTTCATATTCAACTTGGAGATGCCACTTTCTGATCTATTCCTTGTTAGCGCCTTTTCTATTTATTTATTTTAATTATTATTATTGCAACTTGTTGTTCTGGATATAGATTGCCCATATGAAGAAAGAGATAGATGCAATACGAGCCAAAGACATTTCACAAGGTGGGTTGACACAGGGCCAGCAAACTCAGATTGCTAGGAATGAACAAAGAATGACACAAGTATGTTGAAAGTTATGTGGATAGGAGTCTGATGTATTTCTATTGGATTTGGATTATTATATGGTGTGATTGTGAAGAGAAGTCGGAATATTTTTGACACAAATCTAATAATTTCGGTAGATACTGGAGGAGCTTGAAAGCTTGGAAGAGACTCTAAATGACAGTATCCGTGAAAGCATAGGAGCGCGTGCTGGAAAGATTTCTCGTGGTAAGCGAAAAGGAGGGCCAGAGGATGATGATGAAGACCTCTCAAGGTAATTGTCGTTTTGAGAAAGAAAAAAAAAACAAGAGATTTTATGTTGCCTTTGCTGCCAAAGCTGTTGAAAGGCATGCAAAATTTTGTGATATACTTATATACTCGTTTAAAATAAATATGTAAGTACCTGTTGTTGCATCTTTCTCATTTTTCGTCTCTTCTGTAAGTATGTTAGAAGGATCTGCCTCTTTTTTTTTTTAAGTTGACTTGTGAAGTTAGATAAATAGTTGACGCTCATAATGATTTTTGATTCTTCAGTGATGATGATGAATTCTATGATCGGACGAAGAAGAAACCCACTGTACAAAAAGTTGGTGAAACCCAGTCTATTGAAACTGCTGATAGTCTTCTTGATAAGAGAGATGCCATTACAAAAGAAATTGAAGACAAGCAAGAGTTGCTATTGAGTGAGAACAAAATGGCATCAGAAACTGGTTCAGACACTGAAGCTGGAGATGCACTTGATGCTTACATGTCTGGGCTTTCATCACAGCTAGGTGAGTCATTTTTAAACTAAAATGTGTGTGTAAATGCAATCCTACGAGTGTATAAAATATGCAGAATGCTGATGATGGAAATAATTAAACACATTGTCCATTTTTACTTTTTCTTAGGCTTCTTTTAATTGCAACCTTCTGCTACTTCTTTTTCATTTGAAAGCAAAATGTAAAAAGAAGTCTTAGCTTTCAAAAGCAAAAATATTTTCCAACAATTAATGATTAAACCGCCGAGTCACATGAGTAATGTAAAAAGGAAGAATTTGCATCTATATGTAGCTTGAATTTTTGTTACATTTGAGCTATTTGCTCATTTTTGAAATATGGCCATGTTTTTGCCTATTTATTTTTACTTTCTTAGCCATCTAAAAAGAAAATAGTAAATAGTGAAATGTAGGTAGCCGACTAGGCTGATTCTTTCTTCATCAGTGCTTGATAGGACGATGAAATTTGAGAAGGAACTTTCTGCCCTTCAGTCTGAGTTGGATCGGATCTACTACCTGTTGAAGATTGCGGACCCGACAGGAGAAGCTGCTAAGAAAAGGGATACAAAGGCACAAGTACCAGCACCTGAAAAATCTAAACCTCCTGCAGCTGTTGTCCGGAAGCAGACTCCAAAGGAACCCAAAAAATTTAGTACATGTACAGAACCAGAAAATTCTACCATGCAGAAAGAGGGAGTCGCAGATGTCTCTACAGAATCAACAAAGAAACCAGAAGAGAATATTGTTAGTGATACATCCGAGGGGAAAAAGGCTATCTATAGCGTTGCAAAGCCCCAGTGGCTTGGTGCTGTTGAGAACAAGGAGATTAAAGAGTCAAATCAAGTAATAGAAGTAGATACACATAAAGTTGACGAATTTGTTGACTACAAAGATAGGAAGAAAGTACTTGGGAGTGTTGATAATCTACAGGTTGAAGAGCCAGGAATTGAAACTGCTGCCTCCGGTCTGATTATAAGGAAACAGAAACAGGTTGAGAAACCCAAAGCTGATGATAAAGCCCCGGATCAATCTACGACATCCTCTGCAGGTGCTGAAGAAATTGCGCAGAATGCCGTGGCGCTGTTGCTGAGGCACACTAGAGGGTACCATGCAGATGAGGAATTGTTTGAAACTCCCGATATGTTGTCCAGAAATCAATCCAAGAACGAGAAAAAGCCGAAACGTGTGCTTGGTCCTGAGAAGCCTTCATTTCTTGACAGCAATCCAGATGAATCATGGGTTCCTCCTGAAGGTACTCACTTTAGCTTTTGCTTAGTGTCAATGAACCGGAAATTTGGGTTTAACAGTTGCTTCGGTAATGTGTACTGATGAATGGATTGCAACTTGATTCCATTCATAGGAATTTCACTGTGATTTTTATAAATAAAAAATATGTTCCTTGCAGGGCAATCTGGTGACGGGAGAACCAAGTTGAATGATCGATATGGATACTAGTCATTATATCGCTCGAGTTGGAGGTGGAACACTATCTCAGAAGTGGTGTGCCATTCATGGCTTTGAAGATACGGACGGTACTGCTGATAAGGCTGGAATAAACCGGCACCTCTGCTTGTGGGGATCCGGTGTGTAGCAGCTTGACTTGAAGCGGATGAATCATGATGTCCCTAAAGGAACATCCAGTCATTGGTTGGATGCCTTCATAGGGAAATGTGTAGGAATGAACAGAAGCCGGAGGGATAGTTAGTACAAAAGATAAGAAAAGAATGAGATGGAAAATCACATGAGAAAGATTGTTCTATGTTTTAATGTATTGAAAGATCATGCCAGCATTGTCCAATAGAAAGAACTAATATGAGTTTGTACTATAAATTATGCCATGATTTAACCATGCCAAATTCTCCTTCCAGCCGCACAAAAGTTTTTTTTGTTTGCCAAATGATTTGTTTAAGCCAAGTCAGTCGGTATCAATTATGATAGTATTTGTCCCTAATTTTTTTAACCTTTTGACAAGAAACACGTATTCGTTCGGATCTTCTAGAATAAACATTTTTTTCCACTGAAACTACTGGTTAGGTTCATTTTTATTTTATTTTTATCTAATGTTGGAGAGAATATAGTAAATTTGGGTTGTACAATAAAAGGGAAGGGGGCAATGTCCTTCAAAGTTACATTGCCTGTCTGTTTTGAGTTAGACAAATATTGGCAATTTACTTTTTTTTAACGAAGTATGTTTTATTTGTTTAAGAAAGGAGAGTGGATATTTATATCTAAAATTTAAATTCATTGGAAGTAGGGATGACAATAAGTTAAGGTCGACGGTCTCTCTCTGATTCCAACCTTATCCGTACCTGATTTTTTTGTATATATTTGCCTCCACTTAGTATTGATATGCCTTTAAATTTTATATAATATTTTATGTTGCTTTAATTTTTACAAAACTAATTAATCTAAGGATAAATATTGCGCCTTAGTTTTAGGGTATAGAGTTTAGGGCTTATGGTTTAGGGTTTAGAATTTAGGGATAGTTGTTTCAATTTAAGGTTTATGGTTTATACGTTAAAACCTAAATCCTCACCATATTACCCTAAAAACTAAACCCTAACCTATAAATCCTAAATTATAACCCTAAACCTTAAATTGAAACAACTATTCCTAATTTCTAAACCCCTAAACTCTATACCTTAAAACTTAGGCGCTTGTAAAAATTTTCAGTTTCCACCGCCTGTGTATATGATATTAATCCTTAATCTAATATATTTTATAAAATTATGTAAAAAGAATAAGAAATTGTAACTTAATATCTAAAACATTTGTTAACCTAGTTTTGGTGTAGTGACAAGACATCTAGTCGGCACTCTATTTTAGAGTGTGGATTCATTATTCATTAGGAGTAAAATTTCCCTCCTTTAAGTAAGATGGTCAAAAAAATATCTAAAATATTTATAGAGTTGAAATATATGTTGCTTTTTATGTAAAAGCAAGGAATTATTACAAAAATAGTTATAAAATTAAAATATGGTTGTTTTAGTAAATTTATTTGAATAGAGTTAAGAGGAATAAAGTTAGAATCATACACTGAAGGAGATAAATATCTATTAAAATTTTAAACTTAAAATTAAGAAGGATAAAAAACATATTTTATTACTATTTAAACCACAAGAAACATTCTATTCAAAAAAACTAAAAGAAACTTTGAATACAATTAGGATAAATTTTCTATACACAGGCGGTGGAAACTGAAAGTTTCCACAAGCGCCTTAATTCTAGGGTATAGGTAGTTAGTTTAGGGTATAGGGTTTAGGGGTTTAGGTGTGGAGGGTTAGAATTTAGGGATAGTTGTTTCAATTTAAGGTTTAGGGTTATAATTTAGGGTTTATAGGTTAAAACCTAAATCCTCACCATATTACCCTAAAAACTAAATCCTAACCTATAAACCCTAAATTATAACCCTAAACCTTAAATTGAAACAACTATCCCTAAATTCTAAACCCCTACACCTAAACCCCTAAACCCTATACCCTAAACTAACTCTCTAAACCCTAAAACTAAGGCGCTTGTGGAAACTTTAAGTTTCCACCGCCAGTGTATAGGATATTAATCCATACAATTAACCAAAACAATTTAGATTAGACAAAAAGCTACTTTCAAACTATTCATGGCTCCGTCCCTTGTTAGTCAGGTGTGATCAAGCTTGACCATTGAATTTTTTTATGATTCATTATATATATATATATATATATATATATAAACATTGACTTTAAGATCGGGTGAAGATGAAAAACAACACATTTAATCTTGTTTTACTATTGTCCTTTAAAAACAATTGTATGGAAAAAAAATATTAATTAATTATTAATCATATGTTAGCACAGGGTAATTTTGGCTCATTTATCAAACAAATTAACAGCCTAAAACAAAAAGATGCGGCGTTGGTAATAACGAGTTAATAATGTTTTAGCATGAGAAACTATTTCTGGCACAATTGAATCTACCGAGTAATTCTAGTAAAAAAAATGATATTTACTTTAAAATAATTCGAATTATTTTGTTTGTAAAGAATGTATAACTTATCAAAGTTAAAAAAATGTTTTTAGTCCAATTAGGCACTTGCATTTGATTTTATGGCTCAATTTTTTAGTCTAGTACTTGAACTTGTGGACTCAAATTGATACACATACCTTGTTTTTTTTTTTTTGCTTCAAAACGCCATTTCGATAAACGATTTATTAGAACCATTAATTAAATTTAAGTACTTATTTGAACTAAAAAAAGATAAATTTGAAAGTCCGATGGTCAACGTTTATTAAGTACTATTTGGGCTGCTAAACAACAAAAGAAAACTAATACTTCAAACTATGATACAATCATCTTCATCTTATCCTTTCCAATTTCCATCATTAGACCATGGAAAAGCATCAAAAGACATAGGAGCTTCAAACCCAAGAGAAGAAGTATGAACTATCTCATTCCCCTCCAAGATAAATGCTCTAAATTCCAGTTTTTAATCTTTGGGTCGTCGGATATTCATCAAAAGTTTGAAACTTTAAGAGAAAGTAGGCCACTTTTTGGACATATTTGGCAAAGTGGTGCAGATCTGCAGTAGCTATCCATCCCCATTTATGACTTGAAATTGTTTGACTAGTTTGTGGGGAGTGGGTGATCTCTTGCCAAGTTTTCTTTTTTTAATTTATGAGCTTGGGTCATTCTCAAAGTTTTCAACTTCTTTCTTGGATCACTCGTTTCCTCAACTCACCACCCAAAATTTAATGTGTGTGAAAGAGGGAGAGAGAGAGAATTCTAGGGATCTTGAATGGTGGTTTTGAATTCTTCAAAATGGAACTTGTTGGTGCATGGGTCTTTTTGGATTTCTCTTCTTTCTTTTAATTGTTTATTGAAAGTGTGGGTTTCAACAATGTATTAATATTCCTTGAAATATAATCCATATATAATCATGTTTCTTTTGGCAATCATAGATACGAGTTTCGACTTAGACACGACCCTATATTTTTCTAAAGAAAAATTTAGGTTTAGGTTGAGTCTTTTAGGTCGGGTTTGAGTTTAAGGGAGAGAACATTCGACCCAACCCGAAATAATAATTTAATTTTATTCTAAATATTTAGATATAATTGTTATAATGCTACTCTCTTTATCTTTATATATATATATATATATATATATATATATTTAATTATCTCCTTATTTTGTCTAATAAAATAAGACAATTATTATAATACCCCTCTTTATTTATATTTTCAATTAACTCCCAATTTTATGGAATAAAAAAAATTAAATGTCGAATCGAGTTTGAGTTTTTACTCTAAAATTGGGTCAGGTTCGGATTGAGTGAGACATCATAAAATGTCAGGTTCGGAGTGGAGGTGTTACATTTTAGGGTCGGGTGCGGATCGACCCAACCCAACCCATGAACATCCCTAATCATAGATTGAAAAGATAAAAAATAAATTAACGTCAACATCACCATTAGTTTTTTAATGACCGGTGATCAAAATAAGAAAAAATATAGCGTTAGTGATGATTTTATAAAAAAAATAGTTCAGTGACCAAAACATGAAAGAAATAATAGTTCGGTGACTGCCGATGTAGTTTACATTTTTTAATATTCAAAATTATTCACATGAAGTTGATCGATCCAACTGATCAAGCCAATGATCACAAGTCTCCTTAGTTTAATTTTTGGTCTGACTTTTTTCACAAAACCTGAAATCTAAATAATAAGGGGTAACATGAATTTGGGTCTACTCCTAACAAATAGAAATTGGGATCTACGTATTTCCATTATTTGCTAATTATGTCTGATAATAAATATGTATTTTAAGTACAAAAGTGTAATTCATAATTTAACCACCATGTTTCAGCTCATGTTCTTCTCAAAGGTTCATCCAACAGTTGTAGACATTCATGTGGATTCGAATAAAAATAATCCTCTTCTTTCGGCCTATCCGGTATCGCGACCCGTTTCTTCGGGTTTCCCATTCTATTCGAATGAACTTCCTTCACGGTATCGGAGAACTCGTCCCAGCTTAACAATCCATTATGGTATTGATCTATTAACTTAACTAGAAGTTTTCGGTCTAGTAAGATAGTTTTCTTGAACCCCAAGAACCTGGAACGTGTTAAACAGGCAATTGCAGATTAAAATCGGATCAAACTTGGACATGCTATGATATGAGCTAAGAAAAGAATGGTGAAGTATAAATATTAGGCTCGATATGTTACCTCCGATGGCCTTCGACCACTTTGGCCATGTTCCCGTCATATGTCGGAACGAATATATCACTTTCTATGGCGACTAGATAATCCAATGCTGCCATTTGGGATGAGTGGTTTTGGAAGAATTTCAAGTCTGATCGAAGTAGAGTCTCCTTTCTTACCAAATTAGGAAATTCTTTTGCCAATGGAGCCATCCGTCTCTCACCACCGTAAATTTCTCCGGCAGCAATGTAAATTTGAACATTGCGGTCGATACCGAGCGCTTTTAATACTAGAGCTGTTTCTTCTGGTGTCAAAGGGCACAATCCTTCTTTCCTTTTCATTTCTGAATTTATTATCTTTTCCTTCCACCAGGGATAAGCATACCTAATAGCATCAGATTGTCCAGTGAAGCGATGACAAAGTTTATAGTTACGGAAACGACAAACAAGCTTGCGGCTTACCTCATTCTAGTGAGTTCTTCCTCTTCCTCACTGTTGCAGCCATGAGTGCAGCCGGAAAAGGCCAACATGTCCATTTCATATCGGAGATGAAGCACGAGAAAAGGGCCTTTCTCCCTTAAGATCTTGACAACCTTTCTACCCAACTCCTCGATTTGGGAAGTAAATCTCAGCGCATTGAAATTTACACGGCAGCGCAGCTTCTGAATCTCGAGGGGTAGTTCGTTATTTGCAAGTCGAGTATCGGTTTTATTCAGTTGTACAACTTTGTGCTTTCGCACAAGAGGAAGAATCTGCAAGCAATAACTCCATAAATTAGCTGCAATTCAAGAATAGAGAACAATTCCATCTTCAAGCAAACGGAAACTAACCTGATGAACATAATAAGAAATATCGGACCAACTAATGGGTTGCATAGAGAGGAACATTCCTTGATCAACTCTTAGCTGAACTCGAGGTGGTAGTTCCTTCAATATCCGAACCTCGTCTCTCAAGGAAGTAATGAAGTGATCAACATCGAAAATGTCCTTAAACTCACTGATACCATGAACACCAATTAGACGACCATCTTGAATTGCAGGGCACGATTCTTATACTTTTAATTGTTCAAAAGCAAAGATTAAATAAATATTATGTACCTAGGATCATTCCAGAAAGAGGTCTTATCTAGTTCTGGGACAATAAGTGTAACATTTAGGTATCTAGCAATGGCAACCATGTCACAAATCTGCAAACCGAACCCGGAAACGACACGAATCAGTTAACATCTGAATTGATGCTGAGATCAAAAAAACGATTATCGACTTACCGCGGCTCGCATTTGGTTAAGCCCTCCATTGCAGGAAACCATAAGATAGCCATTGTTCTTATATAACCCTGCAAAAATAAGTCATCAAATAAGAACAGTTATGTAGACAACTTGATTGGGAAAAAACATAAAGCTCCATAAAAGCAGAGTCTCTTTTTAGGACTTAAAAGGAATCTTTGACAAATTGTATGTTCACAAGAAAAGAAAATCTTACAGAGAAACACCAAATATAGAACAGATAGAAAATTGTTGGAATCAATGTGGGATACTCAAGAAATTTACATAGAAATTAACATTGAAAGAAAGAAACCTTGGGGACTTACTTTTTGGAGGAAGAATGAGTTTTGGTGGAATAGAAGACAATTCAGCAACCAAAGGCAATTCAGAACCAGATTGAGTGAAATAAGAAGGCCAACCTTTCAACAATTTTGGACCAAACATTTCTCCCAATGTCATCAGCTGAGCAAAGCAAGTCCATAACAAAACTGTAGTTAATGCCCTGAACATCCATTGCTTCATTCTAGGCCTTGAAACCATTGAATTCTTTAGCTTCTCCACTCTCCCTGCCCCAAATATCTTTATCTTCATTTCAGACTGTTTCTTGTAATCACACTTTCCACTTGTTTCTTCTACTCTACACATTGTAAATTACCCCTTTTCACCTCAATCTCAAACTTAACAACAACAATACTTGAGTTCAAAGTTCTCCCCACTTGATCCAAAAATCCAGGCCTTTGATCAAATATAATGCCAAAAAAAAACTGCAACTTTGGGTTGGTTTTTTTTTTTAACAAGATAAGGTGATTTCTAAGAATTTTTACCAACTTAATTACCAACTACTTGAACCTCTAAAGTATTGCATTAAAAAATAACCAAAGCCTAATATTCTTTGGAACACCTAAACTATTATTTCACCAAGAAACAACAGCTCCACGAAGCTTACCAAAAACAATACTTAAAAAAAAGAAGAAGAAAAAACACAGATTTAAAAAACTACACTTTGTTTGGATAAAACCTTGTAAATTCTCCACATACATTATCAAAATAAGCAAAACCCAGAATTTATATGATTCGGTTTCAACTAAATCTCCACTACATATTCCCAAAAAACTAATTTTCAAACTGATCCAAAAAGCTGGTTTCTTTAGCTTATAAACAGAGAATGCTAGAAATGGAAAAAAGGATCAATTGAGATTCATGCTATTTTCCCAGGTGAAACTTCCGACCAGATCCGGCAAGGTCGGTGCCGGTGAACTGCTCAGAAAGAAACAAAGTTGTGAGCTTGAGAGGAAGAGAAATGAGAGATAGAGAGAGAGAGAGAGAGAGACTGTGTGACAGGAAAAATGTGAGGTTTGAGTTGTAGTTTAGTAGATGGCAAAAAATTTTAAAAGCCTGCAATTAAGGCATTAATGTGTTGGAATTGTTTTGCTGTTAAGAAGTTTGAGGGGAAATTCTGTTTGTTTGATAAATGGGGAAACTAATAGTATTTGTCAATATTGTTAAAAAAAAGAAATTATTGCCCTCCTTTTTCAGAGCTTTGCTCGGACTAATTTACGGCTTGACTTGTGTTGCGCACCTAACATTAATGGATGAGTTTCTTAACGAAAATTTCTGCATACACAAATTTTCAAACTTGAGACTTATTTAAACGATATTAAATTGCTTACCACTTGGACCAACTCTAGTCGATCTATTATTAATAAATTTTCAACATTAACAAGGGCAGATTTTCATTAGTTTTATTTTTTTTATTCAGAGACTAGTCAATTTTATCTGGTTGGTCTGTTTCGTTTTATATTTTTATAATTTTATATTATAAAAAAACAAAAATAACACAACAAAACATCCACATAATCAAACCTAAATCTGCTTCAAATGTCGGAGTATACCATGAATATAAATACAACTTATAAAAGTTTAATTATTATAGAAATATGTAAATATTACAATAAAAATAATATGTTTGCACGTTGAAAATGTTTGTGTTCATTGATATTGTCCTTGAAAGTTTTTTCAAAACTATTTTTTAAACTTATATGAAAATTATATATTTGTTAACTTATTTTTCATTAAATTTGCCATAGTTTAACTTCTTCTGAGAAATAATTTTTACTCTAATTTTGTTTCATTTTTTGAATTTAATATATAACTGAAGTGTTTCCTTTCCTTTTCCTAAAGTAGCATTCAAAACTTTGACAAAATAAAATAGTTAACATTATTTACAAGATTAATTATAAATTATTACATAATTTAATTATATATTTTCTTTGTTAAATAATTAAATTTTACATAACTTCTTGTGAGAAATAATTTTTATTCTAAATTTATTTCATTTTTTGAATTCAATATATCAATGAAGTATTTCTTTCATTTTCCTAAATTAGCATTCAAAACTTTGACAAAATAAAAATAATTAACATTATTTACAAGATTGGTTATAAATAATTACATAATTTAATTATATATTTCCTTAGTTAATTTTTATAAAAATATAACTATATAACTTCTTGTGAGAAATATTTTTTATTCTAAATTTATTTCAGTTTTTGAATTTAATATATCAATGAAGTCTTTCTTTCCTTTCCCTAACGTAGCATTCAAAACTTTGACAAAATAAAAATAATTAAATTTATTTACAAGATTAATTATAAAAATGAGTTTACTGGTCGCATTTCACCTACACTGTTTGATAATCTCAAAGCAATGAGAGATATTCAGGAAAACAAAACTGGGCTAAGTTATATGGGAGACGGTTATTATCATGATTCTGTATTTGTAACGATGAAAGGAACGAAGACAATTTTAACTGTTACGGTTTAGGGAAAATTAGGGAAGAAGATGAGGGTATTTTGGGTATTTAGGAAATATAATTAAGTTAATAAATATTTTAATATATTTATTTTATTTAAAAATTCGAAAAAATGATGTGTCACGTTTTAATTGGTCAGGACAATTTTTTTAATGTTGGAGGGCAATATGGTTAACGTCGAAAATGTTAGGGGGCAAAAGTGGTTAAAATAAACTTGAGGAGACAAGTTAGAAAAACAAATAAAGTTTAGGAAAAAATATTAAACCTAAATTTTACTCTTGATTTATTTTATTTTTTAACTTAATATATCATTGACGTCTTTCCTTTTCCTAGGTACAATTCAAAACTTTGACAAAATAAAATAATTAACATTATTTACAAGATTAATTATAAATTATTACACAATTTAATTATATATTTTCTTAGTCAAATTTTATAAAATATAAATATAAACTTTATCCAATTCAAGTTAAATATCATGCAATCTATATGAGTTAATCACACCACACGTCTTCAAATTATGATTCTTATTTTAAATTAGTCTCTAAATTTTTAAATATTCTAATTTCATCTTCAAACTATAATTTTCATTTTAAATTGGTCCTCAAACTTTTGAATGTTCTATTTTCATCCTCAAGCTATGACCCTTATTCTAAACTGGTTTCTGAACTTCTTGAATATTCCAATTTCATCCTCAAATCATCATTTATATCACATCATATTATTAAATAATACACATTAATGTTTCATGACAGATAACGATTTTTACGACGTTTTACTAACTTAATATATGATTAACATATAATGATAATTTGGAGATGAAATTAGGATGTTCAAAAAGTTTGAGGACCAATTTAAAATGAGAATCATAGTTTGAGGATGAAATTAAAATGCTCAAAAGTTTGGGGACCAATTTAGAATAAAAATCATAGTTTGAGGATAAAATTATAATGTTAAAATATTTAGGAACTAATTTAAAATGAGTGTCATAGTTTAAAGACATGTGGTGCAATATAATTAGCTCAATCTATATATTCTAGATTTCGTGGTATTAGTTTTGATTTTATTTGGAAGGTTTCAAAACAGTAAGTTGAAATTTGTATTAAATTTTAACTTTTAAAAATAATAACGTGTTTATCCTTAATTGTGAAGTGATTTATTTTCGGAATGAGTAAAAGTCAAATATAAATTATTGATTGGGAGATCCACTAATTGACCTAATGGCTAAGAATGTTCATATTTTTTCATCTTATATGTGTTTAAATTTCGACATGAGAATATAATACTCCTTATTTAATAAAAAATAAATCATTGATTGAGTTATTAACATTTTTTCAATAATTAAATTTAAGTTTAATGGTAATTTTTTAATAATTTTTTTACTTGTTTTTATAAAAGAATTTTATTAAATAATGTTGTCTATTAGCGCTCTATCCGGGACACAAATATTATTAGTTATTACACAATGTTTTTTTTCTAATTTATTCAATTTTATAATTTATTAAAAAATTAATATTGTTTAATTAATTTCATTGAGCTTGTTTATAAGTGCATTTAGTATTAACTTATATATTTATTTTAGTTTTTGAAAAAATAAAAGTGAAAAAAAAACTTTTAAAAAAGGATGGTTAATTGAATTCGCGAGTATTGCTAACAAATAGTCAATCAACCAACGGGATTGGTCCAAGTGGTAAGCAACTTGGTATCGCTTAAGCAGGTCTCGAGTTCGAAGTGTTGTGTATACAGAAAATACTCGTTGAAAGACTCACCCACTAAAACTAGGTGTGCGACGCGGGTCGGTCTGAATTAGTCAGGACCAAGTCCTGAAAACCAGAGGGCAACCAAAAAAAAGTCAATCATGTAACACTAAACACCTAAACCCTTAAGACTAATTATATTATATAAAATATAGTCATTCCCTTCTTAAAATAATTAAATCAAATAAAATTCATACCAAAAATCAATTCTTAAATTAAATTATAGTTTTTTTATAACCACTATCATTTAATTCATTGATTGGTTAATTCAGATCGGTGTGCTAAGACTCATTACGAGTAAGGTAATTTTAATCTCAACTTATTTTTGTTCCATTAACATTGTTAAGATTTGAACATCTAATATTACTTAAGAGGTTTAATGTCCCATCGCACTAGAAGTAATAAATTTTAGTTTTTAATATAATTTTTTTTGTTAACATCAATAGAGACCCAACTAAAATTTTTATCCTTTTGATTGATTTTTTTATTATTTGAGTAATATAATAGAAGAATCATAAATCATTAATTCGTCTTAATCATAATTATTCAAAGTTTTAATTTTGTATAGAAAGAAGGGTTGGCCGTGCAAGGCTCATTGTCATGGTGGTACTCTAAACTAATGGGACAAAATCCACCAGAAACATAGACAATGACACATGAAACATATCTGCATTATAGACTTCTCGGTACGAATTACAATCATCAATTCGTCTTTCCTAAAAATTTAAAATTTATATATAATTAAAATATTTATGTATTTTTATTAAAAATATGTTTTTGCCTCTTAAAGTTTTATAAGTTCGTCACTAGCATAAAATCTTGTTCGTCTTTGGTTATAATAAAGATTTCAAATATTTGTGATTTTTTAAATTGAATATTGTAAAATTAAATGATATTTAAATATAAATATTATTGTTGTTGTTTTTTTGGATAAATGATGTGTTGTATTTATCTGTGTAAGCAACAAGCTGCTAATAAGAACCATCGAATGAAGAAAATTAATCAATTTTCTAGTCTATGCATAATTTTTTATTTGTACTATCATTCCTATCAATTTTGTGACTATACAATCGTGAACCAATGAAAAATTTTAAACTATCTAAAAGAGCATCGTTGAATCGGTGGACTCCTCAAAAAACTCAAGTATTACGTTCTTCCCAAATATTATACAAAAAATATGTCATAGTAGAGTAAATAAGGCTTTATTCCTCCAAGTAGTTGCTGCCCAATGCAGGAAGTCCTCCCATACTTGGCACTGATGTTGCAAGCTGCATGTTGCCGTGACTTTCCTCCACAACGCGCGCGAATAAATGTATTAAAAAATTAGATGATCACGACTTTCCGATGGTAACTCACACAGTACACATTTGTCATCAACTCCAAGTCTCCATTATAAGAGTCGATCTTTTGTAAGGATCCTATTCAAAATAATCATTCATGATATAATGAAGTATATTGGGATGTGTTTAGGGAACCAGAGTAGTTTCTGCCAAAACACTTTATCATGTGAAAGATGAACTCTTTCTCATAACTATCTCGTAGTCATAATATTAGGAGTTTCTGTTGTGAATAAATGTTCTGCCAAAGGTCTCATTTTCAATAATTTCTTGATAATTCAGCTGCGGTAAGGCTTACTCTCGGCATGCCAAAAATTGTCTCCTTCTAAAACATAAGTATGGATCCAGGCAACCCAGAGGGAGCCATGACCGGCTAGAATGCTTCGTAAGAGTTGGAGATTGTATGTTTTTGTCTAACACATAAAGTTTTTGACTCTGAGACCACCTTTAATTTGGTCTTGCATATTTGGCTTTAACTGATCCTTGCTCCCTTAACTGGTACATTGTCGCCCTTTCAAAAGAACCGCATACATATATGTTCGATAAGAGAAATCACAAATTTTTGACAAGATGAGTTGTCGACTTCAGTAATTAAAAATACTAAACAAGACTACTCGAATTAACTAAATTCTTTTCCCATAGCTCAATTTCTTGGTGGACCAAGAGTGCAATTTTTCTTTGATTATGTCGAGGAGAAGGGCACAATCCCTTGTTGTGAGCTTACTAGTGACTAGTGGAACCCCAAAGTAACGTACCGGTAAGCACCCTTGTTTGAATTGTTGTTGTTTTGGTGTTTTTAAAATAAATAAAAATAATAATTTTGAATATCTATTATTTAAATTTGTTTTATTTTTTTGAATAGTTTTAATGTGTTTATAAGGTACTATATGTTCATAGATATTCTTAACCCTTTGACAATGCACAACATACCTTGCAGACAAAGCGATTTGAACTTGGGTCTCTTAGGATGAATATCATTTGTTTTTCTACTAGGACCACTTGTTGGGTTCAAATTTGTTTTATTTTATAGAATAATATAATCGAACATTACGTTTTATTCTAAATATGTTGATATATATATATATATATATATGGACGGACGGACGTAAGACTTTAGGTTAGGGGGCGAAAATAGATCTTCAATAGAAAATAATAGAATTTTTTTTATTTTTTTATCTAAATCCTATAAAAATTTATATTTTTAGAGGGGCGACCGCCTCTCCAGCCTCCCTCGTTCCATCCCTATATATATTGGATAAGATCCGTTTACACAATGTACAACTCTTTAAGTTTTACACGTTTTTTGGACTGTTGGATGAGTGAAACGAACGAATGAGATTAACAGTAAATATGTGAAGATTATCACTTGAAAAAAAAGAGTAAGGAGTTAATCTGAGCCATCCATTCCCCTCATCTAACGATCTAAAAAACGTGTAAATTTTAAAAAGTTTTACATTGTGTAAGTTGATCTTAACTTTCTCTCTATATATATATATATTAAGCAACTGATAGAATGAAAGTGTATATCACACGTTTGAGAGCCAATTTTTTTATAAAAAAAAAAACCGATAATTAAATCATGCGTGTGATTGTGAAAATCATCCACATTTAAGAAAGTTTCTAATTAAAATATTCAATATATAAACTCTTCTTATTATTTTTTAATGTGTTAAAATATTACCTATCCTTTACAAATATTACGTGATTGTTTTTAGAAATTTAAGATTTATATTATCTAAATAAAATATTATAGAAATTAAGTGATTAAAATGTGTAGTTTTGGATTAGACAAGTCTTTATATTAAATTTTACGATTTAAGGCTTTAAATTTTAGAGTTTAAGATTTAAAGATTTAAAATTAAAAATTAATTTTGAACCCAACAAGTAATCCAAGTGAGAAAACAGATGATGTTCATTTTAGGAGACCCGAGTTCAATCATTTTATCTACAAGATGTGTGTGAATTGTCAAAAGATTAAGAATATGTATGAACATATACTACCTTGCAATCTTCTTTAGACTATTCAACAAAATTTAAAATTAATTTTAATTTTTAAAATATAAATACACAAATTTAAATAATTTTTTTATACAATGTATCAAAAAAATTACCCTCCTCTCTTTTATATAAAATAGCCCGCTCTGTGTTATTGTTTGCAGACAATAAATATGGATAATGGACCATCCATCCAATTAAATTATTCTCAGTTCCCAACTGAATTAGTTAATTAATAACCATACTGCACCATAATGCAATTAATCGTGTCTAAAAACTAGAGCCCTTCCCATACCTTTTGTTAGGTTTTAATTTCGTCTCCTTTATTTTTAAATTTAATTATTAATATTTTTTGATTATCCAGTTCTTCAAAACTTTGTAATTTTCTATATATATAAGACTTTAAATTCGAAGCGTGTTTAAACGATACTAAAATATTTACTATTTAGACCAATTTTATTAATAATTATTAATACTTTATTGTACCGTTTAAAAAAGAATGACAGAACATAACAACATTAATAATAAAGCAATAAAGCATGATTAAAGCTTCGCTAGCCCACCAAAGTACCCACCTAATAAATAACTCTTTTCTCTAAAAAAGAATAATTTAATAAATTTTGATAAGTAGCATCGTTAATAAGGTTATGTTAGCATTAGTCATGTAAACGAATTAAATGAACACGAACAAGGTATGTTATGTTTATTTGTTTAATTTTAACCGAATAAATGAACGAACATGAACAATTAAACGTAATTTTTTGTTCGTGTTCATTGTTAACGAATGTAGCTTGTTCATGTTCTTTTAAATGATAAACGAACACAAACGAACGGGCGTAAAATGACACATCTGAATAAATTTAAACAAACATAAACAAACGAACATATGTGAATAAATTTAATTTTTTAAAAAAACAATACTTTTGTTATGAAAAATAATAAATATAAATGAATATATGTGAATAAATTTAAACGGACATAAACAGACGAACATAAATGAACGGATTAGCGAATGTTCACGAACGTAAATGAACGAACGAATCATTTGCTCGTGTTCGTTCATTTAATTAAACGAACGTAAAATCTTGTTCATTTCCGTTCGTTTAATAAATAAACGAACTTCCCACCGAACGGTTCACGAACAGTTTGTTGAACGTTTGGTTCGTTTACTACCCTAGTTAGCATTAGTAACATGTCTTAGCATATTTTGTTGTTTCGAGTCGTATAAATGTGTATATAATCAGTAGCGAAACTTGGTAATGGAGTTTGGAGAGCTCAATTATTATTTTTTAAAATAATTTGAAGGTTAAAACTGATTTTTTCCCAAAATTTTTAAATGATTTAATTTATGTTCCCCATGTGAGGTTTAACTAGAATTTTTGAGACTTGATAAGAAATTTTAAAAATATGAGGGATTGAATTAAAAAAATTTAAAATTCAATATGTTTTTTTTAAATGGAAACCAAATTAAAATTTTTGAAAACTCAAGTAGCTAAATTTTGACGTGTCTCTAGCATGTTCCTCCCTTGTATGTAATATAAATTATTCGGTTTAGGTCTATTCAAGTAACCCATATCGTTGTTCGAAAAAAAAGTAACCCATATCTCTCGCGAAGTTAATTTCATTTTCGATCGTTTACAAGTATATGATGTATTGGTAAGACACGTTGTACACTTAAGGAGATGATGTAAGTTTAAACTTTAGAAACAACATTGTTAGGAGAGACAGTCTCGCACCCTAAACATGGACCATAAGACAAACATTAATGTTATAAAAAAAACTTGTTGAGGTTTTTACACTTATAAAAAAAGTCTAATTCATTATCTTTGTAGTACTAAAAATTCATTTTAGTCTATATACTATTAAAACGATATTTTAAACCCTATACGTTATAAAATTCGAAATCCGTATATAATTTTAAAATTTTAATGTATTTTCTATTAAAAATATTTTTTGCCCCCTAAAATTTTATAAGTTCGTCTCTAACATAAAATCTTGTCAGTGTCTGATTACAATAGAGATATCAAATATTTGTGATTTTTAAATTAAATATTGTAAAATCAAATAATATTTAAATTTAAACATTATTATTGTTGTTGTTGTTGTTTTGAAATAAATAAAAATAATAATTTTGAATATCTATTATTTAAATTTGTTTTATTCTTTTTTGAATAGTTTTAAGGTGTTTACAATGTAGTATATGTTCATATATATTCTTAATCATTTGCCAATGCACACACACATTGCAGACAAGGCGATTTGAACCCGGATCTCCTAGGATGAACATCATCCGTTTTTTCACTCGGATCACTTGTTGGGTTCAAATTTATTTTATTTTTAAAATAATGTAATCGAACATTATGTTTTATTCTAAATATGTTGATATATATATATATATATATATGGACGTAGAACTTTAGGTTAGGGAAAAAGCTATAAATTTTTAGGGGCACCGATAATTAAATCAATAGTCGTGATTGTGAAAATCATCCAAATTTAAGAAAGTTTCTAATTAAAATATTCAATATATAAACTATTCTTCTGATTAATTTTTAATGTATTAAAATGTTACCCATCCTTTACAAATATTACATGATTCTTTTTCTTAGAAATTTAAGATTTTATATTATCTAAATAAAATATTATAGAAATTAAGTGATTAAAATGTGGTAATGTAAAAATTTGGAAGGCAATAATAATAACTTTTTGTAAAAAAAAAAATAATAATAGCAACTAACTCTACTTGCATAATGATTAATATAGTCGTAGCCTAGACATAGAATTATTTATATTGTTTTATCTACAAATGGAATATTGGTAGTTGATTGGTGGTATTCTATAAAATAGTAAAATTACTTTTTGGACATTTACGGCTACGACAAAGTGTACAAATCTAATCTCTACCCCTCCCGTGATTATTTGTCCACAAGCCTGTCAATTATTTTTTTAAAAGATATTCATGTTATTTTATTGCGAGACGCAACCGTAATATTATATTAATACGAGCCTCATTAAAAAAATTCTTTAAACTTAAGTTTAAGTGGAGAAAAAAAATGCTCGTACCAATGCTAAAGACATCAAGACAATACATGCCACAATACATTTCACCTTCTACCCCGGATCCATGATTATTAAGTCATCTACCCTATCAATTCCCTTCTTAGCTAGGGAAATCTGCTAACAAATTACATTCTCTTGGTACAATCTGAAAGCTACAATTTATTCCTTTGCTAATGTTTAAGCAGGAATGAACTAATGGCCTAAAAGAGGAGGGGGAGACGTGACTCGTGAGGATTCAGCAACCAGTCCACTACAAATTTACTATCACATTCCACCAGAATGGGAAATTTAACGCACTATTTTGTCTTGAAAAAAAGCTGAAGAGCTTCACTGATCGCATAGATCTCAACCGATGATGGGTCGGATTTGCCTATGTGTTTTGAGAAGAACAACAACAACCTCCGGGGAATCCAAGCTCCAATTCCTGTGATATGACCGAAGTTAGAATTTAGGTCAAGAAAGAAGAAGAAATAATTTTAGAAGATTGAAGAAGAAAGGATTTCAGAGGATTGAAGAAGAAAGAGAATATAAAATTTTTATTAAACATTTCGACAGATTTTTAATACCAAAAATCTTTACATATAAAAAATTTTACACATAAGCCGAGCATTGAAACGTTAATTGGAACCATCGTCTGTTGCTTTCTCTTCACTGATACTATTTTCATCTACTATATTACTCATTAATGTAATATCATCAACTACATCACTGTCTTTAACTTCATTATATGTTTTTCTGGGCAATTTATCGAACATCTGTGCATCACCAGAATTCACCTCTTTATCCTTCATGTAACTGATTCCCACTCCATGGATTACCAGTGATAAATCTTGGGCTGATGGTGGTTCAGGAAAACTTTGCTTCTGCTCCACTATCTTCTCAACTTTTGGAACCCCGATGAAGCTTTGATTCTGACTTCGTTGCTGCCGATTAAGTTTATCTTCCTCCCATTTTGTAAGCAGCAGCTTCAATTTATGTTTTTGCTCAATTGTAAGTTTTAAAAACCTTTGTATGTAGCCTGGATCTTTATTGCACTTCGATTCAAGGTGATTTAACTTCTCTTGTAAACTATTGTTGTAAGCCATTTGATGGACGATGGATCTTAAAAAATCGAGCTCTGATACCAATTGTTATAACCCAAGTTAGAATTTAAGTGAAGAAAGAAGAATAAAAGATTTTAAAAGATTGAAGAAGAAAGGACTTCAGGAGATTAAAAAAGAAAGAGAATATGAAATTTTCATTAAACATTTTGATAGATTTTCAATACCAGAAATCTTTACATATAAAGATTGCACTAGCTAATATCTAGTTGACAGTTGTAAAATTCATTCTCATCTTCATTCTTTTACGGGTTCATCTTTGGGCTCGTCGTAATTATCTACAATAGTGGGCCATGAGTCTACCTTGGTCCAATATTGTGTTTACCAGCCATAATGTGTTTAAACCAGCCTCTATTATTCAACTTAACGCTGTGTTTTGCTCCTCTCCCTTCTTTGTTGTTATCTGAACCATTCTTCTCACTGAAATAATTCTCAATTGAATTCTTGAGCCCTAATCTTTTTTTCTTCCTTTAAAATCCCTAAATCTTCAGTCATGGTCATGACAATACCCTCCGCTACAGAGGATCCTTAACCCCCAAGGATCAAAATCAGAAAATTGAACAGTCAGTACTGTGAAATCTTCTCCGGTTGCAGTCTCCACTTTCATGTTAGACCAAAGTCTCAATAGTTGAGTTAGAGCTTGATTTTTTCTTTTGAGCATATGTTTGTCCAACATTTCTGCACGGTATTTTTTAAGTTGATCTGCAACAACCATCTCTGGTGGTTCTTGTGTGTATGTAACTCTATCGCCAAATTTATAAGCAATTGAATTAAACTTGTCGATGATCTTGTAGGGAGCAAAATACCAGGCTGTGAGTTTCAGATTCCTGTGAAATGCTACAGATGACTGTTGATAGGGTTGATCGTCACCTTCTAACTCAAGAAAATTCTGAGAAGTACTCATCTTCCTTTCCCTTTCTTTTCTCCCTTCCCTCTTCAATTCCTCTGATAAAGTAATGATAATATCTGATAAAATAATGATAATACCCTCCACAACAATAGATCCTTATCCCCAAGGATAAAATTCATAAATTAGAGTCGATAATACCATGAGTGTTTCCTCAAGTGCACCTTCAGCTCTAAGATCGGACCACTGGAGCCACAAGTGAATTACAGTCATTTTATTACTCTTGACTAGACTTTTATCAAATATTCTTGCAAGAGAGACACACAATTGGTCATCAGTATCCAACCCATGTAAGTATAAGGCTCTCGTGAATTTGTCACCTGAATTTTTTCTTTGAAGGCTCTCGTAATATTTGGGGTGAATTTTTTAGTTAGGCTGCAACTCCCATCCAGAAACCACTATCCAAATTTTGTTGGTAATGTTGTTGGTGCCATGGAAGCAAGCTACAAACTTCAAGTGGTTCTCGAAGGCAATTGATTTGTGATGGCACTGCTGTAACTTTAGGTAATTATTGTTTCTCACTTGAATTTTTCTCGCGAATTGTTTCTTATCTATGTATTTCTTCAATCTCTGTTGGATTTGCAAAATAAATCCTGTAACACTTTGTATATTTTTTGCCTCTGCTACATCATTGTTTGCATTTTCATAATGTATGTGCACCATGCTTCCTTCTTTTTGTTACTAGTGATAAAATAAGCTAATTGCTGATTGAAGTCATCAAACACATAATTATGGTCCTCAATATGCAAACCTTTGAGAATAAGCAGCCATGTAGCTATAGCAAGAAATTCAGATTCAGCTTCAGAACCACATAAAAGAACATTAGCTTTGACATTAGGCTCATCTGCTCTGTGTTTATTGACATAACCCCTTCTAAAAATTGATTGAATCTTCTAGAAAAATAAGAAGCTCTCGCTAATTCTTCAAGTAGAGTGGTCACCGCTTTAACATGAGATTTGTTATTCACTGAAGTTTTAACTTCCATGGATTCTGCATTTAGAAAATACAACCCCCTTAACATTTTCGTATCCATGCTGGCTTATGTTTGCATCTTGTCTTTTGAATGTAACCTTAAACAATGATTCTCATGTCCTTCATGCAAAATTATCTCATGGTTTCCATGCTCTTTCACTCGTGCCCCATCTCTATTGTCTCTATTGTTGGCTTTCATCCATGTTATGACATTCCTCCCTCCTTCAACTGATCATTGTCCCCAAAGATCAAACAAAGAAGACATTAAGGGTACACTTAGAAAATGTATACTAAAAATTTGACAACCAACATCATACTCAGCATGCAAGTTCAGCTTCTCTACAGCTTTTAAAAATGTTGAATCAACTGGAATAATAATGATACAGGGGTGTTGTTGAAGAAAACAACATTCCTCGTTCATTCACGGATCTAGGATAATAGCAAGCAATTCTCTGCAATAGAAACAAACATGATGTTGAAGTTAGATATTTTAAATAGTAAAAAAAAAGAAAAAAAATATTCAGAATTGGGAGAGAAGAAAGTTGCAGAAATTTTAGGATAATTTGAACGACGAAGATGAAATTCTTCAAGCATTCAACAATGGTAGCAACGTTCTTGGAATTTGACACGACGAACTCGAAAGAACCTACATAATCTGTTATGCAAACCCGAATCGAATCTGTTCTTCGTAGTCGGAAAAGATGAACAAACTCCAAGGAAGAACTCGAACAATCTGTTGAACGAACCCGAACCTTATCTTGAATTTGTTCGAACAAAGCACTTGGACCCTTCAATTATCTAACAATTGAGAACCCGAAGTATCAAAGAAAAAGTTCTAAAAAGAACCAAATTTGAGAGAAAATCTCACAAAATAATGTTTTCATTCAAGTCTGTAACCTTTACAAAGTGTTTTGGCTACATATATATAATACAAGGGAAACAACCCAAATGTGGAATGTGTGGCTGACATTCGGCCCCTTGAAATTAAAATTCAAAATAAATAAACTACCAAGGGCGGCAGCTTATTTTCTGGCCGTGTAATTGAATTGGCGGCTACAATGTGGATAAGGCCACGTGATAATTTGCATGGCTTCTTTATTTATTTTTTTGAATTTCAAGCCACAAATTGGATTTGAATTTCAAAGGAAATTCAGCACATGTGAAATGTGCTCTTTTTGTTTTTGTTTGAAATTTCCTCTCATACTTTTGCCGCACATTGTGGAGGATCCACCCTCCAAATTAATGCCTGCTACGTGATGTGTCTCATCCAAATCTGCTCTGCCCGCACATGCTGAAATTTGAAGCTTCACACTAATGTGTCGCGCTTTGTGACAATTAGGATGTCTCGGCTACATGTACTTTCCCACGTGCTTGCTCTCTCACTTAGCCGATTTGCATGAAACATGCAACGTCCTCCTATTTACCTATATGGAAACAAGGCAAACACATATCAAAAGCCTTCTAATTTATTTAACCACATAAACATATTTAAAACATAATGCAAACATACTGAACAATATATATACATAAGTAAACACACCTATAAATAAGTAAACACTATGTATGTCACATATCATCATGTAACACATTATAAACACAATTCTCTAAGGCATGAATGTTCTCAAATGAATCGGGAATGTTAGCACAAGTAAGAAAAAGGGCTTCCCTGAATTTCTTTGCCTTAGAACGAGTGATGGGTCCCGTTGGTAAGACCTCCGGATCAGCTTGTTTGTTCTGTATTGATGTGCTCACATCATCCCCCCCTTCTTGAAAAGGATTTGACCTCAAATCTGTAGAATCACCATAAGGGGTTAAATCAGAAACATTAAATGTAGCACTCACATTGTAGTCTCCCGGTAAGTCTATCTTGTAGGCGTTGTCATTCACTTTTGCCAACACCTGAAAAGGACCATCTCCTCGCGGTAACAGCTTGGACCGCCTTTGGGTTGGAAATCGTTCCTTTCGGAAATGAACCCAAACCCAATCACCAACATCGAAGGTGACTCGCTTTCTTCCCTTGTTTGCTTGCTTTTTGTACTGTTGAGTCCTCTTCTCTAGGTTCTCCTTAACCTGTTGATAAACGCTTCACATAATCTGCTCTCGCTTTTCCGTCCTTGCTTATCACCTGTTCCTGTGGCAAAGGCAACAAATCATGTGGTGAAACCTTCGATTTTGCTTTCCTACATGTCACACAACGTTCACAATACCTTTCAACATCTCTGCGCATCTTTGGCCAAAATAGATGCTCCTTCAGTGTGTGTAACGTCTTAGTGACACCAAAATGACCCATCAATCCACCTTCATGTGCCTCACGAATTAGAATATCACGCATCGAACCCTGTGGAATGCAAATCCTGTTTTCCTTGAAAAGATAGCCATCATGCCTGTAAAACTTTCCATCTGCACCTTTCGAACAAGCATTAAACTTATCTCTAAAATCAGGATCATCAGGGTATAAATCACGAATATATGCAAAACCAATCAGATGTGAATCAAGATAACTCAAAAGTGCATACCTACGTGACAATGCATCAGCAACGACATTTTCTTTCCCTTTCTTGTAACGAATGACATAAGGAAAAGATTCTAAGAATTCAACCCACTTAGCATGTCGTTTATTCAATTTATGCTGACCTGTGATGTAACGTAAAGCCTCATGGTCGGTGTGGATCACAAACTCCTTAGGCAACAAATAGTGCTGCCATGTCTCCAATGCCCGAATCAGTGCATACATCTCTTTATCATAAACCGGATAATTTAATGTAGCACCACTTAATTTCTCGCTAAAGTAAGCAACGGGCCTCTTTTCCTGCATCAAAACAGCACCTATACCAATTCCAGAAGCATCACATTCAATTTCAAACATTTTATCAAAATCAGGTAATGCTAACACAGGTGCTCTAGTCAAACAATCTTTAATTTTCAAAAAGGCATCTTCTTGTTCCTTACCCCAAAAGAAGCTAGAATTCTTCTTAATAATACCAGTTAAGGGAGCGGTAATGGAACTGAAATTAGGAACAAACCGTCGATAAAAACTCGCTAAACCATGAAACGATCTAACCTGAGTAATCGATGTCGGTCGTGGCCATTCCTGAATTGCCTTTATCTTCTCAGGATCAACTTCAACTCCCTGAGAACTAACAATGTAACCAAGAAATGTGAGTTTGTCAGTACAAAATACACACTTCTCCATGTTACCAAACAATCTTTCTTCTCGCAAAACCTGCAGAACAGCTTGCAAATGTCCTACGTGATCCTGTAAAGACTTGCTATAGATCAAGATATCATCAAAGTATACAACACAGAATTTACCAATGAAAGATCGCAGAACATGATTCATCAAACGCATAAAAGTACTAGGTGCATTAGTTAAACCAAAAGGCATTACTAACCATTCGTACAAACCTAGCTTTGTCTTGAAGGCTGTTTTCCACTCATCGCCTTCTCGCATGCGAATCTGATGATAGCCGCTCCTTAAGTCAATTTTGGAGAAGATGACGGCTCCACAAAGCTCGTCCAACATGTCATCAAGTCTTGGAATGGGATAACGATACTTAATTGTGATCTGGTTCACAGCTCGACAATCTACGCACATCCTCCAAGAACCATCTTTCTTCGGCACTAACAGCACCGGAACAGCACACGGTCTCAAGCTCTCTCGAATGTAACCCTTGTCCATCAACTCGGTAATTTGTCTTTGAAGCTCTTTCGTCTCTTCAGGGTTGGTTCGATAAGTTGGCCGGTTCGGAATAGTAGCACCTGGAATGAAATCAATCTGGTGCTCAATGCCACGAAGAGGTGGCAATCCCTTCGGTGTTTCAGCTGGAAACACGTCCTCAAATTCCTGCAAAAGTGTCAAAATCGGTGAAGGTAGATCAATAGGAAAATCTGTCAATAAACAATAATCTTTAAACATCAAAATAAGAACAGATTTTTGAGAGGAAAGACATTTCCTGATTTCGCTACTGCTCGCATACACGGACATCTTCTTCTTCTTTTTTGCAGTCTCTTTACTCTTTTTCAAGCTTGCCTGATCTTCAAACACTTGACTCGGTGTCAAAGGAGCCAAAGTGATCTTCTTACCTGCATGCATAAAAGAGTAACGATTTGTATAACCATCATGCATTACCTTCTTGTCATACTGCCAAGGGCGTCCCAAAAGAAGGTGAGTAGCATCCATCGTCACAACATCACAAAGGACCTCGTCCTTGTAGTTTCCAATTGAAAATGGTACAATAGCCTGTCTGGTCACTTTAAGCTCGCCACCATCATTCAACCATTGTAACTTATATGGATGAGGATGTTTTGTCGTTTTCAGACCTAACCTGTCAACCATCACTGAACTGGCAACATTAGTACAACTACCGCTATCAATAATCACAACACATACCTTGTCTTGCACCTTGCATCGTGTGTGAAAGATATTCTCACGTTGTAGATCATCCGGTACCTGTTGCACATTCAGACTTCTTTTAATAACCAAAAGTTCCATTACCTTACCAGATTCAGGAACCTCTAGGTCGGTCTCATCTTCCTCTTCAGTAGGGAGATCACGCACTTCCTCCTCGGAATCTGACTCTATCTCACCATCATCTCGCATTAACATAACCCTCCGGTTAGGACATTGACTAGCAACATGTCCTCTTCCAAGGCACTTGAAACACTGGATATCTCGCGATCGTTCTTTTACCACCACTTGCTGTTTGTCACGCCCATTATCAGCAACAGGAGGCTTTGTTGTGCTGGATTCGCCTTGCTCTCGAATCCGAAGTGGCGTTTGCGGTGCTTGTTTCCTGGAATTGTTAGGAGTATATAATGGATTTGAAAAAGATTTAAAGGAAGGGTTACCTTGATTTGAAGACTTCCTGCGCTGCTGTCGTTCAATCTTTATTGCCATCTGCACCATGTCATCAACCTCGACATAATGATGTAACTCAACAGCGTTGGAAATCTCGGTGTTCAACCCTGCTAGAAAACGTGCCATGGTAGCTTCTCGATTTTCCTCGATATTCGCACGCATCATAACCATTTCCATATCCTTGAAATAATCCTCAACGCTCCTATTTCCCTGTTTCAAATTTTGCAACTTTTGAAACAAATCACGATGATAGTGAATAGGAACAAACCTTTTACTCATTAGTCGCTTCATCTCGATCCATGTTGCAACTGGATCATCACCAGTACGTCTACGACTAAGCAATAACTGGTCCCACCATATCAAGGCATAATCAACAAACTCTGTTGCTGCTAATCGAACCTTCTTCTGTTCCGAGTAATTATAACACTCGAAAATGTGCTCCACTTTGCTTTCCCAAGCCAAGTATGCATCAGGATCTGAGCGTCCCTGAAAAGAAGGAATAGCAATCTTAATGTTAGTCAAATTATCGTCTACCTGTTGCACACGTCCTTGTCTAGGAATATGTTGCCTCGGTGACCGTTCGTCTTCATTTTCGTTCAACACATCATTAACAGAGTTGGATCCTCCATCAAACCTATCCATCCTTGACTGTAATGGCTCTAAGGCGGTAGCCACTACTCGTTGCATCATTCTCTCTAAGGCTTGCATTTGAGGAATCAGTGGATCCTGTTCAACCGTGTGATCATCGGAACCTGCCATAATCAACAACAAAAACAAACAAACAAACAAACAAACAAACAAACAAACGGGTTAAAGGTTAGAGAAAAAAAAGTAGTCCTCACCAATCACACAGCAAAAATCCTCACTAGTCACTCCAAAGAATTTGCACTCAAGAAAATAAGGAATTAACACTCAGAACTCGTGTTTCACTCAGGAGAATACTCGAATGGCTCTTTTTGTCTCCCCTTCTGTTCTCACACGCTCTGTTTGCCTTTTCCCTCAATCTCTCGTACTTAGTTCTTTAAAGGAACTGATTCCGATATTCAGATTCTGCAAGTGTTGTCAAATTGAAAGAAAACAACGGGTGACGGGTGAATATTGTTAGAACAAAAATAAGGGTTAGGAGAAAAGAAAAAAAAATGAAAGTTGAGAATTGGGCTGAAAGAAAAAAAGATAACAATATGAAATGAAAGAAAAGATGCTAAAAGAACAAGAATTTAGCAACTTACGCAGTAGAAATGCTTACCACCATCCTATCTCCGGAACAAACAAGAAAAGTTGATTTCGGGTGATTACAAAGCATTTCAAGGTAAGATAGACACATCCTTCATCATTTCACGTCCAAACAGCACATATTAACACAAAATACCCCAAATATTCAAAACTGATTTTTTTGAATATTTTTTTCGAATTTTTATTTTATTTTTTTACTTCGACTTTTTTTTGTCAAACTTTGAATTTTGACTTCTTCTTTTTTCAGAATTTGTTTTTTTGATTTTTTTTTTGGCTTTTGTATATATATATATTTTGGATGTCCGGTAGTGCAGAAATTGCTAAAATCCGACCAAAGCTCTGATACCATATGATACAGGGGTGTTGTTGAAGAAAACAACATTCCTCGTTCATTCACGGATCTAGGATAATAGCAAGCAATTCTTTGCAATAGAAACAAACATGATGTTGAAGTTAGATATTTTAAATAGTAAAAAAAAAAGAAAAAAAAATATTCAGAATTGGGAGAGAAGAAAGTTGCAGAAATTTTAGGATAATTTGAACGACGAAGATGAAATTCTTCAAGCATTCAACAATGGTAGCAACGTTCTTGGAATTTGACACGACGAACTCGAAAGAACCTACATAATCTGTTATGCAAACCCGAATCGAATCTGTTCTTCGTAGTCGGAAAAGATGAACAAACTCCAAGGAAGAACTCGAACAATCTGTTGAACGAACCCGAACCTTATCTTGAATTTGTTCGAACAAAGCACTTGGACCCTTCAATTATCTAACAATTGAGAACCCGAAGTATCAAAGAAAAAGTTCTAAAAAGAACCAAATTTGAGAGAAAATCTCACAAAATAATGTTTTCATTCAAGTCTGTAACCTTTACAAAGTGTTTTGGCTACATATATATAATACAAGGGAAACAACCCAAATGTGGAATGTGTGGCTGACATTCGGCCCCTTGAAATTAAAATTCAAAATAAATAAACTACCAAGGGTGGCAGCTTATTTTCTGGCCGTGTAATTGAATTGGCGGCTACAATGTGGATAAGGCCACGTGATAATTTGCATGGCTTCTTTATTTATTTTTTTGAATTTCAAGCCACAAATTGGATTTGAATTTCAAAGGAAATTCAGCACATGTGAAATGTGCTCTTTTTGTTTTTGTTTGAAATTTCCTCTCATACTTTTGCCGCACATTGTGGAGGATCCACCCTCCAAATTAATGCCTGCTACGTGATGTGTCTCATCCAAATCTGCTCTGCCCGCACATGCTGAAATTTGAAGCTTCACACTAATGTGTCGCGCTTTGTGACAATTAGGATGTCTCGGCTACATGTACTTTCCCACGTGCTTGCTCTCTCACTTAGCCGATTTGCATGAAACATGCAACGTCCTCCTATTTACCTATATGAAAACAAGGCAAACACATATCAAAGCCTTCTAATTTATTTAACCACATAAACATATTTAAAACATAATGCAAACATACTGAACAATATATATACATAAGTAAACACACCTATAAATAAGTAAACACTATGTATGTCACATATCATCATGTAACACATTATAAACACAATTCTCTAAGGCATGAATGTTCTCAAATGAATCGGGAATGTTAGCACAAGTAAGAAAAAGGGCTTCCCTGAATTTCTTTGCCTTAGAACGAGTGATGGGTCCCGTTGGTAAGACCTCCGGATCAGCTTGTTTGTTCTGTATTGATGTGCTCACATCAAATAACGTGATCAATAGCACCAAAAGTCCAGTTAAGATTGAAATCTGACATGACTAAAAGCCTAAACATATAAGGGTCATAAATCTCAATTATAGCATTTCTAAAGACATCATGATCTTTGACTCAAAGAGGTATTGGACAAGCACTAAAATTCCCAACTCTTACATTCTTCGAAACCAAGCTCTCCCAAGAGCAAATTTCCCATAATGTTATGTCTCTAACATTGAAACCAAGTAGAACTAGAGTCTGTTGAACATGATGCAATTGTGTATTCATTGAAAATGAACCATGATTCGAAATTCTTACAACATTCTTCGGTAGATCATCAAGTGCATTAAAACGTTGATTGGAACCATCGTCTGTTGCTTTCTCTTCACTGATACTATTTTCATCTACTATATTACTCATTACTGTAATATCATCAACTACATCATTGTCTTTAACTTCATTACATGTTTTTCTGGGCAATTTATCGAACATCTTTGCATCACCAGAATTCACCTCTTTATCCTCCATGTAACTGATTCCCACTCCATGGATTACCAGTGATAAATCTTGGGTTGATGGTGGTTCAGGAAAACTTTGCTTCTGCTCCACTATCTTCTCAACTTTTGGAACCTCGATGAAGCTTTGATTCTGACTTTGTTGCTGCCGATTAAGTTTATCTTCCTCCCATTTTGTAAGCAGCAACTTCAACTTATGTTTCTGCTCAATTGTAAGTTTTAAAAACCTTTGTATGTAGCCTGGATCTTCATTGCACTTCGATTCAAGGTGATTTAACTTCTCTTGTAAACTATTGTTGTAAGCCATTTGATGGACGATGGATCTTAAAAAACCGAGCTCTGATACCAATTGTTATAACCCGAGTTAGAATTTAGGTTAAGAAAGAAGAATAAAAGATTTTAGAAGATTGAAGAAGAAAGGACTTCAGGAGATTGAAGAAGAAAGAGAATATAAAATTTTCATTAAACATTTCGATAGATTTTCAACACCAGAAATCTTTACATATAAAGATTGCACTAGCTAATATCTAGTTGACAGCTGTAAAATTCATTCTCATCTTCATTGTTTTACGGGTTCATCTTTGGGCTCGTCATAATTATCCGCAATAGTGGGCCCTGAGTCCACCTTGGTCCAATATTGTTTTTACCAGCCATAATGTGTTTAAACCAGCCTCTATTATTCATCTTAACGCTGCGTTTTGCTCCTCTCCCTTCTTTGTAGTTATCTGAACCATTCTTCTCACTAGAATAATTCCCAATTGTATTATTAAGCCCTAATCCCTTTTCTTCCTTTAAAATCCCTAAATCTTTGGTCATGGTCATGACATCCTGCGTCTCCATAACTACCTCGAACCGCCCCATCGATGTTAAACTTAAGGACTCCAATCTTCGGGGGAATCCAAGCACAAGGCTTCAACTTCACATTACTTGGTTGAATAAATTCGAAGTGTAAGGGGCAGTTTGCAATGCTAAACTGCACAAATTGCGAAAAAGGATTATTAGGGTTAGATAATTGTGACGAAATGCCTCGCCACACCCATGACTTATTATTGACCGTAGATTTGCAGGCACTAGAGCATTAGGATTAGATTCATAAATGGCCGCAACAATTCGACGCCACAAACTATTAAGTTCATTTCCGTAGCGTCATAGCCACTTGGACAATAAAGCAACATTCTTAGATTTAAAATCGAACAAGCCAATTTCGTCTTTTTCTTTAGGTAAGCAAAGGGTCTCCCATTTCACCCAATGAATAGAGCGCTTATCCAAAGAACCCCATTTTGTGATTAATTTGGATAAATATGAGCTGACGGCTGCGGACATAGGGAATAAAGACATATAATATATCAGCAAGTTTGAGAGCACCAATTTGATAAGGGTAATACAGCCAGCAAAAGATAGTAGCTTGGTCTTCCACCATGCGAATTTAGATTTGAATTTGTTGACTATTAGATCCCATATCTTAGAATTTTTGTGTTGTCCCAATGGTAACCCAAGGTAAAGAGTTGGGAAAGATTCCTTTTTGCAACGAAACGTTGAAATATGCCCAAAGACCAATCATGAGATGATTGTAAAAGACATACTTATTTTATCTTGTTTATTAATATAAAGTCATTATTATTATTATTTTAGTCTTATTTAGTCCATTTATAAATAAACTGGATTTTAATAAGTCCTTAGTATAATATAATTTTTTTTGAATGTCCTTAGTCGAGTATTATTGTGGGCATGAAAAATAATAATATGTTAAGAGTAATATGTAGTTGGTTAATGAAAATGTGTTGTCATTGACATAGAGATGTCAAAATTAATACATAAGTATGTGTTAGAGAACGACATACTGGACTGACCTGCTTTGAGCATGTTTCTTGGATTATTATGTGACAATCACGACATTGCTCATGGTGATAACTACATGTATGATCCTTAGACTTGATATCATCATTATTTCAACATCGTGAGTGACATATTTTGATACGGTCAAATGTGTGTCGTAATTGACTACACTATAAAGACTGACATTAGATATGTCACAATCTATGTAGTGAAATATGGTTGATCAAGATAGGATTTGTCCCTCCTACATAATAGGAGTAATATCACATGTCACTTGATTGAGTGACATTAAAAAATGCATGACCATGCTCGAATAAATTGATATGAGATATCATAGTTATTCATTTATAATAGTCTACTCAAGATATCAAGAAATATTAGATGGACTGTACAAGTGTAACTAATCCATGACTTATGTCTGATCTAGATATGATGACAAAATGATGTAATACATAAAAGAAGTTAATCACGGAAAAAGATAAAGCCAAACCATGACTTCATGTAACTTAGGTAGCAATGATGTATTGCTAGATGTCACTCATTGCTTGTAATATTAGAATTGTTCTAGATATTACTACTAACGTTACATAAACCTACAAGGGTCACACCCTATGATTGAAACGAACAAATATCGACTAAATAGCATGTGTACAAACTTGATGTACACATAATAATTATTAAAACGAAATTATTATAATTATTGTATTTATAGATAATTTCGTTTATATATATATATATATATATATATATATTAATACTAGATAATTATTGTAATTATCAAATACTATTAATATATATCTCTCTCTAAAGAAACCTAATTAAAATAGAATCAGATTCTACATATTTAATTATATTCGGTTAAATATATTGTATATTTAATGAATCCAAATTAGAGTAGAATCAGATTTCACATATTTAATTATATTCGGTTAAATATATTGTATATTTAATGAATCTGAATTTAATTAGAATTACGTTTTTGAATGCTATATAAAGACATAAGGTCTAGCAGTCAAGATGTACTTTTTCAGAAAATTTCTCTAACAGTTAAAGAAGAGAAAATATCGTTCGTTTCGTTTGGGTGGACTGCGTAGAGATCGGAACACGATTGTGACAACTCGGATTTGATTTGGATTATCTTATACTCCATGCGGATTTCCATATTTATTAAGGTAACGTTTCATGCTTTTTACTCTGAATTCGCTCCTCGTACATAGATCTTTGGAGGTAATCGCCATTTTTTTTTTGCTGCTCTATAGGGTGTACCAACGTTTTCCAACAACAGAGAGGCCCATTTAACCACCAGATAGTCATCAACATTAATGCCAAGGAGTTTTGATTTACTGAGATTAAATTCCAACCTCGAAATAAGCTGAAACCTCGAAGGATATGTAAGACATTCCTTATTTGAGCTTCACTATCTTCGCAGAAAAGAATAATGTCATCGACAAATTAAATATGAAAATTTTTCATATTGCTCGACCCAACCCAAAAGCCAATGAAAAGACCCAAAGAATTAGCCTTGCAAAATAACGAGCTAATTGCCTCTACAACCAAATTGAATAGAAGGGGAGAAAATGGGCAGCCTTGCCTAAAATCACAAGAGATGAAAAAGACTTTCGATGGAGATTCGTTGACAAGAATAGATATTGTGGCAGTAGAAATACATATTCTAATCCAAGAACACCATCTCTTGCCAAAGCCCATCTTCTTCATAATAAAAATTAAAAAGTCCCAATTGAAGAAATCGTAAGCTTTTTTAAAATTGACTTTGAACACAACTCCAGGAATGACTCTTTTTTTGTAGTAATCAATTAATTGGTTGAAGAACAAAGAACAGTCGAGAATCTACTTGCTTGGGCAAAATACAAACTGAGAATTCCCAATTATTTCATTGGTTACTCTACCTAAACGAGCAGCGAAAATTTTAGCGAGAAACTTATACATACAACCAACGAGACTTATGAGTATGTAATCATCGATTGAAGTGGGGTTAGAAGTTTTTGATATGAGCACAATAAATGAATGATTAAAGAATGCATCATTAATCTTCCCATGATAGAAATCGCAGTAGAATTTAACAATGTCCTCCTTTAGAGAAACCTAGAAACACTTTAGAAAATTCATGTTGAATCCATCAGGACCATAAGTCTTGGATCCATCGATAGATTTCAAAACCGACTAAATTTTTTCACCCGAGAAAGGATGCTCTAAAGAATCAGCAGCTTCAGCACTTAAAGTGTCAATGTTGCATTCGAGCCTGTCAACTGTAAGTGTGTAAACTTCGTTGTAAAATCTTCTAAAGTGGCATTCCACCACATTTTTGACCTTATTCGGATCCATTTAAAGCACTTAAAGCGTTATTTTTATTTTTTTCTTTCCAGTCACTCATAGTTTTTTTGTTTCATCGGTTTTGTTCGGATCCATCATTTTCTCCGAAAAAATAATATAATTTGAATTTGATTCGATTTGAAGAAAAAAATTTGATTTAAATTCGATCGAAAAATGTCCGAATTCGAATCCAAAAAAAATGTTCAAGTCCTAATAAGAGGTGGATCAGATATGGACATTGCTATGATCTGATCCGAATCTGATCCATATATGAATCCGAATAAAAATATATAAAACTCTTAGATTTAAAAAAAATATAGATATATATTGAAATCCTAATTAAGTTGAATTGGGATTATGTATATTAATATAGATATATATATATTGAAATCCTAATTAAGTTGAATTGGGATCATGTATATTAATATAAATATATATTAAAATCCTAATTAGGTTGAATTGAGATTTTTTTTTTTGCTCGGCAAATGTGATTTTATGAATTTCATATAAGCATACCCGACATTATGTGCCTCATTCGAGACTTCCTTAATCTTAAGTGGAGGAAAAGAATACACATAAGCCGGATACAAACTAATGCTCTCCCAAAACAAAAATAAAAAACAGAACATGGTAATACATTATACAATTTCGCCATCTTTCTACCGTAACAGATTAATCAAAAGTAAACAATAAGTTATCACCAGGCTTTAAAGGTTTCTGCTATAATTGACCATATCTTCGCTAAACTTTTGGCCAGTCCGTTAATTAGGATTCCTGAATCAAGATAAGGAAAATATACTAAATGTGAAGTAAATTCTGAGAAGCTTTGAAGTATGATTGGGCTTAAATATTAACTTCAGTAAGTCGTGCATTGTGAGAATTGGGACAAGCTTTAAAAAAATTGAGTTGATGGCTACATTTTATAATTATGATTTGAAAAGTAGTTATGTTAGTAGATTAGTAAGACAATAGTAATTTATGTTGGATTGTTGAGATTTGTTCGTGCTATTAGTTTAAATATATTTGTTTGATGAAAATTATTTTTATTTAAAGATATTTGTTTGAGTTGTTACTTTAAAAAAAATTAATTGAATTTGAACTTTTAGATTTAAATTTTAGATATTTTATTAGATCGGACTTAAATTTATATAATCAGACTTAAATTTAAACTTAAATTTTTGAAGTCTAGTTATTAATTAGATTGAACTTTAACTTTATAAATTCGGATCAATTGTAATACCTGCCCATTTGATAACTTGTAGAATTTTTTCAATTAACTAAAAATTATTTTTTCATATTTTTATTTATAAAATACATTTGATAATCTAAAATGAAATAGATCTTTTTGTATAAAATAGATAATGACGTTTGATTAATAATTTTTCCATCTGAACGTCCACCCAAACCCAAAATTACTGAATATTTGAGTCAACGTTATTCACTGCCAATCCTTGTACAGAATTTGAGGATAATACATATTGTCGGTCGATTGTGTGTTTGATTACCCACCTAATCATGCTCTTACTAGATTGATTAAGGATGTGAAAATGGGATGAAGGGTAGGTAGGTCCATTTACTTTCCCCAACTAATGAAGCATTTTTAGACCCCAAGTGCTCAACATGTTAATACAGTTGATAGTTGAATGTGATTAAATGTTTATGTGCTCAACAAGTCCAATGGCCCACGTCTGGTTTTCAGAGTCCCAAGCTGTCATCTTTATTACTACCAACAGAGGTTTTGATCAATGCATTGCTCATGGTCCCCCAGTACCAATCCACCAAATGGAAATGAAGAAAGCTAAGATTTAATTGACTAATTTTGTGATTTTCAGATTTAAAAGAGCAAGTTATACAGGGAACTCTTCACATTATTAGTTCCAAAATGTCGAATTGGAGAGATGATTAAGTACAAACTGACCAAACGAACCTCACATTTTTCCTGCGGCGATAGCGGCTTGTACAAAATCCTCGCACCGTGTAAATCCGCCTGATAACACGTCGCCCAGGGCGCCGATGATGTCGAACGCCTCCTGTAAGTCGCTTGCGGAACTCATGTCATCAAGCCATGAGAGCAACTCTTTGGAGAACCCTAGCATTTCCTTCACGTTCAACAACCGCTCTTTCATTGCCACCTCCCAGCCTTCCAACCCTTCGCCTTCGGTTCCGGTCGATGTTCCTTCGGCTTTGCCTTTGACGGTTTCCGTACTTGATTTCTTAACTTTGAATATTTGCTGCAACTGCTCGATCAAGCCGGTATACACCAGCATGGGTCGAACAATCGAAAGTAGCTCATCACCACCAGATTCTGAGGTGGAGGTGGGACTTTTGCTGCTACTTGCTGGTTCTATCTTAGCCGTTGACCGACCGTGAGTGTGCTGCATGTAGGCGTGATATATTCCGCGTTGCAAAAAGTCGCGTCGATGTTGCAGCCATGACTCGTATGACTCTGAAAGCAGTGAATTTACCATCATGAACTGAACGGTTTCCTCGGTTCCCAAAGAAGGTTGAGTCGCACTGGTGGTGGATTTTGAGTCTAATGTTGAAGAGGATATATATGTTGCTACAACGTTGGCCATGTTACGCCTCTGAGAGGAGCCTCCCTGTTCAAGAAGGTGACGAGCCATTTGGATCATGAAAGGCAAAAAGCGGGAGTTGCTTTCCCTTCCACCACCCCTACTCTCTGCACTGAATGATGCTCCAGTTGCAAATCGAGCTAGCATCTGTACGGAAAATATGCAGATACATAAGGCATCTGAAATGTAACATACAATAAAGTTAAAAACAAGCTTACATGCAAGAGCATACCAGAACAATATCATAAGTCAACAGCCGGAGCCGACTTCCATCAGCACGACCAAGAGCGTTGAGGTTATCCCAGTATTGATCGACATAGCGAACATACTGTGCTAGTGGAACTGATGGTCCTCTCACAGGAAATAAAGAATTGCAAAGCGATTCATTGTTTCTGAGAGTAGCACCCTCCCACTCTTTTTTTGGATTCTTCAAAGCAGCATCTGCTCTTTTGGCCTCCTGATGGCACTGGAAATGAATAATATTGAAGTAACTAACAGTAGTGTAAACACACTCTCCACGTGCACTTCCTGCTGTGCCAACACCCAGGTTTACTCGCTTGCTATAAGAGTAAACACCCAGCAAGTCAGTGGGTCTCAAACTATAGCCTTCTCGACACACCATACAAGCCAGCCCATCTTCCTCCTCCTCCACATCTTCCAAACCTTCCAGAAGAGGTCGAGCAACAACTATTCGCTCACCACCATCTGAAGCTAATTCTTGTCGCATTCCAAGTCCCTGTATAGTCACCAAGAGAAAACACAACACAGAGTTGGTTCAGCTAGTAAACAAATAAATAAGAAAAGAAAAGAAAAGAAAAGGGGAGAAAAACTGGCATGTGAATGCCTGTTATGTATCTACAAGCATGGAGTAAGATTTATATTAAAGAAATACAACCATGCAATTGAAACCATTCCCGATTATAATTTCTAAAATAAAAGAAATGGAGGTAAAAGGTTATTATGTAAAAAGACAACCCAGCTACAAAATTGCAACTCATTTGGCAAATTCCACTTTCCTGCAACATGTATGCAAGCTCATATAGAAGTAGAGGGACTTAAATTCAATGAAGAGTACCTGAAGCAATTCTTCCCTTTTCCTTAGAGCTCGCCGTCTCATTTCATCTCTGGTTGCATGCCGCAACTTACGCACCTTTTCCTCCAAGAATCCATCTCCTTTGCCTTCCTTATCTGATAGTGTGTCCAACAAATTCTCCGCCTTCGCTCCAATCTCATTTTCTCCAGGCACACCTTCCAAAGCATGGAGTAAGGGCAAGATTCCACCCTCGTCAATGCACCTTTGAGTGGCAAAGTGCCCCATTGATAAACCCCTGAGCATTGACAATACAAGTGGGACAGATGGCAGTTTCAAAGCTAATGTCCACTCTGAACTAGATTTAAAGCCAGCTTGCCCTGCAATTGCAAAACTCTCACTCAAATGTCTGACAGCTACACCTGTAATGCCCTTCTCTAGGATTATATCCTTCAATCTCTCCCCACAGGAACTTGTCTTTAGAGATTCTGAAACCATAACAAAATTTTCCACCGTGAACCTCTGGTTGGCTGCTTGCAGGGCAATGGTTTCATCTTTAGGATTGTCTTGATGCTGTTTCTGCAATCGGTCAAATTCTCCCCAGTCTTGCAAGTAGGGGTTAAAATGCTGGATAAGAGCTTCCATGGCATCAGGTTCGCCATAAGTCAAGTACGGTAATATTCTTGCGACCATCTCAGTGTTCCTCTGTTGCTTGTTTGATTTCTTATGACCTGAAGGATGAGACAGCCTCTCCAGGAACATAAGAACTATTTTCTTTGCTTGGTCTCCTTTGCCAGTTTCCTCACTGGTGACGGTAAGAACACCCTGTGAAATACTAATATTGTCACTCTCATTTGCTTCCATGGTCAGACTCTCCACAATCAAAAGAATCCATTCAGCTGGTTCCATGGCATCCACAGAGAACGCACGCCTTGCTGTTTCAAGCAGTAGACCTAAAGCTCCAAGCCTTAACAAAGCCCTCCTATTCTCCCTAATCTTGCAGCAGTACATGAGGAGATTGAGAACAGCAACCAACTGCTCCTGGTTGGACTTTAAGTCATCTCGCAAACGCTGTACATTCAGAGTACGAACAAGTTTTGACTTAATAGTTCTCTTTATGACCCTCAAAGTTCTATGCATGATGTAAATAAAAAGTGTGTGGAATCATGATGATCTTATCTATAACAAGGAAATGAATCCACGCACCTGAATCATGAGCAACAAGATTTCCAGCCCATCATACTCACGAACTGCACCAGCTATTGCAAACTCAACCTCAGGATCTTGTGATTCTTCTCTATCTTCCTCCAGTTCTTTTATCATAGGCTCAGTAGCTTCACCATCTAAACCCTGTGGAATTCATAATGTAAATAAAACATAAATGCCAGATTACTTTTGGTCTCATACTGGCATATAAAGGCCATTTAGCATCAAATGTCATAAGCTCCACTCAAAATGGGGTTTAAGTTCAAAACTGCAGAAAACAGGGAGGATAAGAATGATTTTAAGTTCAAAGAATACAATTCCAAATAAGGATTCCCATTTACATAAACCATTGCAAGGGAAAACTACGAGTACTAAAAGGGGTTTAAGTTCAAAACTGCAGAGAACAGGGAGGATAAGAATGATTTTAAGTTCAAAGAATACAATTCCAAATAAGGATTCCCATTTACATACACCATTGCAAGGGAAAACTATGAGTACTAAAAGGCATTCCTGCACAGTTGAATCATGAAGTCCTTTATGAAAGACAAGGCATTGACTACAAAAAACAGTAACAAACCTGAAGTCGGTATGTCACTATCATGGGCGAGCATTCTCTACTTGATGAAACAGCACCAGAGGATAAAAGTGAAGAGTTAGACATAGAATTAGAAGATTGACTGTTTGACTTCTTCCAGACTAGCTCATAAACCTGAGCAATGCTCAAATCAAGAGAAATTATATTCCCGGCTACTAAGAGTTCCATGCCATAGTCATCTTCAAGAAGGCCTATCAGATCCAATTGATGGCAAATTTTATTTTTAACATCACGCATTAGCGGACCAATCTCAGCACTTGAATAAGGATTCTTAGTCATTGATCCTCTAATAAACTCTTCCTGCGTGTGAGCTTTGTTTAGAACCAACAAATAAACAGCCTCCGGTTTTGACGGGCAGATCAAGTTGCAGAGTTGCTCTAAAATAAACTGCCATAAAATTTCATACAATTGAAATTAATTGCAACATTATATATCATTAGTAAATTAGAAGTTGCATTAATGTAACCCAAGAGAATCATTACAAAGGGGAAAAGGGGATAATTTATTAAGTTTCCCATACCAGAGAAGTTCTTCCTTTCTTCTCCTCACCGTGAATCTGCAGACCACAGATACAAGCACGGATAAATTGCCGTTTGTTCTCACTACTCTCAAGCAGCAGACTATCTAGAAGATCTTTTACAAGTCGGTTGCAATCACTAATCAACTTAGTCTTCTGCACTATCAAACCACGGATTACAATAAGTGCCTCAAGGACTTCAGTCAGCAAATTGTCTTGCATGAATCTGTTGTCAAAACAAAATCAATTAGAAGATGAAGGAGCAATTTCATTATTAGTGAAAATAATTAGTAGCAGTGATACCTGGCTCTGATATTGGGAACCTCGAGAAATTTGCCAAGGAGCTCTATGAGCTTATGGAGGATGAATCCTTGTGAAATATCAATATGCAGGCTCCTCTCAAATGATTCAATATTCCCAACTTCTTTGGTAATCAACTTACAAATTGTATCTAGACATCCCCTTACTGTCAAGAATAGACGAGCATCTTCCGATTCAATCATCTTGAATAGCAACTCAAAATACTCAGCAGCACTTTCACCAGCAGCAAGAGTTGCCGGTAACAAACCCATCAGTAGATTTAGCAACCGAAATCTCCTTGATGAGCTTTGAGCGCAAAGTAAACTAATTAGCATACACATCTCAGACCTAATAGACTGGGAGCAAGCACTCAAAACAAGTTCTGTAACCCATGATCCTAGCTCAAATACTGACAAGTCACCTTTGTTTGCTTTACAAGCAGATCGTTTCCACCTTAGTCCATATTTGAGGGCCAGGAAGTCGGTTCGATGCGGACGAGACCTCGGGCCCACACCTTTGACAGGCTGAGACACTTTATATTGCCTTCTGACAAAATCAAGATAAGATGCCCCCTTCTCCCACTCAGAATAACTTAGCAATTGAATATCTTGGGTCTTATGAGAAGCAACCCAATTATTTTCAGTATGTTCTGGCATTAGCTTACTGGAACTGATACCACCACCATGAGATCCAAATATAGTTGAATTATTTTCATCCTTCTGTTGCATAACTGGATTAGATTTGCCAACACCTTGCTCCTTTTCTGCAGTATCAGGTTTTGGAGGAGTACAAGCCAAAGATATAATCCTTAAACAAGGGAGAATTATATGCTCCGATATGGCAGGATGCTTTGCACCTAATTTTATGGAAGAAAATAACAGATGGAAAACAACACGCAATCTAGATTCCCAGAATTCATCAGCCAGGGAGCACACCTCTGAAAGCAATAACAATTCCTCACGAGAGGCAACAGCAATGTCCATGGAGCGATGATGTTCAAGGCAGTACATGACTTTCTTCTGTATCAAACTGTTCAACTCAGATACTGCATTAATATCGCCTTCAGAGAAAGCACAAAGGGCTGCCCTAGCTTGTACACGAGCAGTTTTTGGACCTTGATGAATATTATTTTCAAACAACTCGGACAAGATGCCAGATGCAACAAGTTGTTTCTTAGAGTTTTGATGTTTTGACAGCACCTGGAGGATCTCAAGACACTGTGTGACAAATGTCATTGCACAACCATAGCAGTTATTTGGGGATCTCGAAATCACAAATCTTGATGCAGCCCCAGAGTTATCTGAATGTTTCTGGTGTAAGTAATTCATTAGAACCCGACGGAGACCCTGCAGTGTCTGTACACTTTTACTGACAGAATCGAAAGCAGCTTTGCACTTCTCACCATAGAGGACACCTAGAAGAGCAATTTTGCGGTTTATCTTACATGAAGGACCAGGCAAGGAGACCATCATTTGCTGGACAGAGTCTTTCTGCTGCGAATCCATCTCATTTTCACCAATGCTAGATACAATCTTCAGAAGGGGCTTCTTAAAGCCCAGGAGTTGTTGATATCTCCTATGAGCATTTTCAGATTCAGCTTCTATAGCTGCCAGCCCTTTCTTCATGTCTTCATCATTCTCCATGTTGTCAAATGTAAAACTTGGCTTTGCCATGAAGTTAAACTCAAACCGACCATACTTGCTGTATCCACACTCATTGCATAGAAAAGAATCCAGATTTTCATAATTGATATTACGGCACTGCCTGCATTGATATGCATTTTCATGGCAGTTACTGCAAATTCCATGCTTATCAGTCACAGGTCGACTGCAACGGGGGCATTGCAATGGTTCAAGGGATAAGGCTTGAAGATTCTCATAGAAAGAATCAAGCTCAATCATGAAGTTACAAGCAGTAATCGGAATGGGGAACTCCACTTTGAGCTCACTCTGGTTGAAAGCAAGATGACAACTCTTCGCACGCTTCCATAATGACCAATTATTTTTCAGTTCTGACAAGTCAGCCACAGGTCGATTGTTGTAATACAGGTTCAGGACTTTAACTGACTTGGACTTACGGGCATCGTGAACATTCATAGTCACAGTCTGGATTGTATAACTTCCAGTACACTTCACAATGATGCGGTTGTCAGTGAACTTGGTTTCAGATTTAAGACTTTCCAACTTCATTCTGCTATATGGGACCTCAGGAGAGCTGCAGGCAACACATGGCTCACTCTCAAGATAGTAACCGTCAAATTCCACCAGACCACTCAAGGTGTTGTATATGCGAGAATTTGGGTGATTAGCTATGAGTTCATTTTGTGAATGAAGGGTCTCAAATATACTCCTAATAACATCAGGGGTCAAGCAGTGGTCCACAATTTCAGTCTGTTGTTTTGAACTTTTATCAGGGAACTCACCAAGTAACCAAGTGACAAGTTCAGTATACTCCACAATATTCTGACCATACATTGGCAAGCATTTAACCTTTTGCAGGAGAGCTGCTAACAAAGTTTCCTTAAATGAATGTTTCCCATGATGCCACACTCCATAAAGAACACACTTAGCCTCAGCACGTACAGAACTCGAGTTCCATTCCAGTAAAAAGCAATCAATAAATTGCCTCAAGACATCACCCCCCTTATCGGTGAAGATTTCAACCACCGTTTCCATATCCACAAAAGACTTCTCTAAACCAGTTTCGACTCCATCATCACCCTTCTTCTTCTTCTTTGAATCCAAAGATTGCGTGCCTGCTTTGTTCGAACTAGTACCTGAATCACCAGATTCTGCTTTTTGCAAAGTGTGATTCATATCCTTCCCTAAATAGAATGCTAAATTTAATAATTTAAGAGTCTGAATGACAGACTCCTCACCAAAATAGAAAATCCCATTCATTAGGAAGGGCAAAACATCACTATGTCTCAAGCAATACTTCTGCCAGTTCCGAGGCCGAGCAGCAGCCACTTCAGCAATAGTAGAGATGCACTTAACTATCTTAACACTTCTTTCATACGGAACAGGATTTTGAAATCCACCAGATTTGTTCACATGTTTGTATAGTTTCTTCACTTCAGTTGAGAATTGCCAAGAGTCCCGAACACTATAATAGTGAGTTTTGCTTCCACACAGATGCAGAAAAAGCCTCCTTGCATATCTTCTCACGAATGTTGTATGGGGATTATTTATATAACTGCAGAGGACTTCCTGATATCCATCAAGCTTCAAATCCTTGCCAGAGGATGCCTTATAAACCCTTTCTTTCTCCCCATTTTTTTCATGTTTTTCTGGTCTTACCAAGGTGTACACCAGTCGAAATGCATTCTCCAACAATAGCCTCTGGTAGTCCATAAAAGTATCTGCCCGATGAGCTTTGGCATATGAATCTGAAAAGAATGGAGAAAAATTACCAGCAGGTAGATCTCTTCGGATAGTTAATAAAGCCCCACATCCAGAAGCAACATTTGAACCATGGGCATTTTCAAGACCAGTCGCTGGTGACTTAAAAACATGCACTAGCTGCTGCAGAATATCCATTAGATAATTAACAAAAGCTTGGTTCCTAAGAGAGTTGCAAGCTCGAAGAAGTTGCGATGCAAAGTCATTTTTGTCATGATCCACCAAGGAAGACTTAGAGGCAGCTGAACTGGAGACTTGAGGAACACTTTTATCAGGAGTGTCCGTATTCCCAGTTCCTTTTGAAGTAGCACTATCACTACCAGGCTGATGCCAGTTTCGAAGCATCAATGTGAAAAACATGAAGACTAGGATTGCCACTTCTCCAAAAGAAGAACGTGTTCTGGCTACAAAAGGTTTGTGGAGGTTAATTTCATCCAGAAACCATTTAATTAGTTTCTCCAAATCTAAGGTTTCAGACTTTGAACTGTCAATGAAAGGCCCACCTACAGCAGATGATAATCTGTAGAAAAGTTGCATAACAGGAATAGCTCGAACACCAGAGGTGGTCTCCATCCACCCTTTCAACTGCTCAAGAAGCTCGGACAGAAGCAAGGAATTCACAGCTCGTTTTGAAGCGGAAATTGAGACAGAATCAGTCATTGAAGAAGAGAACTCCATAGATTCACTTGGTTCCAAGACATGAATGGAAGGTGCTGAAGTCTGCATACCAACATCTGTTACATTTGTCACCAAGTTTGAATCACTCAAATCATCTGTAGAGAAGCGGATTTCACTGCCATCTCCTCCAAGAGATTCCACTTCAATTGGAATTGCAGTCATAGGGTGATCTCTAGAATGGGGCGGAGGAAGCCGATCAGCATCTAGAACTTCATAGCATGCCTCACATAAGTCAAAATCAGGACAAACAGTGCAATGCCATCTCCGCCTTAGTATGGGAACGGTAGAACATCCATCACAACAATATTGAACAGATGAGGTTATAGAATCTTCTTCGATCATGACTTGTGAATTTCCACCAGATGTATCAGCCGGCGCAGAGGTTGTTACTACACTTTCTACCACATCATCAGTTACTAACATAGTTTGTTTTGGAAATGGAACCTGGAGCAGTCGTGATGATATGGCCAAACTGAAAAAGAAGCAAAAGTGAGCACCCTAAAATCTTTAAAAATAGACTGATATGCAGCAGCAATTAGCTATAAGATATTCCAAACATTGGAGATGTCTTGTCAATAAATATTTCATTCATCTGAGCAAATACCTGCTTGAAGTTTGAACTGCCTCATTTGGGAAGAAGAGAAGCTTTTTAAATAATACCACTGCAGGTGCCACAGAGCGCCTCCCTGTGTCCTTTCCGTGCAAAGCCAAACATTCAGCATAACTGTAAATTAGCTCCACAGCAGATATCACGATATTGTTCATAGTTTGTGTGTCAGGAAGTTCCAAGTCTAAAATTCCCCACAAAACTTGCATAAGGCCGTCCACCACTTCAGAACCTACATCAACAAAAATGGGTTTAGAAATATTAAAACAGCTCCCCCTACCCTAACTGCACTAAGAAAACTACTTCTACATGCAAAACACAAATCCATTTCCTTTATATGGAAATTCTTAGCATATTTACAAAGTGTTAACAAATTTTACCCTGTATTAACAATTTGTGAACCAAAATACACACACGTAATATACAAGAGCACCAAGAGACAAAAACAATGGTCAGTCAACAAGCATTCAAGCTTCAAAAACATGGTTTTTCCAGTTACATGCAGAGAATGCATTCAATATGCATAAGGCCTCTAGCTAAATAGGGTAGCTTGAGGAAGTGTCCGTATTAATTAAAAAATACACAATCATATACCACATTTATTATAGAGAGCAACTATGCATAAAGTTAATACCATTCATCTCCAAGAAAGAAGCTAGATTGGAGCGACGGTGAAGTGAAATTTTGGACACAGCCCGCATCTGGGCAGTGAACTCTTCAATAAGCCACCTTCCAGTAGCACCACCAATTCCAAGCCTTGAAGAAAGAACAGACGTTGACTTGACCACCCCAAGAAGACGCATGGTGTCCTTGATCTAGAGCAGAGAATCTTGTTAGACACTAATGATACGCTCAAACTAAGTCACGCAATCCAGTATTAGGTTATCAAGATTCCCTTGGGAGTGTACCTGATAGTATGTATCCTTCTTAGGAAACACGGCCTGTAGGACACGGCAAGCAGCAGTCAGCATCAAGGGTTCCCTATCACTCTCAAATATTGCTTCCAACAACTGCTTGCTCTTTAGCTTGCTCAGATCAACTTTTAGTTCCTCTTCTTGTTGTCTGCAGAGAGAGTAAATCCTGGAGAGAAGCTTAAGACCATCAGCCACCACCTGTTCCTGAATAGGAGCAGACTGCATTGACCGACTCTTTTTACCAGATCCTGCAAGCACAGAATTTGCACCAAGAACACGAGCTTCTATATCTAACACAGCATCCATTTTCTCTTTCCAACCAAACTCATCTTTAGCTCGGCCATAAACTTCAAGTGAGTCTATTCTAGGTAGGGCAGTGCCACTGAAGGTTGGGCCAACAGAGATGATGAATTCTTCATCAGCAAGGAGTGATTCAGCTACAGTAAATGGAATGTCATACCAGGACCTCATGCCCTCATCAAGCTTAATCACCCTTTGGAAAATGGTAATCTCAGAAGGTATATGGTTTGCTGATTGATTACCCACATAAACACGAAAGCCGACCATGACAATATCAGGGTTTGAATTGGAAACAGATACCTGAAAAAAAAAGGAATATCAGTTATAATAGTCAGAGATGAATATTTAAGAATTTAACAAAGAGAACTCAATCATATGTAACAGGCTAAACAAGCACCAACAACTCCACGTGATTGATAGTTTTCGAGGATGCTTTAAGAAATAATGTTGGATGACCGCTAAGCTTAACAATGCCAAAATGTCAGTTTAAGTGCAATGTGAACAGTAGTAATATTGCTGTAGAAAAGACTAACTCATTAAATGGCAATTTTACATCATCACAATGATAATATGGAAAATCCAATTTGTGAAAGCCTAGTCTGGCCCGGCCCAAATTATAGGCCTCAAATTTTGTCCAAGCCAAACCAGGCCCACCCATATTTTTTAAAAGTATTTAATAATTTTGTATATTTTCTTTTTAAACACAAACAACTTGACACATTTTAGTATTACATTATAATATTATATGTTCAACTTTCATACCATGTAAATTAATATAAATAAATAAACAAACAAAAGAAAGATAACATGTTACAAAATCGAAAAACGGGCCAGGCTGGGTTGGGCTCAAGCCTTGGATGTTGGATCCATGTCTGGCCCATATATTATCCCGGACTAATTACACAAGCTTATTTTTTGGGCTAAATGTTTTGCTCAAATCCTGCAAAATATCGGGCGGGCCTTTGGGACTATGCAGGTAGTCCGACTCCTGGACAGGAGTATATAAGCAAATATTATGTCACTTGCCAAATCCAAACATAGAAGAACTAATGGCCATAAAAGCTATAGATAGCAAGAACATAAAGCAATACCTTAAATCCTGCAGGACTTGGGCTTTCAAGAAAACCATCCTCTGATGCCAAGCTCTGTTTAGCTCCTTCAGAATCGCCATTCCTGATTGCATCACCACCCAGTTTCACATCTGCTGTAATGCAAACTGTTTTCTCAAAGAAGTCAAGGGGGAATTCTGGCTTTGTGCCAGCATAAGCTTTATTATTAAGGATATTAGAACCCAATTTTTTCACTTTCTCAGCTGTGGCACTAGCAGAAGCGTCCACTCCCATAGGAACATGAGAGTATATTTGAAGGCTCCCATCATCATGTAAAACAAGGCAGTGGACTTTGTCTTTGGATAAGGGCTTATATGCAGTTATCCCCACCAAAGGCGAGGAAGAACTCACAGCATGCCTCAAATTCTGTGCAAATAGCTCATTTGTACCGAAGGATACGGCAATAGCAGAATTTGATTTCACACTTGAGAAGCCACAGAATAATCCACTACCAATCAGTAACTCTTTCCATCGATGCAATCCAGCTGGTCGCAGCTTACCATCTTGTTCCTCCTCATAGACACAAGATATCTCAGTCAATGTAGTGGCATCAGGACTTAACCGGCCTATCAAAGTAGTGCCATCTTGATAGGACAAGAAAAGTAACTTATAAGTACAAGAGAAGTACAGAGATGAGCCCTTTGCATGAATTTCTCTGTCCTGAATATGAATTATTTCTTTCAAAGGTGTAGCCCCCACATGACCCTCCAAAGATAATCCCAGCCTAAATAAGCTCCCACGTTCCGAAAGGACAAGAAGAAACATCCTTCCCTGAGAGGCCACATAAAGTGTTGCATCTACTATTGTGTCATCTGGCAGTGTAAAGTAATGCATAGGACTGATATTGTCTTGAGAGAGATCATATATTTTGACAAACCTGTTAGTAACCACCATTAACTGAACCTGAGAACCAGGTACCCACTCTATCCGTCTGATATAAGCACCTTGCAGGGCAAGTTCAATGGCTAGACGATCAGTCACTTCTCCACGAGGATTCAAAGTAAGAACCTGGCAATCTTCATAGCCAGCCACAGCAAGATAATTCTCTACAACATGATTAAATGCAAGGTGAAGAATTTCAAATCGAACGATGTTCTTGGATAAAGCCTTGAGATTGGCCTTGTCAGCTGTTACAGGTGCAATAGTGGCTTGTCCTATCAACTGCCCAACATCAAAAATAGTAACTTTGTCACCTTCTCCAACAGCGAGTCTTCCTCGAATACTGACGCTGAGCAATGATTTGACAAGAGAACCACTAGCTAAATGCATTTTAAGTTCTTTTCCATTTGAATAATCAGTCTTTATCTTCAGATCCAAGGACCCACTTTTGTATGCCTTCTTCAACTGCAAGAGATCCATACCATAAGAAAGCACTTTGTCTTTACCCAGAATTATTTTCTTATCCTTTGAAAGGTTGGATTCCCTCCTACTTGTTATTGAAGGCAACAATGCAGAGCATAGTTCAAGCACCTGACACTCAACATCAAGTTCTTCAAGCAACATGGAGATCCCATCTTGCAGATCTTTTGGAATAGACAACCTCAGCAAGTTCTCCATATCTGCCCCGACATCCTCATCCACATCTGAATCACTTTCTGGCAGCTGATCTGCATCCTCTGTGAGAGGTAAAAAGGACTGGAAATTGTTGGCACCACAATTAAGGACACTATCACTACCAGTAAATTTTCGAGGCTTCAAGCATTGGCAACTACTGCCCCTAACACCTCCTGCTCCACAGTCGCAGAAAAATCGACTGGAGCGAGAATAAACAACACGGTGACCCCGATGACAAACTTTAGCACAAACAGAGCAGCAGCCTTTTGATACTGTTAGATCACAGGTATAACAAAAATACCAATGTTGCTCCATGAAATTGCTGCCACTTGATGTGAAAGTACAAACTTTAGAAGCAAGAGCCCTTTCACTGTTAGTATCCTCTTCCTCATCCTTATCTATGCTAGCTTCCTCACCATCAGATGTTCCATCATCCTCATCTTCATCTACAGAAGTAGCATCACACTCGAGAACAGCAGATGCCCCATCTCGATTTGCAGAAAGAACCAGAACATCAGAATTCTTCCTGGACCCAACTGGTCTAGAAGCCACAGGGCCTACTGCAACACTACTGACAGATGGAGACTTCCCAGAACACTTTCCTGTTGTATTGCTGGAGTTCCCACATCCACTCAAGAAACATCCAAGAAAGCCAAAGATAAACTTCAGTCCTGGTAGTAAACGCTCATCAACTGCCAGTTTCTGCATCAACATTATGGTCCTCTTTAAAAGCAACTTCATTGAGTTCTCCCCTCTTGCAAGTTGAACAACAAAATGGAAATATGACTTTGCAGTATGAATATCAAATTGCAAAAAAGCGGTCTCAAGTGAGATCAATACAGCTTCAAACAAATGATTGTATAGCTTTGATTGTAATTCAGATTGTGATGATACAAGGCACAAAATAAAACTCATAGTTGATTCTCTAAGAGAAACAGAATTTACTTTTACACTTTTTATCCCATCCATGGCTTCAGCTGTGTAACCCAGTAGCCTCTTCTCCAACCACTTGGACAATAACAGTAAATCCATACTAAGGTATTTAGTCTGTATCCTCAGTTTAAGATTAGGGCATAGCTCTCCAGATAAAAGATCAACAAGGAAGCTAAGCACCTTAATGTTAACTGATTCAGAGTGACAGTTAGTCACTGAGTCAATAAGAATCAATATATCACCGCGCTGTGACCCATGCAGCTCTTTGAGCGGTTCAGACATATCTTCAGCTCCAAGATAAAATTTGAAAACTTTAGATTTCTTAGGATCTTTTCTGAGGGCATCCATGGTATCGATTGTCTTGGTAATTACCCATTCAAGGATACTGGTGTCAGCCAGTTCTCTAGAATGGATATATCTTAGAAATCCCTCCATGCGCTTCAGTAGGAACAGTTCAGTATAATCAGACAGTTCCAATCCAGCATTCAAGTTGAGACAAACATCTTCACATTTTCCATGAAGCCTTCCAAAGATGCGATCTAACTTCACGCTTGTCAATGAATCAAGAATTTGATGTTGTACATCAATCTCCAAGAAAATATTTCCTTTCAACTTGGCTAGTTTCAGTAATCCATCCAAAGTGAATATAATCCCCCTTATATTAAGAACACAAGAAAGTAGGATTCCGCTAGAAGTTCGAACATGAGAAGGAAAACCATGCAACATACATTCCCAAAATACCTTAGCTAAAATGCCAGAAGCTCTCTTCTCAACTGCTCCATCTACCTTCAATAAGATGTCAAGAACAGACTCCAACTGAAAAGAATCCACTCCGCACTTCTTAAGGAGTTCATCCCAGAGAAACTTGTCAAATGTAGATAGCTTGAGAAGCAGCACAGGCGAGAACATAAAGTCATCATGCTGACTGTCACCAAGGGTAGCAAGGAAAGCCTTTTCATAAGCCTGCAAATATCCTTTTAAGAAGGATGTGAACATCCTCAACAACTCTGAAATTTGACCATCTGCAATCAAGCAGGAAATGAAGCCTTCGGCGGAATTGCTATACTCATTATCACCAGGTCTGTTCTCTGTCCAGAATGGACCACCTCCAGGAATGTTGTTCGTTGCACAATATCTTCCGATGCCAACATTAAAAAAAGAGAGTACCAAAGACATCCACATTTCTTTTCTCAAGAAGTCCCATCCTAGATTCTCAAAATTATCCTGCAAATTTGCAGCATGCAGGTGCCTTAGCAACACAACCACAAGATTTTGAAAGTCAGCACCATTGCCAATAACACTACACTGGCCCAAAAGTGAATGGCTGAAGCGAAAGAAATGTTCTATGCTAGATGTTTCCATAGTCTCCAGGTTACTCCACAGTGAAAGCTGATGATCCACCGGAGACTTCATACAGGGCATATCCCAACAAAGCAAGAAAATATACCTTTCAATAATAAGGTCTTCCATAGCTGCAGCTTTTTTACCATTCCACAACCCCAGAAGATACGAGAAGCTTGAACACAGATCATCCCAACTCAATCGTAATGATCCAATGGCAACATCATCAATGCAAAGTGGAGACTGAAGGTATGCAACATCAATCAGTTGGTTAAACAGGCTACTGCTGCTTGGCTCTTCGTCAACCCAAGCCCCTGTCAAATCCTTTGCTGCAACTGATGCCAGGGAGGAAAAATCATCAAAAGAATTTGTTGGCACATGAGAAACAAAACACTGGGTGTCCCTCAACTTTGATCGAAAAGCCAGCAGCAATGATGGTGGACAAGTACGGGGATGTAATATCATGTGACGAAGCACCAATATCAACCTTGAAACTACCAACGCCCAGCAAGAGAGCTGCATGCCATAAGAACCAGCAGATGGAACATCAGTTGTTCGAAGGGCAGAAAATATGAAGTTTGCCATGGTTGCCTTCTCTTCCTCAGGTGATAAATGGAATGCCATGAGAAGAATCTCAATGTGAAATACAGATGGAAGAGTGACCAGAAGTTCCTTCAGATTAGGACAGTCTGAGCAAATAGATTTTGCCTTCTCAACAATAAAAGAAACAAATCCTCTGTATATTTTGGTTCTCAACGGGCTTCCAGATAAGCCCACTTTAGAGAGAAGTGCATGAGCCAGCAAGGTTAAGGTCTGATCATTATAAACAAAGCTACCATCTTCAACATTTAGAATTCGCTCAACTAGGTAATCCTCAAGTGAATCAGACAATGCATGCTGGGTAAGAAGATTGTGCAGAAGTTGAAAAGAAAGTTCTTGGATATGCCCACTCTTCCTATCTTCGTGAGAAACTGCAAAGTTATCTTCAAAATGGCACCCCTGACAGCTAAGTATGTAAAGTAAAATATCAATGTGGTCCGCACTAAGCATTTTGCAACCATCCTCATAAACAGAAGGAAGCCATTCATGAGAGAAGATGCACCCTTTCAGAAAGCTCAACAGTTCCGTAGCAGCTTGCATTGGCATATTGCAATTGCTGGAGCTAAAACTTACAGCAGATGTTTGATCACATACATCTGCAGATCCTAATGTCCGACTACTCTCAGAGAAAAGATTCCCAAAAAGTGCTTCATCATCATGACAAACAGCATTTTCCAATTCCGAGGAGCAATTAGATCTTCCAGAACTGGTAGACCTCTCCATTTTTGGCCTTAATTTTACTCCTTCAGAATGAAGAAAAGAGACAAGATGCATCAGATTGTCCATCCACTTACTTGATGAAGGAAATATCATTCTTGATAGTTCGTCAACAGTGAACCTCTTAAGCAAGTGAATCTTCTGAACACGTAAATGGCACGAAGGAGAATCATTTAATAACTCAACACAACCACCAAGTTCTGTGCTAAGCTCCTTCAAATCAACAACCTCATTTAGTTGGATTCTGAGATCCTGAATGAGCTTCAGGGTATAAATAACAGTTCGAGGGAAGTAGGCTAAAGGAGCCTTTATGTTCGAAGAAGCCTTGTTGTATCTCCATATGGAAGGACCAAGATGTTCCAAAATAGATGCTACTATACAAGCTTGAACATTCTGAAAAATGACACTGTTGCAGAAAATAACTCGAACAAGATGAATAAATTCTTCCACTAGTGACAGTACAAGACTTTCAAAATTACCCTCGGTAGCAGCAATATTATTGACAAATTCAAAGCTGGGTCTAAACAAATTTGGCAAAACATCAGCACATGATGCAACTGCTTCTAACATTGAGGAATTGTATTCTACATATGGCACATCCTTTATAAGGCATCCAAGTGACTTCAAAACCCTCAAGCTGAAGGAAAGTCTCTTGCGGAAATTTGTACCTGCTATCCTTTCATCAAATATATCAGGAAGTTCAACAAGCTCTTTGCACAGTAAAATCAAACACCGAATGCTTTCTGTGTGAGCAACTGCCCAATGCTGAGACAGGAAAATTAGACTATTCAAATTTTGATGGAAAGTAGGAGCCTCAAACCCTGAAGCATGTCTTTCAGGTTGCACACACTCAGAAGCCAAGGCTAATAGAAGTTGATCCACTTGCTTCTCTACCCTTGAGCACTTAATCCCTTCTCGAAATTGTTTAAAGTGCAAACAGAATCAGTAAAAGTGAAGCCACTAAAATAAGAACAGAGAATGAAAGAATCGAAGATACCTTGAAGACCACATTTTATGTTTCCATTCAGCTCAACACCATCCAAATTGCTAGAAACTATTGGCAACAAGTCTACAAGGCTATTTACAGAGGTAGGTTGCAAGAAATCAACTATTTTGTCGGTTCCACCACCCAATATAATCTCCAAAAGTTGTAGCATATTACTCTGGAAATCCAAAGAGATATTAAGCAAATTTACATCAGTGATAATTAGATTGGGGGGGGGGGGGGGGGGGAATAAATACCGCATCAAATATTTAGATCTATTTGGCCATACAAAAAGCAGAAAGCATAAGATCAAAGACAGAAAGGGAAAAAAGGAACAAAACAGCGATCATAAAAAAAATAAGACAAAATAATGTTAGATTTAAATTTGCAGAAACTACAATGAGATGCAAACAGTGCTAAGAAGATTGAACCTCCACTTTATACAACAAACACATAAATGAGCCTTTTCTTTCTAGAGCTGAAAGTTCCAATGCCTTCCTAGATCTCTCAACGCTAAGAGCCATACTCTAGTTAATAAAGATAACCAATATAGACATAAACAACCCAACAAACAGGATAGCTACTCTAGACCACCCACAATCATACGTCAGTTGTTACTAAAAGATGAGCTCTCGGATGAACTAATTGTTGCTTGTTACTTGTCTAAATAGGAATTGAGGTCAGGGTATTATCAAATACCAGAATGAGTATTATGAGCTTTTGGTCTTGCCATTTGGCCTTACCAATGTCCATCTACATTACAGGATCTCATAAATCAGCGATCATAAAAAAACAGCGATCATAAAAAAAATAAGACAAAATAATGTTAGATTTAAATTTGCAGAAACTACAATGAGATGCAAACAGTGCTAAGAAGATTGAACCTCCACTTTATACAACAAACACATAAATGAGCCTTTTCTTTCTAGAGCTGAAAGTTCCAATGTCCATCTACATTACAGGATCTCATAAATCACATTTTTCAGCCATATCTCGGGAATTTTTTATTTGATATTTCAGCATATTACGTTAATTAGTTATCCTACCTGTAGCACTTGCAAAATGTATTTGAAGTGTTTTTATAGAATCAATTGTTAATTTAACCAATTTTTATTTTGGACTTTCAAGTTTAAGATGGAGTACTTGGGTCATACAAAAGGACATGTTGGAAATCCTAGCTGTTATAAAAAAATTGATCACCAGAGTCTGAAATTTCTGTTGGACCAGAAAACAAATGCTCCAACTCTGTGAGTTATTGTGAAGGAACCTAGTACTTTGTTGAAGAAACAAAATTAGAAAGAGAAGTGTTCAGCAAGTTATTGGATTACTCTTGCTGTGGAACAATAGTTTTCCTAAAGATGATAGTGAAATGCCTACCTAACTTGCTCAACAGATTCCCAAAATTCCATCCTTGAGGGAAAGGATGTTCTTAAAGGGAAGGTGCCGATGCAGGATCTTTCTGCAGATGGTAATGAGTTGGTTTGTTTTAGAAGCCTTACAATAAAATAAGTTCCATCAGTCCATGTGGTGGAGTTAGTTGTTAGTATCTGTTGTATCAGGCCGAATTTGTGAATGTATTGGGCAAAACTGGAACGAAAATATGCTTCCCCAATTTTGATATTTTAATTCTCTCTTCTTTATTTACAACATCCCCTTCATCTAGGTCATTCATAACAGCAACCCTCACACAGGACTGGGCAATCAAATTATACAAATTTAACATAATAATTAATAACAAAGTTTCTTTTTTCGTACCTGTAAGCTCAAATCATCACCACTAAAGTCTGATTTCTCCAAAAAAGAAACAGTAAATTCCACTAGCTTCCTTGCCACAGCAACAATTATAGGCTCCAATTGTTCCACTGCTCCAAAAACAAAAAACAAATCTTTCATTTGATCTAATCCTACATTTAGAAAATAAAATAAAACCCGAAATTCCATCCCTTAATAAACAAAATAAGTAAAAGTCGATCATATCAAAAAAACCAATACAACAACAAATAAATCTACATAAAAAAACAAACAAAAATAAAATCGCGAGAAAAATAATGGAAACAGAGGACTATAAGTTTCGGAGATCTTACGGTAAAAAAAAGTAAACTAATCAGTTAATGGGCTAAAAAATTCTAAAAAACTACATATTTATTCAAAACAAATACAAATAAACAGTCTTAAGTATTTTAAAAAAATAGAAGAAACGAACCTGAGAAGGATCGAAAGACGGAGGTAATACAGGAACCTAGAGAAGCGAGGGAGAGGATCTGATTATCGGACCAAGACTTAAAACGGGGATGGGAACCGGGTTCGATCAAGTCAAGTCCGGCTTGAAGAATCAAGTATAGCTGTTGGAGCCCTAGCTTGATCGACTCATCGGAACGAAGCTTCCGAAGAAGATCGAGCGATGAAGACGAGGATGAGAGCTTCTCCTCGGCGAGGAATTGGCAGAGTCGCGTTAAGTGATCCGGCATTTCTTTTCAAGAAAAGAAAGAAAGAAGAAAGAGAGAGAGAGAGAGAGAGAGAGAGAGAGAGATAGTATGGTTTCCTATGGGAGAGGGGTTTATTGAGAGAAGTAAGGAGATGGGATAAATGGAGGGGCCTTTTTTAATTAAATACAAACTATGAGGCGGTGGAGATATAGTTTTACACTTCTTTTACTCTCTTTTTTTCCGGTTTTATTAGAAAACGGACGTCCACTTTTGCTTTTTCATTTTTTTTTGCCTTTATATGTTTTTTTTCTTTTGAGTTGAGGGAAAAAATTTTGGATTAATAGTTTATAAGTCCTACTTTAAAACTCGAACATTTTTGAATTCTTTATTTGAGTCGAATTTATGTAATTCGAGTTGAATTAAATTTTTGTACAAATTTAACCGTAATTATTTATAAATTTATAGTACATATTGATTCTAATATAAATTGTTTTCTATGTTCATATATAATATACATTTATGTTTTTTCATATGTGGTATATATATACATATTATGCGGAATTGAAGGATTCCACTCAAACTTAAAAATCAATCCATTAATTATTAAAAAATCGAGTTATTCTAATTTCTATTTTATAACTCAAACTTTATTTAAATTTTTTTAAGTCGAATCCAATTTTTCGCATCGAGTCGAAAAATTCGATTTTTGCAAGTCGATTTTTGCTCCCCTAAGTTTTCCTATTTGAAACGACAGCGTTTTGAAGTTCTGAAAAGTAAATCTTCACATGAACATCCCATGAGAATTGGATGTTCAGTTGTTCACTGTCCTGTTGTAATTGTTAGTGCTTTGGAGTAATACAGCTTTAACCCACCAAGGCTCAATACGGACCGTAAGATGAATTTCACTTTTCAATAGACAGACAGATCAAGACCGTCCATTTAAGTGTACTACATATTTTTGCTTCGGTTCCAATATATACAAACTCAGTTCATTCTGCTTCTGCAACAAAGTATCATACAATTGCCAAGTTCTGAAGCAAAGAGAAACAAGACACAATGACCAAAGGTTTGTTTGTCAATATTTTGGTGTGTTCTTACAATGTAATGCTATTAGTAACCAATGTGGGATGTTTAACAACATTTTGATTTGGTTTATTCAGGATTACCAGCGCATCTGCTGCATAAGAATCGTTTGCAAGAATATGCTCAGAAATCCGGGCTAGACCTTCCGGTTTACGAAAGCAGCAGCGAAGGGTTCCCTCATGCCCCGAGGTTCCGGGCCACCGTTCGTGTCAATCGAACCACCTACACTTCTCCGCAAACTTTCCCGCACAGGAAACAAGCGGAGCAAAATGTTGCCAAAGTTGCTCTTCAAACCATCAAACAAGCAAGTGCAACCATGGATAAGGAGAAACAACTCCCCTCTTCTGCACTTTATCGGGTACTATAGTGAAACTTGCACAAATTACAATCATTTAACTTGGTTTTGATGAGGATTTTGTTTCTGATTTCTTACCAAGTGAACCCTCTTTGTGTAGGATCCGAAATGTTGCAAATCGATCCTTAATGAGTTTGCTTTTAGGCTGAATCTCACAAGTTCGAAATACACAACCATCCAACAGGATAAGCTGCACCCAGTTTATCTATCTTCGTTGGCTTTCGATGGTAAAACTTATCGTGGCAGAGTTTGCGGAAGCAAGAAAGAAGCAGAACAGTCAGTTGCACGGATCGCCATCGAGTCTCTCCTTGGTACTTACTGAAAGCTAGATTTCAGATTTAGCTCTTTAGCATGATGCATGCATCCTCTGAAAAGTAGCTTTGATTTCATTCTAAACAAAAATGGGGAAAAGAAAAAGGCTCAGATTACATTAAACTTGAAAAAAGAACTATGTTGCAGGATCTGATTCAGGCATTCTTCATCAAATAATCAATTCCAAAAACAAAGCTCATACCGATAAAAACGCGATTAATGGCAATAGCAACATCAGTGAAATCAACACTCAAATGCCAGGTAACATTGTTTGCAACTATGTTGAAGTTATAAAATGTTTGGGGGTTATACACATATTGAACTAATGATTTTCTGATGATTATAGCTGCTGCAAGACAATCAGAACAACCTGTTAACGTTTTGGTAAGTGATTTATCTCTTTAGAAATGCAACAAACTATAATTGTTGGAGATGGTAAAACTATATGCCTATATGGATGAAATAAGCTTCCAGAAATAATGTTAACCACATGTGGAATGAGAGATAATGCTATTAACTTCATTTTTATGTGTAAATAATCTTCTACTGCCATTTGCCAACATACATTCTCAGGGTCCAAGTGCTACTGCTAGTGCTACTAATGATCATAACAAGAAGCGGAAACTGCAGGGCGAGAGTTGGCATCAGAAGCAAATGTGAAGTCGTCGGCAGTAGGTTTGTCTTTCTCCGTTTTGATCGATGTCCTATAATACTTATCTTGAATGTTGCAATGTTGACATTTAGACAGCATATAATGGGCAGCCATGGATGATTGGATATTCCATTTTGTTTTAGTTTATGATAAAATCTCAGATTTCTCAACATTTTCTTATTTGTTTGTGCCATTTGGTTGTAGGCTTCTATAACATGCTCTCTTCTCTGGTCTCAAAGGTGGTTTCAAGAAGATTTAAAACCTTTATGTTACTAAATGACAGACCTTTTATGTAAGTTTCTAGAGAATATGTTGTGCAGTCTGTATCAAGTAGGGAAACTGACTTAAGTTGTTTTCTTATTACCATTTACTGTCATAAGTAAAAGGAAAACATGGAAGAATTTCTTTACATAAACTATTAAATTCAATGGTGGTTCTGAACATATGCAACGAGAGTGATAGTAAAGAGCTTCAAGAAAAAGAAGAAAGTTACAAAATAGTTTAAGTATATAAAAGTAAAATATTAGTTCTAGAATAGTGCTAAAACATACATGAAAGCAAAATAGTATTATACTCCATGGGTTTGAGTCCAATTAAACTTATTTTTTATTCTTGGAGAAAGAAAAATGTGGTCGTACTCAATTTTTGCCGCCATTTTAATTCCAAACTAATGGCCTCTTAAATCTCTTTCATATTAAGGGTTAGAGATGAACATTTGATCGAGTCGAATTGAATCGAGTCAAAAAATTTAAATTAGTCGAGATGACGAGTTCTATTTTATAACTCAAATTTTATTTAAAAAAAATTCAAATCGAGTTTATAAAATTCGAGTTGAGTTGGGTACTAATTGGTTCCAATTTAAAGGACTTTATATAACCATTTACGATATACATATATATATTTATTCATATTTTTCATATGTGATATACATATACTAAACAAAGTTGAGAGACTCGACTCGAACTCGAAACTTATTCATTAATTACTAAAAATTCTGAGTTATTCGAAGTCTCTTTTATAACTTAAACTCTATTTAAAATTTGTTTGAGTTGAGTTTATAAAATTATAATTCGAGTTGAGTTTTTTCACATTAAATTGTTGAAATTTCGATTTTTTTAATCAAATTTTATTCACCCCGTTAAAAGCCCATTTTAAAAATTGTACCTAACCTTAAATCTTTAAACCGTTCATGCTTAAATTGCACAACTGAAATAATTCTTTAATTTTTAAAATATATATTGAATATTAAATTGGTTAATATTTTATTATTTGTGTAGAAATTTGTTGTTCTTGTTTTTTACCTTCAACGCGAATCGGAGTTTAATATTATAAGAAAAATCATGGCATTTAAAAAATGTTCGCTTAAGTGTTCAAGAAGCCCTTACATTAAAAAAAACAATTAAGCTTTTAAAAAAATCCGCACCCAATATCACCTTCAAACTTAAAAAATTAACCAATTCGACCTTTTAACTAATGGATTTCGTCGTCGACCATTACGGTGCTAATGTGATAGTTTATGGTGCTGACATTACAGTTTACGGTGCTGACGTGGCAGTCCACATGTGAATGATAACGTGTCTAGAGGGGCTTAATTGATTTTGTTAGAAAATTCGAGGGCTTAATTGATTTTGTTAGAAAGTTTAAGGGTTTATTTAATCTTTAAGAAAAAATTAAAATTAAAAAATTATTTGAATCAAAATAGAAATATGAAATTTATATGTAGAAATATTATAATACTAAATTATATATAAAAATTACTAGAAAAATACTATCAATGAATTTTAAGAAATGTAAATTACATTTTTTATATAAAAAAAATTTTTCTTTGACCAATGAAATGATGTCATTATAAAAAAATACTTGTATTTTCCTATGATACTACTGCTTGTCTGCTTGGATGCATCGAGCAAGATAAAGTTCATTGTTTAATCAGATGAAAAAAAAAAACTTCTTTAGTAAAGTTAAGCATCATAGAGTACTTGTATGCCACAATAGTGTTTCTTAATTTTTCTTATTTTTTAACTTAAATTCCATGAAAGCTGGTTTAATGAAATAAAAGGTATGTAACTATATTGTTATATGGGTTTGCATCATATGTACTAGAATGTACTTTAGATTTTAAACAACTTAGTAGGTTAGAACATAATTTTAATTTTATTTTATTATTATAATGGTCATATATATTTTTATTTATAGAAATTTTAATATTTATTTTTAGAATTTTTTAACAATATTTTATTTTTATATATTTTTTGCTTAAAGATTAAATAAGCCCTCAAACTTTATAAAAAAATCAATTAAGCCCTCGAACTTTAAAGAAAGTCAATTAAGCCCTTCTTTCACGTCATCATTTTTTAAACGTGAACCGTCATGTCAACACTGTAAACCGCCACATCATCATCGTCACGGTCAACGACGGATTCCGTCAATCAAAGGGTCTGATTGGTTAGTTTTTTGAGTTTGAGGGTGATATTGAATGCGAAAAAACTTTAAGGGCTTAATTGATTGTTTTTTAAAAGTTCAGGTACATAAGGTCAAACTCAAATATTTTTAAAATTTTTTTATTTTTGGATGGAGGTAATAAATGGGTAAGATTCCTTATCTCTCTCTTTTTTCTTGTGATCACATTTTCTATTGTTAATCTCAACTATCCATTTACCTACATCTAATGATCCAAAAAAATGCAAAACGGACGTCACATACCACTACACACCACTAACACAATACATACATGGACCTTAACAATTCGACATAGATCTAATCTATTTTATCGAAAAATATGATGAAGATATTTGCTTTGTCCATCAAACCCGCTTTTTATAAAGAAAAAAGAAAAAGAAAAAAATACACACGTAATTTTCGATAACTTATTGCTCTCTCTTCCCAAAATTCTCTATTTAATTTTTGTTAATTTATTGACTTAGTGTGAAATAGAAATATGCCCGTCTCGTCGTAATAATGAGTGAATCACTTGTTCAGATTCAACATATCGATCGTTTTAAACTAAAAGAAATTTTTTTGGTGGAATAGTCATCTTATGTATAATATCTTCGCTCTCAATAATTACATACAAGTCCATATAACATAAAAAGCATGATGCTTGTAACGTGTGCGTGTAGGATAAAGTGATGAACCAAATTCTCATTGAATTTATTCTTCCATTAAAAAGGGCTCGTACATGTTCTGCAATATCCCTGTAAATAGTAATACTCCGCTAGTATGAAAAGTTCTTAATGTTAGTTGAGTTCCCAGTTCTCCAATGGATTGCCCTGCAATAATACCTACATCTTCCCCTAATTCAACCAGGTCAACATGAGTGAGGCTCCGACCATAACATAATCGATAAATGCAAGATGTAATCAATATTTTAAAACACATGTCGCACACTGTTGCACAGCACTAACACAATACATCGTCGCACACCATCGGTTCTCCAATGGTTTTGATTTTTTCCTTGCATTAACGAGTAACTAACACATATATAAAATTTTGGGTTTAATATTACTAAATTGTGCTTGGCCCAATGGTAAGTATATTCAACATGTATTAGAGGTCTCCTTGGTTTAAATCCCCACAGTAGCAATTGCTTGGTTTAGATTTTTCTTCCTCCAATCAGGTGACACGTCTCACCCCCTGATTGGAGGAGAAAAATAAATTAATTGTATTAAATAAAAATTAATAAAATGCTCCAATAAGATGGTGACACACGTCACCACTGTTGGTAATGCTTCAAGTATTACTAAAGTTATATCCACATTGGTTGGGAAAATAGCTAGTGAAGGCTATTTATACCCATGCTTCCTCCCTCCCTTGTTGAGTGGGAAAGAACAAGGGAAGTCCTCGCGCGCCGCCATCCGGCCGGCTCGGGCTCGGGTTTGGTTTCGGGTTCGGGTAACACATTTCTTCGACACGTAGATTCAGTGCAGTTTAATTCGAATTTATTCGAATATAAACAGCATGTTCTAGTGTTGAATTTAGATTGTTTTCTCAGTCAGATTCATGTGTTCATAGAGCTGTTACTAAGTTAAATATTGCTGTTATACAGATTTAATTTTGTAATTATTTAGACAGTGAAATGTCTATTATGAACATAATGTTCAGCCAATAAATAGAGGTGCTACATTCACCATTTGTATTATCAAACACATTGTAAACACTTCCAAATTCTCTCTGTTTCCTCCATTGTTCAAGCATCATTCGAGTAGTACCACTGTTGTTCACTCCGGAGTCGAGTGTACGGTTCTTGGAGCATCCGTGTGCACCTTAGGGGACATTCTGCCTGTGAAGCGACTACACTGTTCGGGGCAGTTTTGTTTCTAAGGTAGTGGCCAACATACCACGACACGGTTCACAATTTCATTCATGTTTTTGTTTTTTATTTCTAGTTAGTGCTAACAGCCAATTTTGCAGTTCTATTTTACCAACAATTTAGAAACAAAACTCATCTCCGATTCTACAAAATGGCTTCCTCATCCGCACTACTAAGCAAGCTCATTCGCGACCTTTCCAAGCTTGATGCATTGGATGGTAGCAACTATCGAAGATGGTCCCAGCGCATCTTAATTTTCTTTGAGCAATTGGACCTTGACTATGTGCTGCTCAACGAACCACTAGTTGCTCCCCCTACCGTTGTTGTTCCTGCCAATAACCAAGGGCAGATTGATGCTTCCGCCGATGCTCTTGCTACTGCCACATTTTCCAAGTATGAGAAGAACAACAAGACAGTCAGTGGCCATCTCCTAAGTCACATGTCCAACAAATTATTTGACATGTACCTTAAGAAGAGGAGTGCAAAGGTGATATGGGATTCTTTGGACACAAAATATGACACCGATGACGCGGGGATCAAAAAGTACGTCATGGGCTAGTGGTTGAAGTTCCAGATGACCGACAATAAGCCCATTATGGACCAAGTTCATGACTACGAGAATCTTGTCTCGGACATCATAGCGGAAGGCATGCAAATGTGTGAGGTTCTGCAAGCAAATGTCCTTATCGAGAAGTTGCCAAAGTCCTGGTCCGATTATCGCAACTCCCTCAAGCACAAAAAAAGGGACATACCACTTCAGGAGCTGATTGGTCACATGAAAATCGAAGAGTCCAACTGTTTGAAAGATAATGTTACTAACAACTTTAGTCACTTATCTTTTAAATCTAATTTAGTTGAGTCTAGTGGTGCTTTAGGGTCCAAAAAGCCCTTTAAGAAAGGTTCCCAGAGCAAAAAGCCCAAACCACAAAAGACTACCAACTTCAAGAAACCGGTCAAGACCAAGCTAGACGTGAAAACCATGAAGTGCTACGTGTGTGGGCAAGCTGGTCACAAGGCGTACCAATGTCAGCACCGTTTGGACCGCCAGAACGAGACTAGACCACGCATGCATGTGGCGGAGGACATGGATGATGATGTCATAGTTGCGGTGGTTTCGGAGGTCAACCTTGTATAGAAGAACACCGAGTGGGTCATGGACACTGGAGCTTCTCGACATTTCTGCGCAAAGAAAAAGTTCTTCACCGAGTTCGAGGATGTGAAAATTGGTGAACGTGTGTACATAGGAAACTCCAGCAGCTCTCAAGTGATGAGCAAAGGCAAGGTTTTACTCAAGCTAACTTCCGGTAAAACTTTGGCCCTTAACAATGTCCTATATGTGCCTGCTCTGCGTAGAAATTTGATCAGTGGTGGCCTCTTAAATAAGGCAGACATTAAGTTAGTTTTTGAGGAAGATAAACTTGTACTTTCTTGAAATGGTGATTATGTCGGGAAAGATTTTTTAAGCGAAGGTTTATTTGTCATAGAAACTCAACTTAATGAAAATAATAAAGCTACCACTTCTGCTTATATTGTTGAGTCTGTTGATATGTGGCATGCTAGATTAGGACACGTAAATATTCAATCCCTAAAGAAAATGATGAATATGAATATTTTGCCTAAAATAGACATAACAAACTATAATAAATGTGAAGTTTGTGTAGAAGCCAAGCAAGCAAAACCTACCTTTAAAAATGTTTCTAAAAGAAAGACTGAACTGTTAGAACTTATTCATATTGATCTAGCAGACTTTAGAAACACTGAAAGTAAAGGAGGAAAATACTACTACATAACTTTTGTAGATGACTTCTCAAGGTATACAAAAGTTTATCTCCTAAGAACTAAAGATGAAACTGAAAATTTCTTTCTTATTTATAAGGCAGAAGTTGAAAATCAGTTAGATAGGAGAATAAAACGTGTTAGGTCTGATAGAGGTGGTGAATATGGATCTAATTTTCTAAAAAAGGTTTGTGAGACGAATGGCATAACACATGAAACTTCAGCCCCTTATTTTCCTCAACAGAACAGTATAGCCGAGAGGAAAAACAGAACTTTAAAAGAGATGATGAACTCATTCTTGATAAGTTCTAGGTTGTCCGACAACATGTGGGGGGAAGCCATTCTATCGGCTAATCATATTTTGAACTGAGTACCTCATAAGAAAATTGATTCTACCTCATACGAATTATGGAAAGGGTATGCCCCAAATTTACAATACCTGAAAGTGTGGGGGTGTCTGGCCAAAGTGGGGTTGCCAGACTTTAAGAAGTCCACCATTGGACCTAAGATCATTGATGCAGTGTTTATAGGCTATGCTTCTAATAGTGCCGCATATAGATTCATGACTTTACAAGACTCTTCTATTTGTGAATCTAGGGATGTTGTTTTCTTTGAAGAAATCTTTCCTCTCAAGAAACCTAGATTAAGTGTTGAAACACAAATAGAAAACTTGTCATCCACTTCTTCTAGTGTGCTTGCTAGGTCTTCTCAAGAGGTTGAATTTGAGCCTAGAAGAAGTAAGAGACAAAGAGTTGAAACCTCTTTTGGACCAGACTTCATAACTTCCTTTATTTCTGAGATAAATGATTTAGACACTCTTTCTGATCCTATAGCTCAAGCTTATTTGTTAGATGGGGATCCTAAAACTTACGAAGAAGTTATACGATCTATTGATGCTAGTTTCTGGAAAAGCGCTATAGAAGATGAACTAGAATCAATAATGTCTAATCATACTTGGGAATTAGTTGACTTGCCTAGAGGATTTAAAACCAACAACAGTAAATGGGTCTTTCGAAAGAAACTTAGACCAGATGGTTCTATCCAAAGGTATAAGGCAAGGCTAGTAGTCAAAGGGTTCACTCAAAGATTTGGTCAAGGCTTCTTTGACACTTATTCTCTCGTCACTAAAATCTTAACGATCCGTGTATTGTTTGCACTAGCCTCCATTCACAAGTTGCAAGTACATCAAATGGGTGTAAAGACTGCATTTTTAATGGGGATCTAGATGAGGAGATTTATATGGAGCAACCTCTTGGCTTCGAGGCGCCTGGTATGGAAGGCAAAGTTTGTAGACTTAAAAAGTCACTTTATGGCCTAAAGCAAGCTCCTAAACAGTGGTATGAGAAATTTCATAAAACTATTCTTAGTTTTGGTTTTGTTGTGAATGGTTCGGATGCATGCATGTATTCGATGACGTTTGGTACTGATTGTGTCATCATAAGCATGTATGTTGACGACATGTTGATTTTCAGTACTAACATTGAGTCCATTAACAAAACAAAAAGTTTCTTGTCCACTAAGTTTGAGATGACTCACTTGGGATAAGTCGATGTAATCTTAGGAGTCAAAGTAATCAAATCTGAAAATGGATTTTCTTTAAGTCAGACACACTATATCGAGAAAGTGTTAAAGAAATTTGACAGTTTTGATGTCGTCCCTGTTCGAACTCCTTATGACTCTAGCATACATCTCTTTAAGAATAAAAGAAGTAGCGTTTCTCAAACGAAACATGCCAAAATAATTGGCAGTCTGATGTTCTTAATGAACTATAGTCGGCCAGACATTGCCTATGCTGTAAGCAAACTTAGTAGATATACTCATAACCCTAGTGGTAAGCATTGGGTTGCTCTTAGACGCTTACTTAAGTACCTTAAGGGTACTATGGACTGAAGACTTGAGTTTGTTGGCTTTCCTGCTACATTAGAAGGATATTGTGACGCCAACTGGGTCTCTAATAGTGATGAAGTAAGCTCTACGAGTGGGTATGTATTTACTTTGGGAGGAGCATCAATTTCTTGGAAGTCTTCAAAACAGACTTGTATTGCTTGCTCTACTATGGAGTTGGAGTTTATAGCTCTTGACTTAGCTAGGCAAGAAGGTGAGTGGCTAAGGAGTTTGTTAGCCGATATTCCGTTATGGGGAAGTCTGACTCCTCATGTTTCCTTGTTGTGTTATTCACAAGCTGCGATTTGTGTTGCCAAGAGTCAAGTTTACAATGGTAAAAAGAGACACATTCGCATAAGACGTGAATTTGTTAGACACTTAATAAGGAATAGAGTACTCTCTTTAGAGTATGTGAAGTCGGAAAGAAACCTAGCAGATCCGCTTACCAAAGGGTTAAGTCGGAAGTTGGTCCTAGATTCGTTGAGGGGGATGGGTTTAAAGCCCATTGGTTGAGGAATTCATGGTGGATACCCAACTTAGTTATCTAAGTTCAATGTGGTCAAACGAAACCATGGGAAGACTCATAGTGTACATTTCTCACTGCCTATCCCTATGACGAATGATGTACATGTCCAGGTTGAGTACTATTACTCTTAATAAATTCATAGCCCAGGTTTTGGGTGGTCTTTGTGAGAAAGACTTGATGAATTTACCGAATCATGGTTGAATACTTATTCTTAATAAGTTCATAACACAAGTCTGAATGTGTTGTCCTATTGAGAAGGACAAGATGAACTTACCGCCAGAAAAGGTTGAGTTTCAAGAAACTCTTAATGAATTCAAAGTTGTAATGATCCTATTGAGAAGGACATTTTGAATTCACCGATAATGAGGTTGAATATTTATTCTTAATGATTTCTTATCCCAAGACTGGGTGGTTCATTTTAAATGAACTTGAAGAAATCACCATATGTCTATAAGAGGTTGAGCCATTACAAATGGTTCTTAATTATTTCATAGCCCGATTTTAGGGTGGTTTATATCGAGATAAACTTGATGAAATAACATATGTAAGTGAGAAGAATTAGCCACCTTCTGTGAAAAAGTTGGGCCGTTTTTCTAATACACTTACTAGAATCCTGAGGTAAGATGGCCAAATATACACTTGTGTATATATATCTTACACATCGAGAACTTCGGTAGATGAAGGAGTTAGTTGTGTGTTATGAGTTTACCCCTATCTTAGAAAGTTCAAGACTAGTTTCACTTATCTAAGAGAAGGAGCACTCATCATCACTATGTACTAGCTCAAGATACGTTCACTAGTGCTTAAGCAACTAATTCCGCTATTGCTCGTCTGAGGAGGTCTGTGTTTGAGATACAGATGAATTCTTTCGCATTAGTGGGGGAATGTTGGTAATGCTTCAAGTATTACTAAAGCTATATCCCACATTGGTTGGGAAAATAGCTAGTGAAGGGTATTTATACACATGCTTCCTCCCTCCCTTGTTGAGTGGGAAAGAACAAGGGAAGTCCTCGCGCGCCGCCGTCCGGCCGGCTCGGGCTCGGGTAACACTGTCTTTTGATTCAGTACAGAATTAAAATGTTGTTATTGAGAAGCTGTTACAACAAGTTAAATACTGTTGTTATACAGATTTAATTCTGTAATTATTTGGACAGTGAAATGTCTATTATGGACATAATGTTCAGCCTATAAATAGAGGTGCTACATTCACCATTTGTATTATCAAACACATTGTAAACACTTCCAAAATCTCTTTGTTTCCTCCATTGTTCGAGCATCATTCGAGTAGTACCATCGTTGTTCACTCCGGAGTCGAGTGAACGGTTCTTAGAGCGTCCGTGTGCACCTCGGGGGACATTCTGTCTGTGAAGCGACTACCTGTTCGGGACAGTTTTGTTTCTAAGGCAGTGGCCAACATACCACAACACGATTCACAATTTCATTCCTGTTTTTGTTTTTTATTTCCAGTCAGTGCTAACAGCCGATTTTGTAGTTCTATTTTACCAACAACCACCTAATTAAATAATTAGTTTATTTTATTAAATTAAAATTAGGACTAAATTAATATATTGTGTAAATAACGGGACCAAATGTGTGATTATGCCAATTTTATTTAATAGCCACGTTAGTTTTTCCGTTTTTTTAACGGTTGTGGCCTGATTGAAACCAATTAAATATTTTAGTGGTATATTTACTAAAATTGAAAGTATAATAGTCATATCGACATTAACCTTATAATTAGGTGGTCATTTGTGTAGTTTTTTTTTTTTTTGACATTTAAAAGAGAACCATGCATATATTAGTCGAAAATAGCATCATCGAGTACAACCACATTAATACATTCATGGTATTCGAAGTAAAAGTATTGGATGTTAACTTATGAGCAGCATAATTGGATGTTCTAGGAATGTATGTTAACTTATAATTAGCTAGTATGACAGTGGCTATAATCCTGCTGTAAAACTATAGCATTGCTTTTGAAAAGTTTTTTTAAGTAATGCTAGAAAGAGATTTAAAAAAAAATAATTTTTAAAAATTAAGTGTAAAATTTAACTGTTTAGTATTACTGGTAAAATGTACTTTTAAAAATATAAAATATCTATTTTAGATATTACATTCATATTAATATGATGAAGAATATAATTAACTTGTCAAATTAATTTTTTTTTGAATTGAAAGGGAAACGCACCTACAACACGCCTCATTAAAAAAACTCCCTAAGCCTAATGGAAGAAAAAGAGTACGTGAAGTAGGGCGAGAAGAACAAAAGTAACAAAGCGCAATCCGGTCCTAATCAGGGAACCAAACAACGGCCTGGGATACAACCCAAACAACAAACAAAAAACAAATAATGGAAATAAACACAACCACTGCTACAGCAAGGTAGCATCAACCACAAGCAATGCGCCAACACCACACGCCATACGCAGCCCAGCAGCAAGCCATTGGCAAACATGCCACCTAAGCCTCAATCTTGCACTGGCTAATCAGCAGCGAAAACCAGCACAGAACCATCTTCGAACCATGTATGAATCAGCCAATACCCTCCAAATTACCATGTGCCAAGGCCTCCTTACGCAGCATATCACGGACAGACAAGGGAGGCTCCAACTTGTCAAATTAATTTGAATATGCATTCGTGTTTTTAAAAATAAATTTTATGCTTTCTTTTTTTAAAATAAAAATAATAAGCTAACATGTTTACAAGGTTAAATTGGAATTTTATTCAAACCATTATATGTGCTTGTGATTTTTGCTGGGAAGAGCGATGTTTTTACAAGGTTAAATTTGGATTTTCATTTCCAACCGAACTTTTCCACAATAAAAGCTAAAAAAATTGGCTTTTCCGTTTGGGTGAGAAATCTCGTTTCAAACGGCTCTTTAAGGTGAACTTTTACCTGTTCAGCAATGATTATTGGGTGAAAACGAGCGTTTACACCTCCAACAGCAATCCTGAACGCAGCCTTGTTGATTAAGTTAGCCGTATCGCTCTCAGTTTAGTCCCTTATTGGTATGAACAATATTTAATTCATCAGTTTAGTATATATTTTTTTCTCAATTTCATACATTAATTTTTTTATCGTCAACGAATTTACACATTTTCATCACAGACGCTGACGTGTATTACTGAGACAACTTATATTTTGATACATGACATTTATTTTAATTTAAAAAAATCCATTTACTTAAAGGTTAATAATAAGATTAGTTCTTAATATTTTATTAATTTTTAATTTAACCCTTTAAATTTAATTTTTATGAAAAATCAGATATTTATTTTACACATTATTAAAAATAATGGACCAATCAATAATTGACATGTGTCACCATATTAAAAAAGAAATTTCTTTAATGTATTTTTATTTTACATTACACCCTTCATAGCAATTATTGCCCCCAAGTGGAAACGAAATTCTCCAACTCACATCATTTAGAATACCATGAAACTCGCATCGATAATTTGCTTTTGTCAAATTTCAACAAATTCATCAAAAAAACCAAACCAATCTAAGATTACAGGCGGTGGCTAGGATTTTGAGAGAGAAAAAAAGGGAGGTTTTCTTTATCTCGGTTACTCCTCATTTAGGGGAAAATCTAATGGTTTAGGTATTTCTCATTCAGTGTTAAATTCAAAGTGAAACCATAATCAAAATCTTGAAATTGAAAAAAAACATTTAAAGGGGTCGGCGGCTCACCCTCAAGCGACGACCGTGGTCGTGACTGTGGCCGCGATGTGTTCGACATAAATAGTGGGAAAACCTTCCCTTTTCGAGCGAAACAGGAGCAACAAACAATGGCTGCGACAAGAACCGCCTCTTATGGCTGAAGCCGACGTCGGATGAAGGCTGCAAGTAGCGACTGTGTTGTGAAAAGGAAGGAGATGAAGAGATAAAAAAAAGTATTTTTGAAAAATAAAAGGGTAAACTACTGTAATGATCACTTACGTTTTGTCAATGTACATTTTTTGTCACTAATTTTTTTACCGTTTCGGTCATTTACGTTTTTCGTTGTTTAAACTTCTGGTCACTTAAACGTTTGGTTCTGTTACCCTGATGACATGCACGTTAGTGAAAAAGATTTATATTTAATTTAACTCCTAAAGTATTAAAAGTTATTTTTTCACCCAAAAACAAAACCTTAATCCCTTTTCGGCCACCCACCGTCCGTCCGATCTAGCCTCTGACAAACTCACACTCGACTTTTCCACCTTAGTGCGACCACTTTAAATAAAATTTTGTTTCAGATTTATCAAGATGCATATGTGTGCTCTGAAACCATATGAACACCATCACCTTTCACTTATGGCTGCTCCAATCAATAGAATTGCAGACAAAACCTGAAAATTCTTTCACTTCTAAATTCTTTTCGAATCAATACCTCTAAAAAGCATCACCAACTTTTATTTGTTCTTTTTTTGACAAAAACTTTTGCTTTTAGTTTTGATTTTGGGATAGTTCAACAACATGTTGAACAATTAGTATAGAAAAAAAGGGATGAGCATTAAAATCATAAAAAAAAAAAACTTAAGATAATAAATGGGAATGTATCAGTCACCACTAATTCCAAACTTGAAATAGAAGACATCTTTTAATCATATAATGTTAATTAAAATTATATTAATTGGAGCAAAAGTGAAAGGACTTTTAAGTTTTATCTGCAGTTTTTTTCATTGGAGCATTCATAAGTAAAAGGTGATGGTATTTATATAGTTTTGGAGTACGCCTATACCTCTTTAGACTTAATAAATTTGGAATAAAAAATTTGTTTAAGGTGGTCGCACGAAAGTGGGGAAGTTAGGTCAGAGCTGTTTTTGAGATTTTAGTGGCCTAGGGGCAAATCTAAAAGTTGGGCCCCTAATAACAAGTAATAAAAAAATAATTCAAAGAGTATAAAAAATAAATTAATTTATTTGTAAATTATTTTTTTACTACGCTCAATAATTATCAAATAAAAAATATCAAAAACTTTTATTAAATACCGAACAAGTTACACAAAACAACTTCTACGAGCATTTCTAGATGCAAAATCATTAATAATAGTGTCTACATCAATATGATCTAACATATTTTTCTCAATACATAAAATGACTAGATCATTCAACCTTTCTTGTGACATTGACGATCTCAAATAAGTTTTCAACAATTTTAACTTCGAAAAACTTCGTTCGCCAGATGCAACTGTCACCGGCATAGTTAAGAGGATTCGATAAGCTATTGAAATATTTGGATAACAATCCCCACCTTTGACAAACTTGAGAATTTCCAATGCTGACATTAACTCATTTGGCAAAGTCACCTGCAACACTTTTAATTCTGAAAAAAGATCATCTGCATCAATATCAGACAAATCATTATGAGAAAAAGTAGTCTTAAAGTTTGTGCAAGATTTTTTTAGTTCATCATTATCTAAAGATTTTAACCTTCTGGAATCAAATAAAAATTTAAAAATATTGTCAAATAACTCTAATTATTCAAATCTATTTTTCAAAGAAGTTATAGCCAAATCAACAACCACAAGAAAATAATTTACTTTAAAAGATTCCTCGGGTGATTGTACTCCTTCTCCATTAGCATTTTCGTCAAATTATCTTCTCCTAAACACATGACGTTTTATTGGAAATGTTGGCTCTATATTCATATCAAATGCAAGACTTTTGACAATGTTCATGCAAGACTCAAACCCTTCACTTCTATATTTCTCAAAGAATGATGTTACACTTTTTACTTCATTAATTGTAATTCTAATGCACATAGATTTAGATTGCAATTTCTTACTCACCTCGTTAATAGTAAATAAAATATCATACCAAATTACTATGCTAAGTAAGAACTCAAAACTTGCAAGAGAATTAGCTAGACTTTTCGCTTCACTTTTTGTCTTGGCATCTTCGCCACTAGAATTATACAATGCCAACAAAGCTAATTTTATTTGAGGTGCTTGAAATCTAATAGCTTTAACACTTCTAATTCGACTTTCCCATCGAGTATTACACAAAGATTTCACTGTAAAATCTTTAACATTATCAACTAAAATCTTCCATTTTTAGGTAGAACTTGCAAATAATGTGTATATGCGTTGCACAATTCTAAAAAAAAGAAATAGCTTTCACACAAGAATGTGTCATATCCGATATAATGAGATTAAGACTATGACAAGCACATGGCATATATAAAGCCCTTGGATTTATTTTAAGTAACCTCTTTTGAACCCCTTGATGTTTTCCTTTCATATTTGAACCATTGTCATAACCTTGACCCCTAATATCATTAACTTCTAAATCAAGTGACTTGCATACACCTAATAAATCATTAAAAAGGCCAAATCCGGAAGTATCATTTACTTTTAAAAATTCTAAAAAAATCATCTATTTTTATTTCGTTACTTGACACATTAACGCATCGTACTATCAAACTCATTTGTTCTTGATGGCTCACATCCAGGGTACAATCAAGAATAATAGAAAAATATTTTGTCTCTTTAATAATTTTTATTATGGAAGTTCTAACACCATGAGCCAAAAGAGAAATCAACTCATTTTGGATTGTAGGCCCAAGATAGTGGTAATAAATTTTTTGATTTTGGATACGTCTAACACGATCTTGCATTATTAAATCAAATTCAGCTATCATTTCAATTAAACCTAAAAAATTACCATTACTATCTTCGTAAAGTTTCCCACTACATCCATGAAAAGCTAAATTATTTTTGGCAAGACATTTCACAACGGATATAATTCTTATTAAAACTTGTCTCCAACGTTCTTTTTCTTTTGAAATTCCTTCTTGCAAATCTTTATCAATGCCTTTATTCTTTTCTAATCTTATTCTTGTTTCATTCCAAGTATTCATATTAGTCATATGCTCAACATTATTTTTCATGTTGTTTAAGTCTCTCGCTCAAATGCTTCCAATCATCAATTCCATCATTTGCTAAAATACTTTTGTTATTTTGAGAACTGAACAATTTACAACAAAAAAAATATATTTTATTCACATGTATAGAGTAAACTAATCATTTTTATTAAAAGTTTCTTCATTGCTTAATTTTCTAGAATAATATGAGTACGAGAAATGTCTAGAAAGACTATCCTTAGGAAATGTGAGATTCAATTCTCTAATGGGCCCTTTTTCAATCAAAATGTCTCTAGATTTAGTATCAAGAACACCCCAATTTTTAGGATCATAGATATCGAAAGGAGAAATTATATGTTCATCAAGATCAACATTTGACTCATCAAGTACATTATTATGCTCATTATTCAAATTAATAATATCATTATTATTCAAATTAGCATTATCGACATTGAGGCAATTATCATCACTCAAATTTTCATCATTCAAATTTTCATTAGAGTGTTCAATAGTATCTTCATTTATGCCCAACACATTACCGTCTAAAGGTTCATCTACTTGTTTTGGAAAATTTTTATCTAAAGCTCCCTTTTGTGATTCTACCAATTCTTGTGTTCGTTTTTTTTCTTTTTTCACCACCGGAAGCATGCTTTTTCGTTAACATTATACTATAAAAAATTATAAAAAGAAAGTATAGAATGATAGCACATGATTCTTTGTCGTTGAAGCTATGTCTCAAACTTGGTTATAGCATATCAACAGTAAAATCTCATAAACCACAATCTCTTTGAATAAAAGAGTTCTTGCCTTCTTGAAATATCGAATCAAAAATTATAAATACCAAGTTTAAAATAAATTGTGAGGAAATAACATAAGAAAGAGAGAAAATTGGTGAGAAATTGATATATGAAGAGTAAAAAAAATGTAAATGAAAATATCATTTATAGGTGTATATAAATTCTTTTTGTTCTTAATTTAAAATTTTAAAAATTAAAATATTATTAAATTCTTAATTATGGCCCTATAAGACACTCCTATGTAGACTAAATATCACCATTTTTAAGTTTTAACGGCCATTTTAACGTTCCTTTTTAATTTTCAACGTCCCTTTTTTTTATTTAGAATATAATAATAAAAAAATTAAACTTAAAAGAAAATGAATTGAAGATACAATTTGGTGGGGCCCGACTTTAGTACAATTTCTTAGGGGTAATAATTACCTTTTTTACGGGTTATAATTGTTTTTTTATCCAAACAAGTTATAATTTATTAACGGTAAAAAAATACATAAAAGGGTTTGTGTACAACCCCATCACTTCATCGTGTGTCCTACTAATTTTAGTACAATTTTTTTTTACAGATTCAATTTTTTAATGACTGGTGGGACCTGCCGCCCTGGGGCCCTGGGCCGTCGCCCCTGTTGCCCAGGCCCAAGGACGGCTCTGAGTTAGGTGTGAGTTCACCAAAGTGTAAGTCGGACGGAGGATGGGTGGCCAGAGGTTGGTGGTTAGAAAGGTGTTAAAGATTTTTCTTTTGGGGTGAAAAAATAAAATTTTTAAAAATTCAGGGGTTATATTAAAAATAACCTTTTTTATTAACGTGGACATCATCAGAGTAACGGAAACAAATGTTCGAGTGACCAGAAGTTTACACAACGAAAACGTAAGTGACCAAAATGGTCGAATTTAAAAATCAGTGATCAAAAGTGTACATTGACTAAATATTAGTGACCATTGTAGTGGTTTACCCCAAATAAAAATTAAATGAATAAATTTTTAATTGAAATGAGTAAAAATCTAGAAGAAAATAAATTATATTTTTAATATTTTTAACATGTGTTAGTGGACCATTTGTGTTAAATATAAATAAAAATAAAAAATTATGGGTGAAATTGAAAAATTGTGAACGGTTGAAGACTAGTCATGTTATTATACCTTAACCAAATAAATTTTTCTATTTTTAAGATAAATTTCACATGTCAAATTTTGAGTGAATTTAGGGGTCCATATCAGCTTTAGTAACAGAAAAGTATAAAACTGTTGACAGAAGAAAAATTTGTGTATGAAACTGTAAACGAAAAATGTAAATGTATTATACTAAAAAATTAAATATAGTTCATATATAAATGGAGTATTTAACCCTTATTATTTAACGGGTTCAAAATATAATTTTATCAATATTTAAAATTAAAACTTTCAAACATGGATGAAACTTAAAAACTTTAAACCTCAATATCTTAGCCAATAAAGAGCCGTCTTCTCATTCCATGTGTACATGACATCGAAACCCGGTAACTGAGTCCTTTTCAAACTAAAAGGTCACTTCCAAACTATTGTCTTTGTCATAAAAAAAGCTTCAATAAAAAATAGGTACCGAAAATATATTTTTTGAATTTTAAGTGTTTAATTTTTATAAAAAAAATGTGTTTAAAGATTCAACCGTTATAATTTTAGGTGTTTAAAGTTTACACAATTATAATTTTAGGTGACTGGCCGTTAAAGGGTGTTAAAAAATTGTTAACCAATCAATGTTTGGCACATGACACTAATTTTATTTTATTTTTAAATTTATTTTAAAGAAAAACACCAAAAAATTTCAATATATCATAAAATTCTGAAATTTTGCAAAACAGTCCCCAAGTCCCTAAAATTACCCAAATAGAAACCCATAAATCGCCGCCGCTTCCGCCGCCGATCGCCGCCACTGACCGCACCCTTTTGGTCGCCAGACCAAGTCGGTTATTTCCCCCCAACACGGCCTCGCTGGAAATGGCGAATGACGTGCGATAAAACGTCGAACGTGAAATCTACGTTCGGCTGGCACGTTATTCGCCGTTTCCGGCAACGCCGTGTTGAGGAAAATAGCTGCCTTGGACTGGCGACCAAAGAGGTGTGGTCTGTGGCAGCGATCGGCAACAGAAGCGGCGGCGATATGAAAGTTTTGATTTGGGTAATTGTAGGAATTTGGGACTGTTTTGTAAAATTTTCAAAATTTCAGGATTTTATGAAAAAATTATTTTTTGGTGTTTTTCTTTAAAAAAAATTAGTGCCACATGTCAAACATTGATTGGTTAAAAATTTTAACACCCTTTAACTATCATACACCTAAAATTGCAATCGTTGAAATTTTAGGCTCATATTTTTTACAAAAAAAAATACTTAGACACCTAAAATTAAAAAAAAAAAATTGAACACCTATTTTTCATTTAAACCTAAAAAATGGTAGTCATAATCTGATCGAAGACACACACACACACACACATATATATATATATAACTGCCCTAAAGGCTTTAAAAAATAGGTAAAGTTAATAAATAGTTACAAAACTATTTTAAAATATTTATTTAGTTATATAAAAAAAATACCAAATGGACATTAAACTTTAGATTTTATCACAAATTGGGCACTTAGCTGTTAGATGCCATTAAAAGTCTAACTACGAGCTGATTAGACAATTAAGTAATATATTAGTTGTTATAAAATGGTCATTGAACTTTGTAAATGTTACTGAATGGTCATTGAACTATTTAACTACTACAAAACAGTTGGCGATTACATGTTATGTTGCAAGTTTTTTTCCCTATTGATTTCAAGACTTTATTTTTAAAAACGTTTCAAATAAAAAAATAAAATTAATTCAGATTTTTTTTTCAAAAATCTTTTAAATGAAATGTCGTTTCCGGAAAAACGTTTCAAATGAAAAAAATTAAAAAAAATCTTCAAAAAATGCTTTGTTGTGACAATTAAGTACTCCAATAACTATTTTATAACAATTAAACAATTCAATGCACATTTTGTAACAATTAAAAAGTTCAATGTCATTTTGTAACAATCAAATAGTGAATTTATCATCTTGTAACAATTAAATAGTTTAATGATCATTCTGTAATATTTTCAAAGTTCAATGACCATTTTGTAACAACTAATATATTACTTTGATCACCTCGCCAATCCGTCATTAAGCTCTTAACGACATCTAACAACTCAATGTTCATTTTGTAACAAAATTCAAAGTTTAATGTCTACTTTGTAATGTTTGAAAGTTTGACCAGAATGAATATTTTAAGATAATTTAGTGATTATTTGTGAACTTCACTCTAAAAGATTTTATTTTATATTTTTTAATATAAAAGTCTGACCCGATCCTTAAATCGAACCACATTTACAGTTAAAATATCTTCTTGTGTTTTGCATGCTGCCATGAAAAAGAAAAATAGTTATATCATCTATCGGTTAGAATTCGTCACCAATACCATATTTCATCTCTATGTAAACTTGATTCAGAGCATAAAAAATACATTAAAAATAAATTAATAGAACAGTGTGCTTAGTAAAACATTTGGAGGATATAATAGAAAATAAAGGTGGGTAAAACAATAAATATTTAAAATATTATATTTTATCATTTCTTAAATATTATATTTATGTTTTAACCTATAAAAGGTATAACAATAAAAGTAATAAATGGATAAAGAGATGGGCTCCGAAAACTTAGGAAACCCTAGGATCGATGGAAGTAACCCTAGCCTTGGGATATCGGGATCAACGGTGGGGAGGCCACCGGATCCAGTGACTCCGACACAGCAGGCTGTGGCGTCGGTGGAATCCGATAGTAACCGGCGGTCGGGCGTGGATAATGGCTCCGAGATAGCGCGAGATGGTGAGATTTCTGGAGATATGGTTGAGGATGGAGTGGTTGGCACTACTGAGGGTGACACGCTGATGCATGTGGAGGCGCCGACCGCGAGTGAGGGACAAGGGCAGGAAGGGACGACGCCGGTGGTTGCTGCTGCCGTGAAACCATCCTTTAGGGACATGGTAGTTGGTGATACGGAGGCGCGATTGGAGATGGATGTTTTGGATGTGGAAGTGTTGTCGGAAGATGTTCGTATCAACCTAGAGGGCCCTTTGCCGAAGATCGATTTTTCGGATAGAGTCCATAATTCAATTGATGAGAAGTTGGCGAACTCCCTTGTGGTACGATTATTAAGGAAAGAGATAGGGTACAAGGCGCTACTGAATACGATCCAGGCGCTCTGGAATCCCTCCGGGAAGGTATCGTTGATTGATTTGGACAATGGATATTTCCTAGCGCGATTTGAGAAACCTTTGGATTACGAGAAGGTGTTATCCGGGGGGCCTTGGGTGGTGTATGGATGCTATCTGACTGTTCAGCCATGGTCGCGGAGTTTTTCTACGGCAGAGGAATACCCTCGGAGTATTGTGGTTTGGGCGCGGCTTCCTGGTCTTCCGTATAGATACTACACAAGAAGCATGTTTCGGCAAATCGCAAGTGTGGTTGGAAATGTTGTAAAGATTGATTATAATACGTTGGAAGGCAAACAAGGGCGTTTTGCAAGATTTGCGGTTGTGGTGGATCTTGACAAGCCTTTCATCTCTGGAGTGGTAATTGATGGTCACCGTCAAAACATTGAATATGAGGGATTACCATTGATTTGTTATGGGTGTGGGAAGTATGGTCATGCTAAGGAGTCGTGCCCCAAAGATCGGAAGGAACAAGTGCCGGCGCTGGAGACTCCGGGAGGGGAAGTGAGGGAAGACGAGGTATATGGCCCATGGATGCAAGTCAATAATAGGCGAAGGCGAGTGGAAAAATCGGGTTCGGCTCACCCCTTGCCGATACAAAGAGATCGTACGCCCAAGGGTGCGGGTGGGTCGCGATTTGCGGCTCTTGATGGAGAGGGTGACCATGGGACTGAAGCACTGGGATCGGGTGAGAGGGATGATCGTCCTATTGAAGGGCTGGGGAATGATGTCTCCGCGCGGGAATTGAAGGGGAAGGCACCGATGGATGGTGGGAGTGGAATGATGAAGGGTAGTGGCCGTCGAAAAGAGGGGGCGAGGTTGTTGTGGAGAAGGGTAGGAGTGACGCTGGTTGTGTTGCTGGACCAAGCGCGGGGGTGATGATGGAGAAGGAGGGTGACGTTGTGTGTGAGGGTGCTATTGGAATGGACCAAGATGTGGCTGTGGCTCCGTCGCAGGTTGTTGTGGTAGAATCATCATCTCTTGATGCCAACAACCACAAGGTGGTTCGGGTGGTGGATGCGGAAGAGCGGGGGGTTTTGAGTGAGCGTAATGGCAGGTTGCCGAAAGCCGGTTTGAAGAAAACTACACCTAAAGCTAATTATAAGAATCCATTGGCAGCCAAGAGTGGTGGCGCCAAGGGACTTAAACCTAAGAAGCGCGATGAGAAGGGTCCATCCAAGCCGGTTTTGGCGGAATGGATTAATAATATGTCCGGGGAACTTAATGCCATAGCGGGTAGCTCGAGTGGGGGTGTCCGTGACTCGAAGGGATCAGTTCCGATGGGTGGGCGCAAAGTTGTTTGGCGCGAGAATATGTCTTTTGAGGGGGTTCCTTCGGTTCCTCAGTAGTCCTATTGGGTACGTTTCGCCTCTTTGTTATTTTGTTTAATGGTTAAGTCTATATTTTGGAATGCGCAAGGGGTGTTGGACTCCGAGTTTTTGCGTTATTTTAGACTAATGGTGAAGGTTCAAAAGCCTGATATTGTTGCTGTGGTGGAGCCGCGCATTAGTGGGGTTAAGGCGGATAAGTTTATACGTTTGTCGGGTTTTGATTCTTCGTATCGAGTAGAAGCGACTGGTTTTTCAGGTGGTATTTGGGTGCTTTGGAAGCCTACGATTCGGTTCGATGTGCTGGCTGTGTCGTCGCAGTTTGTTCATGGATGGGTTTTCGATGTCCTTGAGAAGAAATCTGTAGCTATGACTTTTGTTTATGCAAGTCCTAACAGTAGCAAGCGTGTGGCGCTTTGGAACTATTTAAAAGCGCTTGATCCTGGGAGTAGCATTGGATGGGCAATTGGTGGTGATTTTAATGCGATTGCTTGCACTTCGGAGAGGCGGGGGGGATCGCAAAAACGAGATGGCGTCTGTGGTAAATTTAGCGATTTTTTATTTGACTCTGGTTCGCTTGATATGGGTTTTCAGGGACCTTGGTTCACATGGGAGAGAGGGGATTTGATGCAGCGATTAGATCAGTGTATTTGCAATGATGTGTGGTATGAGGTTTATCCGGGGTCTGAGGTTTATCATCTACCGATGTTGTGTTCTGACCATAGGCCTATTTTGCTTGACACGGGAACCGCCTTTGCAGTAGGTATAACGAGGCCTTATCGCTATTTAGCCGCTTGGAATGAGCATCCAGATTTCCAACGGCTTGTTCAGGAAAGTTGGGATCCGGACAGGCTCATCTATGATAATACCCTGAATTTCCAGCAGAAGAGTGGGGAGTGGAACAGAGTGGTGTTTGGTCACATAGGGAGGCGAAAATCTCTACTCCTGGCACGAATTAGAGGTATCGAGAAGGCACAGGCTAGGCATTGTTCATAATTTCTTATTGATCTAGAGGTGGAGTTGAAGCGTGAACTTGCGGTTGTGTTAGCGGAGGAAGAGAGCCTGTGGCACCAAAAGTCGCGAAGTAAGTGGTTGGTGGGAGGTGACCGAAACACTAAGTACTTCCATAGGAGTACTATGGTCCGTCGTCGACGGAATATGGTCCGAACCTTGATGATGGAGGATGGCCGATGGTGTTACGATACGCGCGAGTTGACGACGCATGCTATAGGGTACTTCAAAGAGCTTTTTACCGCGGGAGTGCAGGATTGTACAGTGAGCATGCCTTATGGGAAGTTTTATACTTTTGATGCCGCATCAATGCGGAGATTGATAGGTGAGGTGACGAAGGAGGAAGTTTGGAAGGTGGTTTTTGAGATGGATCCTCTTAAAGCGTCGGGAATTGATGGAGTGCATGCAGATTTTTACCAACGACATTGGGATGTGGTAGGTGACTCGGTCTTTACTTTTGTTAAAGAGTTGTTTGTCGGAGCGCCACTTGAGGAAAGGATAAACCAAACATTGATTGTGCTCATTCCCAAAATTGATGTGCCGGAACGAATTAGTCATTTTAGGCCTATCAGTCTGTGTACGGTTCTGTACAAAATTGTCACCAAGACCATTGTCAATCGGCTGAAGGAGTTCCTACCTCAGTCGATTTCGTGGAACCATGTTAGCTTTGTTCCGGGGCGGAATATAACTGATAATGTTATTCTGGCTCAGGAAATCGTTCATTCGGTGTCTCATAAAAAAGGAAAGAAGGGTTATATGGCGATAAAGGTCGACTTAGAGAAAGCCTATGACAGACTTGAGTGGCATTTTATTGAGGAAACATTATGTGAGATTGGTGTGCCACCTCGGTTGATTGGTTTGATCATGCAATGTGTGAGTTCGGTTTCCTCCCGGATTCTTTGGAATGGGGACGTCACTGAGTCGTTTAGACCATCCAGGGGTATACGACAAGGAGACCCTCTCTCCCCCTATCTTTTCGTGTTATGTATGGAACGGCTAGCACATCGTATTGAGGATTGCATTAGAGATGGAAGTTGGAAGCCTATTCGGTTATCGCGTGATGGTCCAGGTATTTCCCATTTGTTCTTTGCGGATGACCTTGTTGTCTTTGCCGAAGCGTTATCGGATCAATTAGCTCTTATTAAAGGTGTGTTGGATGATTTTTGCTTGTGCTCGGGCCATCGTGTTAGCGTTGCTAAAACGCAGATTTATTTCTCTAAAAACTGCTTGGCGGATATCCGTGATTTGGTCGGTGCTACGCTTGGCTTTGAGGTGGTGGATGATTTGGGGAAGTATCTAGGGGTTCCCTTGCTCCATAGTAGAGTGACAAAGTCTACTTACGCGTATGTTTTGGCAAATATGCGTAGGCGGTTGTCCGGTTGGGTCGCGAAGTCCTTATCGTTAGCCGGGAGGGTGACGTTGGCAAAATCAGTGCTTCAAGCCATTCCGTCGTATGTTATGCAAGCGACATGGCTGCCTAAAGGCTTGTACAAAGAGATGGAAAAATTGATTCGCCGTTTTGTGTGGGGAGGTTCGGAAGAGAAGCGGGGAGTGTCGTTAATCGGTTGGGAAGTCATGCAACAACCCATGGAGGATGGTGGTATGGGTATGAAAGATCTTGGGCGACAAAATGAAGCGTTCTTGATGAAGGTTGGGTTTGAACTTGTGACGAACTCGGATAAACTTTGGGTACGGGTGCTTAGGGGCAAATATGGGTGGCATGGAGGTGTGTCGGCTAATATTACTCGAGGGAGTTGCTCTCGGTTATGGAGGGGGCTGAGTCGCATATGGGAGGAGATTATGAGGTGCGTTTGTTGGAATGTACGCGATGGGGAATCTACGGACCTTTGGTACGATGTGTGGATTGGTAACGAGGGGCCGTTGTGCGCGCATTACATGTTGCCGGGTAATCCACCACCAACTAAGGTGGCTGCGATGGTCGCGGACGATGGCTCTTGGAAGTGGGAGGTGCTTAGCCAGTTGCTGCCTTTGTCGATAGTGCAGCTCTTTGCTGCGATCCCTCCTTCGCGACCGTGGTTTGGAGGGGACTGCCCTGGGTACAGGTGGACGGAAACCAAAATTTGCACGGTTCGATCGGCCTATTATGTGCTTGCCGCGCGACAGGAGGGGGCGAACCAACAAGTATGGAAGTTGCTCTGGGGTTTGAACATCCCGATCCGGGTGAAAACATTTTTGTGGCTGGTTTTGCGGAAGGGTTTGTTAACCAACATGGAACGGCAACGACGACATATGTGTGCAGATGGATCATGCGCAATTTGCTGCATGGGACAGGAGGACGTCAACCATGCTTTCCGAAGATGTTCGTTTGCGCGACAGGTTTGGCGCCAAGTGGTGTCGGTGCTGCACATTGACGGATTTGAGGCGATGGAGTTTGATGAGTGGCTTGGCTACAACTTACGAAATGAGGGGAAGTTTTCGGATGGGCAGTCGGCTTGGGTGAAAAAGTTCGCTGTGATTTGTTGGCAACTTTGGAAGCTCCGGTGCAATATGGTGATGAACGAAGGCTATGTGGAAACTAGGCCGTTTGTGCCGTTGTGTATCGACTTGGCGACTGAATTTAGTAGGGCGAGTGCGAGTAGTATCACCGGCGTAAGGCGCATTAAACGTGAGATGCGATGGCGTTGTCCTTCCGAGGGCTGGGTCAAAGCGAACGCGGATGGGGCCGTTTATGGTAGCCTCGGAAGCGCAATGATTGGGGGTGTGGTGCGAGACGCTAATGGCCAATGGATGTTTGGTTTTTCGCGCAAGGTTGGGAGATGTTCGGTCTTGCGAGCGGAGCTATGGACGGTTTACGATCTGTTATCTCATGTATGGAGACTTGGGTATCAGAATGTGATTGTAGAAACGGATAGCCTGGAGGTGGCCAGCATGTTTCGAAATGAGTCTTCGGCATTGCGCGGTGATGCGTTGGTGGATCTAATTGTTGGTTTGCTTTGTCGGGATTGGGAGGTTGTTGTCCAACATGTGGGACGAGAGGGGAACCGGGTAGCGGACTGCTTGTCGCGGCTGTTGAAGGGCGATGATCGGCATGAAGTATGGCTGCCGGAGCCACCGCAGGCGGTGCGGGATCTGCTGGTTGCAGACCGAAGGTGCTGACCTTTGGCGTTTTCTTCTGTATTTGCAAAAAAAAAAGTAATAAATGTCCACTCTATTTACTCTTATAATAATATTTGTTTGAAATACCTTTCATTTATATGGGTGTAATTTCCATTATATGAGACACCCTTTTAATTTAGTTTTTTTAATGTAAATATTCATACACTTAATCTTATTTAAAGGACTTAATCTTTCATCCCACTAAATTAATTCATAATTACAAATATACATATATTTCTACTTTTTTCGCATTTCCATCCTTCAAATATTTTTCATTCTTTCATTCTTTTCCCACTCAAACAAGACTTAAGTTACATCCCATGAAAAAAAGAAAGGCTAAAAGGGTACTTTTGCCCTTGAATTCGACCTAAAAATACAATTTCGCCCCTCGCTGAAAAGTGCACTCAATGTGGCCATCCAGTCCATGAAATCAATCAAATTGACCCTTTGACCGGCGTTGACCGTTACGGTAATGACGTGGCAGTTAACAGTGACGACGTGGCAATCCATGATGCTGACGTGGTGGTCAACAATGCTGGCGTGACAGTACACGTGGGATGATGATGTGGCAGGAGGGGTTGAATTAATTATTTTAACCGAATTCAAGGGCATAATTGATTTTAATTAAAAGTTCAATAACTTATTTAATATTTAAGTTGAAAAATAAGAATTTATGAAATTATTAAAATATTAAAACTAGATAAATAATTTTATTAAGTGAGGATAATTTTAAAAAACAAAGTGAAGACTTCCACATAAGATCAAAATATTCTTCAATTTATTTTATAAAAATCCATAAAGTTAATAAAAATAAACAAAATATTCTAAAAAGTTACTAAAAATAAAAATTATATAAAAATTAAAATATATTATAAATTTTTAAAAAATGATAAAATTTAATGTAAAAACTTAATAATTTTTTTTATAAAGTGTTAAAAAATTAAACATTTTTATAGAAAAAAAAATTGACTTCGTCACTTTGAGTATTACTATTCGTTAAAAATATTTTAGTGAAATCAACATTGTACTAGAGTAACAATAGAATTCAATTTTCCCCTCTTTTTAATCAAATTGATGCTCATTAATATTTGATGTAGAGAAATGAAAGAGAATTTTGGCTTTATTAATACTTTAATACAAGGATGTCTCAACTGAAAATATGTTCAAGGAACATTAGTACGCGTAGCATAACGAGAAACAATTAAAAGATTCTCCAATGGTTTATAAATATTTTTTTATTTTTTTATATTTATAACTTTAATGTTTTTACTTATATTTAATTCATTATGGTGTTTTATATTTTTTAATATTTTATGAATATTTAAATATTAATAGTTTTATTTTTTAGCTTAAAGATTAAATAAGTTATTGAACTATTAATTACGCCCCTAAACTCGTGGAAAAATCAATTATGCCCTCGAATTCAGTTAAAATAATCAATTTAGCCCATCATGCCATGTCATCATCCCACATGTACTGTCACATCAGCATCGTTGACCACCACGTCAGCATCATGGACTACCACGTCATCACTGTTAACTACCACGTCAGTACCGTAACGGTCAACGTCGGTCAAAGGGTCAATTTGATCGATTTCATAGACTGAAGGGCCACATTAAATACACTTTTCGACGAGAGACGAAATTATATTTTTGGATCGAATTCAAGGACAAAAATACCCCTTTAGTCAAAAAGAAAATATTAGGGGTAAAACAAAATACAGCCAACCAGTTAAGTGTGAGGTTCCAAAAAGCAGCAAATGTAAACAGTTGAGTTGAGTTGTCAAACATGAATGATAATCAACAAAAATAGACTCGGAAATTTAATTACTGAGAATCTCGTGTTGGGTCATTCAAGTTATAAGTTAGGATGAATGTCGCTCGTTCGTCGAGCACCATTAACGACGAGCATTGATGAGCACCGATAATTTAATTTATGAAGATTTAAAATTTAAAATACTCATCGCATAATTATAATTCTAAAAAAAATTAAAATCGTAATTTAATTAAAATACATCTTGTTATTTTTTAATTTTATATTAAATATTCTTTAATAAAAAAATCTATCCCCAAATCAAACAACACTAATTAATTTTCTTTGAAATTAATCCCTTTGTCGCCGTAGCTGCCCCCTGCCGCCGACCATATTCGCCCAGCTCCGTCGCTGGTCGTCTACCGCCGTAGTTGATATCTACCGTCGTTCCCCTTTTACAAGTAGGTAATTTATCCCCAATCCCCCATTCGAAATTTAATTTAAACTTGATTCGATTTTGGTGTTTTTCCTTCAATTGCCGCCGTCACCGGCCACTCCTCGGCACCCCCTTTCCATTCGGCCACCCAATTCCATGATCCCCTAAACCTATATCCCAAAAATTGCATCCCATAACCCCTTAATTTTCAACCCTAACCATAATTTAAACCATATTTTTAAAAATTTGAGTACCTAATTTCAAAATCGAGTATCCTAACACCCATATTATGACCCCAATTACATTTTTAATACCCCAATTTGTCTGTTAAAACCCTAATTCCCATGGTCGATTCGAAATGCCCCAATCGCAACCTGTCACGCGTACTGGTACGGTAGTTTTAGTATACCGGTACGCGAGTTTAACTGTACCGGTACTGTATGTGCACCGATACAAATTTAGGTCACTGAATTTTTTTAAGAAGTATCTGTACCGGTACCGCAATACGCTTGCACGACCGTACCGGTACGGTTGCTTTTTTGTGCACTTTATTGCTTTAAGTTTGATCTAATTGCTTAAGTTGTTATTTATGAAAAAAGTTTTATTTATGATTATATATTAAATGGTTTTTATTAAATATATACATTTTAATATATAATAATGAATTAAGATATTTAATAAAAAATTAAAACTATTAATTAAATTAAAAAATTGATTCAATATTATATATATATAAATGAAATTATTAAACTAGATGTGAGGAAAAGAATGTATTCAATTTAATCTAAAAAAATAAAAACCATAAATTTAATTTTATTTTAAATCTTGGTTTAACTATATTTTAAATATATTTAAAATATTTATTTTTTTTTATTAAAAGAATTAAATTAATTTAGTGGTTTGTAAATTGTTACACATCCCAAGTGACCTAGATTTGAATCAACTCTTAATCATTTTTACTTCTTTTTCTATAATAATTACTGTATTATAAGATATAAATTGTTTTGTGTAATGATAATGGCATGAATTTTTTTCCTTGGAGGTCCCAGGTTCAAACCACACCAAGCACACTCATTATTTCTTTAATTTTCTTTTAACCAGGTGGTGACACTTGGAGAAAAATAAATATATTAAATAAAAATTAAAATAAATTGTCCAATCGGGTGATGACACGTGTTGTCATACGATTGTCAAATTAATATTATATGTAAATAACAGGGATTAAATGTATAATTTTACAAATTTCCGTTAACTAGCACGTCACCCACCTGTTAGCTTTTTAACGGTGGTAGTCAAAATAAGTTAATTTAATAAATTTGATGGTTTTATTGACGAGATCGATAGTTCAGTGGTCAAAATAGGTACACCCTAATAGTTCAATGGTCACTGATATAATTTACCTTAAATTATATCAGATACAACTAAATTTTAAGTTTAATATTAACTATATTATTGAATTAAAAATCATATTAATTTAACAGTGAATTTTAATTTAGAGTTTAGTTATACTACTTGGACTATTAAAAGGGTTTAAAGTAGATGACGTGGACTGATTTTAAAAACACAATAATTGAAGTTTAAATTAAAGTTTATTGTTAACTTTTTTAATTCTAGACTCACACTAAAATAATAATAATTATTTTAATAATGAGTTTTAATTTAAAGTTCCCGTTATACTACTCAACTATTAAAATGTTCTAAAATTAATAATGTGGAAATATTTTAATAACACAATAGTATAATTGAAAGCTCAATTGAGACTAAACTCAAAGTCGAGCATATCTGAGGTAGATTAGTCTCCTAATTATTAGAAATGATAAATACACGAGGGAAAAAAAAAGAAAGAAAACGACAAGAACATTAAAAAGGTATTATTGGAGAATTATGCATGGAGGAATACTAGTATTGCATTTGGATCAAGGAGAAGATTTCGCTGGGGGGACGCCAGGGAAGGGAGGAATAGGAGGGAAAGGAAACGGTGGTGGGAGCGGAAATGGGAATTCCGGTGATGGTGTCGACGGCGGCGATAATGGTGGAGTTAGTCCAGGAACTGGCGGCAAAGGGGGTGTAAGCGGTGCTGGAGGAGGCTGAAGTGGGTTTGGAACAAGTGGAGCCGACGGCGGCTGAAGGGGATTCGGTGGCTGAAACGGGTTTGGAGGAAGAACAATGGGCGGCGGCAGAAACTGGTTTGGATGAACCGATGAGGGTAATTTGTTTAGGGGTTGTTTGAAGCCATCAACACTGGGTTTCTGGTTACACAAGAAGGGTTGTTTGAATGGCTTGAAGGTGAAAAAGCCAGCTGAGAAAATATGAGTCCCTTGCTTCCTTGACTTGAAATGGAGAGGTGAAGACGAAGCTGCAGATGAAGCCACCGCACAATATGGTTCGCTGCTTTTAATCAGCTTCACCCAACACCCCCGGATTTTCTTAACGTGTTTGCTCACTGAAAATGGCAAATGAACTCTGAACTCGCCATTTTTGTTGGTTTTCACTTGTTGACGAAAGCTTGGCCTTGAACTCTTACCATACCTGCATTCCACTGCAACAGTTGCACCTACAGAAAAAAATATATATGTATCAATTGAGAAGAAACTTAGGGTCGGGGAATTTAAAGGTATAATATGGAGTAATAATTAAATGTGAAAACCTGAAATGAAATGGGTGGCCCTTGGGAAATCCTGGTGGAAACACGTGTCACAGTAGACAGTTCCTACAACAACCGCAGGTTCATGGCTACCCTCTGAGCCTGAGGAACCATTAAAAATGAAGAAAGTGAGCAGCAAGGTTAAGAGAAACCCAGACATGTTTCAACTCTGTTTTTCTTTATGAAAAAACTTTGAACAAGGGATATGATGTTTATAAAAAAGACTTTTTTTATCAATATTTTGTTAAGGCTGTCCTACTTTACGTGATTCATGCAAAGAACCAACCAACTGCATAAGTTGAAGCCGCCAATACAGATACAGATGGGTTTATTAAAAGCTCAAAAGAGGGGAGGTGAATTGTACGAATGAAGTGAAAGCTTTGGATTAGCTTAAACAGCGTGTTGATTTTGTTCCTTTGTTGGCGCAGGTTCACGAGACATTTTGGAGTGGCCACAAAATAAGTACACGCGTCACCTCACTGGTCACTGCCATTGGTGTCAACTTGAAAGTGATGAATTGTCTTACTTCTTTGTGTTGTTTGCTTGTAGCTTCTTTAACATGCACTCTTTTCTGGTCTCAAAGGTGGTTTCAAGAAGATTAAAAAATTTTATGTTGCTAAATGACAGACCTTTTATATGTATGTTTCTAAAGGATATGTTGTGCAATCTGCTCCAAGTTGGAAAATTGACTTAAACTATTTTCTTATTACCATTTAGTGTGATAAGTAAAAGGAAAAACATGCAAAAAAATGGGGTGTTTTTATGATCATGATTTTATTTTCATAAACTATTAAATTCAATGACGGTTCCAAGCATAATGTATGTTTTTAGATAATCTAGATAATTTTCAAGAAGGAGATATTCATTTAGTTTTACTTATGATTGAACTGGAGATAAAAGAAAGGAAAATACTTTGATGCACAAGCTTGTGTAAACTTTAGTTTACACAAGCCCTTTAATTTTAGGGTTTAGGGTTTAGGGTTTTAGGTTAGAGTTTAGGGGTTTAGTATGTAGGGTATATAATTTAAGGTTTATGGGTAGAATTTAGAGTTTAGGATTTAGGGCTTAGGTTTTAGGTTGCTAGGGTTTGTGATTTAGATTTTAAATTTTATAAAAGGAATGTGTAAAAAAAATTTACACAGCTTGTGCATCAAAATAAAACCCTAAAAGAAATATTTTTATTTTATATATTTGTTGATGTCAAAATGAGGAGACACCAAATATGGAGGTGGAGAGAAAGAACATGATGGTTGATGGTGATTCAAGCAGTTCAACCAATATAAATTTGGAGCGGAGAGTCGCAGCCAATACAACTGTTAGAGAAGATGAGAGGAGAAAGAGACATGTACAACCTTCTTAATTCAGTCTTGCCCAGAAGTATCATGTATATTTTCAAACCTAGTCTCGTTCATGAAGGGCATAAGTATTTATAGATCCTTTAATATTGTAGGTGATTAGATTGTGTCGGGCTCTATGACAACTTATGGATGGGTTGACAGAGTTAAGCTTAACTTTTAAGTATTAGGCTTTGCATGTTGGTCACATGAATATCGTGCAGTAGTGCATGACGGTGCCTTTTCACAAGGTGACCTTATAGCTCTGATTATGCTAATCTCTTGAAGAGCTGTTGTTGTGGACCATCTTTAAAATCTGTCAAATATGAAGGTTTCGTATAGTATTTTCATAATTGTGCGTAGGCGGAAAATTTGAGTATAACAATATTACATTTAAAAATTAGATAACTAAAAAGTACCCTTAATTTTTAAAAATAGATAAAGTTCACAAATTACCACTAAACTATTCTAAATGTTTATTTTAGTCACTAAACTTTTAAAAGTTACAAAAATAGACATTAAACTTTGGATTTTATTACAAATTGGGCCCTGAGCCGTTAGATGCAATTAACAGTCTAACGACGAGCTGATTGGACAACTAAGTACTATATTAGTTGTAACAAAATGATCATTGAACTTTATAAATGTTATAGAATGATCATTGAACTATTTAATTATTACAAAATAGTAAACTTGCTATTTAATTATTACAAAATGGTCATTGAACTATTTAATTACTACAAAACGGTTGGTTATTACATGTTATGTTGCAAGTTTTTTGGCTATTGATTTCAAGACTTTATTTTCATAAACGTTTCAAATGAGAAATGAACTAAGAGCTTCTTGTTTTCAGAAATCTTTTAAAAGAAATGTTGTTTCAAAAAAAAATCAAATGAAAGAAACTAAAGGGTTTTTTCGCCAATATATGTTTTTGAAAAAAAAACCTTTCATTCTTCATTTGAAACATTTTTGAGAAAAAATTCTCTTATCAACAACAACATAAATTTATAGTATAACTTGTAATAACCAACTATTTTGTAACAATTAAATAGTTCAATGACTATTTTTGTAACAGTTAAATAGCTCAATGAACATTTTGTAACAATGAAAAAGTTTAATATTCATTTTGTAACAATTAAATACTTCAATTATCGTTTTGTAACAGTTAAATAGTTAATTCATCATTCTTTAACAATTAAGTAATTTAGTGATCATTTTGTAACATTTACAAAGTTCAGTGGCCATTTTTGTAAAAACTAAAATATTACTTTAGTTTCCTAGTCAACATGTTGTCAAGCTATTAACGACATCTAACAACTCAGTATCCATTTTGTAACATAATTCAAAGTTTAATGCCTATTTTATAACTTTTGAATGTTCAGTGACCAAAATAAACATTTTAAGATAATTTATTGACCATTTATGAACTTGACCCTATAAAAAATATATGAACATGTTTGGTAAATAGAGGTTTGAGCTAATATTAGAGATTTGACCGGTTAAATTCATTAATTTGGATGTTTGGTAAATAGTGGATTTAAATAGCAGATTTGGGTGAAACCTCTAATTTTGGAAAAAAAAATGCTAATATGAGCCTTTTGAAATTAGAGGTTTTTAAATAAGAGTTATAAAGACCATTTTACCCATAACAATCATCAAAAATCTTCAAATAACCTAAATTTAACTTTTTCTATTTTGATTCTTCACCCTCACGTATTTATATTGTGACACTTGTAAGTTAATATTTTTTTATTTTTTTATTCTCATATATTTATATTTGTATTTAAACTTAATGATTAATTAAATTATATTAAAATAATTATACAAATAATGTAACGCCCCGAGTTTAGGGTCGGGAGATTTCGGATTAGTTAAACCGTTTCGGGTTAGGTTAATTTTGAAACTAGTTTTAAATGGATAACAAGTTTCAGCGACTAAGAGGGATTACAAACTGAATTGACTAGCATGTTTTAGGTTTACGCTGAGATTGCTAGGTATTTCCTACGTCACGTTAGCTCTCAAGCATCCTTACCTAGAAATAGGAGGGATCACTGTCGACTATCCCGCCGAACTGTGAGTATCTGCCATACTTGCCACCAGGACTTATTTTCGTTCCACCTGCCGAGACAGCGAAAGTTGCAATGGTAGTAGCCTACCGCCCGCCATACTCGCCGAGGCAGCATATCGTGGCAGCGCAATCCAACCTTAACCTATGCAATGCAGTCTACACACTAATGAGCAGCAATTATCTGGCCCATTCTATCAATTTGATCTCCGTACTTTCATTAATTGCGTTTTTAGTTTTATTCCTTTAACCAAACCTGAAATTAATTGTGCATTTAAATTTCTTGTGCAGATACACACTCGAAGAAACTATTCCAATCCTCGTGGGATTCAACATCTTATATACTATAACATGGCAGGAGGGTGCACTTGCGCTCTCACAAAAAGGGAACACCTACACGCCCTACACCTGGCGCATGAGTTAAAGACGTATATGATTGTGACAGATTATACGGATTTCAATGTGCTCGTGACTCGAGCCAAAGATATATATTAGAGGTTGGGTCTGTCTTCGCATGAAGGTGGTTCTGGTCTGGGCAAGAGAGCTGCTAAAGCTGGCCCTAGTGGTGGGCAGAACAAGAGGAACCAGGACTGCTGATATCAACCTGCGGCTAGGCATGGTAATTTCAGATGTAATGCTCCGGTTCAGGGAAAGAGGCAGAGGGTTGAACAAAATACGTGTTGGACGTGTGGTTCGCGGGAGCACTTGAGGAGGGATTGCCCTCGTGCGACTTGTGAGGTGCAGGCTCCTATGGCTGGAGCTAATTCATTTTGGAACTGTGGATCCGCTGACAATATGAGATGAGAGTGTCCCCTGTTAGCGGGAGATGGTCAAGGTCGTGCACCAGTTGTTGCTCAGCAGAGAGGTCGTGGGCGCGACCGTGGTAATTTTCAGAGAAGAGAGGATGACCAAAGGGGTGTGGCTCATGTCCTTTTTGTTCAGTTAGAAGGGGTGGTCCTGCTAGGGTGTATGAACATCGCGAGGGATGCAATGACACTGATGTGATCGCCGGTACCTTCACATTGAAATCTCTATCCTTGTTAGCCTTGATTGATTTTTGATCTACGCATTCATACATCTTGAGTGAGCATGCACATTTGCTTGATATTCCTGTTGAGATGCTAGTTGTAGGAATGCAAGTTACAAGTTCTTTTGGTGAGACTGTGGTTACAAGGAAATTGTATAGGAAATGCCCGTTGTCTGTTCAAGGTCATGTATTTTCTGTTGATTTGATGGAACTACCTTTTTATGGCTTTGATGTGATTCTTAGGATGAACTAGTTGGTTGAACACCTAGCTGTGGTGGATTTTGATGTTAAGCGAGTCACCCTGAAGCTTGCGGATGATTACGAGGTAGTAATCGTAGGTGAGAACGTGAAGTTCTTGTCTAACACAATTTCGGCTCTCGAAGCGAGTCGAATGTGGAAGTCGGGAAGCGAAGCTTTCTTTGCGTATGTGATGAATACTGGCACAAAAGAAGTACGTGTGCAAGACATACGAACTGTATGTGAGTTTCCGGGTGTCTTTCTAGAGGAGTTGTCAGGGTTTCCACCCAACTGGGAAGTTGAGTTTGGTATAAAGTTGTGTGAGAATACGACTCTAGTGTCCATTGCTCCTTATCGTATGGCACCTAAGGAGTTGAAGGAGTTAAAGATGCAGCCCCAGGAGTTGCTTGACCGGTCTTGTTTGTGAAGAAGAAGGTGGTACCATGCATATGTGCATTGATTACTAGCAACTGAACAAGTTGGCGATTAAGAACATATACCCTATATCGAGAATCAATGATTTGTTCGATCAGTTTCGCGGTGCTGCGGTGTTTTCAAAGATAGACTTGAGGTCTTGGTACTATCAACTTAAGGTTAAGGATGTGGATGTACCTAAGACAGCTTTTCGGACGAGGTACGACCATTATGAGTTCTTGGTGATGCCGTTTGGCTTGACGAACGCACTAGTTGCATTTATGGACATGATGAATAGGGTGTTCCATGAATATCTGGATCAGTTTGTAATGGTGTTTATCGATGATATTCTTGTGTACTCACGTACCGATGAGGGTCATGATAGACACTTAAGGATTGTGTTGCAAGTGTTGTTACAGAATCAGCTTGTATTGCAAGTGTACTTAAGGATTGTGTTGCAAGTGTTGCAGTTTGTGGTGGTGTTTATCGATTGACAGTGACGGAAGTGCGTAGTTTCCTTGGGTTGACGGGTTACTATCGAAGGTTTGTCGAAGGTTTTTCTAAGATTGCTGCTCCTTTGACCAATATGTTGCAAAAGAATGTTCGTTTCAAGTGGACGGATGTTAGGCAACAAGCTTTTGAGAAGTTGAAGGAAGCTTTGACGCAAGCTCATGTCTTGATTCAACCTGAGCCGGGTAAGGAGTTTGTGGTTTATAGCGATGCATCATACGTTGGTTTGGGTTGCGTGTTGATGCAAGGAGGGAAGGTTGTGGCTTATGCGTCTAGACAGTTGAAGGTGCATGAGCACAACTACCCTACGCATGATCTTGAGCTTGCGGCAGTGGTTTTTGCTCTGAAGATTTGGAGACATTACCTTTATGGTGAAATGTGTGTAGTTTATACCGACCACAAGAGTTTGAAGTACCTTATGTCTCAGAGGGAGTTGCATCTTAGGCAACGAAGGTGGTTGGAGTTGCTTAAGGATTACGATTTGACCATTGAGTATCATCCTGGGAAGGCCAATGTTGTGGCCGATGCTTTGAGTAGAAAGGTGGCTGTTGAGTTGAGAGCTATGTTTGCTCGTTTGAGTATATCACGAGATGGTGGCTTGATAGCCGAGTTACAAGTGAAAGCTTCTTTAATTCAGTTGATTAAGGAAAAACAGTTGTTGGATGATTCGTTGGTGCCTCGTGTACAGGACATAGCTGAAGGTAAGGCTAAGGATTTTTGCTTTAATGATGATGGAGTCCTATGTTTCAAAAGTCGAGTAGTGGTGCCAGAAGATGTTGAGTTGAGGCGCACTATTTTGACTGAGGCTCATAGCAGTTTTTTTGCTATGCACCCTAGTAGTACTAAGATGTACCGTGGCTTCAAGGATGAGTACTACTTGGTGGGTTTGAAAAAGGATGTGGCCGATTTTGTTAGCAAGTGTATGGTGTGCCAATGGGTGAAGGCTGAGCATAAGTTTCCTTCCGGGTTGTTACAGCCTTTAAGGATACCGAAGTGGAAATGGCAGAGGATTACGATGGATTTCGTATCCGGATTGCCATTCACACCATCGAAGAAGAACTCGGTTTAGGTTATTGTGGATCACCTTACGAAGTGTGCACATTTCTTGGTTGTGCATACTACGTATACGTTGGAAAAGCTAGCTGAAATGTATATTGTTGAGATTGTGCGTTTACACGGTGTGCCCATGTCCATAGTGTCGGATAGAGATCCGAGGTTTACAACATGGTTTTGGGAATGTTTACATCAGGCGTTGGGTACGCGGTTGAAGTTCAACACTTCATATCATCCTAAGTTGGATGGGCAGTCAGAACAAGTTATCCAAGTGCTTAAGGATATGTTACGATGTTATGTGATCGATTTCCAAGGTTCTTGGGAAAAGCATCTGCCGTTGGTTGAGTTTTCCTATAATAACAGCTTTCAGGCAAGTATTCAAATGGCACCGTATGAGGCCTTATATGGGAGAAACTGCAGAATGCCTCTTTGTTGGGTTGAAGCGGGGAAAAAGTTTCTTTCCTTGCCGGAGATGCTCAAAGGAACAACTGAAAAACTTAAGCTCATATGTGAGCGGTTGAAGGCTGCATCGGATCGTCAGAAGTCTTACGCGGATTTAAAGCATAAAGAGGTTGAGTTTGCGGTTGGAGATCGCGTATTCCTTAAGGTATCGCCTTGGAAGAAGGTGATGGGGTTTGAACATAAGGGAAAGCTTAGTCCTAGGTTTATTGGACCTTATGAGGTTGTGGAGCGTGTTGGTCCTGTGGCTTATCGGTTGAGGTTGCCTCCCGAGTTGGAAAAGATCTGTGATGTGTTTCATGTATCTATATTGTGGAGGTACAGATCGGATCCATCACATGTGATGCCAGTTGAGGAAATTGAGTTGAATCTAGATTTATCCTATGATGAGGAACCAATGAGAATTTTCGATTAGAGTAGCAAAGTTCTTCCTGGCAATACGATTGAGCTGGTGAAGGTGTTGTGGCGACACCGAGGAGTTGAGGAGGCCACGTGGGAAAGCAAGGCGGACATGCTGAGGAAATTCCCGCATCTTTTTCCTTCAGGTAAAGTTTCGAGGATGAAATTTCCTAAGTGGGGGAGAGTTGTAACGCTAAGTTTTTGGGCTTAGGTGTTTTGGCGAGTCGGGTTGGGTCAGTGGAACCGGTGTTGGTTGTTAGAATCGTTTAAAAGGTGGTTTAGAGAGATCAACGTTCGGGATAGGATAAAAATGTGATAAAAATTTCTAAAATCCTCTAAAATGGTGTTTAAGAGGTTGGTCGAATCAATTATACAAATCGGGTTTTTGAAAGTATGCATTTTGGGTAGTGCCCAAAATGTAAAGATTTAAAAGTTGGAAATATGATTTTTCAAGAATAGTCAAAATCTTATAATCTTTAGGGAGCTACTTGGCAATTATGAATTTTCCCTAATTTGGCATGTGTTTTAAATGCTATTAAAAATCAAAAGGCTTTTTAATTTGGTTAATTAAAAAAAGTAGTTAGACGGTAAATGAAAAATTTCACGAGCTTTCATTTTCTCACTTTTCATTCAGCCAAACACCATTCTTTTCTCTCAAATCTCCAGATTTTCTTTTCTGTCAAACCCTCTCTTGATTCCTATCTTTTCTCCATTGATTTCTTCCATTTTCCTTCAAGTTTCTTTAAGCAAAACTTGTCAAATTAAAGGAGAAGCAAGGATTGGAGGTAATTTTCATACTATCCCTCTAATCTAAGTTCTTTAATGAAATTCCAAATATATTTGAGTATTTAATACTGAATTTGATTGAGGTTTTGTTGTTAGAGTATTAAATTCTTGAAATTTTGATGAAAATTGGTTTAAAAAGTGATTTTCGGACTTTGGTTGATTTGGCTGATTTGAGATTGTTTCTAAATGAGTTTTGAAAGGTTTTTGATGTTGAAATAGAGTCTTAATCATATAGATACCGAAATCCTTTCGATCTTTAGTTTTTGAAGTGTTTTTAGGTGAGTTTTGAGGTGTTCTTGGGGAATTCGAGTTTCTAGAGGTATAAGGTTGGTTTTAGGTTGTTTTTGGATGTTGATTAATGCTTAAAATGTGTTGGATGAGTTGAGTAATGGCTGGGCTGAGGTTTGGGGTCAATCGATTAAGTTTTCGGTTGTTTCATATGGGTGTTTTGTTGCTTTAGAGCAGGGATACATGATTTCTTATGTGTGCTGGGGTTTTGGATGCATTTTAATGCATTGAGCCTCTGTTTTGATGTGTTGAAAACATGGGATATTAATCTGGAACTAAATGAGATGTTTTTGGAGGCTTCGGAAGGTCGTTAGTGCGTCGTCAAGCGTGGTTTCGCAAGTCAGTGAGTGGAATTTGGTTTTCCAATGTGGAACCATTTTAGAAAAGGTTTTGGGAACTTAATAAGAGCTTGAAACGCTTTATTATGTTCAGAAGTAAGTAAATCGAAATTTCTCCCTCGGTTGTACTAGTTACAAGCCTTTGGTTGCACTTGATTTTAAATGCATTTACCTATTGTTTTAAAGCATGTTTTCGAGGATATGAATTATGTATGTATGATGATGCCATGTGGTTTAAGGATGCACTAGGTAAGTGGTCCTTGTATGCATGTGTTGATGCATGAGGTTTTAAGCATGGTTTAATGCTTGTTGATGGCTTATCATGAATGCTTTAAAAAAACTGTGAGTTATTTATGTGTGTGAACCTTGAGATGCCAGTAGAGGGTATGAAGGGTGTGGGACAACCCTTGGTAATCTATATATCCGATACTTTGATTTTGAGTTTGTTGTAATCACTTTTGAGCCAATATAATGGATTTGGATAATGTGGAAAAGTTACTAATGCATGATTTGAAAGATGCATGTTTTGGTTTATGCTTAGCATAAGAGAGTTTATGCTTGGAAGGCTTGAAATACGAGTAGCAATGATTTAATTACAGAATTTGTATGAATCATGATGCATGATGTTTATTACAATGAGTTTGATGAAAAGTGCATGGTTTGTCAAGAAAGGCTTGATGGTTTTGAAAAGTGTGAAAAACAATTTTGTGCATTGATGACGTTTGTGGTTTTGAGCAATCCTCACTAAGCCTGTATGCTTATGCTCTTTTTGTTTCATCAATGTAGATAATTAGACTTTCGGTGGCAACATCTTCGAGGAATCACACCAAGACATTTTTCTAAAACTATGTTGCATACTTGAACTAGTGTAATAAAGGCAATGGGGGTGTCTGATGCATTGACTGTTAATGATTTGTTGATTTGTGGTTTCAGGCAAGTTTATGATGCATATTTGGATTTGTAAATGGCCATTGAGTATTGGTTTGTGCTTGAAATTGGTTTTTAGCCTTTTGGTGTTTTTGACATTTAGGGAGCATGCCTTTACTCCCATAACATGCAAGAGTGATGTTATGATGTAGCTTGTGCCTCGTAATTGTGGTCATTGATGTGTATTCATGTTGTATGTATGTTGGGGCTTGTGTCGTGATGGTTACGGGGGTAAAAGTTGATTTAAACAAGCTTTTTGGGAAGTTGCAGGCCCAGACATTTCGAAACGCCCTTACATGTTTCGGTACAGGGGCCTGTAATGGCCTTGGTGTTTTGGAACGATGAGGCTCGTTTCGGAACATTTTGCCTCTATGAACCATTGTATCGAAACGTGTCATTAGGTGTTCGAAACAAACCCGTGTATCGAAACGGTCAACCATGTTTCGAAAAGGCCGTTCCGATACGGGGTCTTCTCTTCCGAAACACTTGACCGTTGGATCTATATTTGAATTGTCCTGAGTTTAATCTTCTTGCATTTTGGTCTCTATTTTCCTCGTTTGCGATTGAATGAGTTCTAAATGTCATTTTGAGTCGCGATTTCACCTTTGAGTATGTAACGAACCTAATTGAAGGTTGGTAACTTGAATTTGGCAAAAGCCCTTATAATTTACCAAATTTACATAATGGTCCCTAAACCTTAATTGGCTTAAATTTAAAGGTGAATGTGTTGATGACTTATCGACTACTTGTGTACGTACATGTAGGAATCTAAGATACATCTAGACAAGATAAAAAGAAAAAAAAAATAAAGGGTCATTTATTAAGGTAAACTTTCTTGGTTTACTTCAATATTCCTCGTGTTATCCGTTCGATTCGGTCTATCGGCCAGGCTGGGTCAAGGGGGTTACATAGTGCAACTATCCTACTCATGATCTAGAGCTTGTTGTAACACCCCAATTTTGGGCTTGGAAGTTTAGGGTCTGAACCGAACCGATTTAAATTGCGGTTCGAATATAAAAGGTAATTTTAGGGAAAGCCTAGTTCGGGATGCATTAAAAATATGGAAAAATGTCTAAAAATCCTCTTTTAATATATATAAGAGAGTAGTGAAATATATTTCACAAAATGTGGTTTGGAAATGTGACATTTTGAATTAGTGACTAAAATGTAATTTTTGAAAAGTTGGTGACTGTTTTAAAAGGATTGAAACTTTGAATCTTTAAGGAGATAATTTACCCAAGAAGAGGTTTATCCATATTTTTCTTAATATTAAAGATTTATTAAATGATATTTAATAAAAGGAAAAGGAGGGAAATAGATATTTTTGATTTCATAACTAACTTTTGTTAAAATTTTCCCATTTCATTTTCTCTCAGCCAAACACATTTCCCCAGCCTCTTTTCCTCTGATTTTCACATCTAAAGTTGAGATTTCAATCTCCAAATGATTTCTAATCTTTTCTACACTAAATCCTCATCATTTGCCTATTGAATTTTCAAGAATTTTGGCTCTAAACAAGGAGAAACTCACATTTAGAGGTATGAACGTCCTTCTCCTCTAAATACTCAGTTCTTTACTGAAATTCCCGAGTTCTCAATCCTTAATTTGAGTTTTATAAAAGGTTTAAATGTTGTGTTCTTGATCTTGGCTTAAAATGTAAGATTTGGATTTAATTTTGAAGAAATTCGTATTTAATGATTGGGATCTATTTTGAGATGTCTTTTTGATGTATATTGGATGTATAAATGATGTGTAATTGAGGTTTAATCAATGCAATCCCGAATAGGTTGATTTTCCTAAGTTTTTTCTTGAGTTAATGGTGGTTTTGGGGATGATTTTGATGTTCTGCTATAGCTGGAGGTATAAGGACGTGATTAGATCCTTTTTGGATGTTAATTGATGTATAAGAATGATTGGAGTTGATGAATCTTGGCTGGGTAATGTTGTAGAGGTGTTTGGATGTGATTTCGGTTGTGTTTGGTAGCCGAAATGTGAGTGTTGATGAGAGCAGCGAGTTTAGGTGTCTTGGTTGAAGATATTAATGCATGATGATGCATTAATCCTCTGCTTTGATGTGTTTAAAACATAGGAGACATCTTCGGATCCTTGTGGTGTTGATCCGGAGGCTTGATCGGTGTTTCGGCAAGCTTGCGAAACGGAATCGGTGAGTGAAGTTTGGTTTTCAGCTTTGAAACCAATGTTTGAAGGTTATGGGAGCTTAGCTTAAGTCTAAACAGCTTAGCTAAGCTCAAGAGTAAGTTTTCGGAAAAACTCTCTTTTTGGTGAACCATGAGATGGTTGGATGCAATGTGGTTTATTTGCATGTTTTAAATTCTGTTTTGAAAGCATATTTTAGCATGTTTAATGCTGGTTTTATAAGCCATGTGTTGAAGGATGCTCAAGGTAAGAGATCCTTGGTTTGACATTGATAAATGTGGTTTTGTTGCATAGTAATGCATGATTGTTAATGGCTTTGTTAAATACTTTAAAACAGTGGATTGATAATGATAAATGATGTATATTGGCAAGTGATGTGTTGGTTTAAAAGTTCTTGAATCGGATATAGTTAGCCGGCTATAGGATTGGGTGCACCGTGAATAAAGTCGCCTTGGATGTTGAGGGGTTGTGATTGTACCGTAAACTCCATCCAAGCCCACTAACGAGATGGTTAAGATCACAATGGTGGTTAAAAGTCCATGTGTGGATCTTGTGTATGGTTAAGATCACAATGGTGGTTAAAAGTCCATGTGTGGATCTTGTGTATGGTTAAGATCACAATGGTGGTTAAAAGTCCATGTGTGGATCTTGTGTATGGTTAAGATCACAATGGTGGTTAAAAGTCCATATGTGTATCTTGTGTTGTGTGTCTCGTGTTCTCGTTAGTGATGTTATACAATTACCAATGAGTGATGTGGAGGGGTTGTGATTGTACCGTAGACTCCATCACGGGTGTTGAGGGGTTGTGATTGTACCAGTAAACTCCACCTTGATATTGGTAGTGTGTATGAAGCGTATGGGACAACGCTTGTAATCCGCGTATCCGATTGTGTTTTTGAGTTGTAAAATGTTATGGATTATCACTTGAAAGCCAATATAACATGTTGTTGAATTGAAGCATGAGATGCTTGGTTTGTGTGCATAAATGCATGGTAAATGTTGTTTTGAACTTAAAGGCCTTGGAAAGGTGTTTTTATAAATGCATTATTGTGTTGTTTTAAATGAGCATTCCTCACTAAGCTATGTGCTTACGCTCTCTCTTTCTTGAACCAATAATGCAGAGCATTGAAGTGCTTTAAGGGCAGCAAGGAGGTCAAGAATCCAAGTGGAAGTTTAAGCTCATGTATGGTGACTATTTTCACAACACTATTAGCTTTTTGGTATTTGGCAATGAGAACCTAGATTGTGTTTTGGGGAGATGTTTTGGACTCCCTAAGTTTGGTTTAATGCATATGGTGTTTGAAACTTGTAAAGGGCCTTTTGGAACTTGGTTTTGGTGATTTGATGATTGCATGATTTTCATTATAGGATGCATGCCTATAGAATTGGGATTTTCCTTAAATGATGCCATGATTGAGTTTTGATGATGCTAATATAATCCTTTGATGTTTGATGACTTGTGGGTATGATAAGGAGGTCATATGATTGTGTTTGGTGGGTCAAAAGTGTATTAAACCAGAAAAATTCTGCAATTCTGGGCATCCCGTATCGGAACGGGTGCTACCGTTTCGGAACAGATGGCCTGAAATGGCCATGGCGTTTCGAAACGGGTAGAGCCGTTCCGGAACGGATTTGCCACTGCCAAGCCCTGTTCCGCAATAGTTTTTGGAACGGTCTCGCGTTTCGGAACGGTCCTTCCCCGTTTCGGAACACTCGACCGTTGGGCACTGAATCTGATGGTTATATGTTTTGAAATCCTCACGTTTTAGTCCCAATCTTTGCTTATACAATTGAATGAGTTTGTGATGTCCGTTTGAGATGAAATTTGGCAGAGAAGCATGAAATATGATTAATTTCATAATGGTAACTTTAAGTTTGGTAAAGTCCTCGTAATTTCCAGAATTTACATTTTGGTCCCTAAATTTGTATATTGTGCAATTAAGTCCCTAAATGTTTTCTGTTTGCGGTGACTTTCGAGTATGCTTACCTCAGGTGTATGATTAGGGTCAATATGCATTTAGACAAGATTAAAAAGAAAAAAAGGGTCATTAATCAAGGTTGACTTTGGTTTTCCCCGTGTAATCTTCGTAGTTCGGGTCAACCGTCTAGGCCGGGCTAAGGGGGTTACATTTGGTGGTATCAGAGCTGAGTTCTCGAGTATTTTGGAATTGTTATCTGGGTGATATGTGTATGATTGCTTTGTATGCTTGTTGAGTGAAAGTATGATGTATCAATTGTAAGAATGTTACAATTGTGGTGTGTGCTGTAGTGAAGCATGTTATAGGGACCCATTGCCAAACCAAAGCTAATGAAATGATTTGTTTTAATTGGAAATGAGCTTGAGTACTTGGATTACTTACCTTGCTGAGCCTGACTTTGTTTATTGCATTGTGATTGCATTGTTTAGTAAATAAGACCTCGTAGAGAGACGATGATTAATACGCGAGCTATGGCTCAAAATGAGAATGAGGAGAATGCTGAAAATGTGGTGGATTTACCTCCTCCACCTGGTGGTGGTGGTGCTGGGGGTGAGGGAGCTGGAGCTGGTGCTGGTGCTGGGGTCGCTGGACCTGAAGTTGGGCAGGGGCAAGCTGCTCCTGACATGACAATGTTGATACAAGCTATTGCTGGAGCTTTTCGGGCGGCGGTAGCTGGAGCTCAGGGAGCTGGGCATCAAGGAGATGCTAATGCTAGACTACCTCTGGAACGTTTGCGCAGTCTGGGAGGGACTGAGTTTAGGGGTTTGTCTGCTGAAGGTTCTGAGTCTTGGTTGGAAAGTACCAAGAGAATTTTGGGACAAATGAATTGCAATGATGTGCAGAAGCTGGGCTGCGTAATATCATTGTTGCATGACGATGCATATACTTGGTGGACAACCACTATCTCCGGAATGGAGGATGCTGATGTGACTTGGATGTTCTTTCAGAACGCGTTCAAGAGGAGGTATCTGGGTGTGCGGTACCTGGACGAAAAGAAAAGGGAATTCATGTCTCTTACTCAAGGGAGCATGTCAGTGGCTGAGTACGAGGTTCATTTTGTCCGACTCAGTCAGTACACACCTGAGCTTGTCCCGGATGAGTGGGAGAGGTGTGAACGTTTCCGTTATGGTTTGGTGACGGAAGTGAAGTCTTATATGTTGGCTGCTGAGTACACTGACTTTGATGTGCTGGTTGGTAGAGCGAAAGATATTGAGCTGAATTTGGGTTTATCTTCTAGAGGTGATGGTCCTAGAGCGGGCAAGCGAGCTGCTGAGTATAGTTCCGGTGGCGGACGGAACAAGAGAGGACGTGATCGGAAGTATCAGTCTTCAACTAGACGTAGTGGTGGAGGGCAAGGTGCGCCTGTTCAGAACACATGTTGGACATGTGGATCGCGTGGCCATCTGAGGCGTGATTGTCCTCGAGCAGCGAGGGAAGTACATGCTCCTGTTGTGGTGACCGGTAATTCGTGTTGGAACTGTGGTTCGGCGGATCACATGAGGAGGGAGTGTCCTCTGTTGGCTGGTGGTGGTCAGGGACGTGCTCCTGGAGTTGTTGCACCACAGAGAGGTCATGGGCGCGGCCGTGGTAACTTCCAGCGCAGAGAGGAAGGTGGAAGGAATGTGGCTCATGTGGTAGCTGTTCAGCCTGAGGGTGGTGGTCAGGCCAGAGTGTATGCTCAGAGGGAGGGGAGGAATGACACGGATGTGATTGCAGGTACTTTCACTTTGCAATCCTTGTCATTACTTTCCTTGATTGATTCTGGATCTACATACTCATACATATTGCGTGAACATGCTCAATTGCTTGGTTTGCCTGTTGAGTCTTTGGATGTAGGTATGCGTGTAACTAGTTCTTTTGGTGAGACGGTTTTGACTCGAAAGCTTTATAGAAGGTGTCCCTTGGTTGTGCAAGGTCATGTTTTTCCTGTTGATCTTATGGAATTGCCTTTCTATAGTTTTGATGTAATCCTTGGTATGGATTGGCTTGTTGAGCATCGAGCTGTTGTGGATTTTGAGAATAAGCGAGTTTCGTTAAAACTTGCGGATGATTATGAGGTGGTGGTAGTTGGTGAGAATGTGAAGTTTCTTGCCAATGTGGTGTCTACGTTGGAAGCGAGCCGGATGCTGAGGCAAGGTTGTGAAGCTTACCTAGCCTTTGTGATGAATCCTAGCTCTAAAGAGTTGCGTGTGCAAGATATCAGGACTGTGCGGGAGTTTCCTGGTGTGTTTCCGGAGGAGTTGCCGGGATTGCCTCCTAATCGTGAAGTGGAGTTTAGGATTGAGTTGTATGAAAACATAACTCCCGTGTCCATTACTCCTTATCGAATTACACCTAAAGAGTTGAAAGAGCTGAAGACGCAACTTCAGGAGTTTCTTGATCGTGGTTTCATTCGGCCGAGTGTGTCACCTTGGGGTGCACCGGTCTTGTTTGTGAAGAAAAAGGATGGTACTATGAGAATGTGCATTGATTACCGTCAGCTTAACAAGTTGACTATCAAGAATCGGTACCCGTTGCCGAGAATTGATGATCTTTTTGATCAATTTCGGGGAGCGGCTGTGTTCTCTAAAATTGACTTAAGGTCAGGGTATTATCAGTTGAAGGTGAAGGATGTGGATGTGCCAAAGACAGCTTTCAGAACAAGGTATGGGCATTATGAGTTCCTTGTGATGCCGTTTGGTTTGACGAATGCTCCTGCAGCTTTCATGGACATGATGAATAGAGTGTTCCATGAATACTTGGATAAATTTGTGGTGGTGTTCATTGATGATATCCTCGTGTACTCTCGTACTGAGGAGGAGCATGAAGGGCATTTGAGGATTGTGTTACAGGCTTTGTTGGAGAATCAGTTTTATGCCAAGCTGAGCAAGTGTGAGTTCTGGCTTAGAGAGGTTGTGTTTCTTGGTCATGTGGTTTCTGCGGAGGGGATTCGTGTTGATCCTCAAAAGATTGAGGCAGTGATGAATTGGAAGCCTCCTAAGTCTGTTCGTGAAGTCCGTAGTTTCTTTGGCTTGGCAGGATACTATCGGAGGTTCGTGGATGGGTTTTCGAAGATTGCTGCACCTTTGACGAAGTTGTTGCAGAAGGATGTTAAGTATGAGTGGACGAAAGCGAGACAACAGGCTTTTGAGAAGCTTAAGGCAGCTTAAACGCAAGCTCCTATCTTGGTTCAACCTGAATCAGGGAAAGAGTTTGTGGTGTATAGTGATGCGTCTTATGTTGGGTTGGGGTGTGTGTTGATGCAAGACGGTAAGGTGGTGGCCTATGCATCGCGTCAATTGAAGGTGCATGAGCGCAATTATCCTACACATGACATTGAGTTGGCTGCGGTAGTTTTTGCTTTGAAAATTTGGAGACATTACTTGTATGGTGAGAAGTGTACTGTGTATACGAACCACAAAAGTTTGAAGTATCTGATGTCTCAGAAAGAGTTGAATCTTAGGCAACGACGTTGGGTGGAGTTGCTTAAGGATTACGATTTGACGATCGAGTATCATCTGGGTATAGCTAATGTTGTAGCGGATGCCTTGAGTAGGAAGGTAGCTGTTGAGTTGAGGGCTATGTTTGCCAGTTTGAGTATTTCGCGTGATGGTGGTCTTGTGGCTGAGTTGCAAGTGAAACCATCCTTGATTCAGTTGATAAAGAAAAAGCAGTTGTTGGATGATTCCTTGGTGCCACATGTTAAGGATATTGCGGAGGATAGGCCGTCGGATTTCTGCTTTAATGATGATGGAGTTTTATGCTTTGGGAGTCGGATAGTAGTGCCCAATGATGCTGATTTGAGGCGTACTATTCTGACTGAAGCTCATAGTAGTCCTTTTGCTATGCACCCTGGTAGTACTAAGATGTACCGTGATCTTCGTGATGAGTACTATTGGGTGGGTTTAAAGAAGGATGTTGCGGAGTTTGTAAGCAAGTGCATGGTATGTCAGCGAGTTAAGGCTGAGCATCAGTTTCCTTCAGGGTTGTTGCAACCATTGAGAATTCCTGAGTGGAAGTGGGAAAGGATTACCATGGACTTCGTGTCTGGTTTGCCTTTGTCGCCATCGAAGAAGAATTCGGTGTGGGTGATTGTGGATCGTCTGAAGAAGTGTGCGCATTTCTTGCGTGTGCATACTACGTACACTTTGGATAAGCTTGCGGAGCTGTACATTGCTGAGATTGTGCGGCTGCATGGAGTGCCTAAGTCGATTGTGTCGGATAGAGATCCGAGGTTTACGTCGCGTTTCTGGCAGTGTTTGCATTAGGCTTTGGGTACACGGTTGAATTTCAGTACATCTTATCATCCGCAGTCGGATGGGCAGTCTGAGCGTGTTATCCAGGTGTTGGAGGATATGTTGAGGTGCTGTGTGATTGAGTTTCAGGGTTCTTGGGAGAAACATTTGCCTTTGGTAGAGTTTGCCTATAATAATAGTTATCAGGCAAGTATTCAAATGACACCTTATGAAGCTTTGTACGGGAGGAAGTGTAGGACTCCTCTTTGTTGGGCTGAAACGGGTCAGAAGTTGGTTTCGATGCCAGCTTTGTTGAAAGGAACCACTGAGAAGGTGAAGCTCATTTGTGAGCGTTTGAAGGCAGCTTCTGATCGGCAAAAGTCTTACGCGGATTTGAAGCGTAAGGAAATTGAGTATGCGGTGGGTGACCGTGTGTTTTTGAAAGTTTCGCCTTGGAAAAAGGTGATGAGGTTTGGCCGAAAGGGTAAGTTGAGCCCTAGGTACATTGGACCATACGAGGTGATTGAGCGTGTGGGTCCTGTTGAGTACAAGTTGAGGTTACCGCAAGAGTTAGAAAAGATTCATGATGTGTTTCATGTTTCTATGCTTCGAAAGTATAGATCGAATCCTTCACATGTGATGCCTGTAGAGGAAGTGGAATTGAATCCGGATTTGACCTATGATGAGGAACCGGTGAAGATTCTGGATTTGGATAGTAAAGTTCTTCGAGGCAAGACCATTGAGTTAGTAAAGGTGTTGTGGTAGCATCGTGGTGTTGAGGAAGCCACGTGGGAACGGAAGGATGACATGTTGAAGCAATTTCCGTACCTTTTTCCTTTAGGTAAATTTCGAGGACGAAATTTCTTAAGGGGGGGAGAGTTGTAACACCCCAATTTTGGGCTTGGAAGTTTAGGGTCTGAACCAGACCGGTTTAAATTGCGGTTCGAATATAAAAGGTGATTTTAGAGAAAGCCTAGTTCGGGATGCATTAAAAATATGGAAAAATGTCTAAAAATCCTCTTTTAATATATATAAGAGAATGGTGAAATCAATTTTACAAAATGTGGTTTGGAAATGTGACATTTTGAGTTAGTGACTAAAATGTAATTTTTGAAAAGTTGGTGACTGTTTTAAAAGGATTGAAACTTTGAATCTTTAAGGAGCTAATTTACCCAAGAAGAGGTTTCTCTAGATTTTTCTTAATATTAAAGATTTATTAAATGCTATTTAATAAAAGGAAAAAGAGGGAAATAGATATTTTTGATTTCATAACTAACTTTTGTTAAAATTTTTCCATTTCATTTTCTCTCCATTTTCTCTCAGCCAAACACATTTCCCCAGCCTCTTTTCCTCTGATTTTCACATCTAAAGTTGAGATTTCAATCTCCAAGTGATTTCTAATCTTTTCTACACTAAATCCTCATCATTTGCCTATTGAATTTTCAAGAATTTTGGCTCTAAACAAGGAGAAACTCACATTTAGAGGTATGAACGTCCTTCTCCTCTAAATACTCAGTTCTTTACTGAAATTCCCAAGTTCTCAATCCTTAATTTGAGTTTTATAAAAGGTTTTAATGTTGTGTTCTTGATCTTGGCTTAAAATGCAAGATTTGGATTTAATTTTGAAGAAATTCGTATTTAATGATTGGGCTCTGTTTTGAGATGTATATTGGATGTATAAATGATGTGTAATTGAGGTTTAATCAATGCAATCCCGAATAGGTTGATTTTCCTAAGTTTTTGCTTGAGTTAATGGTGGTTTTTGGGATGATTTTGATGTTCTGCTATAGTTGGAGGTATAAGGACGTGATTAGATCCTTTTTGGATGTTAATTGATGTATAAGAATGATTGGAGTTGATGGATCTTGGCTGGGTAATGTTGTAGAGGTGTTTGGATGTGATTTCGGTTGTGTTTGGTAGCCGAAATGTGAGTGTTGATGAGATCAGCGAGTTTAGGTGTCTTGGTTGAAGATATTAATGCATGATGATGCATTAATCCTTTGCTTTGATGTGTTTAAAACAGGGGAGACATCTTCGGATCCTTGTGGTGTTGATCCGGAGGCTTAATCGGTGTTTCGGCAAGCTTGCGAAACGGAATCGGTGAGTGAAGTTTGGTTTTCAGCTTTGAAACCAATGTATGAAGGTTATGGGAGCTTAGCTTAAGTCTAAACAACTTAGCTAAGCTCAAGAGTAAGTTTTCGGAAAAACTCTCTTTTTGGTGAACCATGAGATGGTTGGATGCAATGTGGTTTATTTGCATGTTTTAAATTCTGTTTTGAAAGCATATTTTAGCATGTTTAATGCTGGTTTTATAAGCCATGTGTTGAAGGATGCTCAAGGTAAGAGATCCTTGGTTTGACATTGATAAATGTGGTTTTGTTGCATAGTAATGCATGATTGTTAATGGCTTTGTTAAATGCTTTAAAACAGTGGATTGATAATGATAAATGATGTATATTGGCAAGTGATGTGTTTGTTTAAAAGTTCTTGAATCGGATATAGTTAGCCAGCTATAGGATTGGGTGCACCGTGAATAAAGTCGCCTTGGATGTTGAGGGGTTGTGATTGTACCGTAAACTCCATCCAAGCCCACTAACGAGATGGTTAAGATCACAATGGTGGTTAAAAGTCCATGTGTGGATCTTGTGTATGGTTAAGATCACAATGGTGGTTAAAAGTCCATGTGTGGATCTTGTGTATGGTTAAGATCACAATGGTGGTTAAAAGTCCATGTGTGGATCTTGTGTATGGTTAAGATCACAATGGTAGTTAAAAGTCCATATGTGTATCTTGTGTTGTGTGTCTCGTGTTCTCGTTAGTGATGTTATACAATTACCAATGAGTGATGTGGAGGGGTTGTGATTGTACCGTAGACTCCATCACGGGTGTTGAGGGGTTGTGATTGTACCAGTAAACTCCACCTTGATATTGGTAGTGTGTATGAAGCGTATGGGACAACGCTTGTAATCCACGTATCCGATTGTGTTTTTGAGTTGTAAAATATTATGGATCATCACTTGAAATCCAATATAACATGTTGTTGAATTGAAGCATGAGATGCTTGGTTTGTGTGCATAAATGCATGGTAAATGTTGTTTTGAACTTAAAGGCCTTGGAAAGGTGTTTTTATAAATGCATTATTGTGTTATTTTAAATGAGCATTCCTCACTAAGCTATGTGCTTACGCTCTCTCTTTCTTGAACCAATAATGCAGATCATTGAAGTGCTTTAAGGGCAGCAAGGAGGTCAAGAATCCAAGTGGAAGTTTAAGCTCATGTATGGTGACTATTTTCACAACACTATTAGTTTTTTGGTATTTGGCAATGGGAACCTAGATTGTGTTTTTGGGAGATGTTTTGGACTCCCTAAGTTTGGTTTAATGCCTATGGTGTTTGAAACTTGTAAAGGGCCTTTTGGAACTCGGTTTTGGTGATTTGATGATTGCATGATTTTCATTATAGGATGCATGCCTATAGAATTGAGATTTTCCTTAAATGATGCCATGATTGAGTTTTGATGATGCTAATATGATCCTTTGATGTTTGATGACTTGTGGGTATGATAAGGATGTCATATGATTGTGTTTGGTGGGTCAAAAGTGTATTAAACCAGAAAAATTCTGCAATTCTGGGCATCCTGTATCAGAACGGGTGCTACCGTTTCGGAACAGATGGCCTGAAATGGCCATGGCGTTTCGAAACGGGTAGAGCCGTTCCGGAACGGATTTGCCACTGCCAAGCCCTGTTCCGCAACAGGTTTCGGAACGGTCCCGCGTTTCGGAACGGTCTTTCCCCGTTTCAGAACACTCGACCGTTGGGCACTGAATCTGATGGTTATATGTTTTGAAATCCTCACGTTTTAGTCCCAATCTTTGCTTATGCAATTGAATGAGTTTGTGATGTCCGTTTAAGATGAAATTTGGCAGAGAAGCATGAAATATGATTAATTTCATAATAGTAACTTTAAGTTTGGTAAAGTCCTCGTAATTTCCATAATTTACATTTTGGTCCCTAAATTTGTATATTGTGCAATTGAGTCCCTAAATGTTTTCTGTTTGCGGTGACTTTCGAGTATGCTTACCTCAGGTGTATGATTAGGGTTAATATGCATTTAGACAAGATTAAAGAGAAAAAGGGTCATTAATCAAGGTTGACTTTGGTTTTCCCCGTGTAATCTTCGTAGTTCGGGTCAACCGTCTAGGCCGGGCTAAGGGGGTTACACTTGTTGTGGTTGTGTTTGCCTTGAAGATTTTGAGGCACTACCTTTATGGTGAAAAGTTTGTGGTTTACACCAACATAAAAGTTTGAAGTATCTCATGTCTCAAAGGGAGTTGAATCTTAGACAACAAAGATGGTTGGAGTAGCTAAAGGATTATGATCTGACGATTGAGTACCATCCTGAAAAGGCCAGTGTGGTGGGCGATGCTTTGAGTAGGAAGGTAGTTGTTGAGTTGAGAGCGATGTTTGCTCGGTTGAGTGTATCGCGTGATTGTGGGTTGATAGCTGAGTTACAAGTGAAACCTTCCTCAATTCATTTAATTAAGGATAAGCAGTTGCTTGATGATTCGTTGGTGCCTCATGTTCAGGATATAGCTGATGGTAATGCAACAGATTTATGTTCCAATGATGATGGTGTTTTATGTTTTAAAAGTTGGATAGTTGTGCCCGAAGATGTTGAGTTGAGGCGCACTATTTTGACTGAAGCCCATAGCAGTCCTTTTGCTATGCATCCTGGTAATACAAAGATGTATCGTGGTATGAAGGATGAGTACTATTGGGTGTGGTTGAAAAAGGATGTTGTTGATTTTGTAAGCAAGTGTATGGTTTGCCAACGTGTGAAAGCTGAGCATTAATTTCCTTCTAGTATGTTATAGCATTTGAGGATACCAGAATGTAAGTGGCAAAGGATTACGATGGATTTTGTGTCCGGTTTGCCGTTGACACCATCTAAGAAGAATTCCATTTGGGTGACTGTAAATCGGCTTATGAAGTGCGCGCATTTCTTGGCTATGCATACTATGTATGCATTGGATAAGCTAGTCGAGTTGTATATTGTTGAGATTGTGCGTTTCCATGGTGTGCCTAAGTCTATAGTGTCGGATAGAGATCCGAGGTTTACAGAGAGATTTTAGGAGTGCTTACACCAGACATTGGGTACAGGCTTGAATTTCAGCACTTCATATCATCCTCAGACAAATGGACAGTCGGAGCGGGTTATCCAAGTGCTGGAGGATATGTTCAGATGTTGTGTGATAGATTTTCCTATAATAATAGTTTTCAGGCAAGTATACAATTGGCTCCATATGAAGCTATGTATAGAATAAAGTGTAAAATGCCTCTTTGTTTGGCGGAAGCGGGGCAAAAGTTGGTTTCTTTGCCGGATATGCTTAAGGGAACAACTGAGAAAATGAAGCTCATATGTGAGCGGTTGAAGGCTGCATCGGATCGTCAAAAGTCTTACGCGGATTTAAAGCGTAAGGAGATTGAGTTTGCGGTTGGAGATCACGTGTTCCTAAAGGTATCACCTTGGAATAAGGTGATGAGATTCGGACGTAAGGGTAAGCTTAGTCTATGGTTTATTTGACCTTATGAGATTGTAGGGCGAGTTTGTCCTATTGCATATCGGTTGAGGTTGCCTTCCAAGTTGGAAAAGATTCATGATGTGTTTCATGTTTCTATGTTACGAAAATATAGATCAGATCCATTTCATGCGATGCCTGTTGAGGAGATTGAGCTGAATCCAGATTTATCCTATGATGAGGAACTAGTGGGGATCCTTGATTCTAGTAGCAAAGTTCTTCGGGGTAAGATAATTGAACTTGTGAAGGTGTTGTGGCGACATTGAGGAGTTGAGGAGGCCACGTGAGAAAAACAAGGCATGCTAAAGCAGTTTCCGCATCTTTTTCATTCAGGTAAAATTTTGGGGACGAAATTTCCTAAGTGTGGAAGAGTTGTAACGCCCCGGCTTTGGGCCTAGTTGTTTTGGGCGTCGGGTTAGACTATTCAGACCGGAATTTAGTGATTCTAATCTTTAGAGGTGGTTCAGGGGAATCATGGTTCGAGATAAGATAAAAATATGGTAAAACTTTCTAAAATCATATAAAATTATGTGGATTAGTATGGTTAAATCATTTTTTCAAAATGGGTTTCGTAAAGTGTGCATTTTGGGTAGTGACCAAAATGCAAAGTTTTAAAACAGTGGAAAAAGTGTAATTTTCAAAGGAGAGTCAAATTCTTAGAATCTTTAGGGAGCTTTATGGCAACTAAGCCTTTTATCTAATTTGGCATGTGTTTTAGATGTTTAATTAAAGATTAAAGAGTGGATTTATTAATTAAAAGAGAGGTGGTTATTTTGTTAAACAAAATTTGACGTAACTCTTTCATTTCTCATTTTTTCTTCAGCCAATCACTCTCTCTTTTCTCTCAGTTTCCAGATTTCTTCCTCTTTCTTTTTCTCACTTAATTTCCAACTCTTTCCTTAAGATTTCTCTCGATTTTCCTCAAGTTTCTTGAAGTGAAAACTTTTCAAATTAGAAGAAAAGCAAGGATTGGAGGTAATTTCGTGCTAACCCTCTAATCAAGGTTCTTTAATAAAATTCCAAAGTATTTAACTCTTGATTTATGTTTTTAATTATGGTTTTAATGTTGATTTGATGAGAATGTTGAAATCTTGCTAAAAGATGAGATTAAATGTGATTTTCGTTTGGGCATTGTCATGATTGATTTAAGAATAATTTTATGGTTGATTTGGATGTTAAATGATGTTAAAAATGAGATTTGATCATAAAAATCCCGAAATAATGAGATCTCCAATTGTCTAGGTTGTTAGTTTTGGGTTTTTGGCTTGGAAATGTGAAATCTGAGTTGCTGGAGGTATAAGGATGATACTAGGATGTTTTTGGACGTTGATTTATGGTTAAAATGTGTTGGAAGTATTGGTTGATGGCTGGGTTGAGTTTAGTGATCAATCGAATGTGATTTCGGTTATTTCGGATGGGTATTTTGGTGCCTTTGGGTAGAGCTGCGGGATTTTAGTGGTTGCTGGTTGTTTTAATGCATTGAGATGCATTAAGCCTCTGTTCTTATGTGGTATAAACATGGGAGGATTATTTGGAGGCTTTGGGCGAAGTTTGGGGGATATCAGATGCTTGATTTTCGCGTTGACGATTGAGGTTTCGCGAGTTAGTGAGTGAAAATAGGATTTCCAGCTTTGAAACATCTTAAAAGTGGTTTTGAGAACTTAGTGTAAGCTTGAAATGCTTTGTTAAGTTCGAAATTAAGTAAAGTGATTTTCTCCCTCGAATTGTGCTATTATGAGTTTATGGATGCACTTGTTTTTAAATGTGTTTACCTACTGTTTTAAAGCATGATTTTAGTATATGATATGTTGTTGATGATGCCATATGGTTTAAGGATGCACTAGGTAAGTGATCATTGTATGCATGTGTTTATACATGGTGTTTGAAGCATGGTTAAATGCCTCGAATATGGCTTATTGTGAATGCTTTGGAAAAACAGTGAGGTTTGCATTAAAAGTGAATTATATTGGCAAGTAATGTTGTTTAAAGTATTTTGCAAATGAAATCGGATATAGTTAGCCGGCTATAGGATTGAGTGCACTATTAACAAGTCGCATTGGATGTTGAGGGGTTGTGATTGTGCCGAAAACTCCATCCAAGTACCCTAACGATCGAGGAATGTGTAACCCCCTCAACATGGCCTAGTCGATAGACCGAACTAAATGGGTCACACGTGGAATATTGAAGTAAATCGGAAAGGTTTATCTCAATAAGCAACCCTAATTTGTATTCTTTTTATCTTGTCTAAATGCAAGTTAGGTTTCTATGTGTTCAACAAAGCAGCGGATCAAACAACAACTCAAACGCTCATCGATCCAAAGGGGACTAACCACTTCAATTAAAAAGGATGACATTGAAAAATGGATTCCTAAGGGGACTAAAATTTGTGCCACTAATGTTCATGGATCCAAAGCAATTTGGATACCAAAAATTACTTGATTGTCTATTGCTAGGTGTGATGGAGATGCTCAACAAGTCATACATTGAGGGGGAGCTCCATGCACACAAGGAAGAACACTTGAAGAAGGAAGGCTTCACATCCTACCTTGAGTTCAAGTGTTGGTAAAAATCTAGTTGTTTTAGCATTTTTTGTTTGTTTTATTTTTAGTTTATTCAACTAGATGATCATATATGATGGACTAACATTTTATTGATGCTTTGAGTAAGGGGGAGCCATTTTTAAAACCAAATTTTTATTTTTTTCAAAGTTTTTACATCTATTGTTATTTTGAACTTAATGTTTTAAATTCTTTTTGATATAACAAAAAGGGGAGAAATGGTTTGAAAAATTGAATTTTCAATTGAAAAAGGGGGAGTTTTATTTGTTTTCATATCTTCAATCTCTTATTCATTTTTAATTATGGTTTTAATGTTGATTTGATGAGAATGTTGAAATCTTGCTAAAAGATGAGATTAAATGTGATTTTCGTTTGGGCATTGTCATGATTGATTTAAGAATAATTTTATGGTTGATTTGGATGTTAAATGATGTTAAAAATGAGCTTTGATCATAAAAATCCCGAAATAATGAGATCTCCAATTGTCTAGGTTGTTAGTTTTGGGTTTTTGGCTTGGAAATGTGAAATCTGAGTTGCTGGAGGTATAAGGATGATACTAGGATGTTTTTGGACGTTGATTTATGGTTAAAATGTGTTGGAAGTATTGGTTGATGGCTGGGTTGAGTTTAGTGATCAATCGAATGTGATTTCGGTTATTTCGGATGGGTATTTTGGTGTCTTTGGGTAGAGCTGCGGGATTTTAGTGGTTGCTGGTTGTTTTAATGCATTGAGATGCATTAAGCCTCTGTTCTTATGTGGTATAAACATGGGAGGATTATTTGGAGGCTTTGGGCGAAGTTTGGGGGATATCAGATGCTTGATTTTCGCGTTGACGATTGAGGTTTCGCGAGTCAATGAGTGAAAATAGGATTTCCAGCTTTGAAACATCTTAAAAATGGTTTTGAGAACTTAGTGTAAGCTTGAAATGCTTTGTTAAGTTCGAAATTAAGTAAAGTGATTTTCTCCCTCGAATTGTGCTATTATGAGTTTATGGATGCACTTGTTTTTAAATGTGTTTACCTACTGTTTTAAAGCATGATTTTAGTATATGATATGTTGTTGATGATGCCATATGGTTTAAGGATGCACTAGGTAAGTGATCATTGTATGAATGTGTTTATACATGGTTTTTGAAGCATGGTTAAATGCCTCGAATATGGCTTATTGTGAATGCTTTGGAAAAACAGTGAGGTTTGCATTAAAAGTGAATTATATTGGCAAGTGATGTTGTTTAAAGTATTTTGCAAATGAAATCGGATATAGTTAGCCGGCTATAGGATTGAGTGCACTATTAACAAGTCGCATTGGATGTTGAGGGGTTGTGATTGTGCCGAAAACTCCATCCAAGTACCCTAACGATCGAGGAATGTGTAACCCCCTCAACCTAGCCTAGCCGATAGACCGAACTGAATGGGTCACACGTGGAATATTGAAGTAAATCGGAAAGGTTTATCTCAATAAGCAACCCTAATTTGTATTCTTTTTATCTTGTCTAAATGCAAGTTAGGTTTCTATGTGTTCAACAAAGCAGCGGATCAAACAACAACTCAAACGCTCATCGATCCAAAGGGGACTAACCACTTCAATTAAAAAGGATGACATTGAAAAATGGATTCCTAAGGGGACTAAAATTTGTGCTACTAATGTTCATGGATCCAAAGCAATTTGGATACCAAAAATTACTTGATTGTCTATTGCTAGGTGTGATGGAGATGCTCAACAAGTCAAACATTGAGGGGGAGCTCCATGCACACAAGGAAGAACACTTGAAGAAGGAAGGCTTCACATCCTACCTTGAGTTCAAGTGTTTGTAAAAATCTAGTTGTTTTAGCATTTTTTGTTTGTTTTATTTTTAGTTTATTCAACTAGATGATCATATATGATGGACTAACATTTTATTGATGCTTTGAGTAAGGGGGAGCCATTTTTAAAACCAAATTTTTATTTTTGTCAAAGTTTTTACATCTATTGTTATTTTGAACTATATGTTTTAAATTCTTTTTGATATAACAAAAAGGGGAGAAATAGTTTGAAAATTTGAATTTTCAATTGAATAAGGGGGAGCTTTATTTGTTTTCATATCTTCAATCTCTTATTCATATTTTTAATGTTAAAGGGGGAGAATCCCAAACAATTTTCAAGTGAGTTTTATTATATGAAAAAGGGTGAGATTGTAGACCTAATGTTTTGATATAATAATTGAAAAATGTTTTGGACTGATTTAAAAAGTATTTAAAACATTTCCAAAGTCCAAACAACTTGAAATTATGTTTAGGGAAGTTTTTAAAAGGGTTTTTCATGTTTTTCAAAGCCACACTTCACAAATCTGTCCAGGTGTTTCGAAACACCTTAGGGCGTTTCGAAACAGGGGATTCCAGTAGCAAAAACGTTTCGAAACGGGTTTTCCATGGATAGGATTTTTGCCCAGTGTTTCGAAACGGGCTATGTCGTTTCGATACGCTTACGTGGCATTGACCACAACTGTCGTAAACCCCAATGGCTATTTCCCAACCAACTTTCAAATGCAGGCGTTTCGATATGGGTTTCGAAACGATAAAGGGGTGTTCCGAAACAGGTGCCCTGACAGACTACAACGGCTCTTTCTACATAGAGAGTGTTTCGAAACGGCTTCGAGCGTTTCGAAACGGGGAGCTGCAGAACTGCATTTATGGTGGGAATTAAAGTCCTCAACGGCTCCAATATGATCCCAACGGCTAGTAACGGCTACAAACTCATTTGGGACTATAAAAGGGACCTCCAAGCATCAAGTAAAGGCTAATGCTCATATTGTCAAACATCAAATGATCAAGAATTGTCTTAGAGCTTAAATTGTCATTTATTGTATAGACAAACACTAGTAAGCCAAAATTGTCAAATTTGCTCAAGTGTTTTAGGTTTTGGGTGAGAGCTTAATTGTGCAAACAAACACCTATTAGAGGGATTTGTGTTTGCTTTATTTACTCTTTGTAAGAGAGGGTTTCAATCAAGGCTTTGGGTAGAAAGCTTGATTTTGTATAAGGGTTTCCTCCTCGTCCTAGAAAAGGGGACGAATCAATAGTGGATTGATTGAGAAATCTTTAGTAAGTAGCTAAGGTAGTGGATGTAGACCTTGGTTAGAAGGTTGAACCACTATAAATCATTGTGTCAAATTTCATTTTAGCTTCCACAACTCTTCCACCCAAAAATCCACCTCTCCACCACTTGGTGAGCCACATTGGTTGAACGAATCGAGCCCCTAAAATCTCAACAAAATCAATTTAGAATTTTTAATAGATTAGAATTTAATATACCCAACTCTCATAAACCTAAACCCTATCAAATATACCCAACTATTTTAATATGAGGGGTTGAATTTGTTAGAGTTTAGGTTTAGTAGAGTTGTGTATATTTGATTCTAATCTATTATAAAAATATAAACCGATTTCTATTTTTTTAAGAGATTGATTTTGTTAGGGTTTAGGAGAATTGAGTATATTTGATTCTAATCTATTAAAAAATATTATAAAGTAACTATTAAATTTGATTTTTATTTTTTAAGAGATAATTTTAATTATAATTTTAGTCCTTTAGATTTTTAAAATTTAAAAAAAAATTAATGGTGCTCATCGGTATTCATCGTTAGTGGTGTTCAGCAATGTTCGTAGCACGTGGTAGACTCATCCTTGTAAAATAGTTGGTTTTGTTTAGTGTAAAAATATATAAAAAAAAATACGTTCGAACATCCCATGGTCCAGGTTTGATTCCTCTTGATCCCATTCTTATTTTTTTTTATTTTTAGGGTGAATAGATAAATAGACCCCGACTATAAGGTGTCTTTTTATTGAGTCTCTTTTTTCCGACTTAAAAAAATAAAAAGTTAGATCGGTGCCATTAAAATTTTAAGGACCGAAACATGCTAGTTAGCAAAAATTGATATAATAATACATTTAATTCTTCATATTTACACGTTGAATCAATTTAGTTCACTTTATTTACTCATTCTATTAATTTGTTGTTTTTAGTTTAGTTTAATAATATTATAATTAACATATGTAATACAATAAAAACGATCATTCAGAACAACACATATTAGTACAATGTTCATAATTTTTATATCAATTTTATTATGTTCATATATTTGTATTGTGTTCATGTTATTACAATGTTTATAATATTTTTTAAATGTGATTCACATTTACAGGTATTGTGTTGCTCATATGAACTTCTCATTTTCTCCATCTCTAGTAGTAATCTAATCCTACTTTGTCATATTTATATTTGCTGATATTTTCATGTCTGTACACATTATAGCATTAGAATTTCATTCCGATAAAACAATGAACTTCCTTTTGTTCATCTGATTAAGATTTTGATGATGACAGCAGCTGTTGAACTCCAACAACCTTCATCGGTGATGAAATTGATAAGGTGAGATGAAATCGATAGGATGAAATTGGGAATTTTGGGTTCGTGTTCTCTGGATTCGATTTAGGAGTGAAAGACGAAATGAAAGGGAAGAGTAAAAGAACACGTGCAAAAATAAACTTCTATTTTATTATTCTAAAATTGATTTTACAAGGGTAAAAGGAGTTTCTATTTATACCGGTATAAGACTTAAAGAAAGAATAAAAGAAATACAACTTATACCAGTATAAGACTTAAAGAAAGAATAAAAGAAATACAACTAACTAATTAAACAACCTTAGCTGTCAACCAGCTAACATAACAAACTCAATACCCCCCTCAAGTTGAGGAATAAAGGTTCTGAATGCCCAACTTGAGAACCATGGTCTTGAAAGAAGGAGCATGTAAGGCTTTAGTAAAGCAATCTGTAAGTTGGTGTTGAGTGGAGATAGGCAGCAATATAATTACTCCTTTTTGAACCTTTTCTCGTATCAAATGGCAGTCTATGTCAATGTGCTTTGTCCTCTCATGACTAACAGGGTTTTCTGCAATTTTAATGGCAGAGAGATTATCACAAAACAAGTTTGCAGATGAAGAAAGAATGTTTAAATCATTTAAAAGATAAATCAACCACTGAATTTCACAGGTGGCAGAAGCCATGGCCCTGTATTCTGCTTCACTGGAAGATCTTGAAACAGTGGCATGTTTCTTTGACTTCCATGAAACTAAAGATTTGCCAAGGAAGATACAATACCCTGTAACAGACCTCCTAGAGTCGGGACACGTAGCCCAATCAGAATCAGAAAACCCATTAAGTTTTAAATCATTATTAACTGGAAAAAATAAGCCTTGATCAATAGACCCTTTTAGATATCTTAAAACCCTATGTGCAGCAGCAAGATGTATGTCAGTAGGAGAAGATAAGAACTGGGATAGCTGTTGCACAGCAAAAGTGATATCAGGTCTGGTATTGGTTAAGTATAAAAGCTTACCTATAAGCCTTCTATATGCAGTTATATCAGCTAGAGGAGTTCCTTCTTCCTTAGACAAATTATGTTTAGCTAAAAGAGGTGTAGACACAGGTTTAGATTCAAGAAAACATGTTTCTTTGAGAAGTTCTAATGTGTACTTCCTTTGACACAAATTGATTCCATCTTTAGATCTGGCTACTTCTAATCCTAAGAAATACTTTAAGTCTCCTAGATCTTTGATCTTAAAAGTGTTATGCAAAAAATCCTTCACAGCATGTATTTGATCTTTATTAGGACTGGCAATTATGACATCATCCACATAAACAACAAGAACAATAAAATCAGATGCAGTACCTTTAATAAAAATAGAATTATCAGAAACTAACTGCTTATAACCTTGAGATAATAAAGACTCAGTTAACCTAGCATTCCATTGCCTACTAGCCTGTTTGAGACCATAAAGACTCTTCTTAAGCTTGCAAACAAGTTTAGAAGACTGAGGTAAAAAACCAGGTGGAGGTTTCATATAAACCTCTTCATCTAAAGAACCATGTAGAAAAGCATTGTTGACATCTAGTTGCTGCAGAAACCAACCCTTTGCAGCAGCAACAACAAGGATAGTTCTAATACTAGTCAACTTAGCTACAGGACTAAAAGTATGCAAATAGTCTAAACCAGGTTGCTGAGTATAACCCTTAGCAACTAGCCTAGCTTTATATCTATCAAGGGACCCATCTGACTTTAATTTAGTTCTATAGACCCATTTACAACCAATTGCAACCTTATCAGGTGGTAAAGAGACTAACTCCCATGTATTATTATTCTGTAAAGCTTGTATTTCTTCATTCATTGCTGTTTTCCAGCAATCATGAAGAATAGCATATTTATAAGATTTTGGCTCACTTAATATAGTATTGTTCAAAACATAAGAATAATAATCAGAAGATAGAGAATCATAAGATAGCACCTGAGAGACATTATGTGGAGATGTGTGTGCACCAGGTAAGGTAACCTGATAATCCTTGAACTTCTGTGGAAGATTAACAGCTCTTGAAGGTCTCTTGGAAGGAACCTTTTGCAAATTTTGCATTGAAGAGGATCCTGTGTCATTATCATCAGGAAAAAATTCAGAACTGTTATTAGAATCTGGATTAGTATTAGAAGAAGAATTAGAACTCATAACCTGAGGAACCAGGGAAGAAGGGGCAGTGTCTGAAACTGTCGAAGGGTCATCAAACAAAGAATTTTCATGTAAAGGAAGAACTAGACCAGATTCAGTCATTTTTTCTTTTTGAAAAGGAAATGAATTTTCAAGAAAAGAAACATCTCTAGAAACAAAGACTTCTTTTGTTTCTAAGTTATACAAACGAAACCCTTTTACATTTTTCGGATACCCAAGAAAAATGGCTTTAACAGATTTAGAATGCAGTTTGGTTTGAGGCTTAGGCAAAATTTTAGCAAAAGCAAGACATCCAAATGTTTTTAAATGAGAAAGTTGAGGTTTCTTGTTAAACAAAATTTCATAAGGAGTAGAATTATGCAAAACAGGGGTTGGAGTCAAATTAATTAAGTAAACTGCATGCAGAACACAATCTAACCAGAAAAACAAAGGAAGGTTAGATTGAATTCTTAAGGAACGAGCAACAGAAAGTAAATGCTGATGTTTTCGCTCAACTATAGCATTCTGCTGAGGAGTATAATTACATGAAGTTTGATGTAACACTCCTTTTTGTTTAAAAAAATCTGTCATATCTAATTCCTTAGCATTATCACTTCTAAAAATTTTAATCTTCTTAGAAAACTGAGTCTCAACCATATTGTAGAATTCCTGAATAGCACTGCTAACATCAGATTTGAGTTTTAAAGGGTATATCCAAGTGTATCTACTGTAGTCATCCACAACAGTTAAAAAATACTTAAAACCATATATGCTAGTCACAGGAAAAGGTCCCCATATGTCTAAATGGACAAGATCAAAGCATGAGTCAGTTTTAGAAGTACTAACAGGAAAGGGAAGCCTTTTTTGCTTAGCAAGATGACAAATGTGACAATTAAGATCAGAAATTTCAGACGAACTAGCAGGAACATTTTTATTCAATTCAGCAAAGGATTTCATTCTAACATGTGAAGGATGGCCAAGCCTATTGTGCCAAAGTTTAAAACTAACAGAGTTACAATGAGATTCAACAGAAGTAAAAGGCTTAACAGAAGTAGATTTAAAGGAAAAAGATTCAGAAGTGTCTAACTGGTATAAGCCACCCTGCTGCTTAGCTATACCAATCATCCTCCATGCTAGAACATCCTGTAAATTACAAATATCTGCATTAAAAACTAATGAAATATTGGTTGTTGCCAATTTAGATACTGATACTAAGTTAAAAGCAAAATTTGGAATGTAGAAAACATTATATAAAACCAACATAGAATTAAATTGCACAGTTCCAATAAAAGGAACTTGAATTAACTGCCCATTAGGTAGTTTGACAAACTTATCAGAAACAACACATTTATCAGTAAAATAATCAAGATTATTTATTATATGGTCTGTTGCACCAGAATCTAAAATCCAAGATGAAGAATCAAGATGAACAGATGAATTGAAATTATTGAAGACCATACCTGTTTCTTGAGAAGGAATGTCAAAAGCAGCAGTCAAGGCATTAACCTTTGACTCTGGAACAGAGGACTGGTTTCTTTCTTGTAAAAGAGACAAGAGGGCCTCATACTGATCCTTAGTAAAACCAGTAGATGCCAAGGCACTACACTGATTGTCAGAGTTAACAGAAGAATCCCCAGAACAATGAACATTATTTGCTTTTGAAACAACATTCCTATTTCTATACCCAGGAGGAAATCCATGTTTCTTGTAACATATATCAACAGTATGCCCATATAAACCACAGAAGACACAAAGGGGACGTTTGCTATTAGCAAGATTTGCAGGAAACCTCTTATTATACTTAGACTCAGATCGACCAGAAGACTCGGAATTCTTGGAATTAGATTCGAATTTACTGGCAAGCAAAATGCTAGAATCAACAGAAGAGGTTAAAGATCGTTCATGTTGTAAAACAATGGCAAAAGCCTCATTAACAGTAGGGATAGGTTTCATCATTAACAACTGAGATTTAGGAACTGAAAAATTCTCCCCTAACCCTCGAAGAAACCGAAGCAAGAAATCTTGCTTTCGGTATTTAATAGCAGAACACTCACAAGACAAAAGAGGACGAAGATTTGAAATCTCATCCCAAATCATTTTTAACTGAGTGTAATATAAGGTAACGGAAAGATTACATTGACTCAAAGAGTAAAACTCATGGAGCAGATCTGAAACCCTAACAAGATCGCCCTGATTGAACCGATCGAACAAATCTTTCCACAGTTCGGACGCCGTGTCAATCCAAAGGACGCTCTGGGCGATATCCGGGCTCAAAGCTCTCTGCAACCACGAAAGCACTAGGTTATTACACTTAACCCAGGAAGTAAATCGAGAATCAGATTTGACGGGTTCTTTGATTGAACCGTCAACAAAGCCAAACTTGTTCTTTGATATCAAAGACATGCGCATCGATCTAGCCCACGCGTGGTAATTGCTGCCGTTGAGAAGAAAGGAAGACAAAATCAGCGCGGGGTTTTCATTGGGGTGAATATAAAATTCACTAGCAGGATTATCGGCCTTGAAAGGACGGCCGGAATCAGCGGAATCGGAAGGAAAATCAACTGATACCATGATGAAATTGATAAGGTGAGATGAAATCGATAGGATGAAATTGGGAATTTTGGGTTCGTGTTCTCTGGATTCGATTTAGGAGTGAAAGACGAAATGAAAGGGAAGAGTAAAAGAACACGTGCAAAAATAAACTTCTATTTTATTATTCTAAAATTGATTTTACAAGGGTAAAAGGAGTTTCTATTTATACCGGTATAAGACTTAAAGAAAGAATAAAAGAAATACAACTAACTAATTAAACAACCTTAGCTGTCAACCAGCTAACATAACAAACTCAATAATCGGATAGGTATCCTCCTCGTTTTCTTGTGCCGCGAAGACAATTAGAGTACTAAATATTCACTTCTTCCTTTAATGTGATGATTGTGGATCAACTAAATTAATGTACATTAATAATACGCGACTGTGCCTGCAGCTGCCGCTGCGGTTGCGGCAAATCATTTTCTTCATCTGATTCAGCCAGGGAGAAGCGAGGATCCTGTGAAATAGTGAAAGTATGTGGACAATCAAATGCCGATTTTGCAGGTACAAAAGCAAGCAGAGGCTGTTTAAAATGCATCTATCTAGCAGTCATGTTAGGCGGTCGAGTACAGTTATAAAGTTCGATGAAAGTGAATGTATTCCGAACCTGATGCTGTCGACGACGATGTTGGATAGCGGCAGTGAATGCCTTAACTATCATACATATAGGCAATAGAATCGCAATGGTTTTTAACAATACTAACTGCAATATAAAGCCAAAAAAGTTACACACATTGGCACCATTCTGCTCATTCTACAAATAGACTAACTAGTTTAATGTGTTCTTACAGTGAACAATGTCGAAGAATAGTCTCGGGTTCCATCAATCATAACCGGAAGAGCGTGCCGCAGAACCAGAAGAACCGTAAACTGCAAATAAGATTGTGAATGAATAAACCAAACATGTAGTAGTAGTAGAAGAGATGTGAATATTCGATTCGAACAACATACAGAGGAAGAGAGACATACAGTAATAGCAACCACACGACAACAAATCACACTTTGAGAACTGGGGGTCAAGTAATCATCAAAATACGACTCCAGAAAATCGTGATCGGTCCTGACCGTGGCTATAAAATGTGGACCGCGCAAGTCTCCGTCGGAAATCTCCCAATTCCCTCTGAGATGATTCACAATTCTTTCTAGATAAGTGCAGGAAAACAACTTCATAATACAAAGAAAAGGGTAGATTATAGCTAGAGAGCTCAAGATATACCCGAAATTCAAAGGGTCACCTCCATAATGAAACAAAGGAGGTGGTGCCATATAACCAGGTCTGTATTGCTGCAATTGAGATAACATTCCAAAAAAGACAATCAATTGGTTTCACCCTTTACATTGCACCACCTCTGGATACATTTACGGTGAGCATACTGCAACAATCAAGACACAGTAATCATGTAAAATGCTGACCTTCAAACAGGAAATGGGATGGAAATGGAATATCCAGAAAGGGGATTGGAGAAGAACAAAAATCCAGAAACCCAAAGGCAAGGAATTTGACTAAGGGAGGGAAAGGGACCGATGTTCCAAAAAGGTATCAACTTGATATTTGAAATAGATGCAATCCAAAAGGAAAGAAGGGATGGGGTTTTGGATTAAAGAAGAAAGCAACAATCTTTTGTTTTACTTGCTGGGTTGTTGTTTGTTGAGATTGAGTCAGGTTGCTTCAACAGAGAAACAAAGGAAGAGGAAAACAAGATTCCAACGGCAACAAGATTCCCTTCAAACCCCTTGTTTTGTTACTAACCAAATCCAGTAGCGATGAGCCTGCGTCGGTGAATCTGGTGAATGTTGTCCAAAGGGGGGAAAATAAGAAAGGCTTATGTCCCGAGACCATGAAGGAAGTAAGATTCGGTAGATTTTGTGAACACCGTGACGTGGTAGGTGGGTTAAGATTAGGGGTGGGCGTTCGATCGATTCGAGTCGAGTTAAAAAAATTCGAGTTATTCGAGTTGACGAGTCATATTTTACAACTCAAATTTTATTTGAAATTTTTTCGATTCGAGTCGAGTTTAAGAAATTTGAGTCGAGTTTTCGAGTTCCTATACAAATTTAATTGTAATTATTTACCATGTTATAGTAGAGTTTGATTCCAATTTAAACTTCTTTCTCTAATCATATAAGATATGCACATATATATTTTTTCACATGTGACAATATTTCTTCATATTTATATATATCAGTATGTATATATCATAAAAAATAGAAGGACTCGTCTCGAACTTAAAAATAAACTCACTAATTACTAAAAATTTTGAGTTATTCGAGTTATTCGAATTTTCATTTTACAACTCAAACTTTATTTGAAATTTTTTCGAGTTATTCGAGTTTATGAAATTTCGAGTCGAGTCAAAACGAGTCGAGTATTTTTGCGTCGAGTCGAGTCGAGTTTTGCTCACCCCTAGTTAAGATGTTTTTTTGCGTTTCTAAACTATATTTTTTTCTTCGATAAGTGTATACAATTTTATTTTTAACTAAAATAGGTGTTTAAAATGTTTTTATTGAAATATATGCTTAAAATTTTATCTTTTGCTCACAATAAGTATCAAGGTAGGTGACTCGGTTGACTTTGAAACAAACTAAAAATAAAATTTTAGGCACATGTTTTTACTCAAAAAAATACTTTAGATACCTATTGTAAAAAAAAACATAATTTAGACACTTATTTTTGTAGTTAAGCCTCTCTTCTTTCTACTAAAGGCGGGTTCGGATGTTGAGTGACATAAAAATGTTTGAGTTAATTACATCATACATCCTAAAGTATAATTATTATTATTTTTTAAATTTTAATGTTATCTTAATTATGATTTTTATTTTAAAATTTTAACAATTTACGTTAATAATATTTTCTATAAAATTATTAATTGTCATGTAAGCTGGATATGTTAATACGAGAATAAGAGTATCTTTAATAAATAAAATTCATCAAAGACTTTAATTGATCTTTTAAAATACGGCTATTTTATCAGATCGAAGTGTAAAGAAAAAACACAAATAATATCTCAAAAAAGTTGTGTTGAAACACTTCTATAAAATTAAAAATTTATTTTACTGAAATAAAACTTAAAAAACATATTTATTGAACAAAATCAAGAAGAAAGTAGTAAATTACAATGCGAGTGAAGACCTACTTTATATTGTAAGGAGATCTTCAAAACAAAACTAACTTAAAATAATAATAAAATATGTGATGGAACTAAAACTCTAATATTTTAATCTATAAAAGAAATAGAAGAAAATATGTGATTAAATAAACTCTATTATAATAATGTTTTGATAAATTAAAATAAAAAGGATGAGTCTACCACGTGCGACGAACATTGATGAACACCACTAACGATGAACACCGATGAACATCATTAATTTTTTTTTTAATTTTAGAAATCTAAAGGACTAAAATTATAATTAAAATTATCTCTTAAAAAAATAAAAATCAATTTTAACAGTTACTTTATAATATTTTTTTAATAGATTAGAATCAAATATACCCAATTTTCTTAAACCCTAACAAAATCAATCTCTTTAAAAAATAAGAATCAATTTTTTTAAATCCATTTGATAGAAATCAATTTAAGCCCAAATTTAATAGACGCGACATCATGGATTCATTCCTACTTTCAATTTCGATTTCAGATTCTTATTCATTTAAATAAATTTATGAACCAAAATTTCTCTGCAGTTACTGCAAGGCAAGTGCTAAGCCTAAATCCGATTAATATTAATTAAACCTTGCTTTGGTAATTAGTAGAGGAATTAATTTGGGAGAAGTGGGTAGCGGTATAATGCGAAATTGCGAATGAACTATTAGGTAGATTTTAGGGTTTCGGAAATTTTTAGGGTTTTTATTTTCTTTTAAGAGGTTGATTTTGTTAGGGATTAAGAGAAGGAAAATACTTTGATGCACAAGCTTGTGTAAACTTTAGTTTACACAAGCCCTTTAATTTTAGGGTTTAGGGTTTTAGGTTAGGGTTTAGGGGTTTAGTATGTAGGGTATATAATTTAAGGTTTATGGGTAGAATTTAGAATTTAGAGTTTAGGATTTAGGGCTTAGGTTTTAGGTTGCTAGGGTTTGTGATTTAGATTTTAAATTTTATAAAAGGAATGTGTAAAAAAATTTACACAGCTTGTGCATCAAAATAAAAACCTTAAGAGAATTGGGTATATTTGATTCTAACCTATTAAAAAATATTATAAAGTAACTATTAAATTTGATTTTTATTTTTTTAAGAGATAATTTTAATTATAATTTTAGTCCTTTAGATTTTTAAAATTTAAAAAAAAATTAATGGTGTTCATCGGTGTTCATCGTTAGTGGTGTTCATCAATGTTCGTCGCTCGTTGTAGAATTTTCCAAATAAAAAACTATATATTTAAATATTTATTATTCAATTTACATAATTTTTTAAAATCATCTCATTCTTTAAAATCTAAATTTTCAAATATTATTTATGAAGTGCTTTTTATTTGCCATTCCGATTCCCAGGGCTTCGTCCTGAGTAATCCGGATCGATCCGTGTCATATACTTAGCTTTGGTGAGTGAGTCTCCCAGCGGAGATTTTCTGCGTACATACGCCTCGAACCTAAGACCTTGCTTAAGCAATACCAACATGCTTCTCACTTGGACCAACCCCTGGTATTTTTAAAGTGTTTTAAAATTGTATAACACATTTTTTCATTTAAATAAAATAATATTATTTTGTAGAAAAGAAAGAATATTAAAAACTATTATTTCTATTAATTATTTATTTGTTTTTAATGATGAGTGTGATTTAAATATTTTATTACGCAACAATTTTAGGGCATGCAATTTTTTTAATATATCAAAACAAAAAATATATTATTGGAGAAAAAAAATGTGTGATTTACATGAATAAAATATATTATTTCAAGCCTATTTTAGTCTAAGGTGGTGAGAATTGTGTAATACCTACATTTTTTCGTTTAAATAAAATAATATTATTTTGTAGAGAAGAAAGAATATTAAAAATTATTATTTCTATTAATTATTAATTTGTTTTTAATGATGATTATGATTTAAATATTTTATTATGCAATAATTTTAGGGCAAGCAAATTTTTTAATATATCAAAACAAAAAAATATATATTATTGGAAATAAAAGAGTGTGATTTACATGAATAAAAGATATTATTTCTAGCCTATTTCTAGCCTATTTCTAGCCTATTCTAGCCTACTTGATAGACCGTGTAAATAATTATGGCTAAATTTATTATTAATTTTTATTTTAGACTAAATTGATTGATTCTATAAATATGAATTTCTAAATGTGTTATTACACAAATTTTCTTAACGGTCGCATTATCCTTTAACGACAATTAACTACTTAGTGACCATTTCGTAACAAAAGTAGATTTTTAATGACCATTTTGTAATACTTGAAAGTTAGATGAACCAAATAATTTTTTTAAAATAATTTCATGAAGATTTATGAACTTTACCCTAATAATAGTAAACAACACTAATGATCTATTTTGTTTTTGATTCGCTTGATTTTAGTCATCGATTTTAAAAACAATAAACAATACTTGATAGAGCGTTTATTTTTTTGAGTCTTCCAAAATATCTACAAACTCCCAATCGACCAAACTCAAACTAAATTGCCCAAGCTTGTCTCAAGTATTTCTCACAACACCATCCACACACTAGAACATGACACCCATTCAAGTGTCCCTCAGATAATAAAAACAGAGATGACAATGTCCTAAATCAAGAAGAAGAAGAAAAACATTCATAAAATGTAAAAAAAAAAAAAACAAGAGCACCTACAAAATACGTCGCCACTTTCGCTGTGAAACTCACCTCCACACCAAGTAGAAACCAACAATTCGGATTAATCACAGACAGCGTAACCACAACTTTAACCATATCGAAGTTGACCGTTTGGTGCCATTGATGGCCGGATGGTGGCGACTAGAACTCATGCGATGTGAAAATGAGAATTTTTTGAAATGATGAAAAAGAGAAACAAAAAAAGTTTTGTAGTCAAATACCAGAGTAAAATTGATTGAACATTTTAGGACCAAGTGAAAGAATGTACAAATAGTGAGGATTAAATATCTTATGATGCTAATAAAAAATACGAGAAAATGATAGAAAAAATGAGTTTAGTTGTTTATTGTCCTTGATTGCCCACATTCAAAATTGTCAAAAGACTAAATTGCTTTATTTATTTTTAGACGACTAAATGGGTTCATTATCAAAACAAAAAAAAGACCTTAAAGGTTCTTCTACCTTTAAATTTATACTACATTTCATCATAACATAACATGATATGAGTGAAAGATAATATTTTATGAAAAATGTATATCATAAGTAGAATTGTAATAGAATTATGTATGAATTTATTAGTTATATGTTCAAATCTTAATAAATGTTTTTAAAATGTATTTTTATCTGAGACAAAACAATATGCCAAGAGAAGGAACAATATTCACGGTCAATATGGTTACTCAAAAGGGATTGATGTCAGTGCAACTACTAAAAATGCAACAACAAAGAATGTTGTTTATAGGTATGTATCCGAGTAATGCTTTTGGTTCGGAGATGTCCCCACATTATTTTATCGGGATTTTTGAGGCAATATTGTTAAAACAACCCATTTTTATATCTAGGGGTATAAATGAACAGAACGTTCAACGAACTGTTCATATAACGTTAATTTATTAAGCTAAATAAACGAGTATGAACAGAATTTTTATGTTCGTTTAATAAATGAATGAGTACGAACATAGGTGTGTTCGTTTCATTTATGTTCATGAACAAACTTGTTTATAGGCTTGTTTATAAACCCATTATAATCTCGTTTGTAGGCTCGTTTATAAGTCATTTATAAGCTCATTTGTAAGCTTGTTTATAGGATAAAAATGCTTATGGATGTATCTAAATACTACTTTTTGTTGTTGCTAAGGATGTTATATAAATTCATGTTGAAATGTAAGTTTTATTTTGTTACTTTTGTTTTATTTATTTATTGTTAATCTAGTTAACATTTTTGAACATATAAACAAGCATGTTCGTGGACAAATAAGCGAACACATTCGTGAACACTTAAAGGAACACACTCACGAACACTTAAAGACACACATTTGTGAACACTTAAGCAAACACATTCACGAACACTTAAAGGAACACGCTCACGAATACTTAAACGGACATGTTTGTGAACACTTAAACGGACACATTCACGAACATAGTTAAAGGAACACACTCACAAACACTTAAACGAACATGTTTGTGAACACTTAAACGAACACGTTCGCTAGCACTTAAACGAACACTTAAACAATCACGTTCATGAACACTAAACAAATGGACACAAACATCTTCAAAAATAAAAAAGAACACGAACACAATATTGAAATTTTAAATGAACATGAACACCTTTAAAAACAAACAAACGATCATGAACATAACCTTGTTCGTTCAAGCTCGGTTCATTTTTACACCCCTATTTATATCATTCTAAAGACTATAAACTTAATCAATTTCTTTTTTATATATCTCAAAATGCATTTTCACCGTAAAATTATAATCTAACAGAGGCTTAAGGATGTAAGAAGTCGTTGAAATTTTGAAGAAAAAAATCAATTAAACCCTATTTTTTGGCATTGAATTAAATACTTGAACCAACATATTGAATTAATTAAATCATTTGACCATCATTGACCATTAAATCTTGACAATTTTTTCTTTAGATATTACTTTTCACATGATACACTATAGTTTTATCATATGACATATAAATATTTTCTTAAAAATATTTTTCTATAAGTTTCTATTTTTTTGAATTTTAAAGAGTTTCTTAAATATAATATATATTTTTTCAAAATGTCAGCGGTAATACTATAACACGACGCACTGCACCAAAATGAGTTAAAAATAATTTGTTAAATTTAACCATGAAAATGATAAAAAAATTGATCTAATTTATGGTTTCTTACGTAGTTTCAATGACCTAATATATAACCTTCAAACCCAATCCAAAATTCCCGAAGGCCGTTCGTTGGTTCTCCCACTCCCCCAAAAGGGCGTAAAACCCTCAGTTTTTGGTAATATATTACGTATATATGTACATAAAACCTATGTTGCACTGATACAGATACGAGGACAGATACGGGGACTAAAAATGACAATTCTCAAAATTATAGGGTACGAGTATGACAAATAAAAATCATCATCAACAACAACAATAATAATAATAATAAAACCAATAATAACAAAATACTAATAAAAAATTATGGTAGAAAATAACCTTATATTTGTTTTAATAAAGTGCTCATAAAAAAATCCCATAATAAGGCTATATTTGATTCATGTAATTGTAATTCCGAAATTCAATTTCTATAATTTTTGGTGTTTGGTTCATGTAAAACAAATTAGTTAACGTAATTAAAACAACGAGTCAAGTGTTTCTCCTTAGGTTTTCTGTAGTTTGTATTACCCCTTTACTTTTCTAAAACAAATTACCCTCTTTTCAGCTCAAAAAGCCTCTCCCATAACACGACACCAACACCTGCTTCTCTCCATTGACACCGTCGATAAATCAGATGGGTAAATTTTCGTTATCTTCTATATATTTGTCTTTTTTATTCTCTTTACTTTTATCTATTCTCAATTTTGTTAGCTCTTTAATTTCTTTGCCATAATATGCTTTAGATTTTTAGGGATTTTATTTTTGTAATTGTTTGCTTTGCTGCTTTCTCTATCGTTCATTTTTAGATTGAAACATCCATTTTGTAACACCAAAAAATCTCTATTTTAAACCCTAGTTTAATTTGGGGATTATCAATTCAAAACCCTAAAATTAGAAATTAAAAATATGAGACCCTATTTATTTAATTTGGGGATTTAATTGAGTTAAACCATTTCAGTGACATAATTGTGTTAAAGTAAAAGTTCAGGACTTTTTTAAAAAAGTGATAAGAGTATGGACCCTTATTCTGAGTTTTAACTTTTTTCCCATTGGTTAAAATCATCTTTTTCAACCCTAAAAACCTTTCTTTACCCACTCTTTTCCCCCTCAGTAGTTGTATCCCTTCCTTTTGAAATTCTAGATTATCTTTTATCGTCATTCAAGTCCCTCTGTCGTGAACCATAATAGACACCTATGGCTGTCATTTGCTTCCCTAACGGTGTTTTGATAGATAATCAGTAAGATTCATCACTCCCTTTGTTTTGCTCTACACCTTTCGATCACTCGTCCCCAACAATAGATCGGACAAAAGATAACTTATTTGGTTCCCTTTAACGTTTTGTACGCACAACGACAGTCAACACCAATTTGTTGATCTGTCCATCCCAAAATAGTCATAGCCACTACCTTATGCATCGAACCCCTCTCCATCCACTGTTAGATCTGAATCTTACAAGTATTGTTGTCAATCTCGTATAGCATGATTAGAGTGTACTGATTTTCCTGGTTGCTTCGTGATATGTTATTGTTTTGGCCGATAACCTTAGCATCTGTCCAAATTCCAAAACCTAACAATCTTTTCACGTGTTGAACAACCCAAATTATTTGATACACTCTATGTTTAATATTATCATATCATTTTGAAACTTCATTACTTTTTATTAAATAATATTATTTTACAATTTTCATTGCATATAAGTATATATGCATATTTATGGTTTTAATAGTATGTATATATATATATATATTTATAGTGATTTGTATTGTTTATATCAGGGATTTAAAAAGCGTGTTTTCGTCTCGTCGTGGTTATCGCGGTTGCGGACATAACAGATGCTATTGCGATCACTGTGGGTGTCGCGGTTGTGATTTTTTTTAATTTGCAAATCTTATTGTAAAATGTAATAAATATAAATATAAGTATATAGTTAATGCTTTAATTACTCAAAAGATGAATGATACAAATGAAGTGAGGAATACCTCTATTTATAATTGAGTTCCCCTACATCTGACGGTCTCTAATGATTTACATTGATGACAATGATCAAATCCCACCAACCAAAATAGAATATTCCATACAATATATCTCATATCTAAGGAAACAAGTCCTATGTTTACATGGAAAGTTTACATAAGTCAAAGTGGTTGTCTTTTAGAATCCTCCACAGATCGGGCTAAGTCAAGTGATCTCTTTAGGACCAAAATCTTCGTTGGAACCTCTTGGGCAATCATGCGTGCATGTGACTCGAACTGGAACTGGCGATCCATGACAATATGGTCAAGTATTGTTCAGTTTGATTATAAAGTTAAAGACTTAAAGATTTTAACGGTTTCGTACCAAGTCTCACAAATATGAGTTGTCTTTATTATATTAAGATGTACATACATATAAATGGTGTAGAATGAAATAAACTTTACTAAAGTAGTATGATAAAGAACTACAAATGGTTCTTTTAACTCAAAGTATAATTATTTAAAAAAACTCAAAATATTTTTTTATAAAACAAATATATTTTAATTAGTTAATAATTTCTATTGTAATTAATATAATTTTTCCATAAAAATAATATAATTAACTTAAAGTATGATTTAAAATAAAGGCTTAATAACCAAATAGGTGCTCAAACTATACACGTGGTTTACTTTTGGTGCTTAACCTATTTTTCGCTCTAAATATATGCCTACAGTTTCATTTCGATCATTTTAAGTATCTAACTATTAAAAAACGTTGGCCAATTAGAATGCGATATGTGACATATTTTAATATATATTCTACTAATGTTTCAAATTAATCGATTTGGGTAGTGGTCGTTGGTTACAACTTCAATGGTGGCTTTTAAAGCAAGGTTCAAATTCAAGGGATGGATACCAAAAGTTGTTTTCTTTTTTTCTTTTTAATTTTAGAGACTAGTTTAGAATAAGAGTCATAACTTGAAGACTTCTTGTGCAATTAACTCTAAAACATCTAGAAATCAAGTTTTAAAAAACATCAATTTAGGGACTAGCTATTATTTATCTCAATTTTGACGATAGTTTAAATATAGTTGACTAACCGAAAAGAATGGATAGTACATGTGTTTCTTTAGCCCAAACTTTTCAAGTCATTGAGACTCAAACAGTTCTCAAAATACGGTTCATGTTCGATATTTGTTTCAATCTTCCCCACAATCTCAGTATGAAACTTGATAATTTTACTCTATGTTGCACGAATACGAATACGGGTACAAGGACGAATACAAGGACGAGAAATGACAATTTTTAAAATTACAAGGTACATGTACAATAGGGGTACGCCAAATTTAAAAAAATCAATACATATAATCATAAAAACATTAAATTTCATAGTAAATTAGAAAATCTAATGGTTTTTATGGATTAAAATGAAGTCCATGTTAAATTCTCGTTAGTTGTGGGGTCTATCCTTCAATTAAAATCTAATAATTTTGTGATTCCTTTAAAAAGATATTAACAAAAAATTATAATTTCCTATCTATTTTTTAAATATAGTCTTGTTGCACTTAATATTTTTTTTCCAAATTTTTTATTAAAAAATACTTTAAATCAAATAATATTTTAAAGTTATGAAATTAGTTTATTAAAATAAAATTACTTTATATCTTAGTTTTACGTTTCTTATTCCACTTTTTTGTCAACCTAATATGGCAAGGCTTGTCGAAACGACGTTCCTCGAATGTTAATGGATCTAGAATTATCGCAAGCATGTCTCTGCAATAAATACAACAATAAAACAGAAGAATTAAGTTGGTGGTGTTTAACATAGTTTAACGGTGAAAGAAGAAAAAGAGGAAATTAATAAGAAAGAAGAAATCATAGTTGATGTTTAGAAGGATTTCAGAATTAGGATGAAGATAAGTGCTTCAATGTTCAACAATGGGAGCAAGGTTTGAGCATTCATCAATGGCAGAAAGGTTGTCGTAAATTTTTCGGAATTCTAAAAGAACGATGAACTCGAAAAAACATGCACAATATCTTATGCAAACCCAAATCGAATATGTTCAACGTCAAAGGACTTGGACCTACTAGATAACGATTTAGGAACCCAAAGTATCAAGGATTGACACAACAAACAAATTGAAATGTCAAGAAGAAGTTCTGAAAATAAGTGAACAAAAGAAATTCTCTCAAGTAATTTTTATTCAAAAGTGGGTAACCTTTCTTACATAAAATTTACAAAATATATAGCACATACAAAGGGATGAAGTCGCCCAAATGTGTGACTGAAATTTAAACGAATTTAACACATGTATTTTATGTTTAAATTCAAACAAAAATCTGCACATAACTTTCTTAATGTGTGGATGAGTTTAATTCACACATTTTACATGTGTTAATTGTGTGAATTATTTGAATTTGAAATATGTCCACATGTGTTAATTGTTTGAATTTTAAATCTGTCCACATGCTTGCCCACACATACACAAGGTCTCACACATGTCATGCACATGCTTGGAGAGGTGTAGGATGTTCCATTTGCTGCTCACTTGCTTGTAGGATACTCTCCCATGTGTAGGTCACCTTTCAGCTACTTCCAAATTTGTCAGCTGGAGTTGAGCTAGTGGAGCTGAAGTTTAGCTAGCTGGAAGAGAATTGAACTGCTTTAGAGTGTGGTAATCATGTGGTAATCAGAGCCTAAGTTGAATTTAATGTAAGTTTCAGCAGTAAAAATAAAAAAGAAAGAATACGAAAAACAAAAAAAAATACTACACAAAATTCCAGCAAGTCAAAGTCAACATTTGACTTCTTAAAAGTCAAAATTTGAAAGAAAAAAAATAGATTAAAAAAACAACAAGAAAAACGTGTGTGAAACAAATATTTTAATTTTGATATAACTAAAAAAACCTAAGGACTAAATCGAAAAAGTCAAAACGAATTTTAAGTCCTTAAAATATCCTCATATATTGTTAGTATTATGCCCAAGTTAAAAACATACATTTTCAAATACCTTTTCTAAGTGTTTCAAGCCAAAGCAGTGTTTTTCAAGCACCCGTTTCGAAACGGCCCTAAGGCGTTTCGAAACATTTTCACCACTGTCGACCACCGTTCCGATACGTGTATCGAAACACTTGAAAGCGTTTCGAAACGGCACAACTCGTTTCGAAACTGTTCTTCATGTTGGCTTTAAAAAGAATTAAAATTATTTCAAATATTTCATATTTTCAAATATATAAGGGGTGTTTCGAAACGGATCAAGCCCGTTCCGAAACGACCCTTTGACAGTAGCCATTCCGTTTCGAAACGGATCACTACCGTTCCGAAACAGGGGCTAGGTTTTAGTTTGAAAATATGACCGTTGTATGTTTTAACTGATTTTCTTAAAACCGTTAAGGCGTTTTGATACGGTCTAGGACCGTTCCGAAACGACCCTTTTACAGTGGCAAAACCGTTCCGAAACGGCCCTAAGGCGTTTCGAAACGGGCTCTTAAATGCACCCCAACGACTCTTTCTATTTTAGTCCGTTCCGAAACAGGTTTCCCGTGTTCCGAAACGGGTTGGTGCAGACAGCATTAATGGTGGCAAGAGAGGGTTCCAACGGCTCCATTTATGTTCCCAACCACCCAAACGGCTAGAAATCAATGAGAAGGTATAAAAGGGACATCCAAAAGCATCAGCAACAACTATTGAACTTCAAGCAAACATCCAAACATCAAATTCAAGCATTTGAGCAAAAATCCCAAATTTGTGTAAAATCCCAATTTGTGTTCTTCATTCATATTTTGTAAAATTGGGTTGAGTGCTTGTATTGGGGCTATCATTTGTATTGAGAGATACCTAATTAGCCTTCAAATTTCTTTGTTCTATTGAGTGAGAGTTGGGTTGATTTTTGGGTAGAAAAATCAACCGATATTGTAAAGGGTTGCCTCCTTGTCCTAGAAAAGGGGAAGATCAATTTAGTGAAATTGTTGCAAATCCTTAGTGAGACTAAGGTAGTGGATGTAGAGTTCATTTGGAACTTGAACCACTCTAAATCCCTTGTTCTTCAATTTTTATTTGCCAATTTCCACTAAAATCCTTTAAATTTCCAATTCACCCCCCTTTTGGTAAATATCGATCTTTCGATCCACTCAACAACGTGTGTAATGTTTGTGTTAAATAATGAAGAATGTTCAATTTTCTTTTGTATTCTGCAATTACGAAGTACATGAAAATCAACCAAAACGAATTGTTCTTGTTTGTTCGGTAATAAGATCGTAGTAAATATTTCTTTTGCAGTAAGTTATTGATTTTTTTTGTTTTATTTGCACCTTATTTTTTCTTCATTTCACATTTTTTTTTCATTCTACAACCTCTCTTTCATTTTTCCAGCCTTTATTTTTTTGGTTTACCTCTTGTTTTTCTTAACCTTTGTTGTTTCCTTGTAAGCCGACACAATTAACAGGTCTGAAAGATCAAATTAGTTCCTTTAAAGAACTGATTACGAGAAACGAGAGAAAAAAGGCAAATAGAGCGTGTGAGATCAGCAGGGGAGACGAAAAAACTGATAAAGTATTCTCTCGAGTGAAACATGAGCGCTGAGTGAAATTGCTAAGTGTTCTTTTTCTTGGAGCGGAATCGTGAGACTTTGTTGTGTGCGCTGTGAGGCCCATTTACTTTTTTTCTTTACTTTATTTTGTGTTGATTCATGTTGTGCTTTTGTTAAAATGACAGGTGCTAATGATGATAATTCGGGTGGCCAGCAACCAAACTTGCAAATGCAGGCCATCACTCATGAAATTTAGAAGATATTAAGGGTTGAACTTGAGCCTTTGCAATCTCGAATGGATAAACTTGATAGGGGTGGTTCCCATTCTGTCCATGATGAGATGAACGATGAGAATAAAGTTGAACAATCTCTGAGGCAAAATACGAGGCAAGGGCATGTACAACTTGATGATAATTTGACTAACATAAAAGTTACAATTCTATTTTTTCAGTGACGAACAGATCTCGATGCGTATTTGGCATGAGAAAGTAAAGTTGAGCATGTTTTCGAGTGTTATAATTACTCGGAACAAAAGAAGGTTCGCTTGGTATCGATGGAGTTTGTTGATTACGCTCTTATTTGGTGGGATCAATTATTGATCAGTCAGAGGCGTACCGATGAAGGTCTAGTGAGGACATGAGCCGAAATGAAGCAAATCATGCGAAAAAGGTTTGTTCCTTCTCACTATCATCGTGATTTAATCAGAAATTACAAGGTTTGAAACAATGTAATCGAAGTGTTAAAGATTACTTCAATTTAATTTTTTTTAAATTTTTATTAAAAATTACTTTGAATCAATTAATATTTTAAAGCTATGAAATTAATTTAATAAAATAAAAATACTTTATATCCTAGTTTTGCATTTTTTATTCCATTTTTTGTCAACCACTTCACTTCAGTTCAACGTAAACAAAACAGTGTGGTTTTAGAGTTCTATGAATACTTTGTCATAAGGGTTAAAACCCCTTTCGCAGCTGTTTTTACTTATTCATTCTTCTTCATTGACTATTATTTCTTCAAGTAGTGGAGAAATTAATGTCAGTTTCCAAGATGTATTTAATAATAAAATTAACTTTTACCATTTAAATGTAATAAATGTACAATATAATATAAATACTAATTATAATTTTTAAGTAGTGGAGAATTTAATGTCTCTTTTCAAGATGCATTTAATTCTTTCATTTTATTTTTAGTTTTTCTAAGTAGTGTAGTGTCGGTTTTCAAGACCCAGTTAATTTATTCCCGTTACTGTTTGTATTTTGTCTTGAATCAAAACCCTTGATGGATATATTTTTTTAATAATAAAATTAACTTTTACCATTTAAACATTAAAAAAAATTATATTTCTACCTTTTTTTTTACTTTCTAGAATCCTTTTCCTTTTTTCTTTTCCTTTCTTTTTCATCTTTGCAACTTCATCGCATTACTTTCATACAATCAGAGGGTCGTTCGAATCTGGTGAACGACACTTGGATCGCCGATAATAGCATGAAATACCAATTGAAATTGTCTTTTAAATATTATCTATTTTTTGTTTTTCTGAGAAAATATTTGTATTTTTTCATGTTGATCGTTAACGGGAATAGTAGTATGTTATCGCCGCAATCGGACGTTACTCGTTAAATTATGGCAACAATTCGCCGTTTTGGTGTGAATTTGATTCCCATGACGATTTTCGGCGATATCAGTTTTGGACGACGGCAATACCGCTATATAACGTCCGCAATCGAGATTGCAGACCATTTTTTAAAACCATGATTTGGTGCTTAATCAATCTGTAATTCTGAGGTCAGTCAAAGATTGTATTTTAGCTCTTATATTTGAAAATGTCGTTTTGTTATTTTCGAGCTAAGGATTTATTGCGAATTCAGTTTGAGCAACTTCACAAGATTTAGATCTGTGAAGACCATGGATTTAAATCTCGGTTACAGTCGCGTTTTTTGTCGTGTCGCGATTCGCGATTGCGGACATAACGAAGGCTATTGCGGTCATAAAAAATTAAAGTGTTTTTCAGTTAGAGTATTTTCCAACACATATTATAAAACATAATAATTATTATTATAATTATAAAAAGTTACTTTTAATGTTTTTAAAGTGTTCTCCAACACTTATGAACTTCGATTACTGAAATTAAAGGACTGCATTGAATAAAAAATAAAGTTTACACTCTAAATTAGGAAAAATTCAAGGACTGAAATAATAAAGATAAAAAGTGGCATGACTGGAATGGAAATTAACATATACCCTTAAAAACACGCTGGCATTTCATAATTTAAAATAGACATAATCTGCTACTTTTTGGTGCCCCTATGTATGCCCCACACTAAAAATTAGGTTTAGGGTTTAATGTTAGCGATTGTGGTTAGAGTTTAGAGAATTTAGGGTATGATGTATTTTTTAGGGTATAGCGCGTATCATTTAGAATTTAAGGTTAAGGATTAAAATTTAATTTTTTTTAGTATTTTTTCAGTATTGGAGCATAAAAAGACACCAAAAAAGTGTAATTTTTTTATCCCATAATTTATCCTTTTATTTATGGGTGAAACCTAATTGTCGATTTTGAGTTTTTTTTTTTTTTATCAAATTAATGACTCTCTTAATACATTTTCGATTATCATAACCGCTGCATCTAGAGCCGCGCGATTTCACCTCTTGTCGTCCGCACGCCGTCAATCCCCTCTCCTCAACGTCGACCAATCCACTCCCTGTGAGTCTCATCAGCTCGCCTCCCTTTACACTCTTACGCTCACCCTTATCGCCCGACCATGGATTTTTTTTAGATTTTACAGTAACGGGAGAAAACAGAGATAGCGGCCCGTTATTACCGTTATTTACCGCTACCCGTTAAATTGCGACCGCAATCCACCGCTACTAGTGTGATTCCGCGTCCCACCGTTGTTTTCGCCGATAACGGTTTTGGCCGGCGGCATTACCGCTAAATAGCGGCCGCTATATCAGTCGCGGGCCGTTTTTTGAAACATATATGCACTACTATTGTCAGAGTGTTGGTTTGTGTGTGTATATATATATATATATATGCACTCTGATAATTGTTTCTTACTGTATGTATGTATGTATGTATGTATATATATATATAGTTGTCAGTATTATTGTTTTAATAATAATAAGGCACCGATTTATTTGTTAAGCTGTGATATCAAAAGTCACCTATTTCGTAACCCGTCCCAAGATCATACCCGACATGTGACCTATGGCTCAAACCCAAGCCGTTGGCTGTTGTCATTGATCCGTTATCTATTTCACTTAATTTGACCCGAAAGCCTAATTTTGCTAATTACAATTTATTTTGTACTTGGTAAATTTTGAGAAGTTGAGAATAGGATCTAATATGGTTTATATGTGTTTCAGACGACATCGTTTCTAGGGAAGACGAATCGCTACCTCCTTCGCCTGTTCGTTTTGATTGTGCCCGTGCATCGAGGCCTTCTCGCGAGTAGTTGTTTCTTCTAGAACTGAGTTAAGTGGCATAGTAGTTATGTTAGAATGAGTTAATATAGAACTTCATCTCGTAGGATCTAACTCGGCTAAATCTAGAGCTAGTTCAGATCGTGAGAGGCGTCATCACCGACGATAGAGCTTTGGCAGCTAGAGGTGTGTTCTCTTTTTGTGCTATACTTATTCTGTGAATTATTTTACAACATGCATGTCTACCTTTTTGTGATACGACTTCATTTTGATTTGAGATGCCATGCATACTGTGATAAAATTGAGTTTTTAATGAGACTATTTGAACTTCGAAACTGTGATCGTCGTATTTAGTACAATACTCTATGATGTGATGTTGTTTTATAAACAATGATTTATTCAGGCATGTGATGAGAATTGTACGGAGGAAGAAGTGGTTTGACCACATTGTGATTGGAGAAATTAGGGGTGAGGGATTCTGGGGAAGTTTGGCTTTGCTACCATTGTGATTGGAGTATGTAGCTGGGATTTGTGTTTGAGCATAACATTATTTCATACAATGTTTTCTTTTGTGATTTTATTTTATTGCCTTAAGAAAATATTATGAAACTGAGACTGTGCTTGTTGCATTTTAGAGACACACTGAGCCTTATAGCTCACACCCCTATAGATACTCTTTCAGATACTTTGGCTCTAGGCGACTTGGTACTTGGAAGACCTCTTACGTTACAGATTTGTTTTACTACATTACAACTTTTATTATTTTTCAGACGTGGATTATGATTATTACTATTATTATTTATATTGGAATTTGATGTAATTTGGACTTTGGACTATCTTGGGATTTGAGGATATTTTTCATTATGCATGAATAAAAGTTTATATTAAGATATTGTGATTTTAATAATCTTTTGGGAATACCTTCTTTTGAAAGTTAAATATTTTACGCTACTAATTAGAAACTATAATTATTTATTTTTAATTTGGATACTTGAGGGAGAAGTTACGTATGTGGCTTCCTAAATACGGTCATTTCTCCTAAGTTGAGTTTAGGGGTTACACATTCTCTTTCTTTTCTCAAAATTTCTTATCTCTCCCTTTTATTGATTTTTGCAGACAAAAAAAGGAAGCTACGCTAGAAAAACAAAGGTATTTGTTCATCTTTTTTTTAATTTTCATTTTTCGCTTCACTTTTATAGATGTCAAAATTTGCATTTTTTCTTTACATCTGCCTATATTTCATGTTAGTGTGTTTTCATTGCCGGGTTTAATAACATAAAGATGAAAGCAAACATGTTGGTCAACAAATTTGGTTTGCATCGAGGCTCTTGAACAGTGAAAACTAATGAACGTTGTGTGAAATACTTTAGTTCTCATAAATTGCTTATTCCTCACTACCATAATCTTTACATTTATTACTATTTACAATTAACACTATAACAGAGAAATTAAACATGATAAATTATAAATTTACTCATAAGTTCTTCAACTTGAAAAAAATTTAAATTGAAAGTTTAGAATAATAACCAATTTGGAGTATCTATACTTACCGCTCAAATGATCTTGTTATGGGCTTTTCAAATCTCTTATTTGGTTTCTTTTTTGATTGAAGATGCTGCTGCAAAAAACACAGGATATCGCGTTCACGAAACAGCCTTACATCGAAGATGTCGGGCCACGAAAAATGTGACTCCCTCGTTTTTGTTTTCAATCTTTTCTTTTCCCGTTTTGGATTTAATTATGGCTTCAATTTGTTCGTATGTTATTTTTTTCATTGATATGTATGCAGAAAAGCGATTAAATTCTCAATGTTTTCGGACTCGGAGATAGCTAAGGCTGCCGAAGTTCAAGTATATAAGGGTGTTTATTATGATCCTCAAAGCCACCCCATCGAGGGCGGGTTATTGGATCCTCGAATGGTACTTAAAACTTAATTCTATCAGTATTTTATGAGTTCAGCATCAATTTTTTTTTAAAGTTTCTGATTTTATTTTTTTTCTCTCTGGTGTCTTAAGGGTCCTCCAAACAAGTCCGGTAAATGTGCAACATGTGCTGGAGGTTTTGATGATTGTCCAGGGCATTATGGATACTTAGTTTTTGCCCTCCCTGTTTATAATATTGGGTATTTAAGTACAATTTTAGACATTTTAAAGTGCATTTGTAAGGTAACGAATAGACATGACTTGAATTTTTAAATTTTGATTTAATTTAGTCCAATCACAATTTGGATCCATGTTTATTTTGTTGTTTTGTTTACAGTCTTGTTCTCGTGTAATTTTGGATGAGAAATTAGCCAAAGATTATTTGAAAAAGTTGAGATCTCCAAGGATGGAACCATTAAAGAAGGTTGAGTTGGTGAAAACTATAGTAAAAAAGTGTACTTCTATGGTTGGTAGTAAAGCTGTAAGGTGCTCTAGATGTGGATATGTAAATGGTTTGGATTCTTTATTCCCTTGTGCATGACTTTATATATTTTTTGACATGATTTATGTATCATCCATGGACTATGAGTAAAAATACATGCTTGTGTTTGGTTACAACATTTGCTATATATGGTTTTCTTGAGGTTATTTTATTATGTAATGTTTAGTTAATTTTCTGTTTTTCTCATTTTATGCATCTTTGTTCTCTGCATCATCAATTGATGGTGGGGCCAAAATGTAATTTTACCATTGCATATGCTTAAAACTTTAAAATTTTAAAGGGACTAAGTCAAGATTTTATCATTTAGGGGTAGGGCATCCATGGCCCTTGCCTGTTGGTTATGAGAATTGGTTGCTATAAGGGGCTTGTTAGGCTTTTGTGATTCTATGTAATGAAACCAGGTTATAATTACTTTTTTTTTGCTTTTAATGGTTTTTAGGTACAGTGAAGAAGGCTGTGGGGAGGATAGGTATTATTCATGACCGTTCAAAATGTAATGACAACAGTTTGGAAGAATTTAGATCTGCAATTTCACACACAAGAGAGTCCAAATCAACCTTCAACGTGGCTACCTATGTTCTGAACCCTGTTAAAGTGCTTTCGCTTTTTAAAAGGATGACTGATGTGGTAAAATCTATGCCTTCCATTTCATATTTTTATTACATATTTGATATTTCACATGTTGGAGATCGCATTTTAATCCAAAAAAGGTTTCTGTTCTATTTTTTATCATTCTTATTCCTTGACTTTTTCAATAGCATGAGATGTTCTTCTGTATTCCATTGTCCACAGGACTGTGAATTGCTTAATCTTTTTGACAGACCTGAGAAGCTCATTGTTACGAAAATTGCTGTGCCACCTACAACTATTCGACCTTCAGTCCTTGTAGATGGATCACAGAGGTTCCAATAGAAAATATCTCTCTATTTTATTATACTTTGCATTCTCAATTTTATTTACTGGACATTAGGTTTATTTCTGGTTGTTGCTACTAGAGAGGTTATAAAAGTATAACTGTCTTCACAATTTTCCTCTTTACATGTTGCAGCAACGAAAATGACATCACTGAGAGGTTGAAAAGAATTATTCAAGATAATGCCAGGCTCCATCATGAATTAGTAGAAACAAATGCTTCATTTCAATGTCTGGTATGAAAATAGGTTCTGATACCTATTATGTTCCTGCAGGAATTTAGGTCAATGTAAAATTTGTTATTACTATTTTTTGTATATATGGGGGTTGATTATGTCTTGGGATACAAAAAAGTGGGAGTTCTATTCACATACTATCTCACCTTAAAGAGGGAACTGGGAACCCCAAGTTTTAACTATTGAAGTGTCTATTTCTTAATTGGTTGAATGATATTATCATATCAATTATTCATATATTTTTTAGTTTATCATATTATTTTGCCTATTGCCTTTTCATTCCCTTTAGATGAATATCTATTTTTTCCTCCTTATTTTTCTTTACTCAATCTTGAATTACATCATTTATGTTTGGCTATCTCCTTGACAGCATGTGGTTATGCTCTTATTCTACTTTGCATAGAACAGGGTCATATTAAAATCTTTGGCATGTTCTTGCACTTTACTTTAGCTGTTTTCTTATAGCTGTACAGAGAATGTTGACATAGAAATGACACAAATTTAGTTGACTGCCAGAAGTTAAAGCATAGAAAAAGAGGTCATTAAAGGATGTTGTGTGATGTGGGGTAGACATGCATTGAAGTTTTTAAAAAATTCAATAGATTGTTTGGTTACCATACTATGATTTAAGCTATCTAAGTCAGAGAGTGCTGACAACTAGTAAATTCTTAAACTTCAGTTTTGGTTGGTCAAATTGGGGTTGCTTTTAATTAAAGTCTGAAGTGATGTTTATCAAGAATAAAAAGGCCACGTAGGAATAAAACAATTATGTTAGGAAGTTTCTTGTTAGAGTACAAATGCTGAATGCCTGAGTGATGGGGAAAATTGTAAGTTGCTGTTTAGATATTTCTCTCTTTGAAAATCATTTATGTTGTCTCATGTTGAAGATTTTTTCTTTAGAGAGCCTGGGAGGATCTTCAAGTTGAAGTTGCACAATACATCAATAGTGATGTTCGTATTGATAACAAGGAGAAGAAAGCAGCAAAACCACTGAGTGGTTTTCTTCAGCGTATTAAAGGAAAGCATGGACGCTTTCGTGGGAACTTATCTGGAAAACGTGTTGAATTTACTGGTCGGACTGTTATATCACCTGACCCCAATCTGAAAATCACCGAGGTTTGTTCCTAGTAAGGTTTAAGCAAGTTTTAGGATTTAGTGATCTCGATTGTGTTTTCCTCTGATGGTGTAATGGTTCAGGTGGCAATTCCGATACATATGGCTCAGATTTTAAGTTATCCAGAACGTGTTTCTAGTCACAATATAGAAAAGCTAAGGCAGTGTGTTCGTAATGGCCCTTCCAAATACCCTGGTGCACTCAGTGTCAAATATCCCGATGGCAATTCGAGGTGCATTGCTCTTGCATCGCATTACTTTTGTCCTTATTTTGATATTCTTAATTGCTTCTTTGTGAATGATGTGGGATTACTGTTTAATGCCACAGGTTCTTGATGGGTGATTATAGAAAGCGTTATGCTGATGAACTAAAATTCGGTTGTATCGTTCACCGCCATTTAGAAGATGGAGATGTTGTTCTTTTCAATAGACAGCCAAGTTTGCATAGAATGTCTATCATGTGCCATAGGGTGATTATTAGTTTTGGAATATTAAATTGCAGTATGTATTTTTTCGTTTTTCCCTTTCTACAAGCTGTTGCTTGATTATTTTGTCATGTCATGAATGCAGGCAAGAATAATGCCTTGGAGAACGTTACGATTCAATGAATCTGTTTGTAACCCGTATAATGCTGATTTTGATGGTGATGAAATGAACATGCACGTCCCACAAACAGAGGAGGCTCGGACAGAGGCACTTATGTTGATGGGGGTAAATTCTTGAATATCATAACATCTTTTGAATTGTACCTTTGGAATCATCATATGGCACTTCGTTTTTGTAATTCCCACGATTTTTAATATTGGTATAATTTTTTACTTTTAACCTTTTTCTCCATTGTTGTACCTACAATATAGCAGTAATGATAATGGTTTGAAGAGAAATGTTTTGAGCTATAAAACTTTGTACTTCTACTCAACACATTTGTCCTGCAATTTAGATAAATCTGAAAATTTCTTATATAACATTTTTTGTTTGTTTCTAGGTCCAAAATAATTTATGCACGCCAAAAAACGGAGAAATTTTAGTTGCTTCCACTCAAGATTTTTTAACATCTTCCTTCCTTATTACAAGGAAGGATACATTTTATGACCGTGCAGCCTTTTCACTTGTGTGTTCCTATATGGGTGATGGGATGGATCTCATAGATTTGCCTACTCCAACATTACTTAAGGTAAAACCTAATATCCTTTTTAGTACTTTTGCCTATTACTGAATTTAATCTTTGTGGCAGCCCATAGAGCTTTGGACTGGTAAGCAATTGTTTAATGTCCTGTTACGCCCGCATGCAAGCGTGAGAGTCTACTTGAACCTTGCTGTTAAAGAGAGAAACTATTCCAGGAAGATTGTCAAAAAGATTGGTGACAAAGAAATAGAAGTAGAAACAATGTGCCCTAACGATGGATTTGTCTATATTCGGAATAGTGAACTTATATGTGGGCAATTGGGGAAGGCTACTATAGGTGAGTCTTGCTTTGTTTCTTAATTTTTACGATGTGAGTTGTTTATTTTTAAATACTTATAATTGTTTTGTGTTTAATATGATTCTCATGTGCTTGATTATCCATTGATTTGTAGAAAAGTGTATCGCTGAAACATTTCATAGACTCAATTAATAATGATGAGACTTTACAGATACCAGCTGAATCTAGTTTTGGGTGAGACAAGATCTATTGCATGGTAATTTGATTTGGTATGTTGAGAATATTAGTGATAAAAATTTAGACCTAATTTTTGTATGGTAGAATGAGGATAATATAATTCTTGTTAGTCATTCTTTAATCATATTTTCATTTTGGGACTTTGCACTTTCTGAGCTATTAGTCACCATTTGCCAAAATTTTATTGTTGGTAAACCTTAAGAAAGCCTGTCACACACTTTTAGTAGCTCATTGACATTGAAGAGCGAGTTCTTATATACCTTCTCTTATTTTCTTTTATTGTTTTGTTGTTTCTTATGTTTACCTTTTGTATGATTCTGTCTTCCTGCTTTTTTTCTTTTGATAATATGTAAAATGAGTTTCATTGGCTTACAGTTTTAATTAGGGCAGGCAACTTAGGTTTAAAACAGATTGCTTTAGGCTGGACATAGTAATGCCTATATAATTCTCCTTCCTATTATGGGTTTATAATAGGTTACTAATTTCACAAGAAGTTGGAAACTTGGATCACAAAATACACGCTGAAACCCTACAGAGTGGTTACTTGCATCCATTCTAAGAGTTGTACATATATGTTCCCATAGTTTTAAATGCTCTTGGTTGTTGTAAGACATTAATGATTGCTTTTGAAGTTTGTTATCTATTTATTTATTTACTCATTGTATAACATCCTGGAGTCTCTTTGGCGTGAGAATGAGGAAAAAAGAACAATAATGTTAAGGTTAGATTCTTGACATTCTCAATTTCTTATATCCTCCGACATGATTCAGGAAATGGCAATAAGGATGGACTTTATTCTATTCTTCTTAGAGACTACAATGCACATGCTGCTGCTACCTGCATGAATCGGCTAGCTAAGCTGAGGTAACCATATCACCCAAGATTTTAAGTGTGAAATTTCTTCTGCCATCATCTTTTAAGTTAATATATAAACATTTTGGTTGTTTGTATGACTCCAAGTGACTCATGTTTTTTGTTGGAGCAAATTCATAACTTAGCTATCTTTTCTGAAAATATTTCTTTAACATCTTGGTCTAGAATATTATAACATGGATTCTGTATTGTTTCTGAAACTCTCTTTCCACTTCCCATTTTATTCCAATGTGTAATGTAATTATAGCTCATATTTGATGTGTTCTCTCTCTTTCTAAAATTTCTCTCTTTATATGCTTCTATGCAGTGCTCGTTGGATAGGGAATCACGGCTTTTCGATAGGAATTGATGATGTCCAACCGGGAAAACGTTTGAATGATGCGAAAGGAGTGTCAATTTCAGGAGATTATAAAAAATGTGATGAACAGATACGGTTGTTTAATGAAGGGAAACTACAACTTAAACCTGGTTGTGATGCTGCCCAAACACTCGAAGCTAATATAACTGAAATATTGAATAAAATTCGGGATGAAACCGGGAAGGTAAGGATTGTAGCTATGTTGTAGCATTTTCTATTTGAATTTTTTAATTGGTCTCTACTACAATGCTTACTTATATTCCCTTAAAACTTTTTTATATCATGTTCCATACAGTTGGAACCATGTCTTTTTTTTCAGAATGATGATATCAGCCGATTGCTATTTTGTTTATGGCTGATAAGGATTGCTTTCAAACAGGTATGCATGAGAGAATTACATTGGAGAAACAGTCCATTGATCATGTCACAATGTGGTTCCAAGGGTTCTGCTATCAATATAAGTCAAATGATTGCATGTGTTGGTCAGCAGTCAGTTGGGGGTCGTCGTGCTCCTAATGGATTTATAGATCGCAGCCTTCCTCATTTTGATGGAGGGTCAAAAACACCAGCGGTAAATTTATTGTATACTTTGTAGCTCTTGACATCTAAATACCTTTGTTATTGATTCATTCACTTAACTTGTGGATGTTAGTTATCTGTCAAATAAAACAAGGAAAATTTTGAAATGAAACCATTTTAATTTTCTTTCATCATCTGATATAGAAAATTTTGATGACAATTTGAAATCTGTGCATTCATGTTGTAGTATGTTTTGCACCTTTTCTTAAAAAGTATAGGAGAATTGATGACATTTGCTGTTAAAGTTCTGAGCATATAATTTTGTGATTTCTGCAGGCTAAAGGCTTTGTTGCAAATTCATTCTACAGTGGTTTGACAGCTACAGAGTTTTTCTTCCACACAATGGGTGGGCGCGAAGGCCTTGTGGATACAGCTGTATGAGTAACCTCGTTTCACTTCATTTGTTGCCCTTCAAAGTTCAAAGTTGTGAGGGATTCTGTTTTGCTATAGTTGTTGGTAGCAGACTGTTAGTACACATGTTTATGTTTCATCTGGCCTGGTCATATTTGCTATGTTTGCAAACTTATGTTGTTTGCTTCCTCTATCCCCAACATATAGTCCATTCCCCCAAAATTTTGTTCCACTGATGAAAGTACACAATCACTTGTAGTGTCTTTTAGGCTGAGATATTAAAAATGCCTCTGATTATTCCACTTTTCTTAAGTAAGCCCTATGTTTTTATTATATCCAAATAAGCCCGTATCTTTTGATTTGTGCCCAAATAATTATTTCAGTTGAAAGATTGATTTATTTTGAGGGCTTATTCAGGTATACATTGAAGGTTAAAGGTTAAGAGCTTATTTAGGTACAAATCAAAGGTTCACGACTTTTTTGGATGAAAATAACAAAGTTCACTGTTTTTTTAGTTCAGCCTTTCTTTTATAATTAATTAACCGTCAACGTAAAGTTATTAATATATGCGTGTCTTAAATTTTGGTATTATAATTTCCTCATGGACCCACAGTTTAGGATGGTCACTAGTGGAGACTAATAGACTGATTTATTACTCGTAAAACAGAAACCTTTTGCTATTATAAATGTCCAGTTTTTGGACCTGTTCTTGCTTTAATTTCATATATCTGGTTTTCTTTTAGGCATTTCTTGACCTTGTTAACAAGGAACTTTTGAATTGTTTTATTTTGCAGCATTTCCACTGAAAATTCACTTAAATTTCCACTCAAGAGTTATCTTAGGGTCATGCAGAATTTTTTTTATTGAATCATTGCAATACATTACTGTAACGGATATACCTATATGTGAAGGGCTGAATTAGATTCAAGTTGATTGAAAGAGAGATATGGTTGGGATCAAATAAACATTGCTGGTGATACCTGAACAAACTTAGAAAGAAGATTGTTATCTTTTTCTAATTAGGTTACAGCCTTTATAAGATGATCTAAGTACAAATAAGGAAATAATTTCCTAGAAATCACTAACTTCCTAAGAATTAGAGACTAATATTATATCCTACTATACAAGGTAATTACAAGGACTAAGCCAAGAATTATGTCCTTAATTTTAGGGATTCTAACACTCCCCCTCAAGCTGAATGTAGATATTTATCAAACCCAGCTTGCCAATGAGTTCCTCGAACATGTTCTTGCTCAAGCTTTTAGTTAGCATGTCTGCAACTTGTTGCCTGGTAGGTAGGTAGGTAATGCACACTTCTCCTAAGTCAATTCTTCCTTTGATGAAGTGGCGATCTATTTCCACATGTTTGGTGCGATCGTGGTGAACAGGATTATGAGCTATGCTGACAGCAGCTTGGTTGTCACAATACATCTTTATAGGTCTAGTGTATAGTACTTTTAGTTCTCCCATTAGTCGTTGCAACCAGATTCCTTCACATATGCCATGGGATAGTGCTCGATACTCTGCTTCTGCGCTGCTGCGTGCTACAACAGGCTGTTTTTTGCTTCTCCACGTCACAAGATTGCCCCACACATAGCTGCAGTAACCACTTGTAGAACGTCTGTCATTAACAGACCCAGCCCAGTCTGCATCAGTGTAAATTTCCACACTTCGGTTGGCAGTTTTCTTGAAGTGTAGGCCTTTACCAGGGGTCCCCTTTAGATACCTTAAAATTCTGTAAGCAGCTTCCAAGTGCTTCTCTCTTGGGGCATGCATGTATTGGCTGATAACACTCACACCAAAGGCTATGTCCGGACGGGTGTGAGATAGGTAAATAAGTCTTCCTACCAGTCGTTGATATCTCCCCCTATCAACTTCTTCTCCATCTTTATCAGTTCCCAATTTAAGATTAGATTCCATGGGAGTTTTGGCTGGTTTACACCCCAACATACCAACTTCAGATAATAGATCAAGAATATACTTCCTTTGGGAAATGGAAATACCTATTTTAGACCTTGCTACTTCCATTCCAAGGAAGTACTTAAGGTTTCCCAAGTCCTTAAGTTCAAATTCAGCACTAAGAAATTCTTTTAGACTTTCAATTTCACTTGAATCATCCCCAGTTAATATTATATCATCCACGTAAACAATGAGAATGCAGCATTTCCCACCTTTCGAATGCTTGTAAAACATGGTATGATCTGCTTGCCCTTGGATATAGCTCCTACTGATCATAGCCTTGGCAAATCGTCTGAACCACGCCCTTGGAGACTGCTTCAGACCATACAAGGATTTCTTCAACTTGCATACTTGGCCCTTGCTTTCTTCAAACCCGGGTGGGAAATCCATGTACACTTCCTCGTTTAACTCTCCATTGAGGAATGCATTTTTTACATCCAATTGAGTCAAAGGCCAATCCATGTTGACAGCTAAGGATAGAAGAGCTCGAATGGTGTTTAGCTTGGCAACCGGTGCAAACGTCTCGTTGTAGTCTAGGCCATAGGTTTGGGTGAAACCCTTAGCAACGAGCCGAGCCTTGTGTCTGTTAATACTGCCATCAGGATTAAACTTTGTGGTGAAGATCCATTTGCATCCTACTGTCTTCTTCCCACTAGGTAGATGCACGACTTCCCAAGTTTCATTTGCCTTGAGAGCCCTCATTTCTTCCATCACAGCTTTCCTCCACTCAGCTGATTCAAGAGCCTCTTCTATATTTTTTGGTGTTTCTACAGAATCAACATTAGACACAAAAGCTCTATAAGACTTAGATAAATTTCCATAGGACACAAACCGGGAAATAGGGTGTTGAGTGCAGCTTCTTGTGCCCTTTCGAACAGCAATTGGAAGGTAGATGGATGGCGATAGAGGTGAGACTTCTGATTCGGAACAGTCCTCGGCTGGGGATGAATTTGGCACTGCTGTCTCAGTTTCAGGTGGATGCTTTCTTCGAGAATAAACCAGCAGTTCTGATTCTGGAACCTGTTCTTGCTGTTTTTCTGGATTAGGTGGTTGCTGCTCATTTATCAAGCTTTTTTCTTGCTGCACAGGAGAACCAATGTCTAAATCTGGAACAATAACATCCTGATTTGTGGGCTTGGTAATGGTGGTAGGATCAGGAGGCATAGGATCGGTTGGTATCATAAGGAGTGTGTTAAGAGTCTCATCTTCATTGAGAATCTCCCCCTGAAGATGAGCTGCAGTAAAGTAAGATTCATGTTCAAAAAAGGTGACATCCCGAGAGATAAATATTCGGCGGAAGGTAGGCGAATAACACTTATACCCTTTTTGTGTTGGAGAATAGCCAATGAAAGCACAAGTGTGGGCTCGAGGATCAAGTTTGGACTGATTTGGTTGGTGATTGTGGACAAAAGCTTTGCAACCGAAGATTTTGGCTGGAAGGTTGGGAACATGAAATAATGGAAAAGCCTTTTGAAGGATAGTTATAGGTGACTGGAAATTTAGGACCTTTGATGGTAATCGGTTTATGAGATAACAGGCTGTGAGGATAGCTTCTCCCCATAGGTATTTTGGAACTCCCATGGTGAACATTAGTGCTCGAGCTATAGCAAGGAGAATAGCCAATGAAAGCACAAGTGTGGGCTCGAGGATCAAGTTTGGACTGATTTGGTTGGTGATTGTGGACAAAAGCTTTGCAACCGAAGATTTTGGCTGGAAGGTTGGGAACATGAAATAATGGAAAAGCCTTTTGAAGGATAGTTATAGGTGACTGGAAATTTAGGACCTTTGATGGTAATCGGTTTATGAGATAACAGGCTGTGAGGATAGCTTCTCCCCATAGGTATTTTGGAACTCCCATGGTGAACATTAGTGCTCGAGCTATAGCAAGGAGATGACGATTTTTTCTCTCGGAGATCCCATTTTGTTGAGGGGTGTCAGGACAAGAACTTTGGTGTATGATGCCCTGTTCAGCTAGGTAAGGACTTAGGACAGAATTAAAGTATTCTCTCTCATTGTCAGTTCGGAGAGTATGAATGGTTGAGTTAAATTGAGTTCGAATCATTGAATGGAAGTTTTGGAAAACTTTAGGTGTTTCTGATTTTTCTTTGAGAAGGTAGACCCAACAGACCCTAGTGTGGTCATCAATGAAAGTTATGAACCACCTAGCTCCTGTAATGTTTTTCACTCGGCTGGCTCCCCATAAGTCACTATGAATTAAAGAGAATGGTCGAGACTGGTTATAGGATTTTACTGGGTATGGTACTCGGGTGTGTTTGGATAATTGACAGATTTCACACTTCAAGGAATCAGTATTTTTATTTCTAAATAACAGTGGAAGGTGTTTTTTTAAGTACAAGAAGTTTGGATGTCCTAGTCTACGGTGCCATAACATGATTGTGGCTTCCTTGGAAGTAGATAGAGCCAGCCCTTCTTGTCCACTGTCTTTATTCCAAACATAGAGACCATCATCAACTTTAGCAGTGCCAATCATCCTCCCCGATTTCTGTTCCTGTACCACACAACCATTTGTAGAAAATTCGGCAAGAACACTTTCATCCTTAGTTAGTTTACTGATTGAAAGTAAATTGCAGGACAAGTTTGGAACATGTAACACTTCATCAAGAGAAAAATTCTTTGTTAATTGAATTTTCCCAATACCAGCTACAGGTGAGTAAGAACCATCAGCAATACGGATTCGGGACTGATTATGACATGGTGTGTAGGTGTGAAACAAGGTGGAGTTACCTGTCATGTGATCAGAGGCACCCGAATCGAGTATCCAAGAGGATTGGTTGTTAGGTTCAAAAATACTGTTGAGAGCAATACCTTGAGTGGCTAAGGATCCATGAGCAGTGGTAGTGCCTAGTATCTTATGAAGAGCCTCAAGTTGATTTTTGGTTAGGCGAACATCAAGGACTTCATCTACAGCAGTGGAGGTGTTAGAGGACACTAGTGCAGCCTTATTTTCCTTCGAATTTTTTCCAGGATAACCATGTAGTTTGAAGCATTTTTCCTTTGTATGTCCTACACGGTTGCAGTGGCTGCACCATGGCCTGGTCGAGCCTGAATCATTCCCAGCACGGGGCCTTTGTGGTTGAGGGCCTCTGGAGATAAGAGCTGAGTTTTCAATGGGACGGTAACCATCAGTTGTCACAGGTTTAGGTTCCTTTAAATCTCCCATCATGACAAGTCGACGCTTCTCTTCTCTTCTAACTTCTGCAAATGCTTCACCAATGGTTGGCAGGGAGGTTCTGCCCAGAATTCTACCACGTACCTCATCAAGCTCTCGGTTCAGCCCTGCCAGAAACTCGTAGAGACGTTCTTTGTTGAGATGAGTCATAAACTTGGTATGTTCCTCGCCTTCTCCCCAGTCTGCCTCATAGTACATGTCCAGTTCCTGCCACAAAATTTTCAGATTATTGTAATACTGAGTTACTTCAAGTGCTCCTTGTCGGATATCCTTCAACTTGAGTTTGATCTCAAATACTTGGGAGGCATTTCCAAGATCTGAGTAGTTTTCTTTGATAGCATCCCACATATCTTTTGCAGTTTTGAAGAAGAGGTAGGTGCGACTAATATGGCCTTCCATTGAATTAATTAACCAAGCCATTACGATCGAGTTGTTGAGTTCCCACGTTCCATAAGTTGGATCTGTTGTGGCTGGTCGTGGAATATCTCCATTGATATATCCTAGTTTTCCACGACCACGGATCACCATAATGACCGATTGGGACCACTGTAGGAAATTTTTTCCATCTAGCCGATGGTTGGTGATTATAAGGGAGGAATTAAGATCCCCTTGAGAAGTTCCTTGATTGCTGTTTGGAATCATTTGTGAGGTTTCAGTCTCAGACAAAGTTTCAACAGTGTCACCCATAGGAAGGAAAGAGAGATTAAAAGAAGGGATGTTTGGGACGAGAGATTAGAGATGACAGGATCAAAAATCCTAAAGCTCTGATGCCATGAACAAACTTAGAAAGAAGATTGTTATCTTTTTCTAATTAGGTTACAGCCTTTATAAGATGATCTAAGTACAAATAAGGAAATAATTTCCTAGAAATCACTAACTTCCTAAGAATTAGAGACTAATATTATATCCTACTATACAAGGTAATTACAAGGACTAAGCCAAGAATTATGTCCTTAATTTTAGGGATTCTAACAATACCTTTTGACTCTTGTAGGTAAAAACAGCTGAGACGGGGTATATGTCTCGCAGACTTATCAAATCATTGGAGGACTTGGGCATTCATTATGATAACACTTGTCGTAATGCAAGTGGATGTATAGTGCAGTTTATCTATGGAGACGATGGCATGGATCCTTCATCTATGGAGGGTAAAAATGGATTTCCTTTGAATTTCGACAGATTATTAATGAAAGTAAAGGTTAGAATCTGCATCTCAAGAGGTTTTGTAAATCTTATTATTGGTAGGGTAGATGAACTTGACATTATGTTGTTGATGTCTATCTACAGGCTACCTGTCCCCCAATAGATCAGAAATACTTATCTGTTGATGCTATCCCGCATATGTTAGAAGAGAAGCTAGTTAAACATGATCCAGATGGGGTTTGCTCTAAAGCCTTCAAAAAATCTCTGAAAGGATTCCTTGAAGGGAAGGCAAACGACCTAAAGAGATTGATGGAGTTGGTTAACAATTGTGCACAGAAGAGTGAAATACTTGAGGATATTGGCCATAAAATAGCTGGTATCACTGACAGGCAATTAGAGGTAACTATTGCCATTATGTAAAGAAATCCTTCATACATCTTCCTTTTTATGTTGCTTGTATCCTTATGCCAAGTTGTGCAAATACAGGATTCAATTACATGATTTTTAAAAAAATTGCATGGATTAGAGACTATAGGTGGACTGGTAGAGTAATTTATGCATGGATGAACATGAATATTTTGACGGTATATGTAGTGATATGTACATGCATATTCATGTACCATGATGAACCACTTCCTTTTTCCCAAAATCAGTGTTCTGATTGGTCTTTAGAAGTGTTTTATTTTCCTCAATTACCTTTAATCTTTAGAAGGAGGGTTTTGTAAAAGGGGTTATAATTATTAGATGGAGAGAGTAATACCCCTGTGATTGGTCTCATGCGTTTTTTTTGTCCAAATGCTTTTATATTCCAGCCTTCTTTACATGCTTAAAAAACGTGGTTGCTCTAATGATAGTCTTTCTTTTACAATACTTTAGGTTTTCATCAGAATCTGCGTCGGGCGTTATCGCTCAAAAGTAATTGAAGCTGGAACTGCCATTGGAGCTATTGGAGCTCAGAGTATTGGTGAACCTGGAACACAGATGACTCTGAAGACATTTCACTTTGCTGGAGTGGCAAGCATGAGTATCCTTCGAAGGATTTCATTGAATGCCCAATCATTAATTACCAATTCCGTTAATTGATTTATCAGTGTGGTTCCTCAACTATGTTTTAGATATTACACAAGGAGTTCCTCGCATCAAAGAAATCATTAATGCAGCCAAAAAGATTAGCACTCCCATAATTACTGCAGAACTCGAGTTTGATAATAATGTAAATGTTGCACGGATGGTAAGAGGTTACATCGAGAAAACTGTCTTAGGACAGGTATGAAATAATCCTTTCAGAAGGAGTTGTAGTTATCTCATTTTCCATCTTTCTTGCTTTTATAACTTATTAATATTTTACTAACCAGTTGGATCATAATTTACATATTAGCTGATTTTGTAGCATGTTTAACTAATTTTCTTCTCAAAGCCTTGGGCATAAATAACGATAAGTTTTGGAAGTGTTAGTTCTTGGACTTCAACTGCTCTCATAAAGATAACAAAAAATGCAATTTTTTTGTCTACTTCTCTTATGGGTTGATTGTTTCTGTAGTTGACTCTCTTCTTGTCATGAAGGTTGCTAAGAGCATCAAGATTGTAATGACTTCAAGATTAGCATCAGTTGTTATCTCCCTTGACATGGAAAGAATCCAAGGTGCACAATTGTATATAGATGCAAATGTGGTGAAAGAATCAATTTTGCTAACATCGAAACTGAAACTAAAGGAGCAGGTCAGATCTCTTATATATGGTCTTAACACTTATACTTTGGATTGTTAATAACTCTTGTAGTGTTACTCTGCAGCATGTTAAGGTTTTGGATGTTAAAAAGTTGGAAGTAGTTCCTCCAGCTGATAGAAGTAAAATTCATTTTGAACTACATGCTCTTAAAAATCTGCTTCCAATGGTTGTGGTAAAGGTAAGGCTCCGGATTATCTTTGTGATTCGAGAAGTTAAAGAAGAGTATACATGTGCTTATTCCAATGTTCCCGGATGATAGGGTATAAAAACTGTTGAACGTGCTGTAATTGCTGAGAAGAAAAACGGCAATAAAAGTCTGAACAAAGAAGGGAAAAAGCAGTACCAGTTGTTTGTAGAAGGGTTAGTTTGATTTTAAAATTAATTTCCCTATTTTTCTCTTTGAAGTGGTTTCTAATCTGCCTTAAACCTGCAACTTGTTTTGTAAAATAGTATATTCTTGAGCAAGTGGAAAGAAATTGATTCTAACTTATTTTGGCAATTATGTCTTCGTTTGATTTCTTTCCTAACTTGCAACCTTTCCTATCTCCCACTTGTTGGGAGGTGCGGGGATTGTTTTTTCCCCTTAAAAAATGCTGGAAAAACTAGATTACTGAAAATTAAAGTTGCTCTGAGGGAAAGAACAAAATGTAGCTCAGAAATTAATCTAACAACAATGGAAGGAAAATCAGATTTCTTCTGATTGGGAGACTGAACTGGATCATGTGGAGTACTTTGTAATTAACTGATGGAGCTCAATTCCAGTAGCAATAACATTCTAATCTGATGATGTATAAATTTAGAAATAGAATACCTCTCTGGCCCTGCAAAAGAGGCTTTATCATCTAAGTTCAGAGCAGGTCAGTAAATTCCATTAGCAAAATGAAAGAGCATGGAAGGAGATGACTTCAGAAAAATGGAATTTAGCTTGTTGATGAATGGTTCTTCAAATGTGTTTTGCTTAGGTGATGCATATTGATGTCATTTCCTACTTTTTAATAGCTTCTTCCTAACTGTTACAAATGTCATTTACATTTTCAGCATGGGGCTCCTGTCTGTTATGGGCATTGAAGGAATTGAAGGACGGAAGACAATGAGTAACCATGTCATGGAAATGCTGCAGGTATTGGGAATTGAAGCTGCAAGATCATGCATAATCAATGAGATAGCATCAACTATGGCAAGTCACGGAATGAGCATAGACATACGCCACATGATGCTTCTAGCTGATGTGATGACATTTAGGGTTGGCTTTTTTTACTGATTGTCCCTTATTTTGTTTTCTATAAATTAAAGACCATTGGTTTTTCTCGTCTATTTTACTTTCTATAAATGCAAATTTGGATTAGGTTCTGGACATTTGTTTTGTGGACATAAAATTTTGAGGGCAATTTATAACGGCATTTAGGTTATTGTTGTATCAGGGGGAAGTTCTCGGCATCACGAGGTTCGGAATCCAAAAAATGGACAAAAGTATATTGATGCTGGCTTCATTTGAGAAGACAGGGGATCACCTTTTTAATGCTTCTGTTAACGGGAGGGATGACAGGATTGAGGGAGTTACCGAGTGCATCATCATGGGCATACCGATTCAATTAGGCACTGGAATATTCAAAGTTATGCAGCGGTAAGCACGCAATACGTTTTCTAATGTTCTGTTTTATTGTATTATTATTATCTGGTTACAGCTCGCAATTAGGCACTAGAGTAATAGTGTTTCTACATTGGGGTGCTTCGGTAACCATACAGCTTGAGCACTGTTGTACCTCAAGTATCCGTTGCTGCTCTCTGGAGATTGTTTCAACATCTCTTTCTAACCTTAGCTTGTCTTGTTGGCTTTCTGCCGCCACCATAACATTTTCATCGATGCAAGTTTGCATGCTTGGAATCAGTAGTTGCTATGAGTAACAAAAACTAGTATTAACTAGGCCTTGCATGCTTCTAATATTGGGTCACATATGCTGCCTGCTGCCTGCTGCTTAGTGATGATACTTGTGAATGAATTGTCTATTGTTTTTTGAGAAGTTTTTTCTTTTTCTATTTGCAGAGTGGATACCCTTCCTATGCTAAAATATGGAGCAGATCCAGTTTTATGTTGAGGAGTTGATCATCTTTTTGAAACAACCTATATAGTATAACGCTCAATGTTGATTGTGTATCAGCATCACCGAAACAAGGGTAGATTGTCTTTTCTTTTCTCGAGCTATGCAGTTAGTATTCCAACAAATTTGAATGTATGTACAAAGTAATATCAAATTAATTTAATCATGTTGCTGCTCTCAACTTCACCTTTTGTTTCATTAAAAATTTTCTTCAGAAAATGCAAATGGTGGTTTTCAGTAGAATAAAATGTTTCATTACCGTATTCCTTTTCCATCTTATTTCAATACAAATGCACCTCGTTTGATCAGAAGTGGAGGATGACAAAAAAGAGTGTAGATAATAAGCTTACAAATAATTAAATATTAAAAAAATAGTTATTTGCAAGTGTTTCAGGTTGAATAACTGGTGACAGTTATTTGCAAATGTGAACTATCTTCTATATCGCTGTATTGTCCGATGAAAGCCCTCCTCCACTAGACTTAAAATACCCTGGATATTCGGACAGTCATCCCCTTTATTAAGAAACCTGTCGAACCAATTCAGCAATATAACCTGTTGTCGCAGTGACAGCGTAAGAATTGTCCTGCTCAGTTGATCTAAAGTCAAATTTCATTAAGAAACTAGAAAGAAAAAAAAGCACGAAAACACGTGCATCAACCACATGCCCAAACCAAACCATGCACGACTTAAGCAACAGAAAGAAACATAACTAGACTCGAAACAAAAGGTTGACCAGCCGAAGACTTAAAACGAAGCTACAGTAAATGGCAACGGACAGGAGAGAAGAGCGAACATCGCCATTGTCACCCAAGAAGAGACCAACGTAAAGGACAAACCCATACCAAAGGGAGTACCAATACCAAGACAACAACAGATAGCATAGACACGCGATTCTCGTCGTCCGAAGTTTAGGGATTGAAGTTCGAAAGCTACATTCAAGTGAGAGCTCCTTTCGGAGACAGGCTACCGCGCCAACAGACACGAGTCTTATCAACCTGTACATGACTAACGAAATCCCTAACATGGACATTGAGGAAACAAGGTAAACACCAGCTTCAAACTCTGCCTTATGTCCGGAGCTGGGGACATCACAAATCGAAAAACAGTAGCAGAGCAACCTTAGATCAGTAGTTGCTCGAAAGAACATGCTGATCCTAGGGGAAGGACTTGAGAAGTGCAATAACTTTCGTTCCTTCCATTCAAAAGATGTGCATGCGAAAAGGATCATACTTCTCGCAGATAACCCCTGAGGGATTACCCGCTTTAGCAACACAGCCTAGGACTTGTACACCAGAGGGAGACACCGGGCTTGGAGTGGCCTTATTTTCCTCAAAAAATCCATAAAAAGCCAAGAACCAAATGTCTTGACTTTGCTAAGTTTCCCATAGTTTTCCAAAAGTTTTACAGCTTTTCTCCCGGTTGTGAAAAGCACCCTGCACATCCTTGATAGAAACACCTTCGCTCCTTGAGATATGTTTTGCTTCTTCACGTGGCTTAGCAAGAGAATCAAAATCAAAGGGTAATACTCCAATCAATAATGACATAGGGTCTTGGTTCGCCCTTACATGGACATACTCGTGGGGAAGGCCCTGGTCGACTGGTGTTGTGCTGTCCGAAAAGGTGGTACTGTTGGGAAACCATGCCGTGCTTCCTTGGCCGGGGAAAGTAGAATCAACTGTTGACTAGACCAGAACCATGCCAAACTTCCGTTCCATACCTTGGTATATGATTCTTTATGATAAAGCGGTGGAGCTAGACCACCACAATGGCCGTCTGCCACCTGTCTTCTATCGCTAGACCAAACACTCCAGAAGGACGACGAAGTCCACACGTCCGATGTGGCTAACGAGCAGGACTTCTCAGTGGATTGAGAACTGGGTATAAAAGCAAGGGAGATCGAAGGTCCACAGGGGAAGAAACCAGAGTCTAGTTGATGGACTTTCATCGCTGGACTGGAGGGGTTTCTACTAGACTCCTCCCAATTGATATATTAAAGTTCATTTCTATAATGGCTCCTCTTCCACTAGTTTCTTGTCCATTGATTTATATGCTCCACCCGAAATCTTCATAAAGTGCATCCAGCCATGTCGACAGCAGCGAGAACCAAGATGTTTCACCTGCCAATTGCAATACAGAGCTAAGCGGTGACTCTACTAATTTTGTGCCGGTACATGGTAGGGATCTTCGAATGAAGCTTTGAGAGTTCCCTTTGATCTACCCATAGTTTCATAAAGTCATTCACCATTCTCTTTTCAATTACAACATCAACAATCCACTTCAAATTGTCGGTTCTTTAGCTATTTCAGCCATTAAAACTCCTTGATCTTCCTTCCGCTCCTATAGCTTCAGATAAGCATGAAGAGGTTGTTGCCGGTAATAAACGACCGAATGTTGGAACCGTTAGATGATTTTTTTTTTTAATTTTGACCGTTAAAGTTAAATTTTTATTAAAAAACACATGGAAACAAAAAAAAGTTGCTGGTAAGTTTCAAAACTTAGTAAATAGTATCAATACTTTATGAGGATGATATTCATGTTGCTACGTCAAATGTTACTATAACTCATAAGTTTCAGACTTCTGCGATAAGTACCATAACTGGTAGATATAAGTTTAAACCTAAATTGTTAATAAAATTTGTGACAATTAAAGTTAGAAGAAGATGTCTCGGAATTTGATATTGGGTTCTGTAACTGTCAACTGTGAAGTAACATTTTAGTGTAAACATGTAACAATTAACGTTTTTCTCTTGATATCGAAACTTGTGTACATGTACTGAAATCTATAGAAAATGTGTAAACTAGAAATGTTTAAAGTCCTTTTATTCATGTTTGTATAGTATGTTTCGGAACTTAAGTATCAGCACCGAAACATGTCGTATTGTATGTTGGATAGATAAAATAAGACATCGAAACTGTAAAAGTAAAGGAAATATATAACATATTAGGTTGAATCACCAAGTATCAGAATTCATGAACAGGTTTCGCAAACTAAAGTAGATGAATTTAATATTTCCAGTTTAACGATTCATATTTTCAATTTTTTTGTAGGTCTCGCAATGTATTTTGTGGTTTCAATAGTTGTATAGCCTTCGTGTTCTCCTTAAAATGAGAATCAAATCTTCATTTTCCCACTAAAAATTTGGAGAATCCTCTCAATTTGTAAAAAAGTTTTAGTCAATATAAATGATCGAAACCTCAATTTAGGTCTGCAACTAAACCTGTGCAATCATCTCCATTGCGAAGGTAATAAGCAAAACCCCAAGGTTTGTTTATTTGTGAAATAATGAAATCTAGAGTTTGTGTTTTAAAATTTTGGTATGAAATTGCATTTCTTTTTGAAGGAAATCTGTTTAAACTGAATATTATCTCATGTTTGTTTGTTTTTTGAAAATGTTATAATTTTCATCGCTTTGAACCAAACGAGGTTAGATTTGTTTGTAATGAGGATGAGTTTATTTATGAGTGAGTTAGTTTCTTTCTACACTAAATTATGTGAAGATTTAATAATTAGGATGATAATTTCAAATTTGAATCCCATTTTGACGAAGTTGCTAAGAAAATTAGTGATAAAGTTGATAATGAAGTTGCCATAGTTGCTGAGGAAGCTGGTGCTGATATGTTTGCCATTTGTGATACGTTGAACGCACAAAAAACATGTCATCCCTTCATCAATTTTTAGTAAGTTGATATTTACGTATTCTTATTGCATCTCAAAATAAATGATTAAATGTATACCTTTATTTTTGTAAATGTTTTATAGTCAAGGTAAATGTAGAAGGATGAAGCAAACTGAGGAAAACATGATTATTGAGTAGGTTTCAGTGGATTATGATCCGAAAAATTTTAAATTCATTTGAATTTGTCATATGTAGGTTAGAAAAAAAGTTAGACAAGAAATGGGAGAACATGACGAAGGAAGATAAACAACCTTACATTGATGAAACTGAGAAGAAGAATGCGGCGTACAAAGAGTATAAACCAGGACAACCAAAGAAGGTAATAGGGAATAACAATATAAATATATTCTTTTTTTTTATACAATAAGATTGACGTAGGAACTTATCTCATGTAGACATTTTTTGACACAAAGTGTAGTAAAAATAAAATGTACGATTTCATTAAAGAAATGAAGACAATTGGGCTTGATCCTATTCTTGATGAAATTGGTTTTGAGCCAATAGTTTTTTTTTATAAAATCGCGCATTATATACCATGACCTATTGTAGATAAATAGATTTATGTTCTGTTTATTCGATTACTGATTAAGAATTACTTGTACACACTTTTCACATAATGTATAGATTTTATAGGATAGGACTTTAAATTCAATAAAGAGTCCTACTTAGTTTAGACTTCTAACTCTAACTTTCTGATACGAGACATAAAATACCACTCTACTAATAGAATTTATCTTACATTCCCCCTGTTGTATAGTCCCAAATTGGACAAGTATTTCTCGAAAGAGCTTTCGGCAGAGGCTTTGTAAGAGTTTCTACTACTTGTTCTTCAGTTGGTACGTAGATTAATGGAGTTGTTCTTTTGGTCAGCTTTTCTGCAATGAAGTGTCTGTCAATCTCAACATGCTTCCCTCTGTCATGTTGAAAAGATTTTTGGCTATCTGTATAGTTGACTGATTGTCACACAAAATCTAAAAATTTTCATCTTGTGTCTTCCCCAATTTCTTGAGTAATTTCACTATCGAGATTCCTCCATACATTCCCAAAGCTAATGTCATGTATTATGCTTTGGCACTGCTTCTGAAAATTATTCTCTGTTTATTTTACTTTTTTATGTTACCAAATTACCCCATACAAAGAATAATACTAACTGGTTGATCTTTTATCTGTAAGTTCACTAGCCAACTTGCATCTATAAATATTTTAATAGTTCTGTCAGTTTTCTTTTTAAAAAATAAACCATGTCCTGGTGTATCTTTTAAGTATCTCAGGATTCTTTTTGCTGCTTCCATGTATTATTGTCTCGAATTTGTTATGTGTTGGCTGATGATATTTACTGAAAAAAATATTTGGTCTTGTTAGAGCTAGGTAAATCGATTTACCCACTAGCCCTTGGTACAACCCATTGTCTACTTTCGAACCAGATTCAGTTTTGTTGAACCTCAAACCTGCATTTATTGGTATATATGCTTATTTGTAAACTAGTAGTTCTGTTTCTTTGAGTAAATCAAGAACATACTTTCTTTAGTTGATTACTAAACTCTTGCTGGTTCTTTCTACTTCCATGCCCAGGAAATACCCGAGTTTTCCTAGTTCATTGATTTTGAATTCTCTGCTCAAAAGTACTTTTAACTTGCTCATTTTTTTTTCATCATCTCCCGTCAGTATTAAGTCATCCACATAAACAATTAAGATAACCTTTTTATTCAATGAGGTTACCTTAAAAAATAAAGTATGGTCTGCTGAGGATTGTTTGTACTCATTTTTTAAAAATAACTCAACAAATCTTTGGGTAAAGTATACAGACGATCACTAAACTATACCTGAAAAAATAAAATGGTAACCAAACTTTTAAAAATGAAAAAATGACAATTAAACTTTATATTATGTTACAAAATGGTAACTGTGCCGTTAACATCAATTAAAGAAGTGACATGTCTGTTAAATTTTTTTGTATAATAGCACATTTAGTCCTTCATAGTTACACATTCAATCAATTTAGTCATAATTCAAAGAAATTTAATAAATTTAACACTCAATTTTTACACTTTGTTATAATTGAGTCCTAATTCTAAAAAAATATAGCTACGAACACACGGGCAAATGTGTAATTAGGACTAATTTTAACCCTCAATTTTTACACTTTGTTATAAATTTAACATTGTTCTTAGTTATAAATTTTGTATAATTAGGACTAAATTATAACAATGTGTAAAAATTGATGGTTAAATTTAGGCTTAAATGAAAAATAAGTGCCTATACTATAACACTTTTGAATTTTAGGTGTCTAAAGTATTTTTTGAATAGATGCCCAAAGTTTCATATGTTATAATTTTATGTGCCTCGTGTTAACTACCATAAACTTTTTTAAAAAATTAATTTTTATTTATTTATTTCAGTTTTAATTTCTTTTATTTTTAAACTTATTTTTAATTTTTTTTGAATTATGACTAGATTAATTGAGTGTATAACTATTGAGGACTAAATGTGCTATTATACAAAAAAATTTAACAACCATGTCACTATTTTAACGGAGGTTAACGACACAGTTACCATTTTGTAACAAAACATAAAGTTTAATTGTCATTTTGTCATTTTTTAAAGTTTGGTTACCATTTTAATTTGTTAAAATAGGCCAATTTAATAAGTTTGGTGGTCTGATTGACGAGTTCGATAGTTCGGTGGTCAAAATAGGTACACCCCTAATATTCGGTGGTCAGTGGAGTAGTTTACCCTAATTTTTATATCAATTCTATTATGTTCATATATTTGTATTGTGTTCATGTTATTACAATGTTTATATTATTTTTTAAATGTGATTCACATTTACAGGTATTGTGTTGCTCATATGAACTTCTCATTTTCTCCATCTCTAGTAGTAATCTAATCCTACTTTGTCATATTTATATTTGCTGCTATTTTCATGTCTGTACACATTATAGCATTAGAATTTCTTTCTGATAAAACAATGAACTTCCTTTTGTTCATCTGATTAAATTTTGATGATGACAGCAGCTGTTGAAGTATCGGATAGGTATCCTCCTCGTTTTTTCGTGCCGCGAAGACAATTAGAGTACTGAATTTTCACTTCTTCCTTTAATGTGATGACTGTGGATCAACTAGATTAATGTACATTAATAATACGCGACTGTGCCTGCAGCTGCCGCTGCGGTTGCGGCAAATCATTTTCTTCATCTGATTCAGCCAGGGAGAAACGAGGATCCTGTGAAATAGTGAAAGTATGTGGGCAATCAAATGCCGATTTTGCAGGTACAAAAGCAAGCAGAGGCTGGTTAAAATGCATCTATCTAGCAGTCATGTTAGGCGGTTGAGTACAGTTATTAAGTTCGATGAAAGTGAATGTATTCCGAACCTGATGCTGTCGACGATGACGTTGGATAGCGGCAGTGAATGCCTTAACCATCATACATATAGGCAATAGAATCGCAATGGTTTTTAACAATACTAACTGCAATATAAAGCCAAAAAAGTTACACACATTGGCACCATTCTGCTCATTCTACAAATAGACTAACTAGTTTAATGTGTTCTTACAGTGAACAATGTCGAAGAATAGTCTCGGGTTCCATCAATCATAACCGGAAGAGCGTGCCGCAGAACCAGAAGAACCGTAAACTGCAAATAATATTGTGAAGGAATAAACCACACATGTAGTAGTAGAGATATGAATATTGGATTCGAACTACATACAGAGGAAGAGAGACATACAGTAATAGCAACCACACGACAACAAATCACACTTTGAGAACAGGGGGTCAAGTAATCATCAAAATCCGACTCTAGAAAATCGTGATCGTCTTGACCGTCGCTATAAAATGTGGACCGTGCAAGTCTCCGTCGGAAATCTCCCAATTCCCTCTGAGATGATTCACAATTCTTTCTAGATAAGTGCATGAAAACTGCCTTCCACACCATATATGGTCATTATGAATTTATCGTGATGCCTTTTGGGCTCACAAATGCACCTACGTCCTTTATGGACCCGATGAATCGCGTGTTCAGACCTTATCTAGATAAGTTTGTTGTTGTCTTCATAGACGAAATCTTAATTTATTCCAAGGACTCTGCTTCCCATGAAGAACACCTCCGGATTGTACTACAGACTCTCCGAGATAAACAACTCTATGCTAAGTTCAGTAAATGTGAAGTCTTGTTATCCAAAGTATCTTTTCTTGGTCATGTGATTTCTTCTGCAGGAATTCAGGTAGACCCAAAGAAGATTCAAGCAATCCTTGATTGGACTCCTCTAAAGAACGTGGGAGAAGTTCGTAGCTTTGTTGGCCTTGCAGGCTACTACTGTAGGTTCATTAAGGGGTTTCCTTTGATTGTAGTGCCCTTAACGAAGCTTCTTCGTAAGGATACTCCTTTTGCGTGGACGGTTGATCAGCAAAGAAGTTTTGACCAACTCAAGCAAGTCCTTACTCATGCCCATGTGTTAGTGCAACCTGAGCCAGACAAAGACTTTTACATATACAGTGATGCGTCCCATTTGGGATTAGGTTGTGTTCTGATGCAAGAAGGCAAAGTCATAGCTTATGTCTCACGTCAACTCAAGCCTCACGAGCTAAATTACACGACTCATGATCTGGAACTCGCCGCAGTTGTGTTTGCATTAAAGATTTGGCGGCATTATCTTTATGGTGAAAAGTGTTATCTCTATACTAATCACAAAAGCTTGAAATATCTTCTAACTTAGAAAGAGTTAAACCTTCGCCAATGACGATTGATGGAGCTATTGAAAGATTATGATTTAGTCATCGACTACCATCCCGGTAAAGCCAACATGATGGTTGACGCTCTTAGTCGAAAGCCCACTTCTTCTCCGAGATACTTAAATCCTTACTTTCGGCTTAAGAAACATGGCAAGTTACTAGCCGAACTAAGAGTACAATCGGCCATTGTGTCCCAAATCAAAGCACTCCAAGAGGATGATGAGGAGTGGCAACCTATCCTAGCCAAGATCAAGGATAACTCGGACCCTGATTTTTTTATGAATTTTGAAGGCTTGTTATGCTTCCGTAATCGTATTTGTGTTCTTGATGACGATGATCTTTGGAATCAAATTCTAAGCGAAGCTCACTCTAGCCCTTTCTCTTTCGATCACAGAGTTATTAAGATGTATAAATATCTTAAAGAGATCTACTGGTGGTCTAGTATGAGGAATGAAATCACGAACTACGTAGCGAGGTGTTTGACTTGTCAGTGGGTCAAAGCCGAGCATAAGGTAACTATTGGTCTCCTACAACCCATTGAGCTACTGTAGTGGAAGTGGGAACGTGTTGAGTGGATCAATGAAACAATATAAGCCAAGAGGGGGTGAATTGGATTTTTAGAACTTCAGTGGTGGAATGGAAAATTAAAAATGATAGACAAGAGGATTTATAGTGGTTCAAGTTCCAATCGAACTCTACATCCACTACCTTAGCTTCACTATGGATTTTCCAACAATCCACTAATTGTTCTTCCCCTTTTCTAGGCTAAGAAGGTAACCTTTACAATACCGGTCAAATTTTCTACCCAAAATTTGACCCAATCCTCACACAAGAAATACAAAGAAGATGAAGGCTAAAGCAAGTATCTCTCAATAAAAAATGTAGTCCTTTTACAAGCACTCAACCTAATTGAATAGATAAGAATGGAAATTACAATTTCATAATTGGGGTTTACAAGAAATAATGAGTTTTTTTTTTGCACAAATGCTTGGCTTTGATGTTTGGATAATACTTTGGAGATCAATAGTTGTTGCTGGAGCTTTTAGAGATCCCTTTTATACATTCTCATTGAATTCTAGCCGTTGGGGTTGTTGCATTCATCAATATAACCGTTGGTATGTTATCTTCCCTCTATAAATGCAGTATGCAACCACCAGTTCCGAAACGCCCGATCCTGTTTCGAAACAGACCAAAATAGAAAGAGCCATTGGGGTGTAATAAATAGACCGTACCTGTAACCCCTCGTCCCGGTCTGGCCGGATGACCGGTCCGAGTGAGCTACACGGGGAAAACCGAAGCGAAACCCAAAGGGTTCCCCCTCGGTTAGCAACCCTATTTTTTTTCATTTTTAAATCTTGTCTAAATGGATTTTAACCTTAAGTGATCATACAACGGAACAGCATATACAAAGCAATCAGACGAACTCGAGCTATCATGATACATCCCTATTTTAAACTTAGAAAGGGGTGTATCGATACCCCTTGACCAGGTCAAAAGGTCAAAGTCAACCCGTGGAGACCGTATCGATACACCCTAGGAGTGTATCGATACCCTCCCCAACTGTTGACTTCCCAAGGTCAACACTAAGGGGACCGTATCGATACGCTTGAAGGTCCGCATCGATACTGAACTGGACAGTAGCTCCAGTAGCCAAAATAGTATCGGTACGCCCCCTCGCGTATCGAAACACGGGGCCTGAAACATGAAGGCCGTATCGATACGGGACCAACCGTATCGATACCCCTGCTTCGAAAACACAGGTTTGAGCTGGTTTAAGGCACAAGGTGGCCCTTAAATCCCTCCCAAACCTCAACCATCACACTAACATGCATCCTATGTCAAACCAAGAGTTTAGGCATGCTTAAACTTGAGACTAAAGGCACATTTCAACACAAGGTGATGACTCAATCATACAAGCAACTAAAACTTTCAAGCAAAGGCATTTCAACCAAAGGCATTTCAACATTTAAGGTCATACAAGGAAACTCAAAACCTCTAAGGCACAAGACAAGCATATGAAGGTTCACACCCACATCAAGGCAACCTAACATTGATAGACATGCTAGCACACCCAACATTCATCATAGCATATCATGCTTACAAATCATAATCAACTTATCATCAAGACATATAAATGAGTCATACAAGCTCTTATAAAGACACCCCATTGCCACATTGCTTAACTACTACAAAATCAACCATACTTGAGCAACAACTTGGAAAGCCCTTCTTGCCTTGCCTCGAGCTAACACCACGCTAATGATCTGCATTGTTGAACATAGAGAGCGTAAGCTTTAAGCTTAGTAAGGGTGCTCTAAAACGAAAAACATCAACAATGCAGGGTTCAAGCATGTTTATCCTAGTCTTACATACATCAAGCATAGGCACAAAATCAAGTAGACCTAGCTAGTCTTTCAAGTGGCATATATGGTTTCTCGATCCTACCAAGCTCATATATCAATATCAACATCATATAGCAACACTATATACCACCAACATGTATCATCATCACATATCACAATGTATGAACAAGTTAATTGGCCACTTTAATTACCCCGATTGTGCGGATAAAAACCTTAACAACACTTTACCTCAGTGGGATTTCACTCATCACCGGACCTCGCATGTGCAGGATTCCACTCATCGCCACATGCCCTACAGATGAGATTCCACTCATCATCCCGTAGAAATGTATAAAAAGCTTCCGGTGGAATGTTACATCACCGTACTCCTCCTTGATGACTTAACGCCATCAAGGACACGTACGTTTTGACTCAATTTGTGTGCACACTATCCTAATGATCGATCATTTACAACCGGTAATTATTTAGTGCCAATTATCATCATCAATCACATATCATCAACGCACTCATGCTCATCACATATATCCACATCATGATATACATACACGCACCATATAATCACAAGTACAAGAGCATAGTCATTAAGCACATTAGTATTTAAGGAAAACAAGACTAAATTAACTACTTGGATTATAAAGAAGTGGCCTACCAAGCACACTTTACACACACACATTACTCATGCTCGAACCAAACTTTAAAACAAGTTAAGACGACTCATCGCCCTTCCTTAGTAATTCGAACTAATCCTCCTACGAACCCGGATTCGGTCCCAAAACCTCCTCAATGTTCCCTCTTGCTTCTAGTCAAACAAAACACATACATTACTTCCCAATTCAATGCTAAACTCAACAATCAATTTACTTTGCAAACACAACCCAATTTCCACAAATTCCCAAACCACATAATATCTCAAAAACCCAATTTTCGTACTCCAATAATCCTTGGCTGAAACACTCACTTCCAAACACCCAAATGACTTCCAAAACATCCCAAATCACCCTCCTAACATAGGTAGACCATCAGCCCTTCAATTTCAACATTAAACCCACCAAAAACCCAAGTTTTCATACTCTAAAATTTGCCCTAAGGGCCCACTACGAAATTTCATCCAAAATCAACCAAATTAATATATATTGTGTATTTCATTATGCTTAAACAAAACCCCAACACAATTTATCAAAACAAATTGAAAAACCCCCTTAAAAATCCAAACTTTAATATAAACCCTAATTTCCAAAACTTCATATTTTTGAAATCTAAAACCATAGATAAGTAGAGTATAGAGAGGAGGTTAAGAAAACGTATTTACCTCTTAATTAGGTGTTGAAATCGGCTAACAAAATCAATGGAATAGTAACTAGGGTTTTGGGAGAGTTTGAAAATGGGGGAGAGGGGTTTGATGTTGGGAAAGGGGAAATGAGAAGAAAGATGACAACTTTTTCCTTAAAGTTGTCTTGCTTTATTTTAAAATTTGGGTAAATAGCAACATAGGTCCCTCCCTTCATATTAAAACTCAATTAGATCATTATTTGAAATCGGATTGTTTTAATTAAATTTTATTTGACTCGAACTATAAACCGGCTAACTCCTAGGCCCAAAACACGGGTGTTACAGTACCGAAACAGGCACGATCGTGTTTTGATACGCTAAGAGCCCGTTTCGAAACTCGTTTCGAAACATTTTGCCATTGTCAAAGCCTGTATCAAAATGGCTTGGAAGCGTTTCGATACGCCTTAACGACAAGTTCAAATTCAGTTGAAAACTTCAACGGTCATATTTTTAAAACCAAGTTTGAATTCCGTTTTGAAACGTTTGAGGTCGTTTCGATACTACCGTATGGAAACGAGTCAAACCGTTCCGATTTTATTCATCCGTTTCGAAACCCATTCCAAGACAGAGGTTAATAGTTTCAAAACTATTCCGGAACGCCCAAAGGCCGTTCTGAAATGGTGACTCAAAAATCACTATTTTGGCTTGATAAACACTTAGAAAACATTTGACAAGTTGAGGTTTTGACTTAAACATTTTATTTAAATATATTGAGAGGTTTTGAGGACTTAAAAATTCATTTTCCATTTTTCAATTTAGTCCTTAAATTCTTTAGTTATATCAAAATCAATTTATCGGTTTCACAATCACTTTTTTATATATATAACAAAACCAAGTTAGAATTTTTAAGAGTTTTGAATTTTTGAAGACGTTCTAACTCCCCTCAAATTAAGTTGGGTTTTTAAGTTTTTGAAAGGATTTAAAATTCAAGTTTTAAAACTCAAAACCGACTAAATTTTTTGGCTCTTATATTACTTCTCCTCCTTTTCGTTATATCAAAAGAATAATAAACAAGGCTCAATAAGAGAAGAAACAAGGTTAAAAACAATAAACAACATAATATAGATTCATATAATTCAAATATCCAAACATAAAACTTAAAGCAATAAAGTTTAAAGCTCAATCTCAAACAAAACATTCAAAGCATAGGTTCATAAAACATAAATAAAATAGAGGTGCAAACTTAGTTCTAATGTGATAGTCTTATATGAGATGCAATAAAGAACCTAAGCCTCGTCATCGTTGTTGCGTGTAAAAGAGTCTATCGCAATTGAGTGCAAGTGTACACGTCGCAAGTAATAAAGTGATACCAAAGTATCGGATATCGTCTCCATAGGGACTGGGCTAACCCTTTCCTTCGCTATCTGCACAAGGGGAAAAGAATAGATTAAGATATTGTCACGAAAATAATAAAGAATACTGGAAAATAAAAGTAGAGAAATTAAGATAGAGAGACTGGGCTGGTATTGAATTGCTCAGTAGTGCAGGTATTGCAGAGTTTAGGAAATCTAGTCCTGTCGCCGACAGCACCTGTCGCGGCAGCTGTCCGTTGGCAGTCGCGGCAGCAGACACACCAACTCCGTACTTCAAGTTTGGCAAGAATCCCAGATCTGCCTTGCCCTATCCCTAGGCACAAGTCTGTCGATGAACACGTCTTTGATGATACCTCCCGGCGTGAATCGAAGGATGAACACCGATGTGTATGAATTCTTCCTTAGCCACTTAACCTCGCCCTATCCCTAGGCACGAGATGGTTCAACTATAAACTAGAGAACGCGCTTGTATCTCTTTCGTATACTTAACTCTCCCGATGCTAAGTAAATAGATAACCTCACAATGCTCTCCCGATGCTCTTGCAAGATATTAAAACCAAGATAAAAGAACTTGAAGTTTATTTTATTGAACTTGAAAAAAATCCTAAAACAAAGCAACCCTTGCAACTACTTTACAAAACAACCCGTAACCCTAGGGGGAATTTAGAACATGTCAGTGACGGGTGGACGGCATGGGTTTTATTTCGGTTATGGGATATCGGTTATGGCTCTAGGTTAAATCTATGCCATTATATAAGCTTTGGGCTCAAGTTATCTAAGGTAACAAGGATTACAACTTTAATTAAAAGTAGGATTCTAATAAAGACTAAATCTCTAAAGTCTCCTACTTTCCAGCCGCATCCTAGCTTTTAGGAATTTCCTCTCTTTGAGCTTTGGCTTGACATATCTTTTGATCCGGGGCTTGGAAAAATATTTGGCTTTCACACGACAGACGAGCAGATTTTTCTCTATCTATCGAGGTCCACTTGACTTTTCCTCTTCATAAATCTGCTGTCACCTTGCTGTCGTGACAGGTCCATGACAGGTTCGTCTTCTTCAGCTGCTTGTCCAGTTCAGCTTTCCTGCTTATCTGTCTTGCGCCTGCCTTCATTGTCAACCATGGCAGTTACCTGCAAAATACACCATCTTTTAGTAGAATCCGTGCCTTTTATATAATTGTGATGTTTTATTGAAAACTAACCTAAATGCAATGCAATGATGCTTGAATGCAGCAGAAATATGGGTTAAAAAGGGTGTAAATAATAGAACTTTTACACACTCAACACACCCCCAAACTCAAGTTTTTGCTTGTCCTCAAGCAATCAAGACTTAAAAGAAAAATGAAAATTTTTGTGTTGGCCTTCAAACAGTGAACTGTCCCTTTACCTGTCGCTCATTCTCTATGGCAGCAGCATCCTGTCGGAAAGATTAGGATCTGTCTGGAATCTCCCTATAGCTCTCGTGCAGTGTGTGCATGCTTGTGAACAGTTATATGCTAAGACTCTCTTAGTTTCACTAGAATATTCAACTCCTTAACTCGAATCTTTATGCCAAAGTTTATTTTTTTAGAAGGCACATTTTCATGCTTCTTTTTCTTCTATTTTTCAAGCTAAATTTTTCTAGAGCCAGTTTTGGGCACCTCTAGTTAGCTTCCTAGAGCCGGTTTCGGGCACCTCTAGGTTTTTAATTTTCTTTTGCTAAACTTCTTTCCTAGAGCCAGTGTTAGGCACCTCTAGGGGCTATTCAAGTTCTAAGCTTCCTATTCTAGTTTGGCTAAAAGAAATCTAAGCAATATAACAGTCACAAAAGTGTTTAAGTTTTCAGAACTATAGAAAGGCTCTAAACTTTTCCTTAACCTGTCCTAAAGATGCTGCCACGACAGAGCCGTCATGACAGGTAAGTTAACTTCATAGTTTTTAAGCCAACAGTTTTAATTTTCTGATTTTTTTTAAAGAGAGAATAAATAATAAGACAAAACAATTAATAAAAAGATGTGCTAAAGACTCCATTAAAGATGGAGGGTTGCCACCCCCAAACTCGAGGGTTGCATTGCCCTCAATGCAAAATGACACAACAAATAAAGAAAGACAAGATAAATAAAAGTACATCACAAAAATATAAGGGCAGGCAGCAATAAGAGGAGAAAAAGAAATAAAAACTTAAATTTTATGCGCTGTCCTCGCTGCTGCTGCTGACGCGGATCTGATGGCGGCGTCTGCGTTGTGGAGGTGGCTGGGCAGGTTCCGGAGCAGGTTGATCAGCAGGTTCGTCATCCGGTTGGGGGACAGGGTCTTCGGAAGGTTGAAGGGCAGGTGGCTCCACTAGTCTGATGTCGGAACTGCTGCTGCTGTCCCATGAGCTGCTGGTTATTATGGCTTTGGACAGCCTTCTCTTGTTTGCCACGTGCTTAATGCGTTTGACTCGCGTGAAGTCGCTCTCCAAATTCCGCCGGACAAGAGGGCTGTCATCAGTGGCAGCTCGCTTGGTTCCTCGAGGGGAGGTGTCTGTCGGTGGGCTGCCGGCTGCCGTCGGGGCAGGGGATGGTGTGGAAGTGGCAGATTGTGTATGGGGAGAGACAGGTGGTGTGGGTGTGGGGGAGGGGATATTGAAATAATGGGCGGGGAAGGTGGGGAAGATGACATCCGGAAAATTCAAAGTATTAGTGATGAAGTTTACCGTTGCATTTGAGAAGTCACGGATGAAAGTCATCAAACCCATCTGGCGCTCCTCTACCCTCAGGATGGCAGCAAGGATGTGGGCGTTCTGATCTGCCGGAGCGGTGTTGGTGGCAGCTTCTGGGGCAGGTTCGGTGGCAGGTTCATCATCGGACTCAGCAGGAGGGGCGTTTGGATCAAAGGCGTTGAGGGGCGATACGACTATGACCTCCATGAGGCTAGAGATGTTGTTGTCTGTCCATCCGCTGCCCGTCTTGATTTTGTCTGAGGGCTCCTCCGGTACGGCAGCGCAGCGGCAGAGGGCGGTGATAGTGAACGGCAGACAGAGTCGCGAGTCGGAGCGGAAAGCACAATCGAGGATGCTGTCCCTCATGTATCTGCCCACATTTATGGGCCTGTCGTGTATAATGGAGTGGATGAGAGCCAACCGCTGTCTGTTGACTGTCGTATGGTGGGACGAGGGCAGGATACGCTTTTTGATGAAAGCGTTCCATAGTTTTGCTTCAGGGAGTAGCTGCCCCCTATTGACAGAGTGGGGGTTCTTCTTACTGGTGCTCCATGTCGTTCCAGCCTCTGTCAGCTCCCTCATGACAGCATCATGTCCAGCAGCGTCGAGGGTGTCCCAAAATTGTTGGTGAGCATCATCATTGGGGCCAAAGAAGAGGCCGAACGTGTGGTTGATGCTGTTGGCGGTGAAGGGGACTGCCACTCCTCGGACGGTGACAGATGTCGCCGTTTTGCTGTCGATGGCCTCATAAAATTCTCGGACCAAAGTATCATTAAGCTCTGCCGGCTGCTCGGCAAAATCCTCCCAAAGTTGTGCTGTTATGGCCTTCACAATGAACGGCCGGAGTCCCATATGGGGGGCATCTCTGTTGTAAATGAAGCCGCGCTCCTCCCATAGTTCCTTTTTAGCGAACGGTGAGGCTGCTGCTGAAGAAGAAGCGGCAGCAGCGGTCTGACGGGTTTGTCTCGACGACATTTTGGTTGCAAGGGCTGAAAAAGAGAGAAAATAGATAAAACTAAAGGAGAATAACAAGAGAGAAAAATCAGAAGTGATGAAAAATGAAAATGGGAAGGGGTTTATATAGCTGTTGGGGAGCTGCCCATTTATTGCCGCAACGGCAGGCGGGAAGAACGGGGTGGCAGATTGGATATAGCGTGTCTGACGCGTCTGACACGCATTAATGCGTCTGCTGTGCGTCTGCCGCACGCTTCTACGTCTGCAGTGGCCGTCTGTTGACAGCCTGTCAAGTCCGTCTGCGCCGGCAGCCGAAACGACAGGTTTCCATAAATGGGCTTTAGTGGGCGGATGGATGGGCGGTGGGCTTGGGTCACTTCTCCTTTTCTTCTTGACTCTTTTATTTCCTAAAAACTGAAATTATAAAAACAAAACATTATTCGAATAAAATAAATCTAATTCCTAATAAATAATATTAATTATAAAATAGAAATAAAAATAAAAATTAGGTTAAATTAGGGATGCCTTGTGGGGCATCATCTAAAGTAACCACTTCCTGTATGCCTGGGGCTTCAGTCCCCTGATAGTGCTTGAGGCGTTGTCCGTTGACTTTGAATTGGTGCCCGTCCTTTAATGATTGAATTGTGATGGCACCATGGGGAAAAACTTGAACCACTTGGAACGGGCCAGACCATCTAGATTTGAGCTTCCCTGGAAAGAGTTTCAGCCTAGAATTAAAACAACAACACAAGATGCCCTGGGCAGAACTGTCGTGGCAGCAATTTCTTGTCATGCCACTTCTTAGTCTTTTCCTTGTAAATCCTTGCATTGTCGTAGGCCATTGTCCGTATTTCATCGATCTCATTTAAATCTAACAGCCTTTTCTGGCCTACCTTGTCCAAGTCCATGTTTACTGCCTTGATTGCCCAATATGCCTTGTGCTCTATCTCGACAGGCAAGTGACAGGTTTTCCCATAAATCAAACGGTATGGAGACATGCCCAATGGAGTCTTGAAAGCTGTCCTGTATGCCCATAATGCATCATTCAGAAGCAAAGACCAATCTTTCCTAGTTGGTTTAACCATTTTTTCAAGAATGTTCTTCACTTCCCTATTGGATATCTCAGCCTGTCCATTGGTCTGTGGGTGGTATGCTGTCGCGATCCTGTGCTTGACACCATATTTTCTCAAGGCGGCAGCAATTACCCTGTTGTCAAAATGTCTCCCTTCATCACTGATAATCGCCCTAGGGATGCCAAATCTAGAAAAGATGTTTTTGTGCAAAAACTTTTGGACCGTTTTGGCATCATTCTTTTGAGTTGCGATTGCTTCTACCCACATGGAGACATAATCCACTGCTAGGAGGATGTAAAGATTTCCACACGAAGATGGAAAAGGTCCCATAAAATCAATCCCCCAAACGTCGAAGATCTCGACTTCCAAAATATTTTGCAGTGGCATCTCGTTTCTCCTCGAGATGTTACCTGTCCGCTGGCACCTGTCACAGTTCTTGTAAAATTCTTGTGCGTCTTTATACAGTGTCAGCCAGTAGAACCCTGACTGCAGCACCTTGGCAGCAGTTTTATTGCCTCCTAAGTGTCCTCCATATTGTGAAGCATGGCAGTGATGGAGAATGTCTTCTTGTTCTTCTTGTGGTACACATCTCCTTATAACCTGATCTGCGCACATTTTGAAAAGAAGAGGTTCGTCCCAATAATAATGTTTAACATCATTTTGAAACCTCTTCCTGGCTTGATAAGTAAGATCAAAAGGTAATATTCCGCTAACTATAAAATTAACGAAATCAGCATACCAGGGAAGGTTAGAAGACTTACCTGCCGCCATGGCTGTCGCGACAGCTATTGCGGCAGCAAAGAGCTGCTCATCTGGGAAGGTCTCAAGTATGTGTGTCTCATCAATGGGTAGACTCTGTCCCATCTCCAACCTCGACAAGTGGTCTGCCACCTGATTTTCTGTCCCCTTTTTGTCTTTGATCTCAAGGTCGAACTCTTGTAATAGCAAGATCCACCGTATCAATCTCGGCTTGGCATCCTTCTTTGCAAACAAGTACTTGAGGGCAGAATGGTCGGTGTGCACTATTACTTTCGTCCCAAGTATATAGGAACGAAACTTGTCGATGGAGAACACCACAGCTAACAACTCCTTTTCTGTGGTGGTGTAGTTTACTTGGGCGTCATTTAATGTTTTGCTGGCATAATATATGACGTGAAACAGCCTGTCTCTGCGCTGCCCAAGTGCTGCCCCGACAGCATAGTCACTAGCATCACACATAATCTCAAACGGTTGTGTCCAGTCTGGTGGCTGTACTATGGGGGCTGTCACTAACTTTTCCTTCAGAACCTTGAATGCTTCAGTACATTCTTCATTAAAGTCAAAGGGTCGGTTCTGCTCTAAGAGATGGCATAGGGGCTTTGTGATTTTTGAGAAATTTGCAATGAATCTCCTATAAAAACCAGCATGCCCTAAAAAACTCCTAATGCCCTTGACTGTTGTTGGCGGCGGCAGCTTCTCTATGACCTCTATTTTTGCCCTGTCGACTTCTATACCACGGCAGCTAATCTTATGGCCTAGGACTATCCCTTCATCCACCATAAAGTGGCATTTTTCCCAATTTAAAACCAAGTTTGATTTTTCGCATCTTTCGAGCACCTTTTGTAAATTGCCCAGACAACTCTCAAAATCGTCTCCAAAGACAGAAAAATCATCCATAAAAATTTCTAGGAAGTCCTCTACCATGTCCGAGAATATAGCCATGATGCACCTTTGGAAGGTGACAGGTGCGTTACAGAGTCCAAACGGCATCCTCCTAAATGCGTATGTACCGTAGGGGCATGTGAAAGTCGTTTTCTCTTGATCCTCTGGTGCAATAGCAATTTGGTTGTAACCTGAGTAACCATCAAGAAAACAATAGTACGGTTTACCCGCTAATTTGTCAAGCATTTGATCAATAAAGGGTAAAGGAAAGTGGTCCTTTCGGGTAGCTTTGTTAAGCTTCCGATAGTCCATACAAACCCTCCAACCGGTCACAGTCCTGGTTGGGATTAACTCGTTGTTTTCGTTGGTTATCACGGTCATGCCTCCTTTCTTGGGAACACATTGTACCGGGCTTACCCATTTGCTGTCGGAGATGGCGTAAATAATACCTGCATCTAACCATTTAATTATTTCTTTACGCACTACCTCCTTCATCGCAAGGTTTAACCGCCTTTGGGCATCAATAGTCGGCTTATGATCTTCCTCTAGGAGGATTTTGTGCATACAGATTGCTGGACTAATGCCCTGAATGTATGCTATCGTCCATCCTATCGCCCTTTTATGCTGCTTTAACATGTCGATCAGCTGTCGTTCCTGTTCCTGCGGCAGCTTAGCAGAGATGATTACAGGCAGTGTGTCATCACAACCAAGATAAGCATATTTAAGCTGCCCTGGCAGGGGCTTAAGTTCTAAGACAGGTGGTTCAACAGTAGAGGGCTTTTGGATTAAATGGTTATCCGAAGTGTAATTCAAAGGTTCGAATAACTTACCTGGACCATGGTCTAACCAGTTTACCTCCTCATGACCTTCAGTATCAGATGTATCGGATTCAGAGGAGTTGCTGTCGTCGATGCTGTCGTCGTCGCTGTCGTCGTCACTGTCGTGACAAGCCGTTAAATGGCTGTCGCAGCAGTGACCAAATTTTATATCACGGCAACCCGACCTGATGCAGGGGTAATCAAAGGTCACCTCTATGATGGCTTTGCATTCCTCGTCCACATCGGCATGTTTCATTGCTTGGAGAACATTTAACTTAATTTCTTGATCATTCACGCGCATGGTGAGTTCTCCTTTCTCCACATCAATCAATGATCTTCCCGTGGCTAAGAAGGGTCGCCCTAGGATGACTGGTGCGTTCTCATCTACCTCACAATCTAAAATAAGAAAGTCAGCAGGAAAAATAAGTTTATCCACTCTTACCAAAATATCTTCAATTTTTCCCTTGGGGTGAACGTAAGAGCGGTCGGCTAGCTGTAGGGTAACTGTCGTGGGCCGCGCCTTGCCAATACCTAGTTTCTGAAAAACAGATTTGGGCATTAGATTAACACTAGCTCCAAGATCATAAAGTGCCTTACCCACAAATTTGTCGCCGATTACGCAAGGTATGAGGAAGCTCCCCGGATCCTTCTTTTTCTGGGGTGGCTGCCGATGAAGAATACTCATGCAACCTTCTTGCATCCTTACCGTTTCAAATTCCCCAAGTTTAGATTTTTTAGACATGACATCTTTGAGAAATTTAGCATAACCGGGCATTTCCCTAACAGCATCTAACAACGGAATGTTAATATGAACCTGTTTAAAAATATCATAAATCTTTTTAAGTTGAGATTCATGCTTAGCTTGTTGTATCCGTTGAGGAAAAGGTGGTGGAGGACGATAATCAGCAATGCGTCCTTCCCACTGCATGCGAATCTGAGGACGATAATCTTCCTTTTTCTCCTCTGTCGCTTCTGCTGTCGTGACAGGCTCATCGGCAGCAGTCTGTTTATCACCTGTCGGGGCAGCTTCCTCGGCAGGTTTATCCAAAGCAGGGTCCTTTTCTGTTTCAGCATCTTTTTCCGGCCCTGGTAGCTTTTTCCCACTCCTAGTAGTAATCGCCTTACATTGTTCATGTGGGGGCGGTCTAGCATTTTCAGTATTGCTAGGGAAACCTCCATTCTGTCTCGATTTAATATGCTGCGACACCTGACCCATTTGTGTCTCTAGAGATTTCAAGGTAGCTTCATGGTTTGTCATTCTCATCTTAGTTTCATCCATAAAGGTTTCTGTCTTCTTGACAAACTGATTAATATTATCCATATACGTGCCAGTCTGAGACATAAAGGTGGCCAGAGTCTGCTCCAATACACTACTCGTGACAGGTGGTGGCTGCTGTTGTTGCTGAGGCGGCAGGTTCTGCGGCAGGTTCTGCGGCTGCAGCTGCTGTCGCGTCAACAATCTAGGACCCCCCTGATTCTGATTATATGCTTGCGGATTTAGGGCATTGTTAGGGTTACTCCAGGAAATTTTGGGATCTTTCCTCCAATTAGGGTTGTAGTTGTTGGAATTGTAGTTTGGCTTGTAATTTCCAACATATTTTCCCTCTTCTATATTTATAGGGCACTCTTCACTACTATGATTTCCTTCACAAGTAGCACAAATTTCCTCGACAGCAAATCCTCGTAAGTCCTCTTCACTTAATAAGTGTTTCATTGCTTTAGTAAGGAATGCTACCTGAGATTTCATAGTGCTGTCGGCCTCATAGTCCTTGACAGCAAGTACCCGTTTACTCCCTCTTCTAGTTGTCGGAAACTGCTCCTCATTCTTGGCTAGATTTTTCAGAACTTGCAATGCCTCGTCTGGATCTTTATCCAATAATAGTCCATTTGCTGCAGAATCAATGCGAATGCGAGTTTGTAAGTTAGCAGCATTATAAAATTTAGTTACCTGATTCCAGACAGGGAATCCATGCATTGGGCAATTCCGAAGAAGAGTAGTAAATCTGTCCCAGGCCTCGTGCATCGGCTCGTCATCTTCCTGTTGAAAAGTAGCAATTTCGTTACGTAATCGCTCAGATAAATGCGAAGGATTAAAACGAGATAAAAATTCACGAGTTAGATCTGCCCAAGTCATAATAGAACCCGGTGTAAGTTTATTCCACCAAGTTTTAGCTCTGTCCCTCAATGAATGGGGGAATAACCGAAGCCTCAGTATCTCCGGACTAACTCCTGGCAGCCTAAACGAACCACAGATCTCCTGGAACGTTTTGAGATGCTCTCTAGCATCTTCTGTCGCAGAACCACTAAACTGCCCGGCGTTGTTGATCATACTAAACATGACAGGTTTAAGCTCGAAATTGTCAACATCAATATCCGGCAGCGTGGTCTCCAGCTCTACATGATCGTTCAGCATGTAGTCACGATATGACCGTCGTCCACCTGCCCCAGGCGGGTCGCCGACAGGCGGTATGTCTTCTCCAGCAGGCTGGTTACGGGCCATCTGCTCTAGCTGTTCTTCAAGGTATTCGTTCCTGTCTAAAAGGTGGCGAATCTGTTTCTTGAGATTGAATGATCGTTCGATTTCCGGATCTAACTTATACTCAGGATCTTCGCCTCTTTTCGATCTGCGCATAAACAAGATAACCTCGTGAAAAGCAAGAGTTGAAAACACAAAAGAAAAATTAAAGAAAAATAAAAATGAAAACGAAAATAAAAAAAAATAAAAATAAAAGCAAAAAGTGCAATAAAAGAAAGATGTAGTTATGTTGCCAATCCCCGGCAACGGCGCCAAAAACTTGTTGTGTGTAAAAGAGTCTATCGCAATTGAGTGCAAGTGTACACGTCGCAAGTAATAAAGTGATACCAAAGTAGCGGATATCGTCTCCACAGGGACTGGGCTAACCCTTTCCTTCGCTATCTGCACAAGGGGAAAAGAATAGATTAAGATATTGTCACGAAAATAATAAAGAATACTGGAAAATAAAAGTAGAGAAATTAAGATAGAGAGACTGGGCTGGTATTGAATTGCTCAGTAGTGCAGGTATTGCAGAGTTTAGGAAATCTAGTCCTGTCGTCGCGCCTGTCGCCGACAGCACCTGTCGCGGCAGCTGTCCGTTGGCAGTCGCGGCAGCAGACACACCAACTCCGTACTTCAAGTTTGGAAAGAATCCCAGATCTGCCTTGCCCTATCCCTAGGCACAAGTCTGTCGATGAACACGTCTTTGATGATACCTCCCGGCGTGAATCGAAGGATGAACACCGATGTGTATGAATTCTTCCTTAGCCACTTAACCTCGCCCTATCCCTAGGCACGAGATGGTTCAACTATAAACTAGAGAACGCGCTTGTATCTCTTTCGTATACTTAACTCTCCCGATGCTAAGTAAATAGATAACCTCACAATGCTCTCCCGATGCTCTTGCAAGATATTAAAACCAAGATAAAAGAACTTGAAGTTTATTTTATTGAACTTGAAAAAAATCCTAAAACAAAGCAACCCTTGCAACTACTTTACAAAACAACCCGTAACCCTAGGGGGAATTTAGAACATGTCAGTGACGGGTGGACGGCAGGGGTTTTATTTCGGTTATGGGATATCGGTTATGGCTCTAGGTTAAATCTATGCCCTTATATAAGCTTTGGGCTCAAGTTATCTAAGGTAACAAGGATTACAACTTTAATTAAAAGTAGGATTCTAATAAAGACTAAATCTCTAAAGTCTCCTACTTTCCAGCCGCATCCTAGCTTTTAGGAATTTCCTCTCTTTGAGCTTTGGCTTGACATATCTTTTGATCCGGGGCTTGGAAAAATATTTGGCTTTCACACGACAGACGAGCAGATTTTTCTCTATCTATCGAGGTCCATTTGACTTTTCCTCTTCATAAATCTGCTGTCACCTTGCTGTCGTGACAGGTCCATGATAGGTTCGTCTTCTTCAGCTGCTTGTCCAGTTCAGCTTTCCTGCTTATCTGTCTTGCGCCTGCCTTCATTGTCAACCATGGCAGTTACCTGCAAAATACACCATCTTTTAGTAGAATCCGTGCCTTTTATATAATTGTGATGTTTTATTGAAAACTAACCTAAATGCAATGCAATGATGCTTGAATGCAGCAGAAATATGGGTTAAAAAGGGTGTAAATAATAGAACTTTTACACACTCAACAATCGTCACCATCAACATCCGAAGAATCATCATCGTTCTTAGCTTGAGAGCGACAAAAGGTCATCCATTGACCATAGAAGGTAGAGAATGACAAGTCCATCAATTGATGTTGATTCTCAGAGGCGGTGAGACGATCCTCCACGGATTGCAAATGAGTATTGATAGCACCAAGACCCGACTCCATCGTGTTGAACCGATCGGTGAGGAAAGCCATAAGAGCTTCATTGTTAGGACCCGGAGCTTGAGGTTGTGGTTCAACTTGAGGTGGAGGGGCATGCCTATCAACTCGTTCCCATTAGCCAAGAGTGTAATGGAACCCGGACTTGTGGAGAGAAGATTCACCAATCTTGTTCTTACGGGGTTCCGGAGAATCATAGGAGCAATCAAAGTTGAGCATGCCAAATATGTAGCTCAAAACAGTCCCATAAGTGAAGGATTTAAGAGCATCGGTTTCACGAAGCTTCACATTATTGACCATCTCAGTGAACAGAGTCTTGACAAGATTTGGTCATTCTCCTCGGCGAAAGCACTTTAGCAAAAAATAATCAACTTGACGAATATGATAGAATTTACCTCTGGAAGGACGGATAAACCATGAAATCATCAAGTGAATGATTCGGTCATGAGCATCCAAAGAAAGCACGGAACCGGTGTGACCACCAAAGTGGGTCTCATCCTCAATACCTTCGTTCTTAAGCCTAAGAGCATTCTCTAAAAAGGATATGTTGATAACGAACTTCCTCCCCAAGAGAGATGACTCAATGCCAATGACTTCAGAGTGATCTTCATTATCAACGAGCTGGGCATTTGAGTAGAAAATGTGAACCATGTGCTTGTAGATAATATATGGTATGTTCAAGAAAGCCATGAAGTTCAATTCTTGCAAACACTCTAGATAGCAGAATGCGAAACGCTCGGAATCAAGGAATGGGACATCAACAACACGCTCGCGACGAACGACAATATCCTTGACATAAGAGAAACGATCCTTCATCTCTGGAGTCCGAAGACTTTTGAGAAAAAGTTGGGTGAGATTAGGATGGATATATTTCTTGACCTGAAACTTCACTCGATTGACCCGTCTTACGTTTCTTGTTAGCGTTTTTCATTGAAAAATCCTAAAAACATAAAGCAAGCAATTTTAAAAATTGAAGTGTATGCATGAATATCCTTAATTGAATCCAATGAAAAATCCCATTTAGGTTTAAAAGGACTTTAAAAAAATTTAAGAGGAAACAACTTTTGAAAAAATGTAAAAAATACAAGTAAAAAATAATATATTCGAACAAATTTTTTTAAGATTTTGAATTTTTTACAAGTTTTGAAAAACCCAAGTTGCAAAACATATAATCTATACAAAATTAAAATTTTGTAACCTAAAATTCGAATAAAATCAAAGGAAAAAGAAAAAAGAAGAAAAAATACCTTAGATGGGGATTTTGGATGAATGAATGGAAAATCTTGCACAAGATTGTTGAGGCTTGCTTAGACTTGAGTTTGTATGTAAAAGCCCTCAAGATTTGATGAAAAACAATGAGGTTTAGAGGGTTTTTATAGGGAAAAATTGGGTTAGGGTTTTTAGGGTTTTTGAAGAGTTTTAATTAAAAGTGAATTTGTCAATAAAGACCCCTTTTAAAGTTGTCTGCTTACCCGTTTCGAAACAGACACGATTGTTCCGAAACATGGGTATCGAAACGTTGACTGACGTTTCGAGTCTAGTTGACCGTTCCGATACTGCTTTGACCGTATTGAATCCCACGTGTTGACCCGTATCGAAACTCGTTTCGATACACTTCTTGGCAGAGGCAAATCGTTTTGAAACCCTTTTAAGACGTTTCGAAACACCCTAGTCATAGATTACTCTTTTAAGGCACTCGTATCGAAACAGTTGGACCCGTTTCGATACACTTAGGCCTGGAGGTGCAGATGAGGCTCTAATATAGCAGAAAAATGAATTTCATGAAGTCCTATATGCATAAATGACATGAATGTGCAGGAAAGACATGTATAAACAAAAACATACTCCCCCTAACTATTAGCATGTATGAAATTAGGAGTAGAAACACATAAACATGGCATTTTTCAAGAAATCAAGCAATTTAAGCACAAAAAGGTCCTAAAAGGTCAAGATAGGCTAGTTAGACCTAACTCTCTCCTAAGGGACCAAAAATGCTCCTTATCTAAAGGCTTTGTAAAAATGTCCGCTAGTTGGTTTAAGGTGTCAACGAACTCTATAGCAACATCTTCCTTAAGGATATGATCTCTAATGAAATGATGTCTTATTTCTATATGTTTGGTTCTAGAGTGTTGGATGGAATTTTTAGTTAAGCATATGTCACTAGTGTTATCACACTTAAGGGGTATGGTTTCAACTTTAATATCATAATCTAAGAGTTGTTGCTTCATCCAAAGGACTTGAGCACAACAACTCCTTAAGGACATGTACTCGACTTCGGTGGTAGATAGAGCTACACTATTTTGTTTATTAGAGAACCAAGATATGAGCATACTACCTAAGAATTGACATGTTCCCGAAGTACTCTTCCTATCGATTTTACACCCCCCATAATCTGCATCCGAATAAGCGTAAAGGTTGAAGGTTGAGTCTCTAGGGTACCAAAGACCTAAACAAGGGGTATCTCTAAGGTACCTAAAGATTCTCTTAACGACTATAAGGTGAGACTCTCTAGGACTAGCTTGAAACGTAGCACACAAGCAAACACTAAACAAAATATCCGGTCTACTTGCGATAAGGTAAAGCAAAGATCCAATCATAGAGCGATAAAGCTTAGAGTCAACACACTTACCTCTTTCATATTTATCAAGCTTTGTAGATGAGCTCATTGGTGTGGCTTGAGACTTTGCATTCTCCAAGCCAAACTTCTTTAGCATATCCTTGATGTACTTTGCTTTATTGATGAAGGTGTCATCCTTCCTTTGCTTGACTTGGAGTCCCATAAAGAATGAGAGCTCCCCCATCATGCTCATCTCGAATTCACCTTGCATTAACTTAGCAAACTCTTTGCAATGACACTCATTAGTAGATCCAAAAATAATATCATAACATATATTTATACTACTAAGATGTCATTTTTATACCTTTTTATGAAAAGTGTAGTGTCCACCTTACCTTTTTCAAAACCTTTTTCAATCAAAAAGTTTGAAAGCCTTTCTTATCAAGCTCTAGGAGCTTGTTTTAAACCATTAAGTGCTTTAGTTAGTTTGAAAATATGATTTGGAAATTTTAAATCTTCAAAACCCGGTGGTTGTTCCACATACACTCCTCATTTATAAAACCATTTAAAAATGCGCTTTTAACATCCATTTGAAAAAGCTTGAAATCATGATAAGATGCATATGCAAGCAACATCCTAATGGCTTTCATTCTAGCTACGGGTGCATAGGTTTCATCAAAATCTATTCCCTCTTCTTGAGTGTAACCTTGAGCAACTAATCTAGCTATATTTCTCACAATGTTACCACTATCATCTAGTTTATTCCTAAATACCCATTTAGTTCTTATAGTAGATTGATTACTAGGCCTTTCAACCAATGTCCATACATTACTTCTCTCAAATTGCTTTAACTCTTCTTGCATAGCCATAATCCAAAAGTCATCTTTTAATGCTTCTTTAATGTTCTTAGGTTCTATGCATGAGATAAAAGCAACATGATTCACGAGTTTAAGAGAAGATCTAGTAGTTACCCCCTTGGATGGATCACCCAAGATTTCACCACCTTTGACATAGTTGTACTCCCTTGGATAGCTCACTTCCTTTTCCTCAAGAGCCAAGTCCTTCAATGCTTCAAGAAGTGGATCTTGTGTATCCTCTTCTTTCGTTGGAATCTCATCCTCCTTTGAAGTTTGTCCTCCATCAAAGGCATCAAGGATTCCTACATCATCATCATCACAAGAATCCTTTCTCGGAAGAAGGTTATCATCGAATACAACATGAATAGACTCTTCTACTACTAAAGTTATCTTATTAAATACACGACAGGCTTTAAAGTTTAAGGAATAACCTAAGAAAATAGCTTCATCACTTTTAGCATCAAATTTACCTAAGTTATCTTTTCCATTGTTTAAAACAAAACACTTGCAACCAAATGGATAAAAATAGCTAATGTTAGGCTTTTTAGATTTTAAAATCTCATATGCTGTTTTTTTTTAAAGTGGCCTAATCATTACTCGGTTTACAATGTAGCAAGCGGTGTTTGTGGCTTCCGCCCAAAAATATTTAGGTAAATTGTTTTCACAAAGCATGGTTCTAGCCATTTCTTGTAAAGTCCTATTTTCCTCTCAACTACCCCATTTTGTTGAGGAGTTCGAGGAGTCAAAAAATTGTGGCTAATACCATTTTCATTTAAAAACTCTTCAAAACCTAGATTTTGAAATTCGGTTCCATGATCACTTCTAATATGAGAAATTTTAAGTTCAAGATCATTTTGAGTTAATTTTGAAAATGTGATGAATTTTTATAAAGCCTCATATTTAGTACTTAAGAATGGAACCCAAGCAAATCTAGAATAGTCGCCAACAAGTACAAATGCATATGATTTACCACCCAAGCTCATAGTTCTAATATGCCCAAATAAATCCATGTGAATAAGTTGTAAACACCTACTTGTAGAAACATCATTAATGGATTTAAAGGATGATCTATGTTGTTTACCCTTAGAGCATGCATCACAAATTTTGTCATTTGAGAACTTAATTTTGGGCAAACCTCTAATTAGATTTAGGGAAACTAATTTTTCTAAAACACTAATGCTAGCATGTCCTAGTTTCCTATGCCATAGTCATGCATCATTTTCATTTTGTGCAACAAAACATGCATGAGATGTATTAATGTCATCTAAATGCACCATGTATGTATTACCTATGTGATGACCAATGAGCATTATATTATTTGATTTAATGTTAACAATTTTGCACCTATTTTTATCAAATAAGACATTAAACCATTTGTCACATAATTGACTAATGCTCAATAAATTATGGTTTAGACCATCGACATATAAGACATTTTCAATGAGAATACTAGAGTGATTACCTATGGATCTAATACCTTTAATGTGGCCTTTGGAGTTGTCACCAAATGTTACTATTCCTCCACTTTTTGGCTTTAAGTCCATGAATCGACTCTTGTCTCCGGTCATGTGCCTCGAGAATCCACTATCAAGGTACCATGAGTTTTGACTTTGTGCTTTGGCCGTAGCAATGCTCCCCTACAAACAAAAATATTAAGCTTTGGTTTTTGGTACCTAAATCATTTTGGGTCCACGAGTGTTAGCTCCCAAAAGCTTGGTTCCCTTAGGAATCCAAGGTGACATAACAACAACATTATTAGACTTGACGAGTTCCTTAGGAACCCATACACTTTTAATTTTCTTGGTTCTATTATGCCTATGAAAGCTATTTTGTTTGTAGTTATATATCTTTCTTTTAGGTTGGTTAGTTCTAGAGGATTCACCTATCTCATTTTTCACATTACCAACATTTTTGAAAGACTCCTTGAGCTTGATAAGCTCATCTAACACCTTTTGGTGTTCACTATTGCATTGAGAAATAATATTGTTTAAGTCTACATTTTCATCTTGAAAGAATTTAAGTTCATCTTGTAAACCTAAGATCTTTTTCTCAAATTTTAAGTTAGCTTGAAAAAGTGAGTCATTTTTAGCATTTAATTCCGAAATAATCTTTTTATTTCTTATGACCGACTCTTTATACTTCTCAACTAACTCATCATATACCTCTTATAACTCATCATAAGCATCATACAATTCATCAAATGTAAAATCAAAAGATGATAAGTTAGAGGTTACCATGGAGGAATCATCCTCAAGAGTCATGAGGCAAAGGTTGGCCACTTCGTGTTCCTCATCCTCAGATGACTCCTCATCACTCCAAGTAGCAAGCTTGGCTTTGAGCTTCTTCTTCTTCTCAAAGCCATTCTTCTTGAGTTGAAGGCACTCCGAACGAATATGACCCGGTTTTTTGCACTCAAAGCAAATGATTTGATCCCTCTCTTCTTCTTTGTTTTTGGTTTTGAAGTCCATTTTTCTTTAAATCTTCCTTCCTTGGTTTGACCTCATAAACCGTTAGAACCTTTTGGCTATCATAGCCAATTCTTCTAGGTCTTCCTCCTCACTAAAAGTGCTCTCCTCTTGTAGTGAAGCTTTGAAAGTCACTCATATCTTCTTCTTCTTATCTACCTCTAGCTTTTCCACTCTTCTCTCTTCCTTCTTCCTTTCATCTTCCCTTCCTTGCTTCATTATCTCATTAGTTAGGAGAGAACCCACTAGCTCATCAAGCTTGAGTGTCTTCAAAATTTTGGCCTCAATGATAGCGGTTCTCTTTCCATCCCAAGACTCAGGAAGTGAATAGAGTAGCTTCCGGACTAGTTTGTCTTCTGAGATTATCTCTCCAAAACCTTTTAACTCATTGACGATTGTTGAGAAACGATCGAACATCTTTGGCACGGTTTTGTCGGGCTCCATTTTGAAATTCTCATAGCTAAGATTGAGAATTCCAATCTTTGTCTCCTTCATATCACTTGTTCCTTCATAAGTGGTCTTAAGTGTATCCCACACTTCCTTAGCACTTTCGATGGAGGAAACTTTGGAGTATATGTCGGGACCGAAAGAGCAAAACAACATGTGAAGAGCTTTATCATTGATTTGAATCTTCTTTCTCTCTTCTTCACTCATCTCATTTTTCTTCTTTAACACCAATCTTCCTTCATCATCTCTCTTCATCGAAATATAGGGACCATCTTCAATGACATCCCAAACTAGATAATCGTTGGATTTAATAAAGAGGCGCATCTGGTTCTTCCAAAAGGGGTAGTTATCACCGTTGAAGAAATGCGGTTTGGTGGTTGATTGAGACTCGTACATGTTTGACCCGGAGGTAGAAGCCATGACTTGATTTGTGATTGATCACAGTCTTCCTAAGAACTCCTCTTGTGGTTGTTAATCCTTCAAAGAGGTAGGCTGTGATATCAATTGTTGAGTGGATCAATGAAACAATATAAGCCAAAAGGGGGTGAATTGGATTTTTAAAACTTTGGTGGTGAAATGGAAAATTAAAAATGATAGACAAAAGGATTTAGAGTGGTTCAAGTTCCAATCGAACTCTACATCCACTACCTTAGCTTCACTAAGGATTTTCCAACAATCCACTAATTGTTCTTCCCCTTTTCTAGGCTAAGGAGGTAACCTTTACAATACCGGTCAAATTTTCTACCCAAAATTTGACCCAATCCTCACACAAGAAATACAAAGAAGATGAAGGCTAAAATAAGTATCTCTCAATACGAAATGTAGCACTTTTACAAGCACTCAACCCAATTGAATAGATAAGAATGGAAATTACAATTTCACAATTGGGGTTTACAAGAAATAATGAGATTTTTGCACAAATGCTTAGCTTTAATGTTTGGATAATACTTTGGAGATCAATAGTTGTTGCTGAAGATTTTAGAGGTCCCTTTTATACCTTATCATTGAATTCTAGTCGTTGGGGTTGTTGCATTCGTCAATATAACCGTTGGGATGTTATCTTCTCTCCATAAATGCAGTCTGCAACCACCCGTTCTGAAACGCCTGATCCTCTTTCGAAATAGACCAAAATAGAAAGAGTCGTTGGGGTGTAATAAATAGACCGTACCGAAATGGGCACGATCGTTTCGATACGCTAAGAGCCCGTTTTGAAACTCGTTTCAAAACATTTTGCCACTGTCAAAGCCTGTATCGAAACAGCTTGGAAGTGTTTCGATACGCCTTAACGACAAGTTTAAATTCAGTTGAAAACTTCAACGGTCATATTTTTAAAACCAAGTTTAAATTCCGTTTCAGAATGTTTGAGGTCGTTCAGATATTTTTCATCCGTTTCAAAACCCGTTCCGAAACAAATGTTAACAGTTTCAAAACTGTTCCAAAATGCCCAAAGGCCGTTCCGAAGCGGTGACTCGAAAATTACTATTTTGGCTTGATAAACACTTAAAAAACATTTGACAAGTTGAGGTTTTGACTTAAACATTTTTCTTTAAATATATTGAGAGGTTTTGAGGACTTAAAAATTCATTTTCCATTTTTCAATTTAGTCCTTAAATTCTTTTGTTATATCAAAATCAATTTATCAGTTTCACAAAACATATCACCATGTATTTTGTAAGCGGTTTACCTTTGACTCCGAAGAAGAATGATGCTATCTGGGTCATTGTTAACCGATTCACCAAATCAGCTCACCTTCTTCATGTAAGAATGGATTTTAGATTGCCTAAGCTTGCGGAGTTGTATGCATATCTATAAAGTTATTCATCTGCATAGAGTTCTGGTATCTATCATCTCTGATCGAGATCCACAGTTTTGGAGGACCTTACAAGAGGCATTGGGATCTAAAGTACATCTATGCACTACCTTCCATCCTCAAACAGATGGCCAATATGAAAGGGTTATTCAGGTAACCTTGTTTCATCTTTAATCGAATATGAACTGAATATCCAATACGAACTACAATTCTTCCTCGTAGATCCTAGAAGATATGCTCATAGCCTTTGTCATCGACTTTGGGAATACGTGGGAGAAATCCCTACCCTTAGTTGAGTTTGCATAAAATAATAGCTATCAGGCTTCGATTCAAATGGCCCCGTACAAAGCCCTTTATTGAAGGAGATACAGAACTCCTCTTTGTTGGACCGAACTCGGTGAAGGCAAGAAGTTAGGCCTTGACTTATTACGAGAAACCGAAGAAAGGACTACCATTATCCGTGATCGACTTAAAGCTGCCTTTGACTGACATAAGTCTTATGTCAATATGCATCGGAGAGATATCCAATACGAGGTTGGTGAGAAGGCTTTCCTTAAAGTATCCCCATGGAAGAAAATTCTCCGTTTTGGAAGGAAAGGGGCCCTCACTTTATAGGTCCGTTCGAGGTAATCGAAAGAGTTGGACACGTTGCCTACCGATTAGCCCTCCCTGAAGAGTTATGTCGGATTCATAATGTCTTCCATGTATCTATGTTGCGTAAGTACCAGTCAGATCATTCCCATGTGATTGAACTAGAATCCGTAGAAATCCAATCCAATTTGACATACGAGGAAAAGCCTGTTCAGCTCCTCGCACGAGGGACCAAAAGACTTCGTAACAAAACTGTGCCCTTAGTGAAAGTTTTGTGGCGAAGTAATTCCACCGAAGAGGCAACATAGGAACTCGAGGAGACTATGCAGAAACAATATCCTCTTTTGTTCGCCTGAAGCGAAAATTCGAGGACGAATTTTCTTAAGGGGGAGAGTTGTCACACCCTAAAATCCGATCTAGTCAAAATTAGGTTCTAGTGACCAAATATTTTGTATTGTTGCGTTTAAACGACGTGATTGTTCAACCTTGTACCCAATTTGAAATAATAAAGGGTGTTATTATTATTATTATTATTATTATTATTATTATTATTATTATTATTTAAAATAATAATAATAATTAAAAAATATATAACATTGAATTGTCGTGGCAAATTCCTTTATTTTGAAGGAATTTCCTAGGCAAATTCCACATATATTGAAAGAAATGGTCACTCGTCAAGTTTTATTAAAAGTGGCAAAAATGGCCACTTACGTGGCAAGCAAAACAAAAACATGGCCTTAGGTCATGCCACATGAAAATTTAAAAAGGGAAAAGTAGGGGGAGATGACCGGTTCACCCAAGTATAAACAGGGGAGGATTTTGTGCGTGAAAGAACCAAGGGAAAAGCAAAAATAGAAAGAAAATAAGGAAGAAAAAAAAATAAAAGGTCTAGTGTTAGAGTGGTAGCTCAATTTTCTTGGTTTAACAATATCGAATCTTTGCTACCGTTGGGGTAAGCTCATATTCTTGGTTAGTTTAAGTTTTGGTATCAAATTTAATTAATATTTTCGTATTAATTCGATAATATTTTATCGATTCTAACCGATTCCTATTTATTAACCTAGTTCAAGAAGATGATAAGAAACAACCACCGAAAACCAAGGATAAGGATGTTATTGTTCGAGATCCTTAAAAACGCCGGGTAGTCGAGGTGAGTGTAGTTGTGTCACGGGGTTGGCTATGTGCCACCCCATTGCATTTATTTGTTTTTACTTAAAAATTAGTGTATTTGTTTAAGGGCTCACGTAGAGCAACCATATTCGACTGGAAAATCCGATAAGTGTCTTGCATTGATTTGATATATACAAATATGACTATGATATGCTACACATATATGATATACGAAAATAATATGACAAATGGCATGATATGGAGCTAAGGCTCAATTTGATATTCGATATGATGTGACTGAAAATATATGGACTTTGTTATTTTTTTGAATTAAGGAACATTGGATACAATGACATGCCATAGGATTTGAGCTCATATATGACTCGGTGTTCCAAGGCAACGACCTATGTATGGTGTACAAGGATATGATTGGAGTTCCGAGGCTACGACTTATATTTGTGGTGTACAAGGTTATGATATGATTTGCTATGACAGGAGTTCCGTTATGCTGAAGTATAGGAGATCCGAGTATCCAATGATCTTTAATTATTTAATCTATTTGATATGATCTTCAATTTAAAAACATGATAATATGTGACATTTAGATTATGAATGAAAACACATATATAGGACACGTCATACATACTATAAACTGTTATTATATTATTTACTACCTCACTAGATTAAGTAAGTCTAACGTATGTGTCTCATGCATTTCAGGGCTTTAAAGAAATCCCCGACTCGATCGTGTGTTCGCGTTAAAAGTCACTCCACCATCCCATATGTATGTTATCTTTTTATTTTGAGACTCCTAGTAAAGTGGCATATGCTCCCAAACATGTTTTGTACAAATTTTGGATGTGGTGTAATAGTTTAGGGAGTGTAGTTGATGGTATGCGTAAAATGGATTAATTTAGTTTAATTGTAGGGATTAAAAAGTGCCTAAAATGAGCCCTAGGTAAAAACTTGGTAAATAAACTTTGAACACCATAATAACAAAAATTTTAGAATAATAATTTGATAGGTTTAATTGGTTTAGTAATTCGATATGTTCTAGTGATGAAACTTTCAGACCAATAATTGGAGAGTTAAAATTTGATTGGTAATACGAAATGTTGGGTTTTAGGGTGCTCGATTCGTTCAACCATTCTTGCTCGCCAAGTGGTGGAGAAGTTGGATAATTGGGTGATAATGGTGTGGAAGCTTAAAAGATAGATGACACAATGAATTATAGTGGTTCGACCTTCTAACCAAGGTCTACATCCACTACCTTAGCTTCCCACTAAGGATTTCCAATCAATCCACTATTGATTCGTCCCCTTTTCTAGGCTTAGGAGGAAACCCTTATACACCGATTAAGTTTTCTACCCAAAGCCTTGATCAAACCCTCTTTACAAGAGATAAGAAATATGCAAACATAAATCCATCTAATAGGTATTTGTTTGCTCAATAAAGCACTCACCCAAAACCTAAAACACTTGAGCAAATTTGACAATTTTGGCTCACTAGTGTTTGTTTATACAAAGAAATGACAATTTAAGTACAACGACAAATCTTGATCATTTGTTGATTGACAATTGAAGCATTAACCATTACTTGATGCTTGGAGGTCTCTTTTATACTCCTTAATGATTTTGTAGCCGTTACTAGCCGTTGGGGTTGAATTGGAGTCGTTGGAGACTTAATTTCCCACCATAAATGCAGTTCTGTAGCTCTTCGTTTCGAAACACCCTTCAAGTAGAAAGAGACGTTGCAGTATGATGCGGCACCCGTATCGAAACGTTGTTGGCTATATCGAAACACCCGTATCGAAACGATCTGCATTTAAATGCTAGTTGGGAAATAGCCGTTGGGGGTTTATGACCGTTGTGGTCGATGCTACGTAGGCGTATCGAAACGACATAGCTCGCATCGAAACGTTTGGCAAAATCCTCATCCAGAAAAGACCCGTTTCGAAACTCGTTTCAAAATGTTTTGACACTGTAAGACCCCGTATCGAAACACCTAGGGGTGTTTCGAAACGTCTGGAAGGTTTTGTTTAATTTGGCCTTGAAAACATGTGAAAACCTTTTTAAACATCCCCTAAACATAGTTTCAAGTTGTTTGGACTTTAGAAATAGTTTTGTATTCTTTTTAGGGTAAACTATATCATTGACCACCGAACTAATTAGGGATTCCTATTTTGACCACTGAACTAACGAACTCGTCAATCAGACCACCAGACTTATTAAATTAACCTATTTTGGCCACCACTGTTAAAAAAATAACAGAGGGCTGACGGAGTGATGACGTGGCAGTTAACAAACTTTTATAAAATTATACATTTAATCATTGCTATTTACACATTCTTTCAATTTAGTCCTAATTTTAAATTAATAAAATAAATTAATTATTTAATTAAGTGATGACATGTGTCAACACCTTATTGGAGGAATTTAATTATTTATATTTGATTTTATAAATTTATTTTCTCCTCCAATCAAGCGGTGACACGTGTCACCACTTGGTTGAATGAAAATGAAGCAAATATAGAAGGATGGGGCTGTGGTGGATCAAACCTGCATCATGTGGGTTCCAATCTCACATCTTTACCACTGCACCAAGCTTCTCTCAATGACATAAGTTGTGCCATTTAATATATATGTTATAATGCAGTAAATGTTAGGGGGAAAAAGTAAAAATGATTGAAAGGGGATTCGAACCTAGAACACTTGGGATGTTTGAGATGTGTATAATCACACAAACATTCGATTTAAAATATTCGAATATTTTTCTTTTTCATATTTAAATTAATTCGAATATAATGCAGTAAATGTTAGGGGAAAAAGTAAAAATGATTGAAAGGAGATTCGAACCTAGACCACTTGGGATGTGTATAATCACACAAACATTCGATTTAAAATATTCGAATATTTTTTCATATTTAAAGTAATTCAAATACTTGATTTAAATATTTTAAAAATATTTTTTTCTTTTTCATACTTTAAATATTTGATTTAATTTAAATATTTTAAAATATTCTATTTAATGCATTATAACGTATTTAAAGTATATATTAAATATATATTAAATCAAGCATATAAAGAAAAAAATTCGAATATTTAAATATTTAAATTAAAACAAATATTTAAAGTATGAAAAAGAAAAGGAAATATTTTTAAAATATTCAGTTTAAATATTTAAATCAAGTATTCGAATTAATTTAAATATGAAAAAGAAAAATATTTGAATATTTTAAATCGAATGTTTGTGTGATTATACACATCCTAAACATCTCAAGTGGTCTAGGTTCGAATCCCATTTCAATCATTTTTACTTTTTCCCCTAACATTTACTGCATTATAACATATATATTAAATGGCACAACTCATGTCATTGGGAGAAGTTTGGTGAAGTGGTAAAGGTGTGAGTTTGGAACCCATATGCTGTAAGTTTGAACCACCATAGCCCTATTCTTCCATATTTGCTTTATTTTCATTCAACCAAGTGGTGACACGTGTCACCATTTGATTGGAGGAGAAAAATAAATTTATAAAATCAAATATAAATAATTAAATTCATCCAATAAGGTGTTCACACGTGTCATCACTTAATTAAATAATTTATTTATTTTATTAATTTAAAATTAGAACTAAATTGAAAGAATGTGTAAATAGCAAAGATTAAATGTGTAATTTTATAAAAGTTTGTTAACTGACACATCATCACTCCGTCAGTCCTCTGTTAATTTTTTAACGGCGGTGACCAAAATAGGTTAATTTAATAAGTTCGGTGGTTTGATTGACGAGTTCGTTAGTTCGGTGGTCAAAATAGGAATCCCCAATTAGTTCGGTGGTCAATGGAATAATTTACCCTTCTTTTTAACTTAGTCCAAAAACATTTTTCAATTATTATATCAAAACATTAGTTCTACAATCTTCCCCTTTTTGATATAATAAAATCATCTTGTAAAATTGTTTGGGATTCTCCCCCTTTAAGTTTAAAAATGTGAATAAGAGATAAAACGTTTGAAATCAAATTAAAGCTCCCCCTTATTCATTTGAAAATTCAATTTTTCAAACAATTTCTCCCCCTTTTTGTTATATAAAAAAGAATTCATAATACTTTTAAGTTCAAAATAACAATAGAGGTGAAAAAATTGACAAAATTAAGAATTTTGGTTTTAAAATGGCTCCTCCTTACTTAAAGCATCAATAAAATGTTAGTCCAACATATATGATCATCTAGATGACATAAATGAAAATAACTCAAATAAAAGCAAAAGCAACTAGATTTTACCACACTTGAACTCAAGGGAGGATATGAAGCCTTCCTTCTTCAAGTGTTCTTCCTTGTGTGCATGGAGCTCCCCCTTAAAGTTTGACTTGTTGATCAATCTCCATCACACCTAGCAAAAGACAATCAAGTGATTTTTGGTATCCAAATTGCTTTGGATCCATAAATATTAGTTGCACAAAATTTAGTCCCCTTAGGAATCCATTTTTCAATTTCATACTTTGTAGTTGAAGTGGTTAGTCCTTTTGGGACCCAAACACTTCTAAAACATTTTCCATTCACAAATCTAGGGGCACTAGATTGTCTTACATAAAACTTTGATTTTCCAAAATCATTTTTCTTTTCTAGTTCTTTGGAAATCAAAATCTTTTCTTTCTTAAGATCGTCAACTTCCTATTGATGATCTTTTTCCATTGTTTGAAGCATATTTTGTAAACTAGAAACTTGTTGCTCAAAATCTTTCAATTTTGCTTTAAACTCAAAATTGGTTTTAGAAAGCAAATCATTTTCGATTTTTAACTTTAAAATCAACTTCTTGTTTTTTCGAAAATGAACCCTTGATATCAAAAACCAATTCATCATAGGCTTCTTGTAACTCGTCAAAAGAATATAAATTTGAACTAGATGAGTTAGAAGTTACCTCCTCCTCATTGAGAGCCATCAATCATAGGTGGGCTACCTCATCATCGGTGGAGTCTTCATCACTCCATGTGGCCACATATGCTTGCTTTGAAGATGATCCTTTCTTGTTGGACTTGTGGGATTCCTTCATCTTCTTCCTCGATTCATTCCTTGAATTCTCCATTTTGCTTTTCATGAACCAGGCAAATTTGTTGAAAAGATAGGCCATCTCTTCATCTTCACTTTCCTCCTCACTAGAATCTACATGATGACATGTGGAGGATTTGGGAGCAACGATACTTGCCTTGATGCCTAGCTCCATGACTTTCTTCTTCCCCTTAGCTCTAATTTCTTCCCTCTTCTTCTCCTATTCTTTGTTTTTCTTCATGATTTAATGAGTGAGAAGTTACCCCATGAGTTCATCAAGCTTCAAGGTCTTGAGATTCTTTGCTTCGATGATGACGGTCCTCTTTGAGTCCCATGACTCGGGAAGTGAGTAGATGATCTTTCGGACAAGCTTTTATTCCGGGATGACTTCTCCATAGCCTTTAAGACCATTGATGATAGTGGAGAACCTATCGAACATCTTCTCAATGTCTTCTTCCGGATTCATCTTGAAGTTCTCATACTCGAAGGTGAGGAGCCCAATCTTGGTCTCCTTAACTTCGTTGGTTCCCTCATATGTGACTTCATGTAACACCCCAATTTTGGGCTTAGAAGTTTAGGGTCTGAACCAGATCGGTTTAAATTTCGGTTCGAATATAAAAGGTGGTTTTTAGGGAAAGCCTAGTTTGAGATGCATTAAAAATATGGAAAAATATCTAAAAATCATCTTTTATTATATATAAGAGAGTGGTGAAATCAATTTTACAAAATGAGGTTTGGAAATATGACATTTCGAGTTTGTGACTAAAATGTAATTTTTGAAAAGTTCGTGGCTGTTTTAAAAGATTGAAACTTTGAATCTTTAAGGAGCTAATTTACCCAAGGGAGGGTTTCTTCAGATTTTTCTTGATTTTTAAGACTCAATTAATGTTTATTTAATAAAAAAGAAAAGAGGGAAAAGTGATATTTTAGTTTCATAACTAACTTTTACCAAAATTTTCCCATTCCATTTCTCTCAAAATTCCCTCAGCCAAACACATTTCCACAGCAACTTTCCTTTTGATTTTCACACCTAAAGAAGATTTTTCAATCCTCAAATGATTCCTAATCATTTCTACATCAAATCCTCACCATTTGCTTAATGAATTTTCAAGGATTTTGGCTCTAAACAAGGAGAAATCCACATTTAGAGGTATGAACGTTTTTCTCCTCTAAATACTCATTTCTTTACTGAAATTCCCAATATCTCAATCCTTTAATTGAGTTTTATTAAAGGTTTTAATGTTGTGATCTTGATTTTGGCTTAAAATGCAAGATTTGGATTTAATTTTGAAGAAATTCCGTAATAGATGTTTGGGCTCTGTTTTGAGATGTCTTTTTGATGTATTTTGGATGTTTAAATGATGTGAAATGAAGGTTTAATCAATGCAATCCCGAATAGGTTGATTTTCTTAAGTTTTTACTTGTGAAAATGGTGGGTTTTGGGGTGATTTTGATGTTCTGTTATAGCTGGAGGTATAAGGACGTGATTAGGCTCTTTTTGGATGTTAATTGATGTTTAAGAATGTTTAGAAGTGATGGATCTTGGCTGGGTAATGTTGTGGAAGTGTTTGGATGTGATTTCGGTTGTGTTTGGTAGCCGAAATGTGAGTTTTGATAAGAGCAACGAGTTTAGGTGCAATGGCTGAAGATTTTAATGCATGATGATGCATTAATCCGGAGGCTTGATCGGCGTGTCGGCAAGCTTGCGAAACAGAATTGGTGAGTGAAGTTTGGTTTTCAGCTTTGAAACCAATGTTTAAAGGTTATGAGAGCTTAGTTTAAGTCTAAACAACTTAGCTAAGCTCAAGAGTAAGTTTTCGGAGAAACTTTCTTTTTGATGAACCATGAGATGGTTGGATGCAATGTGTTTAATTTGCATGTTTAAATTCTGTTTTGAAAGCATATTTTAGGATGTTTAATGTTGGTTTTGTAAGCCATGTGTTGAAGGATGTTCAAGGTAAGAGATCCTTGATTTGGACATTGATAAATGTGGTTTGATGCATAGTGATGCATGATTATTTAATGTCTTTGTTTAATGCTTAAAAACAGTGGATTGATGATGGTAAATGATGTATATTGGCAAGTGATGTGTTGGTTTAAAAGTACTTGAATCCGATATAGTTAGCCGGCTATAGGATTGGGTGCACCGTGAATAAAGTCGCCTTGGATGTTGAGGGGTTGTAATGGTACCGTAAACTCCATCCAAGTACACTAACGAGATGTCTAAGATCATAATGATGGTTAAAATGCCATGAGGGGATCTTGTGTTGTGTGTCCCGTGTTCTCATTAGTGATGTTATGCAACTACCAATGAGTGATGTGGAGGGGTTGTAATTGTACCGTAGACTCCATCGCGGGTGTTGAGGGGTTGAGATTGTACCCGTAAACTCCACCTTGTGTGTTTGGTAGTGTGTATGAAGTGTATGGGACAACGCTTGTAATCCGCGTATCCAATTGTGTTTTGAGTTGAAAAATGGTTATGGATTATCACTTGAAAGCCAATATGACATGTTGATGTAATGAAGCATGAGATGCTTGTTTTGTATGCATTGTGCATGAGAAATGAAGTTTATAAATCTAAAGGCCTTTGAAAGGTGTTTTACAAAGTGCATTATTGTGTTGTTTCATTAGAGCATTTCTCACTAAGCATGTGTGTTTACGCTCTCTTTCTTGAACCAATAATACAGAGAATTGAAGTGCTTTAAGGGCAGCAAGGAGGTCAAGGATCCAAGTGAAAGTCTAAGCTCATGTATGGTGACTATTTTCACAACACTATTAGCTTTTGGTATTTGGCAATGGGAACCTAGATTGTGTTTTAGGAGATGTTTCGGACTCCCTAAGTTTAGTTTGATGCATATGATATTTGGAGTATGTAAATGGCCATTTGGTATTTGTTTTGAAGTTTTGATGATAGCTTGATTTCCAATTATATGAGGGGTCCTTCAAATTTTAAATCTTTATTAATTAATTTAATAGTGTTCATCGGTGTTCATCATTAGTGGTGTTCATCGGTGTTCGTCGCACGTGGTAGACTTATCCTATCATATAATAAAAAAGACAAATATGTATATAATAATAACTAAATTTTTTCGACGAAATCAAAAAAAAATCATCTCATTTATTGGCCGACTGATTCATATGAATTTTGTATAGACTTAATATGAGACGACCATTTTGATCATTTTCTTCATTCACAACATTAGGAGTTGAACCCAACCTTACTTAAAGGACTAAGGCCTTATCCCTTAAACCAACTATTGTTGGTGAAATCAAAACTCAGCGGGTAATACTAAAACATTTTCAATGTTCCAATAAAATTGTCATATTTTTGTTTTAATTTTTTTTTCACTTAAACTGTCACTTTGAAAAATTCAACAAATTTTATAAGGCAAATTTATTTTTTATCCTTTTTTAAGTTTCCCAACAAACACAAAAATTAACTTTTTAAAGGCAAACTTGTCATTTAAATTATTTTCCATCACACACCTTATATAGATTCTTACTTCATAAAATTCTGTAAAAAGTCAACATGTGACATAAATATTGGGACGAAAGGAGTACTAGTATATCAATAATTACTTGGATTTATACCACTCATCAAATGGTAATTAATTTAAATAATAGAATTTTTAGAACCCAGCAAGTTTCGTAGTGGAAAAGCGGATAATGTTTGTGAAACCAAAATTGATTTTGATATAACATCTAAACTTATGAACCAATTTGCAAAACAATAAATTTTTAAGTATTCTTTAAAGTCTCACTATTGACAAGTATTTTAAACAAAATAATATCTCAAGACAAGTTCTTAAAAGAATAAATTTTTCTAAGTCTTTCCTATAAGTTTTCAAGCCAAACTATACAAAAACGCACAGGCGTATCGATACGGGTTTTAGCCACTGGAATTTTAATAGACTTATCGTACCGATACGGTAATACCCCGTATCGATACAATATTCATCTGGGCAACTCTTTCAATGATACCGTACCGATACGCTTTGCAACCGTATCGATACGATGAGCTTATCTTTGCAAAATCTTTGCATTTAATTTTCGAACGTTAACTTCTCAATTGGTTGGTATCTCAATTTTCAAATTACCATTATACCGTACTGATATGCTAAGGATGCATATCGATATGATTGTAGAACTAATGTTTTGATATAATAATTGAAAAATGTTTTGGACTGATTTAAAAGTATTTAAAACATTTACAAAGTCCAAACAACTTGAAATCATGTTTAAGAAAGTTTTTATAAAGGGTTTTTATGTTTTTCAAAGCCAAACTTCACAAAACTGTCTAGGTGTTTCGAAAAACCTTAGGGCTTTTCGAAATATGAGATTCCAGTAGCAAAAACGTTTCGAAACGTGTTTCGAAATGGGTCTTCCTTGGACAGGATTTTTGCCCAGCGTTTCGAAACGGGCTAGGCCGTTTCGATATGCCTACATGGCTTGGACCACAATGGTCTTAAAACCCCAACGGCTATTTTCCCAACTAACTTTTAAATGCAGGCGTTTCGATACGGGCCTATAGCGTTTCGATACGCGTTTCAAAACGGCAAAGGGGTGTTTCGAAATGGGTGCCCTGACAGACTGCAACGACTCTTTCTACATTGAGAGTGTTTCGAAACGGCTTCAAGCGTTTCGAAACGGGGAGCTGCATAACAGCATTTATAAAGGGAATTAAAGTCCTCAACGGCTCCAATATGATCCCAACGGCTAGTAACGGCTACAAACTCATTTGGGAGTATAAAAGGGACCTCCAAGCATCAAGAGAAGGCTAATGCTCACATTGTCAAACATCAAATGATCAAGAAATTGTCTTAGTGCTTAAAATTGTCATTTCTTGTATAGACAAACACTAGTGAGTCAAAATTGTCAAATTTGCTCAAGTGTTTTAGGTTTTGGGTGAGTGCTTAATTGTGCAAACAAACACCTATTAGAGGGTTTTAAGTTTGCTTCTTATTTCTCTTTGTAAAGAGGGTTTTGATCAAGGCTTTGGGTAGAAGCTTGATCGGTTGTAAGGGTTTCCTCCTAATCCTAGAAAATGGGACGAATCAATAGTGGATTGATTGTGAAATCCTTAGTGGGGAGCTAAGGTAGTGGATGTAGACCTTGGTTAGAAGGTTGAACCACTATAAATCATTGTGTCTTTTTTACATTCTAGCTTCCACAACCCTTCCACCCAAAAATCCACCTCTCCACCACTTGGTGAGCAACATTGGTTGATTGAATCGAGCCCCACACAACTCAACAATTGGTATCAGAGCTTGGCTCAATCGAAGAGGATTAACATCCTATTGACACTACAACAAATTTATCATTTTATGACAAAATTTTTATATGACGTTGCGTATAACGTCACAAAAAATACTATAAATGTGACGTTTTTTATTTTTGTCACAATTAATAAATAATGGTATAACTTTTTTGACAATTTTAAAGAACGTCATTGATTTTCGTCACCATATGTTTGGCGCCTAAAATAATTTGGTGGGAAATATTTTATTGACATTTAGAAAAAATACGATGACGTTATTAAATTGTCACCAATAAAATAAAAGTATTTGTGACGAATTATTATTACGACAATTTAATGTTAGTTAGTGAGGTTGCAAATTCATCACCACTAAATTTTATTTGTGACAAATTAATTTGTCATATTTTAAAAGACATAAATATGATGTTTTATCCGTGTAACATTTTTTTAATGCTTAACCCTAAAACCTAAAACCTTTGAAAATAAAATTTAGTAATGACTAAATTTTAAACCCTAAAACTTTCAATTATAAACCTTAAATCTTAACCCTAAAACAATTATTTATAAACATTAAATCATATACTCTAAGCCTTATACTTTAAACCTTAAATTTATGTAATAATTTTGTATGATTAAAACTTTTTAAAAACAGTACAATGGTAAAAGTACGCTTTTTCCCATAGAGCAAAAACATGCGGCGACATTAGTGTCTCTGGGTGGTTCGATCAGATTTTGAGACGGAGAGCGACAGCAACGCCGAAATGATATGGTGCTTATCCTGCAAAGTGGAGTAAGCTGCTTGCAACACCAGTACGTACAAGGAGTGTTATGAGGAAGCCAGCGAGACCGAGGAAGAACTCAAGCGTGGGATCACAGATCACAGATCTCAAATCAAAGGTAATCATTTAAAAAAAATACTATTTTTATATAATTTGCTTTAATCTGAAATGAAATTGTTGAATAAGCCGCATAAATTTTAAAAGTAATGTGAACCCAGTTTTTATTTCTGAATTTTGATATGAGGACTTTATATGATTATATATATTTAGAGAGTAGGCTTCAACATGCTTTGGGTCTTCAGGAATCAGTATGATTTCTATTTGTTGTTTACTGTTCAATGCTCAATCCATGTTAAAATAAATTCATTGATGTTGTTAAAGGTAATCTTTTTTACTCATTTTGTGCAGTTGTTTTCAAAATTCACAAAACATTTTATTGCCCTTTAAATGCACTCTTGTTGAAACAGCATAAAGGTTGTATGGTTTTGGTTTCTTCCAGGTATTGTTGTTACTAATGATGGAAATACCATCCTACATGAGTTAGATCTTGCACATCCAACAGCAAAGACATGATATTTCACTGTGCTTCTCTATTTGATTTGCTTTTAGCATATGAATGCTGCCTCCACCCTTAATTTTGTCTTATTTTGTGCTTATCTTTCTGTTGTTGGTCATGACAATCAATGATTGAATTGAGCCATATGCCAGATGAAGAAGTTAGAGATGGACAACATATGTCATTGTTCTTGGTATATCTTCATGCATCACAATGTTGTTTGTGTGCCATGTTTGATACTTTTTATTGTTCATTTATATTCTCAACTATAAAATGATTTTTGAGAACCAGTAAATTTTTCAGAAGCTTAATGAATTTTTAATTGCTTAGATCATTTGGTTATCCTTCTTTCTTTATTTTTTTTTTTACTTTTGTTGGATGTTTAATCGACAAGTGGTATAAATTACCTTTAGTACTAATTTTTATGTACTCTTTGGTGCAGTTGGTGAGAAGCTTCACGTTGTAGAAGCCTTTAATGAAAAAATATTATTTCGCAGTCATTTGTCGAGGTAACCTAACTTCAAAGTGATGCTAGGTTCTTAACCTCAGCTTTTGAATCATAAATTAGCATTTGATTATAGCTCGTCATGTTTTTAGCTCTTGCATTAGGTTATACTTAATGGTAGGGTATGTGTAATGAAACTAAATGCAGCATTTAGCTGCTATGATTTATCGTTAATGACAGAAGCAAACACTAGCGTGAATTACGACTAGAAATGGTCATGAAATCTGCTTTGTTTATGTTGATGTTTATGGTAATAACACAGAATAGTAGATCTAAAATTTTCAACCCTGTTTTACTCGAATACTTGAGCTTAATTGAACCTTACTTTACATTTGGCTAACACCTTAGTTTACCTTAAAAGTACTGCTCTGTTGTGTCTGTTAGAAATAGGTGGAAGAATTGTAAAACTTTTAGAGAGGAAGAGAAGTAAGAATGTTATTACAAGAATAAAAAATTGGAATGATTTGTTCCATCATATTTTTTCAACAGTGTCTATATACTTCGGTATGAGCAAAGATATTAATCTAGGATTAAAGTATGAATCAGTAGCTTCTTAAGCCACTCAACTTTCCTATAGTATCTTGGAGCATTACATTAATACAATAAGAGAACAACTTGTTAATAGTCCAAATCGGTTCAGTTAGCATGTTGGGGTAAAAATATCAAAACAACAATCACCATGTTTTTTATTTGATTTCTTTGTTGCTAGTTGTACTTTATAGATCATATACCTCATTTTAGGGGCTGAAATTGCTTACTTTTTAAGTGTAAGAATAGTAGTTAAGTATGCCCATATCAGTTAGTTGTTATTTACATTTTTAATTTTAGTCCTATTAATGTCTTACTTGCTTTTCATGATTTTAGACATGTTAGGATAATTCAACAGTGATAATTGTTATTGATTTAATTGTTGTAATTAATATGTTAATTATTTCTGCAGTTTCAATAGGTAGCACGAACTTATCATCAACGGAGTCAAAACCGACACAAGGTTTGGATTGAGATTCCTGCAACAAAGTATTCCACAAGTTATATTATTGTCATATTATTTTCTATTTATTTTGAATATTTAAGTTTATAGATATTTGTAAAAAATGAATTAGTAAGTTTTTTAGTTAAGGGTTTGTTTTTTAGTGATGTAATAATTGTTAGCCAATTGTAGTATAAGTGACGATTATTTTAAATATATGTTTTAATTTTTATTGTAAATATTAAAAGGTTTGATTTTTTAATATTATGTTTTTATTTACTTTTTACATAAGAAAATTTGAAATTATTTTAATAACATAAAAGTCTAAAATTAAAATTTAAAAAATCTAAATTTAAATGCAATCCGGTTTCAAGCACATGTGGCAGTTACAATGAAACTAAAAATGTGACATTTTTTTCGTCACTATAAATTGAAGTCAATGCATTGTTCGTGACGATAAGAACTATTAATAACGAAATTTTATATAATTTGGTGACGTAATTAGTGTCATCGAACATAAATTCTACAATGACGTTATACATTATCGTCATTCATACTACTATTAGGCGACAGTATATTACGTCACTAAAAACATGACGATATTTTTTTCGTCACTTATACAATGAATTCTTCGTATTATTGGTGACGATACGAATGATCAATGACGGAATTTTATATCATTTGATGACGTAAATAGTCGTCACTGAATATAAATTATAATGTGACGTTATACATTAACGTCACTATATTCTTGGCAATACGTGACGAAAACAAGTACATCGTTACGCTAGACATTTAGCGACGCACCTAGCGTGACGAACGTCGTGACATCAAGTTTTACGTCACAAAATACAAATAATGACGTAAATGTAAGTTTTCGTGACAACATTTTAGATGTCACTAATAAACAAATTTGTTGTAGTGTGAGAAGATCCAGCAAGTTCGATCACTTTTTCATCAACCGGCTCAAATGGCACAATCAATCGAAAAATCGCCTTTCTTTGACGGAACTCACTATGCTCATTGGAAGACAAAGATGAAGTTCTTCATCAAGTCAAAAGATTACAAGATATGGGATGTAGTTGAAGATGGTCTGTTCGTGCCTCAAAGAAGTAAAGCGGGGTGGAGTGCCGAGGATCGCAAGAAGATGGAGCTAAATTGCAAAGCCTTGCACATTCTATTTTGTGCATTTGGTCCATCCATCTATGAGAAGATGTCTTCTTGTGAGAGTGCCAAGGAGGTATGGGACAAGCTTAAAGTCACATACGAGGGAACCAATGAAGTCAAGGAGACCAAAATTGGGCTGCTAACCTTAGAGTATGAGAACTTCAAAATGGATCCGGAAGAGAACATCGAGAAGATGTTTGATAGGTTCTCCACCATCACAAATGGTCTCAAAGGATATGGAGAAGCCATCTCGGAGGAGAAGCTTGTTCGAAAGCTCATCTACTCACTTCCCGAGTCTTGGGACTCAAAGAGGACCGCCATCATTGAAGCCAAAAATTTGAAAACTTTGAAGCTTGATGAACTCATGGGGTCACTCCTTACTCATCAAATAATGAAGAAGAACAAAGAGGATGAGAAGAAGAGGGAAGAAATTAGAGCTATGAGAGAGAAGAAAATCAAAGGGCTTGGCATCAATGCAAGTGTCATGGCTCTCAAATCCTCCACTTGCCATCATGTCTACTCAAGTGAACAGGAGGATGAAGATGAAGAGATAGTTCATCTCTTCAAGAAGTGTGCCCTTTCATGAAGAAAGCTTTGAGAGAGATTGAACGGGAACCTAAAAGAAAGGAGAGGGCAAGCACTTCTAGCTATAAGAAGAAGGCATATGTGGCTACTCGGAGTGATGAAGACTCCACCGACGATGAACAAGCCAACCTTTGCCTTATGGCCATCGAAGAAGATTCAAGGGTAACTTCTAATTCATCTACTTCATATTCTTATTCTTTTGATGAATTACAAGATGCCTATGATTATTTGGTTTTAGATTTTAAAAGCCACATTTTGAAAAACAATAAATTGATTTCAAAGTTAAAAATTCAAAATGATTTGCTTTCTAAAACCAAACTTGAACTTGAAGCAAAACTTGAAGAGTTTGAATTAAAATATTTTGATTTACAAAAATTACTTTCAGAAGTTCAAGAAGAAAAGAATTTGATTTCCAAAGAACTTGAAAAGAAAAACAATGTTGGAAAATCAAATTTTTATATTAGACAATCTAGTGCCCCTAGATTTATAAAAGGTAAATGTTTTAGAAGTGTTTGGGTCCCAAAAGGACTAACCACTTCAATTAAAAAGGATGACATTGAAAAATGGATTCCTAAGGGGTCTAAAATTTGCGCTACTAACGTTCATGGATCCAAAGCAATTTGGATACCAAAAATTACTTGATTGTCTATTGCTAGGTGTGATGGAGATGAACAACAAGTCAAAAATTGAGGGGAAGCTCCATACACACAAGGAAGAGCACTTGAAGAAGGAAGGCTTCACATCCTACCTTGAGTTCAAGTGTTGGTAAAAATCTAGTTGTTTTAGCATTTATTTGTTTTAGCATTTATTTGTTTTATTTTTAGTTTATTCAACTAGATGATCATAAATGTTGGACTAACATTTTTAATGATGCTTTGAGAAAGGGGGAGCCATTTTTAAACCAAATTCTTTTTTTGTCAAAGTTTTTACCTCTATTGTTATTTTGAACTTAATGTTTTAAATTCTTTTTGATATAACAAAAAGGGGGAGAAATGGTTTGAAAAATTGAGTTTTCAAATGAATAAGGGGGAGTTTTTTTTATTTACATTCTTAATTCTCTTATTCACATTTTTAAATAAAGGGGGAGAATCCCAAATAATTTTTCAAGTGAGTTTTATTATATCAAAAAGGGGGAGATTGTAGAACTAATGTTTTGATATAATAATTGAAAAATGTTTTGGACTGATTTAAAAAGTATTTAAAACATTTACAAAGTCCAAACAACTTGAAATTATGTTTAGGGAAGCTTTTATAAAGGGTTTTTATGTTTTTCAAAGCCAAACTTCACAAAACTGTCTAGGAGTTTCGAAACACCTTAGGGCGTTTCGAAATAGGGGATTCTAGTAGCAAAAACGTTTCGAAACGTGTTTCAAAACGGGTCTTCTTTGGACAGGATTTTTGCCCAGCGTTTCGAAACGGGCTAGGCCGTTTCGATACGCCTACATGGCTTGGACCACAATGGTCTTAAAACCCCCAACGGTTATTTTCCCAACTAACTTTTAAATGCAGGCGTTTCGATACGGGCCTATAGCGTTTCAATACGCGTTTCAAAACAGCAAGGGGGTGTTCCGAAATGGGTGCCCTGACAGACTGCAACGGCTCTTTCTACATTGAGAGTGTTTCGAAACGGCTTCGAGCGTTTCGAAACGGGGAGCTGCAGAACAGCATTTATGAAGGGAATTAAAGTCCTCAACGGCTCCAATATGATCCCAACGGCTAGTAACGGCTACAAACTCATTTGGGAGTATAAAAGGGACCTCCAAGCATCAAGAGAAGGCTAATGCTCACATTGTCAAACATCAAATGATCAAGAAATTGTCATAGTGCTTAAAATTCTCATTTCTTGTATAGACAAACACTAGTGAGCCAAAATTGTCAAATTTGCTCAAGTGTTTTAGGTTTTGGGTGAGTGCTTAATTGTGCAAACAAACACCTATTAGAGGGTTTTAAGTTTGCTTCTTATTTCTCTTTGTAAAGAGGGTTTTAATCAAGGCTTTGGGTAGAAGCTTGATCGGTTGTAAGGGTTTCCTCCTAATCCTAGAAAAGGGGACGAATCAATAGTGGATTGATTGTGAAATCCTTAGTGGGGAGCTAAGGTAGTGGATGTAAACCTTGGTTAGAAGGTTGAACCACTATAAATCATTGTGTCTTTTTTACATTCTAGCTTCCACAACCCTTCCACCCAAAAATCCACCTCTCCACCACTTTGTGAGCAACATTGGTTGATTGAATCGAGCCCTACACAACTCAACAACGATCTTTAAGAAAATCAAACTTGGGATTCTAGTGAGCAAACACCGTATCGATACGACCCTCCGTAGCGATACGCCCCTTAAAACCGTACTGGTACGCCTTCTATGCGCATCGATACGCTCTGTTTTCAGTCACAACGGCTCTTTCCTCTTTGATGCAGGTATCGATATGCTCCCTACGAGTACCGATACGGTAGGTAGCAGAGCTGCATTTATTACGAGAAAAATGCTCTCAACGGCTCTATTGTTGATCCCAACTACCCAAACAGCTAGAATTCAATGCAAGGGTATAAAAACAAGTCTCAATTGAACAAGCAACAAAAAAATTGAACCTACAAGCAACATCAAAGCATCAAATCCAAACCCTAATGCCTTTCATTGTCAAATTTTTGTACCCAACTCTTGTGTTCTTATTGTAATCTTGTATTGTGAGTTTGGGGAGTGTGAAATTGTAATTGGGTAAACATTCATCCTTTGAGAGGAACTTTTAGAGTTTACCAAATTCATCTCTTTGTAAAAGTGAGTGGATTAAGCTTTGGGTAGAAAACTTAATCAAATTGTAAGGTTACCTCCTCATCCAAGAAAAAGGGAAGAATTCAAGTAGTGAATTGGTTGAAAATCCTTAGTGGGAACTAAGGTAGTGGATGTAGAGTTCATTTGGAGAACTTGAATCACTCTAACTTCTTGTGTCACATTTTATTTTTTACCTTTGTCTCCTGCCAAAATTTTTATTGCCAATTCACCCCCTCTTGGCCATTTGCAATTGTGTGATCAACTCAACAATGTTCATCTTAGGAGACATGAGTTCAATCGTCATGTCTACAAGGTGTATGCGCATTGTCAAATGGTTAAGAATATATATAAACATATATTATTTGTAATCGCCTTTAGACTATTAAAACATAGAAATTTAAATATTTCTTATATATTCATTTTGTTGCAATGATCGTATAGATCTAAATTTTCTATTAATTAACAGTCCATGAAGATGAGAAAGTATAGTATAGGTTTGTCTCGTTACGTCATCTATGATCCGGTCAATAAAAAATATCAATTTCATTAACTATTTTATATTATATTTTTACCAAGCGAATATTCAATCATATTTACTGTAAATGAAATTAAAAAACAATTTTTACATAATGAAGATTCAATTGGTAAAAATATGATATAAAAAATTAATGAAATATATGATTTTTATTGACTAGGACCATAGATGACGTGCCGAGCAAGGCTTATCAGTGACAGACCCACATGGCCACCAAGGGGCAATTACAGACCTACATACTTGTTTGAGAAAATTTTTTGAACCCCCGTTCTTGAATTCATGGATCCGCCACTGGACTTATGATATAAATAGGGATGTCAATTGAGTGGGGAGGGTGCGAAGGATACTCTTCCCACACCCATCTCCGTCAAGAATTTTTATCTTCATTCCCGCCCCACGACCCGCTGCGAATATAAAATCTAAAACCATCATTGCCCACAGACCACAATATTAAAACAATTCCCGCTCCATCACCCACGTGGATCTCAGGACCCACTCATATAATATATTTATTAATATTAGTTAAATAAATATAAATCAAATTTGTTATGAAAAAGTATGAAATATTTGTCATTCGGACTCCACCACATGTATGTCATTATTCCAACTGTCACCATTTAAAAAAATATAATAATATATGAAATTAAATTTTGTACAACACAAAATTTTGAACTAAAAAGATACTAAAGTCTATTGTAAAGGATCCAAAAATAACACAAATAACATGTAAAATAATATTTTAATTGTTGTAACAAATAAACAATATAGAAAGAACTAAAAAGAAAATAAAAAACCTTTAAAAAATTAGGACAAATACCAATAGAATCTAACTAAGATACAATATTAAGAAAACAAAATTAAAAAAAATAGAAGAATAACATACCTATGGTGAAGACTGAGGAAAAGAAAATAAACCTTAAGACGAAACCAATAAACATAAATATTATATATATATATATATAATTTTTCATAAATATTCCAAGTTAAATTTGACTCTGATTCAAACTGATATCTTTAAAAATATTTATATATTTCATCTGATCAATCTCAAACTCAAACATATATATATATATATATATATATATATATATATATATATAGGGTTAGGATAACTTACACCGTGTAAAACTCTTTAAGTTTTACACCTTTTTTGGATCGTTGGATGGGGAAAATGGATGGTTGAGATTAACTCCGTGTTTTTAATTCCCAAGTGATAATCTTCACATATTTTACTGTTTATCTTATCCATCCGTTTCACTCATCCAACGATCTAAAAAAAGTGTAAAACTTAGAGAGTTTTACACCGTGTAATTTGATCCTATCCCATATATATATATATATATATATATTGAACTTTTCATTAATATATCAAGACAAGTCAATATAAATTACCTTAAATTTGACTATAATCTAAACTGATATTATATTTTTAATAATATTTATAATAACATGATATCTGTTGGACAGGTGGTGATAGTGCGGGGCGTGTGAGAATGATGTGAGGCAAGTGGGGATGAGGAGGGTACAAAGGCATTTTACCCCTTTCCACCACCTATGACGAATCTAATTTTTATCTTCGTACTCGCCCCACTACCCACAAATTTGTAAGAATCTCTGACTAATTAAAGCGGAATAAGACGAATAACCGTAAAATTTGCCCCACTAACATCCTAGATATAATTTCTCCAATACGTATATAGTTTTTTAACGCTATCTTTTAATATAATTTTAAAAGACACGATTATATTAATTGATTTAATGTTATATTATATCATGTTAATTAATACTATTTTTTAAATTTTCATCACAATGATATATATTTTCTGCACTATAAAAAGAATAAATATTTTATACTATCAAGTTAAAGATGAAAATCCTGTATTTTTTTGCCCTTATTTATGTCCTCACGCTCAAAATTAAGTTTAAAGTTCAGTGTTTAGAATTTTAGGTTAATGTTTATTGTTAGAGTTTAGAGAATTTATAGTAAGGTGTATTTTTAGGGTATAGCGTGTAGGGTTTAAGATTTAAAATTTAAGGTTAGAGCTTGTAATTTAATTTTGTAGTATTTTTGTAATGTTGAGGCATAAGTAGGGACACCGAAAATGGACAAATGATTTTTATCCCAAATTAATTAATATTAATTTTAATATTATCACCTAAAAAATAGTTTATTTTTTCTAATATAAAATCGATAAAACATATTTCTATCAAATCATATATTACACGTCATATTCCAAAGGAGGACGATACCCTTTTATAGAAGCGTGACCCGCATGCCACCCGGCGCAAAAACATTCGTACTTATTACCCTACATAGTACATACAAATTACAATACATACACTCCCAGACGTTGAACGCTCACTTTTGTTTTTTCTCGACGGTTCTGTGAGTACTAATCCGTAATCCCCAATCTTGAAAGCCCCATCCTTATGGTGGCGCTTCCTACTGACAACACTCGCGATCTATCTCCCCTGCCCCTCACCATGCTCGACCTTTCCTCCACTCTCTCAACCCACGTTCGGTTCCTGCTGCACTCCTTCACCGAAGCCAACGCTGACTCTGTCTTCCGAGAGCTCTCCCAGGTTTTCTCTTTCGCTATCCACCTTTTCCTTTCCTACGCCATTTTTTGAGGTCATATTTCTGTGGATTCGTATGCTCACTCAAAACAAACCCTAGAATTATGCAAAAACTTGGCCTTTGATTCAATGCATTTTTAGAAATTTACATTGGAACTCACTGCTTGATCACATTGTAACTCTTCCGTTAGCTAGCTTGGTGGTAGGAATGAACATATATTTTGTGCGACGGATATTATTATACTGGATGGTTGGAAGTGAATTAACTCAAACGCCAGGATTTCTTTTTTATTTTCTTGAAGAAATACCTAGACGGTTGTTGATATTATTTGTAGCTAATAATTCTATAGAAAAATTTGGAATTTCCCAAATAAATTTATATTTAAAAGTTCATGAGCTAGAAGATTCACTCTTATCAAGTCAAGATAGCCAGTTCCTAGAAGTGTTAGTTTTGCAGCTTATCTAAAAATGAATGTGATTCTTTTCAATTTAATACAATTCTGGATAACACGTGGCCTGTTTATTCTTGGCAGTTCATTGAATATGGAATTGAGGGAAGCATTCTGGTGCTTCAAACCTGTTTGGATTGCTTGAGTTCTCCCAAGACAGATTCAAAGAACTTGCAATCTGAGCAAGTTGTAGGCTCAATATTTAGACATGCCATGGGCAAGCCAAACTTTTGTACTGTCTTCTGTCAGTCACTAAGAAGTATGGATATCAGTGAGGATTTCTTGGAGAATTTCTCAAAAGTGCTGCAGTTATCTCTGTCTGAAAAAATTGCTGTTGGTCTTGCTTTGTCTGATTCTGAAAATCCCGAGGCAAGAATGTGTGGTATGTTGAATTTTTTGTTAAATGGATGGACTCTTGATTTGTTTACGTTAGTGTTTGTTTTATAATCAGATTGATGGAATTGAAGCATTTGTTCCTTTCCAGGGAAGAATTTCTGTATGTATCAGATTGAGGAATTGCATTCCAATCCTGCCTCTTCCGAATCTTCCATGCAAGTTCAGAATATAGTTATTTTCCTCCAGAGCTCCAATGCCTTATCCAAGCACGTAGATTCCTTTATGCAGATGTTATCTCTAGTTCAAGCCAAAGATGTTGCACAGTTTGTTTTAACTCCAATTCTTTCAGATGAATTGCGTGAGGCCAATTTCTTAAGGTGCTAATTTCTTCAGGCTCCTCTTCTCATTTAAACTTGCAGTTTCATATCATGTTAGCTTTTTTGTCATGTTCTGTTAATTTTGGTTTCCCATCATGCTGTGATTACTCATTTTATATTACCTTTCTCTGTAGGAATGTGGATTTCTTCAACGAATCTGGAGAAAATGATTTTGATGCTCTTTTAGCAGAAATGGAGAAGGAAATGAGCATGGGAGATATAATTAAGGAACTAGGTTATGGGTGCACCATTGATGCTGCACATTGCAAAGAGATTTTATCTCTTTATTTACCTTTGACAGAGATGACTATATCTAGGATACTTGGCGCAATTACCCGCACTTATGTAGGCCTCGAGGACAATCAAAACACATTTTCAACATTTAGCCTGGCCCTTGGTTGCAGCAATTCATTGGATTTGCCTACATTGAGCTCATGGAACATTGATGTTCTTATAAAAACTATAAAGCAACTTGTACGTTCTACTTTTTTTTTTTTTGCTTTATGCACTTTTTATTGTCTTTCTCTATGAAAGATAAACATATTTTCATTATTTTTGTAGGCGCCTAGTACCAACTGGGTTCAAGTCATTGAACACCTAGATCACGAGGGGTTCTACATTCCTAATGAAGCAGCATTCTCTTTTTTCATGTCTGTATATCAACATTCATGCCAGGTATTATTGATGTCATTTTACCATGTGTGAAGTTGGTTACTTGTTCTTTTTCTTGTTTTTTAATAGTTATTTTTCATCTGTTTAATATATCGGTGGAACTTGTGCAGGTACCCTTCCCCCTCCATGCCGTATGTGGGTCTGTGTGGACGAATATTGAAGGTCAGCTATCGTTTCTAAAATATGCTGTATCTGCACCACCAGAAGTATTTACCTTTGCCCATTCTTTGAGGCAGCTGGTAAGAGCTTTGCGAGTTTAGTCTTTCCATTTCTTCCTATTTTCACTGTATTTCTATAAGACTAATGATTAGTCTTGCAGGCCTATACAGATGCTGTGCATGGTCATAAGCTTCAGATTGGAAACAGAAATCATGCCTGGTTGTGTTTTGACCTCTTAGATGTGCTGTGTCAATTAGCTGAAAGAGGTCACGCCAGCCTTGTCCGATCAATGCTTGATTATCCCTTAAAACACTGCCCTGAAATCCTGCTTCTTGGGATGGCTCATGTTAATGTACATGTCTACCATATCACATATGTGATAAGGCCCTCTGTTGTTTCTTTTTTGCATATTTAATTTTTGGGTAATAAATTTTGCATATATTCTTGCAGACAGCTTATAATCTCCTGCAGCATGATGTGACTTCCACAGTTTTTGTAATGGTGATTAAAAATGCCCTGGGTTCTGGAACCATACTTCAACTTTGGCATGTGAACCCTAACCTTGTCATGCGTGGGTTTGTAGAAGTACACAATACTGAGCCTGACAACATGATTAGAATTCTGGAAATTTGTCAAGAGTTGAAGGTAAATTTGGATTATTTTGGTATTTCTTTCCTTCTGTGTCAGATTGTGGCTTCGTATTTTATTGATTACAAAAGTTACTTCAGGATTTAGTGGTATGTTATATCTGTTCTCTATTTTGGTAATTTCTCTTGTATCCTTCTATTTTGCAGATTCTATCTTCTGTGTTGGAGATGATGCCTTTTCCTTCTGGCATCAGATTAGCAGTCCTTGCTTCCAGGAAAGAGGTTATAGATTTTGAGAAGTGGTTGAGTAGCAACCTGAATATGTATAAAGATGTTTTCTTTGAGGTAATATTGGACCCTTCACATGCCTATTTGATTACCGAAGCTAAGTTGGAGAAAGGAATGTTTTGGCTAACATGGATGGTCCAATTTTCAGGCGTGCTTAAAGTTCTTGAAGGAAATACAATTTAGTGGATCACAAGAGTTTTCTGCTATACCCTTTCATCATACTACTGCTGTTTTAAATCTTTATTTGGAAGCTAGTGCTGCCTTTTTCAAGGTTCTGCATCTAGTAACTGGTTATTCTTGTCAGCCAAACATTTAATATGTTTTAATCTGGAGTCTGGACACTAACTGCTTTCCCACTGTGTGTTTCTTGTCCAGGTCCTTAAAGCTAATAGTGGAATCGTAGCCTCGACTCAACTTCTTGAGGAAATGGAAAGGCTGCATGCATCAATTATGGATTCTACTTCAAAGCTGCAAAATGGTGGGGCAACAGTTTCCTCAACCTCTGATGGATACGGAGATGATATTGAGGCAGAGGCAAATTCTTACTTTCATCAAATGTTTTCTGGTCAGTTGACCATTGATGCAATGGTTCAAATGCTTGCACGATTCAAGGAATCCTCTGTCAAAAGGTATGTTGTTGCTGCCGTACCATATGTGGATTTTCCTTCCATTGTTCAAGATATTCATGCCATGGAATCTTCATAATTGGTTATGTAATTATTTGAATTTCCATACATCTGGATTATTTTTTTTTGAATTTTTCATGTAGTGTGTAGCTTGATCTTTTCCCATCACGATGTATATCTTCTTTTAGATATTTCTTCATTTGAAATATTTGAGTGCTGTTTAACATTGACAGGGAACAATTGATATTTGAGTGCATGATTGCGAATCTGTTTGAAGAGTACCGATTTTTTCCCAAGTATCCCGAAAGACAGCTCAAAATCGCTGCAGTTCTCTTTGGTGAGTTGTTATAGGATATACTCCGAATGTACCAATTTGTTTCCTAGTGTTAGGGTTGATACTTTAGCCATTTAATACATATGTATAGGATTTTGTCACGCTTGAGTTACATTGCACTTTTAGTTTTCTAATTCTGCAATGATCGATCTGTATAAATGTGTAAAAAGTATGTGTAGTGTATGGAAGACTAATAATTTGATGGGTCATATATGCCGTCTTTGTAGAATTTTTAGTTGTCTAATCCATAATGAACTCGCCATTTTATTTGTTATGCCATGGCTATGGATAATTTTCAGGCTCTTTATCAATCATCAGTTCAAGACATCCACATTCTTTTTAGACTTATGTCATGCTTTTGGACATTTTTCAGGTTCTGTTATCAAGCAGCAACTTGTAACTCACCTCACCCTTGGAATTGCCTTGCGTGGTGTTCTAGATGCATTGCGCAAACCTGCAGATTCAAAAGTTAGTGTTATATCTTACCAATAGTTCTTTCATCTTTCTTGTCATTGGTTTTTGCAGAAAAAGGTCTAAAGGAATTCTTCAATTCAAGTTATAATGAAGGGATAACCTGTGTTTGTACAGATGTTTTTGTTTGGGACCAAGGCCTTGGAGCAATTTGTGGATCGTCTGATTGAGTGGCCGCAGTATTGCAACCATATTTTACAGATATCTCACCTGCGTGCTACTCATTCAGAGCTTGTTGCTTTCATTGAACGAGCTCTTGCGATGATTTCATCAGGGCATTTGGAGTCTGGTGGGAGCAACAACCCTTCTGTTCATCACCAAGTTTCCTCTCAGGTGAACCCAGGAAACGGGGAGGTAAATCCTGTTGTTTGTTTTTGTTTCATATGATGGAATTCAAGTTTCCGAATGCTAATGTCACAAAATAAATATTAATTTAGACAAAATACATAAATAAACCATGTTTTGATGCTTATGAATGATAACCGATTTGGTTTCCAGTTACGAGTTCAGTTGATAATGGTGAGAGTGCCATAATATTATAATGGTATTATTCAGGAGTTCAGCTGTTAAACAAGTTATCCTTCCCTCTTTGAAGTCTGCATTAATGGTTTTACACTTTAGATCCATGCCTTTAAATGTCAAAATCAAAACACACCCTTCTGATTTTGTGCTTTCATGGTAAAACAAAACAAAAGTACAATCCATTTGGCTGGAGAAGCAGACGAGATTCAGGACAAGATATCCTGGACATCCGTGTATATATATTATTTGAGTTATGCAATCCGAGTTAAAGGTACCTTGTTTTCTAATATTCTGAGTCATCATTGCAGGCTACGAGCCTTGTTCTGTCTGGGCCACCACTTTCGTCTCCACTTCAGCTTCCAAGACATGATAGTTCTCTTGATGACCGTAACAAAGCCCCTGCTGATTCATCTAATGATGTGAAATCACTGCTACCTTCTGTAGGGCAGCCTTCAGTTGCTTCCTTGAGTGATGCTTCTAGCATTCAGAAAGTATGTCCGGTGACTTAATTTTTGTGATGCATGTGGAATTTTGTTATCCGAACTAATATTATTGCTAAAATTGCAGCCGCGGACTGCGGTAACTGGTGCATCACTGCTTTCTGCCTCCCCCGGTTTTGTCCGTCCTTCTCGGGGAGTTACTTCAACTAGTAATAATTTACCATAGCTTCATTGGGGTTGTTTTATTTTCGGACTTCCATAAAACATCGGCATCTCTACAAGCTTACACAACAATCACTTTTCTTTCTAAATACAGGATTTGGCTCTGCTTTAAACATTGAAACACTAGTTGCTGCTGCTGAGAGAAGAGAGGCGCCCATAGAGGTATTTATATTTAATCAACCTTTATTTTCCTTCCTTCTAGACAGAGTATTAATCTATCCAATAATGATCATGGAAAATTGAATTTTGCTTTGTTGAAAATGTCACCTTACTTTGGAATGTAATCCTTTTATCAATCTCTTATATATTTGCAGGCTCCCGCATCTGAGATTCAGGACAAAATATCATTCATAATCAATAATATTTCGGTTGCAAATATTGAAGCCAAAGGGAAAGAGTTCACTGAACTATTGAAAGAGCAGTATTATCCCTGGTTTGCCCAGTACATGGTTATGAAAAGGTCGAACTTTGATACCCTTCTTTTTCACTGTTCTATTGACAACTGTGTTTTCATCTTTCTGCACCATTAAACAAACTTAATCATGTATTTTATTGCAGAGCCAGCATTGAGCCAAATTTTCATGATTTGTATTTGAAGTTCCTAGACAAAGTTAACTCAAAGGCTTTGAATAAGGAGATTATCCAAGCTACGTACGAGAACTGCAAGGTTTCTTTTGTTTAAGTAAAATAGTCATGCATGCTAATTTGTTCAAATAATGGAAAAAAGTGTTTATTGTACCATATGTGTTATTTTAGGTCTTGTTGGGATCAGAGCTTATAAAATCAAGCTCAGAAGAGCGGTCATTGCTAAAAAATTTGGGTAGTTGGCTCGGGAAGTTAACAATTGGCCGGAATCAAGTTTTGAAACATCGTGAAATAGATCCCAAATCTTTGATTATAGAGGTATCTGTTTCTTAATTAAACTTTTAGCTGATTATTTTCCATAAGGTTTCAGTCATTTATTTGTTCATCAAGGACCATATAATCCAGTTCTTGTCCATTAGTTATTTTTAGTTTATCTTTGTTTTTTCTCCACCTCATTTTTGCACTTTCCAGGCATATGAGAAGGGATTGATGATTGCAGTTATCCCATTTACTTCGAAGGTATGATTATTTCTATAATCAACTTGTTTCCTTGTGCTGAGCTTAAGTTGAATTTCTCAAATCTGTTACTTCTTGTAGATTCTTGAGCCTTGCCAAAGTAGTCTGGCATATCAACCTCCTAATCCATGGACCATGGGCATTTTGGCATTACTAGCTGAGATTTATTCGATGCCTAACTTGAAAATGAATCTCAAGTTTGATATAGAGGTATCCAAATATGTTTTAAGCATTTATATGAAGACATATACCTTTTCTCCTCATTATTTTAGCTGGCCTCATAGAAGCTTGGAAACTTCTAATGTATCCTTCCATTTTGTTGTTTTTGGTGATTTAGGTTCTATTCAAGAACCTTGGTGTGGATATGAAGGACATAACACCGACTTCTCTTCTCAAGGATCGTAAAAGGGAAATTGAGGGAAATCCTGATTTTTCTAATAAAGATGTTGGAGCATCTCAACCCCAGATGGTTGCAGAGGTTAAATCAGGAATAATCTCACCTCTTAATCATGTTGACATGCCTCTTGAGGTTGCTAGTTCACGTGATCCTGGTGGACACACACATTTGTTATCTCAGGTGTGCTTTTTTTTATCAATCATTTGCCATTGCTGTTAGCAGTTAGTTACACGTGTTTTGATAAGTTATTTCTTGGAGTTATTTTAGTATGCTGGTTCCTTGTGTCTTTCTTCTGGTGCATTGGTGGAGGATGAAAAACTAGCAGCTTTAGGTTTGTCTGATCAGCTTCCTTCTGCGCAAGGGCTATTTCAGGCCACTCCATCGCAGTCGCCTTTTTCTGTTAGTCAGGTTTGGTCAATTATGCTTCCATTCTTCAATGTTTGTGAATTATCAACTTTTTGTTTATTCAGATTGTTGGTCCTTTCCTTGTCTTCCATGCAGCTTTCGACGCCAATACCTAACATCGGAACTCATGTTATCATCAATCAGAAACTAAGTGCTCTAGGCTTGCACTTGCATTTTCAGAGGTTTGATGCCATTTTAATACTATTTGCTGCTTCTTGTACACATACCTTTGTGCCCTGGTGTTGAACTCTGCATATAATTTGTTGCAGGGTGGTTCCAATTGCAATGGACAGAGCTATTAAAGAGATTGTAGCTGGTATTGTTCAGCGCAGTGTTTCTATAGCAACTCAAACAACAAAGGAGCTTGTTTTAAAGGTCTGAAAAGTCATCTCGATACTGCTTCAGATCCAACTACTTTTCACTTTATTTAGTTCATTTTGTTTTGGCAATAAGAGGACTTACCAGTCACTATTCTTGGTCTAATATCACTTCAATTTAATGCAATTTAGGATTATGCTATGGAATCAGATGAGACACGGATCTATAATGCAGCACACTTGATGGTAGCAAGTTTGGCTGGAAGTCTGGCACATGTAACATGCAAGGTTTTCTTTCGCTTCAACTTTTTGAGTCATTATTTTGTATATTCCATACCTTTCTCTTTTTATCATATGGTTTTAAACTCACTCTTTTGTCTCTAGGAACCTCTACGTGGTTCTATATCAAGTCACCTGAGGAATACACTTCAGGGTTTGAATATTGGGAGTGATCTTCTAGAACAAGCTGTTCTGCTTGTTACTAATGATAACCTTGATCTTGGCTGTGCGGTCATTGAACAAGCTGCTACTGATAAGGTTAGATTGTTCCTTTTAGCCATGTATTTTGTGCATATATGTTCATTGAGCAATGTGTTACGGATAGGCTTGATCTGGCTTTCGTGGATTGGTTTTTAAGTATTTTTTAATCTTTATAAATCTTGTGGATGTGGTTCAGAAGTAGGGTGCTTTAGTGACTAATTTTTCCAAAACAATGATTCTCATGCAACACTTTAAGTTGTCATGGACTTCCTCTGATGTGCTATTATATTCATATTTGGGTTCCTATGCTTCTTGGTAAGCATGATTCATATTTTAGCTTGATTCATATTTGCGTTTTGCTTGAGTGGATGAAGGTTTTCTTCTGCATTGGGATGGCTTTCAGAAAGAAAAAAAAAGCATTTAGTGAGTGGTTTTGAGTAATCTTCTATGCTTTGGAGTTCTAACTTATCCTTTTCCCCTTGACTTATATATAGGCAATACAAACCATTGATGGAGAAATAGCTAATCAACTTGCTATAAGAAGAAAACATAGGGATCCTGCTTTTTTTGATCCTAACATGTATGGACAAGGTTCTATGGGTGTGGTGCCTGAGGCTCTTCGACCTAAACCAGGTCACTTGTCTCTGTCTCAACAGCGAGTTTATGAGGTAGTTATACGATTTTTGCACAAAGATTGCTTTGGTTTTGAGAAATCAAGGCACTGAGTCTAAGCTACTTCCCCTTTCCTTTTTTCCTCTTTATCTTTTAGGATTTTGTTCGGCTTCCTTGGCAAAATCAATCTGGCCAGACCTCGCATTCTATTTCTTCCGGTCCTTCAACTTTATCTGTTGATACTGGTCTAACTGGCACATTTAGTTCTACATCTGGGCAAGTTACCCCTGGTTACACATCTGGCCCAGGAAACTTGCAACAACTGGATGTTGCTTCTGAGGCAATTGAAGCTACATCAGCAGCCCTATTGAGGTGTTACATTTTAAATGCAGCTCTCTCTGATTTTTTCCCTGGTTCCTTGCGCTGCTTTATCTGAATAACTTTTTTGTTGTTGTAGTGTTTCCCCTGTTCATATTGGCTCAGATACTTCTCTTGCGCAGCAGACAACTGAAAATGATCCCCTTAATGCTTCATTTCCTTCAACAACTTCAACCCCTGAGTTACTTTCAGTGGAAACAACTGATGCTGTAAAAGTAAGAATCTTTGTATGGACGGACTTCTGTACTTCTTGTTTTGTGCCTTTTTACTGACACATGCTGCCAACTTGTTGCTAGGAATTTGGATCTACATCACAGGCGTTACCTTCTCCTACTGCCACTGAGCGTTATGGAAGTAGCATCTCAGAGACTTCACTGAGCACAAGAGATGCATTGGATAAATATCAGATTGTCGCTCAGAAGGTTGACTATAACTCCTTTTCTGCTTTCCCTTCTTAACTGTTTATTTGTTGCCTGTTGGTGTTTGAGAGAATTTTTTCAGATCATTGTACGAGTCTGGTGTCTGAACCAAACAAAGTGTGTTGTATATCTAATGTAGTAGTTGCCACTTCATAATGGTTGTGCTTATATTTATATCCCTTCACTATTTTTAACATACCACTACACAATTGTTGTGAGATGCATAACATTATAAAAAATGATGTTAATTGTTGTAATTTTGCAACTATTGGATCTCTTCTCAAGGAAGACTGGAAAAACAGGAAATGTAGTTTTTCAACATAGAGTAGGGAGGAGATCCCTCATCTTTAGAGCCTCTGATTCCTCTTATTCTTGTATTCTTACTACCTGAGATTGACCTTTATCTTTTAAACACTGCAATCTTGTGAAAGCATGTTTACACTCTTTTCGTCAAATGTTTTCAGTTGGAAAATTTGGTGACAAGTGAGGGTAGAGAAGCTGACATTCAGGTATTTTTGACCTTCTACTTTTGTTTACTGCAGCTAGTATTGTATTATTGATATTTCAGTCCTATAAATCTCCTATTAATTCTTGGCATTTTTCTATATTAGGGAGTGATCTCTGAGGTACCTGAAATCATACTCAGATGTGTAAGTCGGGATGAGGCTGCGCTGGCTGTGGCTCAAAAGGTGTTTTACCAATTGTGGGGTTTAACTTTTATTTGTTGTTTTTTCCTGTTCTCAAATTGTTCTAATCATTGATTCTGTTTCTCAATTTTTACATAGGTTTTCAAAGGGTTATATGAGAATGCATCGAACAGTCTTCATGTCAGTGCTCACCTTGCTATTCTTGCTGCTGTCCGTGATGTTTGCAAGCTTGCTGTTAAGGAGCTAACTAGTTGGGTATGTTCTGTTCAACATTTGTATTTCTGCAAATATCCTCATCTGTGGTGATTGTTATTCTTCTCTTGCAGGTGATATATTCTGACGACGAGCGAAAGTTCAACAAAGATATCACTGTTGGCCTTATTCGAAGTGAATTGCTGAACCTTGCAGAGTACAATGTTCATATGGCAAAATATATTGACGGGGGTAGAAATAGTATGTATATAGAAAGTACCGTTTTACAGCTAATTATGCATTCAGTAAACCAGCCTAATTAAATTAAATTAAATTTCAGAAGCTGCAATGGACTTTGCGGTGTCACTTCTTCAATCTTTGTTCTCTGATGAATCCAGAGTCATCTCAGAACTCCATAATCTTGTTGATGCTCTGGCTAAGGTTGGTCCCGCCCCCTCTTCTTCTTCTTCTTCTTCTTCTGATTTTGTGGGTGTGGACTCTTAACTGTCATGAACATGCAGGTTGCTTCAAAACCTGGATCTCCTGAATCATTGCAACAGTTGATTGAGATGGTAAGAAATCCATCTGCTAATATGTCTTCTTTATCCAGTGCCACTGTTGCAAAGGAGGATAAGTCTAGACAATCTAGAGAGAAAAAGGTCAATTGCTCATCTGTATTATTGCTTCGTCTTTATGTATGCTAATGACTTCTGACCTGAGATCTTTAACTTGAAGCAGGCACTTGGCCATGCACCAGCTAACAGGGAAGATGGTAGTATAGAGGCTCTAGAACCAGATCCTGCTGGCTTCAAGGAGCAGGTGACTATTTATTTTAAGATCTGAGAAGGCATTGGTAGAATGTTCTGTGTATGTTATAGATTTTGCTGCCAATCTACCTATGGGGTTAAAAATATGGTATTGGCTGAATTGAAAAGTTTAGGATGTTAAGGGTATTCTTAAAACTGGTGTCCGTGTCACTAATATAAACCTTGTGGGGTCATTTCTTTGAACAAAATGCCTATTAAACGCTCATATACTTGGATTCTCTGCAAAGTAGTCTGTTGTATCTTTTCCCGGATTGTAACCAATCTCAAAAGCTAAAGCAAGCAATCCTTTTCCCATCTTCTGGCTCTGAGTGGCGGTGTGTGTGTGTATATATATATATATTATTCTCGCCCGAAGTACGGTCTGATAATGTATCACAATTACATTAATAATAATGTATCCTCCCTCTCTCTCTCTTATTGCTCTTTTTCTCTGTGCGTCTATCTTCCCCTCATGTCCTCTTTTCTCCTGCATGATTAGGAAAAATAGGAATGTTATGTAATTCTAATATGTTAATTTTGTTTCAAATATTTTTGTAGGTTTCCATGCTGTTTGCTGAATGGTATCAGATATGTGAGCTTCCTGGTGCAAATGATGGACCCTGTAATCATTACATCCTACAATTGTATCAAAATGGACTGCTTAAAGGGGATGATATGACGGAACGCTTTTTCCGTATTATCACGGTGAAACTCCCTTCCCCACCACTTTCTCCTGTTACATTTAAATTCACCGGAGAAAATCAGGAGACCGAACTCATTCCCCCCCTTTATTTTAGGAACTATCTGTTGCGCATTGCCTATCTTCTGAGGTAATGAGTTCTGGGACATTGCAGTCACCACAACAAGCGCAGACTCTCTCTTTCCTTGCCGTTGATATTTATGCAAAACTTGTGCTGTCAATCCTAAAGGTTTCTTTATTTCCTTTGTTCATTATTTCAATATTTCTAAATCTAACCTTGTAAATGCTTAATATCTGTTTTTTGGACAACTCTTTTAGTATTGCCCAGTGGAACAGGGATCAAGTAAACTCTTTCTTATGTCCAAGGTGACTATTATTTATTTTCCATTTCACTTTGTTTCAGTCTTGTTTTCCAAAAATGTATAACCATATTTATGGTGGATTAACAGATTTTGACCGTGACTGTGAGGTTTATTCAAAAAGATGCTGAGGATAAGAAAGCTTCTTTTAATCCGAGACCATATTTCAGATTGTTTATCAACTGGCTGTTAGATCTTGGTAACTTAGACCCTGTCACTGATGGTGCAAATTTTCAGGTATGATTTATTTGGTTATGCTTTGGTGAGATGTTGGCCATCAAATAGCTAATTCTTGTTGAGCTTGTTGCAGATTTTGACGGCCTTTGCTAATGCATTTCATGCTCTTCAGCCCCTTAAAGTTCCTTCCTTCTGGTAAGAATTGTCAGCTAAGTTTTCTTGAGAATATTGCATCCAGTAAGATGAAGTTAGAAAAGCACTGACTTGTTGGGCATCAAGATTCGGAATGCACATTTACAATCTTTGAATTTGTAATAATTAGCCCTTCTGTTATTACTTATCGTTGTTGCTTGCTGTGCTTTTATAGCTTTGCATGGTTAGAGCTTGTCAGTCACAGGACTTTCATGCCAAAATTGCTCACTGGGAATTCTCAGAAGGGTTGGCCCTATATCCAACGTTTGCTGGTAGACTTGCTTCAGTTCCTGGAGCCATTTTTGAGGAATGCTGAGCTTGGAGTGCCGGTTTGGCTCTACCTAAAGACTGATTTCATTATTTGTTTCCGTACAATTTACTCTGGTCCCACATATTCTCGTGTTATATCTGCATAGGTTCATTTTCTGTATAAAGGCACACTCAGGGTGCTGCTAGTTCTGCTTCACGACTTTCCTGAGTTCCTGTGTGATTATCATTTTACCTTTTGTGATGTGATTCCTCCGAGCTGCATACAAATGCGAAATATCATCCTTAGTGCTTTTCCACGCAATATGAGGCTGCCAGATCCATCCACTCCGAACTTAAAGGTATCTGTTTATCTTTGATTGTTCATCTCCAGATTGTTTATTCTTGAAAATTAATTCTTTTATAATTTGTTCTGCAGATTGATTTGCTTCCAGAAATCAGGGAATCCCCTCGAATTCTCTCTGAAGTTGATGCTGCTCTTAAAGCAAAACAGATGAAGGCTGATGTAGATGAGTACCTCAAGGTACTCAAATTCATTATTTACTTCAACGTACTTTTAATCTAACATTTTCAGATATGAGAATTGAGTTGATTTCCATGTTACGTTTTGCTGGAAATTTAATATTCTTGTCTGTAATCCATTAATGAAACCCTCTTAAATTATTTGCAGACAAGGCCACAAGGAGGATCTTCATTTCTAACTGAATTGAAACAAAGACTGCTCCTTTCACCAAGCGAGGCCGCATCTGCCGGTACCCGTTATAATGTACCATTAATCAACTCACTGGTGCTTTATGTTGGAATGCAGGTATTCTACTGTTTCCTCAACTTTTCTGGATGTTCTGGTACATCTTTTTTTTCCCCTCGTTTTCTAATCATTGTTTGTATATTACATTGTAGCTTTTGGTTTTTGATTTTTAGTTCATTTTCTTAATCTAATCTTTTATTGGCTGGAATAAGGGAATCCTTTTATAAGATTACGGGGAATAAAAGAAACATGTTCCTACTGGGAATACATCATCTGGCATTTAATGATTTGTTGTGGTAAACTGCAATTAGGCCATCCAACAACTGCAGTCAAGAGTGCCTCATGCACAGGCAACAACAAACACTGTTCCAATGTCTGTGTTCTTGGTCAGTGCTGCCTTGGACATCTTCCAGAGCCTAATAGGAGACCTTGATACGGAGGGGCGTTATCTTTTTCTAAATGCGATTGCTAACCAATTGCGATATCCAAACAGCCATACACATTACTTCTCCTTCATCTTACTATACTCCTTTGCTGAAGCAAATCAGGTGAACATTTCTGTTTGATGATATTACACTAAGATGCACTGTATCTGCTCATAATTGTCTGGTTTGTGCAGGAAATTATCCAAGAGCAAATCACAAGAGTTCTGTTGGAACGGCTAATTGTTAATAAACCACATCCATGGGGTCTGCTCATTACCTTCATCGAGCTCATAAAGGTAAAATTAGTTGGACCTTTAAAAAAAGGTTATGATATGAATATGCCTTTGACATTCATGCTTTATGTTTATTCAAATTCAGAATCCAAGATACAACTTTTGGAATCGATCCTTCATAAGGTGTGCACCGGAGATTGAGAAACTGTTTGAATCCGTTGCGAGATCATGTGGAGGTCTCAAACCTGTGGATGAGAGTATGGTTTCTGGTTGGGTATCTGAAAATGCACACTAAGGGCCTGTTTTTATGTAATGTTATTATCATGTTTTATTGTTAAAACAATCAAATCACTTCAAAAGCTTATGGCTTACATTATGCTGTTGATTATTTATTTCTATGTAAACACGTTAACTAACGCTAATAATCAAAGGCATTTTGGATAAATTAACTCCTGATAATTAGACACTCGTTCAGTTACAAGTAAATGAAATTATAGAGGTGCCTTAAAATGAGGCGCAACTGTAATTTTTATAAAAATTGTAAAAATTTCGGTATTAATTTTTTTAGTATATACTGAATTTTTTTACAAAAAATTTAAATTTTTTTTTGAAAGGGTAAGAATTTCGGTTGTGCCTCACGTTAGAAAAACATGCCATGGTTGCTTGTTAAAGAAATTCGAAATCCCTAAATTTGGCAACAAGATCCATGGCTGGTCAAGCAATCAAGATCAAATCTACTTTCAACCAATCTATTCGGACACGAATTGGAGATGACATCCTAATTCCAGCCATCGTTTAAATAATGGTTTTAATTTTATTTTTATTTGGAAAGAAATTACCAAAAAAATCCATTTTCTAAATCTGAACCTAAGTAAATTGGTTAAGTAATTCTATAAAGGAAATGCAGCAAAATAATTCATGCCACAACTCTGCTCAGCCTGGCTTCATGCGTGGTTATCACAATGATGAAGATCATCTAGACTATTGGAACCATGTTAATCATAGAATCTTACATCGTTTGTATGTAAACTACATGAGAGCTGAGAGCTGAGAGCTGAGCGCCGAGACCCTCAAGGATGGCATGGGACAAAAGAATCAGTCCCTGGACCTCTTGAAGAATCTACCCCCTTTGTTTCCCATTCCGGTCCCTGCCAGATTTGATGATAGCAGAGATCTGGAATCTGGTCTCCATTTCAACTCTTTAAGCACCGAAAACAAAGTTGCCAGTTCAGGTGTGATTTCACTGTCCTTGATGTTATTACATGACACTACCCTTAATTGCTGAAGCCCTTTCCAAGAAAGCACTACCCACTCCAAACCTTTTATCGTCAGCAATGAGCATCCTTCCAGAGAAACAAGCTTCACTCTCCTATAGAGTCGGGAAAAGAAAAAATAGACATCGGAAGTCAGAATTCAAGCAAGGAGATGAAAAAGGTGTTAGTGCTGCAGACTGAATAGTCATAGAAAAGTCATTTGATTGCATGAAAAAAATTGACGGGCACACTCCACTCACATCCAAGTTTGAGTAACATAAGTTTTAAAGGCACACCATGAGCATATCACTAGATATTTCAACATATCTTAATCAAGAGCAAGGCAATGCCCACTTCTTTAACTGGACTCCACTTGTGAACAATCCATAAATTTATTGCTTTATTAGTGCAGAAACTAATTCAGCTGTCAGAGGCTTAAATTTTCTCTTCTTATTGCAAGAATAATGACCCATCACTAATTTTTACCTCTAAACTTGGTCAATACCTACACCATTCTATAGTAAGATTATTAATTTCCTAACAACCTACATCTTTAATAACAATGCATTTATGAAAAACAAAAAAGCAATTTCTAGGAATAAAAAGATGCAAATAATCTAGCAGGGAAATTGTAGTATCAAGGTTTTGGCACCTAGTAGTATCAGCTAGTTCCCCCCCCCCCCCCCCCCCCCCTCTCCAACTCCAACAGACCCAAATGTTGATACAAGAGCTAGAATATATATGCACAATCGAGTAAAATAAATAAAGAAGATGCGTATCAGTGATAAAAGCCTCATACCTACAAATACTGGCGAGGCTAAACACATCATCATCCAAACCCCAACAATTTTGAAAAGCAATAGCCCTAACATTCTGGCAAACCAAAAACAAAGCTTTAACACTTTGCTTATCCCGAATTTGACAGCGTTCCAACTGCAGCTCCTCGAGAGTCAAACAGGACCCCAAATGCTCGTCCGCCCCTGGACTCTCATCAATACTTCTACAAGACTTGAGCTTCAAAGTCTTCAAATTCACACAGAATGAAAGCCCAGCCAACCACCCGCCATCCATCCGATGATCATAAAAGCTCAATTCTTCAAGCATTTGACAGCATTGCCCTATCGCCTTAATCCCATCGTAGCTCCCTTCACATCCACAAAGCTCAAGCTTAACTAGCCTCTTACACCCTTGAGCTAATAGAGTCAACCCAATATCTGAAATCAACCCAATATCTGAAATTACTGAATTGTAAAACCCATCAATAAAACCAATCAATTTCACTACTTGTAAGTTCTTAATCCCTGAAAGGCCCTTCAAAGCCAAATCACCACAACAGTGTAGCTCCAGTTCCTGTAACGTACAACACTCCGCTGCAATTCTTATCAACCCTTGTTCGCTTGCCCCAGCCGCTACTAATCTCTGTAAATTCGGGTACTTTTCGGCAATCAATGTAAGCCCTTGGTCAACCTCATTTGACGGCAAGAATGCTGTTTTTCCGATAAATCCATCGAGGGTATAATTAGTATCGACATGAACCGACATCGTTTTGCGGGTCACTAATATGCCAGAGTTTCTCGTCACCCGAATACTGGCACGAACGAGGTCTAAATCGGTGAGATTGGGGAACCGACCAAAAATCCGACCCGAAGAAACAAAGGACCAATCCGTAACTTTAAGGGATTGCACCAACGCCGTTGAGGTACAACCAACGCTTGCACACCAAGGAATTGGAAACATGTTGAGAGACGGGAAGCTTCGAGAGTATTTTAAGGAGAAGTGCGTCGGAGAGGAGGGAAGTACAATCCGGTTCAATAGGGTCCAACGGAAGTGATTGAAAGGGAGTTAAATCAGGCTCTGACGGCGGCGAAGCTGACGGCGTGCGGCTGAGAGGGTGGTTGAAGTAGTGTTGCTGCATCTTGTAAATAACATGCTTTAGCCTTTGCTGTTTGAACCAAATGTCCGACAAGCTTAGAGCCTCCGGGCTCCACTTGGATTTTAGTGATGGCGGTGATTTCAAGTTGGGATAATACGAGTCCGAATTGGGGGAAGTTTGAGGTTGAGGTTAGGGCTAGGGTTAGGGTTTGTCCCGGGTGATTGTGACATTTTGTAAGCTTTAGTTTTTGTTTTTTGCTTTTAAGAATAAAAAAAGGGAATAAAAAAGCATGAAGTCATTGTTTTGTGGGTAGTTAATTAGTTAATCTGCTCTCTTTGAGGAAGTTGCCCTCTAAACATTATCCTTTCTAAAAAACAAAATCTCTTTCAAGTTTTATAATTTTTTGGGTTTTTTATACAATTCCTTTCTCTAATGGTAATAATTTGATTTCCTTCAAAGTGATTTTTTTTTTCATTTCATAATAATAATAATAATGTCGGTGTGATTTAAAAGCTTCACAAGTTGGTGTCTTTCACTTTATTGGGGGATAATATTTAGTTTCTCCCTTTGTTTTTATGCACTTTCCTTTTGGTCTCAAATTTTGTAAAGGTAAGCTGTGGTGTTTTATAAGTTTTATTAAAAAAAACAAATTAACTTTGTCCCGAAAATAGGCAATTCAATCATTTGAATAGTTACAATTCAATTAAAAAGTAGAAAAAGAAATGAATGATTAATCATTAGAAGCCTAACCTAAACATAAAATAATGTTGAAAGGGATTTCTTATAGTGTAGGTTTGGCAACTAGCATGTGCATGTTGTGTTGGTTGGTTGTCAATAACAAAGGGAACAAATCATCATAAGCAAGAGGGTGGTGGTAGCCTTTCGGGTACATTTATCCTTTTTGTTATAGGTAATTCGAGCTTTTCCTACAAGTATAGCATGAGTTACTTCAGTGTCGTAGTGTCTGATACTCGAACATTGGCTTGAGATATTTTTTTCTATCTCTTGTTATCTTGAAAAAGCAGGAACACTTTGCGTCCTTAAACTGATAACCATATTACGACTAATCTAGCCTCCTCTGTCCGTCGACACCAACAAAGGGTAGTACAATAATATTCACATGTTAACCATCGATTACGCCTTCCGACACGAGCAGGTGACATAATTTGAGATTTCATAAGGGGAGAGTTTTGTAGGTCCAATCCAATAGTGGTGGACACAATATGGTTCCTTGTCAGCAACTGCAATTCCCTTTCATGGATCTAAAGCCCATTCTGAGTCCAACCATATAATAATTTTTGTTTTATGGAGTACATCAAATATTTATATAAACTCATCACAGTTTGGTACAGCAGCTTCTCCTTTTGCCTATGGACCAGAATCATTCACTTTATCTATCTTGTATTCATTTCTCATTTTGATTCTTATCTCCACAATAATAAAGGCTAGGGCGCTAGGCTTCAATTCCCATTACGACTCCAAACACAGTCTGACCAACACCCCCGGCCCCTACAAAACCCCAAATATATAATATAGCCCTTCCTCTAAAACAAAAACTGATTGCTCACTTTTAGAGTAGTTGTTAAAATGAGTCAGTGTGTTCCGAGTTGGGATCTGGATAACAATCCAGTCACCGCACGCCACCCCTTTCGTTTCAACTCCAATTCAGCTCCCCCCGATGTTCCCATGTAACAAATCCTGAAATCCCTCTCCTTCCTCTAAGTTTACCAGTTTTGGTTTTGGTTGATGTTGTTGGTGCATGGTTTGCTTTGCAGGTTAGATTATGAAGTGGCAGAGTTAACATGGGAGAATGGGCAACTAGCCATGCACAGCTTAGGCCCGCCACGCCTGCTGCCCAAGCCACTAAACTCCACCACTTGGGATAAACCGCCCGCTGGTGGCACTTTGGAGTCCATAGTGAACCAGGCTACTTGCTTTCCGTATCGTAAGCCCTCTCTAGATAGTGGCGCGGAAGAACTCGTACCCTGGTTGGACCACCACCGTGGCGCGGCTTCATCGGCCACCATGACTATGGATGCTTTGGTCCCTTGCTCGAACAAGTCAGAGGAGCGGACTATGCCGGGGCTTGGTGGAACATGCGTGGTGGGATCCTGTAGTGGGACGGTTAATACCCAAGACGACGAGGTAGGACTCCTGACGGGGAAACGCTCGAGGGCGGCGCGTGTAACCTTAGCACCGGAGTGGAGCAGCAAGGAGCAAAGCGCAAGCGCCAGTGCCACTTTTGGTAGAGACGTGACATATGAGAAAGACTTTGGTGTGGGTTTCACTTCGATTTCCCCTGAAAACACAAGCCCCGCCAGACCCTATAATAATAGTAATACTAATACCAAGCCCACAACAGTTGATGACCATGACCATGATTCTGCCTCTCCTAGTCCTAGTAAAACCCAGGCAAAGCTCTTGTCTTCACTTATTATTGTTATTGCATGTGCATGTGCATGTACTTTTCATTTACAAAACATTTCCTTTTGCTGTGTTAAAGGAGGAGGCAGATGAGCAAGACAAGAAAGAAACCGGAAAGTCTTCAGTTTCAACAAAAAGGAGCAGAGCTGCTGCTATCCATAACCAGTCTGAACGGGTAAAAATTGTTGGATATCATCCATAAAACTTGATTAAGAAAATGGTAATAATTGTTTTCATCAATGAGCTGATAACCACAGTCAATGATTGGCTAGTTGCCAAAGTCAGTGCTGGGTTCCAACTTTCGACCGTCAAAAAGCAAAAGAAAGTAGCTCCACTTTTTCTAAATATGCTGAATATATACATCTTTGTAATGAGTTTTTACCTTTTATATTCTTTTTCTTGGTCTTTCCCAGAAAAGAAGAGATAAGATCAATCAAAGGATGAAAACATTACAGAAACTGGTTCCTAATTCAAGCAAGGTATGATGTCTCAGCTTTTTGTTTCTTATTACAGTCTACACACAAGTTTGTATTGAATTCTAAACCTCTGCGTAACTATTTTGAAGGCTTATCCTCACCACCCACGTAAAAAAGCTGACCAATCAATTACTATTTTCTACTATTCAAGTCCTCCCTTCACTGTCACCCAATAATTTTGTGGGGACTCTTTTTTTTATATATATATTTTACATTTCTGTGGTCTAGCTAGAAACAAGTAGTTTAAGAAGAAAAAAATCTTGCTAAAAAAGATAGCATAAACAACTAGTTGTATCGTCCATGGGATGAGAATCTTTAAATCGTAGCATACCAATGAAACACAATCCCATGAATCAAAATATCCAACCTTTACTCCACATTTTATTTAAATGTGGTCCAAAACCAAGATTTTTACCTTCATATTGGGTGTGGGAATTTCGGGAGTGTTGCAATGATCCTAAGCCACATAACCACAGGAGGTTAATAGGTGCACCTGCTACCACATAAATGCAGTTTCATGGTAGGCCCTTGTTGGTCCTGGGCATGTCTGAACTGAAACCTTTCATTGCCTTGGATTGGGGAAGTAGTTTTGGTGTACACGTACGTCTTAGCGACTCGGTCGTACAAATGCAAATTGCAATACTAATGTATGGATTTTATTTCCATTACAGACAGACAAAGCTTCGATGCTAGACGAGGTGATTGAATATCTTAAACAATTACAAGCACAAGTTCAAATGATGGGTAGGATGAACTTGCCACCAATGATGTTGCCGATGGCAATGCAACAGCAACTCCAAATGTCAATGATGCAACAGATGGGTATGGGTATGGGGATGGGGATGGGCATGGGGATGGGTGTCATGGACATGAACAACATGGGACGACCAAACATCATCGGCATCTCTCCTGTTCTGCCTAATCCTTTCATGCCAATGGCTTCTTGGGATGGCTCTAATGACCGCTTACAACCTGCCTCAGCCGCTGTAGCGGCGGACCCTCTTTCCACATTCCTCGCCTGCCAATCACAGGTAACACATTTTGCCTCTACAGTGGGAGATTCATGATTCATGGACATTTTGCTTGTTATAATGATATATGGATTGTTTGTTGCAGCCGATGACCATGGATGCTTACAGCCGAATGGCCGCCATGTATCAGCAGATGCAACAACCTCCGGCTTCTAGTTCAAAGAGTTAAAGTTTCGTGCCTTACTGTTAGCTGCGTTTCTATACACACAAGAAAAAAAAAAAACTTGAACTTGGGTTATAATTCTTTCACTAGCACAGGGTTTTCGTATGATCGAGATCAAGTTGTTTGTTTTTGTATTACAAAGCTTGTGTGGCTGCAAAGTATTTTCTTTGAATTTGTAATATCAGTGCCCAACAGCTTCTGTTCTACCCCTTTATTCAAACTTGTAAAATTATGTCTATTCAGGGTTTCAATAAATTAAGTTAAAGAAATAAGGTTGTGTGGCATAAGCTTGTCTGGTTCCTTCTCCATGTTCCTAAGCATAGCATCATATTCTAGATGGCTATTTGGGATACTTACAAGGGGTATACAAAAATATTGATGAGATTGTAATTAGTATTAAGGAGATTGTTAGTATTCGATTGCATGGTACGAACATTAAATTTAATGATGTAAATAAGGAGTTATGTACAGCTTGAGGGATTATCCTTTGAGACGATTAGGGGTGTGAAAAATTGACCCGACCTGGTAACCTGTCTGAAACCCGATCGAGTCAGAATCTGGTTTAACCCGAGAATTCAAAGATCGAACCCGACCGAAACGAACCCGAACCCGAATTTGACCTGTAACTGTAGAAACCGAACTTGAACTGCACCCGACCGAAGTGAACCCGAACCCGAATTTGACCTGTTACTGTAGTAACCGAACCCGGCCTGCACCCGCCCGAAACAAACCCGAACCCGAGACTAACCTGCCAGATAACCGATTTAACCCGACCTGTTTTGAAACCGACTTGTTTTGAACCCGACCTGTTTTGAACCCGACCTGTTTTGAACCTGAACTGTTATTGATCTGAACTGTTCTTGACCTGAACTGATATTGACCTGAACTGTTATTGACCTGAACTGTTCTTGACCTGAACTGATATTGACCTGAACTGATATTGACATGAACTGATATTAACCTGAACTAATACTATTATTTGATTTGCTGATAATGATAATTATCTGACATTTGAAGAAGTTATATTTAATGAATATAAAATAATGTCAAAGTATTGATAAATTTTAAAATTAATAATAATGTCAAGTATTAATAAATTAATTAACTTAACTTCAATTAAAAGATAAATTAAATTAATAATAATTCTAAGTATTAATAAATTGTCTTTCTAATTAACTTGACTTTTATTTTAAAATAACTTTAAAGATAAATTATTATACTTAATTAACTTAAGTGGAATGAATAATCATTATTAAATTAAATTTTTATACTTAATTAAATTAAGTTAAATGAATAAAGATTGTTAAATTAAATCTGTATTCTTAATTAAAATAAGTTGACTTAAATTTTTTATTATATAAATAAATTAATGCTAAATAATTAACTTGCATTCATTTTAATTGAAGTTAAGTTAGTTATTAAACTAACTTAACTTAAGATTAAAAATAAGTTTAATTAACTTGCATTCATTTTAAGTTAAATAATTAAACATTATTAAATCAAATTGTCTTTCTAATTAACTTAACTTTTATTTTAAAATAACTTCAAAGATAAATTATTATTCTTAATTTAGTTAGGTTGAATGAATAACCATTATTAAATTAAATTTTTATACTTAATTAAATTTAGTTAAAGATTATTAAACTAAATCTGTATACTTAATTAACATAAGATGACTAAATTTTTTTATTAACATAACATACTTAAATGACTTAATAAAAACCCAAATAACTTAAATGACTTAATTAAGTTAAGTTGTTTAAAACATTAAATTTAACAGTGAATATATAAAAACATACATAATTTTTACAAGAACATACATGACTTAATTAAGTTGTCGTTTAACTTTGGATGGAATTAGAGATACTTCCAATTTTTTTATAAGTATAAAACAAAATAAGGTAAAATTTAAGAAGAATAACTTTGAAGAGAATAATGCAAACTTATATTCAATAATTTAAAGGGTTAAACTTACAAAACTTTATTCAATAATATAAAAGTTTAAACTTACAAACATACAAACTTAATAATCTTTACAAACTGGAACTTTAACTTGCAGAAACCAAAACTTTAAGCTCTCAGATCTTTTAACAAAGTTTTACAAACATAAAAGATATACTTTGCTACCAGAAATATCATCATCGAACTTTTAAGGGCAACCAAGTTTAAACTATGGGCAACTTAACTTAAAAAGCTAAGACACCAACATAATTAAAACAAGGACAACCAGCAACCAGCAACAGACTACAACAAGCAGTTAAAATCATTAGAAACATTAACAGAGCATAACCATAACAAGATGCATAACATACATACATACAAGATACTGAACAACTAATCAGAAACATGCAAGATACTGAACATGTTAAATAAACAGAAGCATATATAACCATACAAAAAACAGAAGCATATATAACCAAACAAGATGCATAACATACATACATATATACATACAAGATACTGAACAACTAATCAGAAACATACATACATACATACATACATACATACATACATACATACATACATACATACATACATACATACATACATACATACATACATACATACATACATACATACATACATACATACATACATACATACATACATACATACATACATACATACATACATACATACATACATACATACATACATACATACATACATACATACATACATACATACATACATACATACATACATACATACATACATACATACATACATACATACATACATACATACATACATACATACATACATACATACATACATACATACATACATACATACATACATACATACATACATACATACATACATACATACATACATACATACATACATACATACATACATACATACATACATACATACATACATACATACATACATACATACATACATACATACATACATACATACATACATACATACATACATACATACATACATACATACATACATACATACATACATACATACATACATACATACATACATACATACATACATACATACATACATACATACATACATACATACATACATACATACATACATACATACATACATACATACATACATACATACATACATACATACATACATACATACATACATACATACATACATACATACATACATACATACATACATACATACATACATACATACATACATACATACATACATACATACATACATACATACATACATACATACATACATACATACATACATACATACATACATACATACATACATACATACATACATACATACATACATACATACATACATACATACATACATACATACATACATACATACATACATACATACATACATACATACATACATACATACATACATACATACATACATACATACATACATACATACATACATACATACATACATACATACATACATACATACATACATACATACATACATACATACATACATACATACATACATACATACATACATACATACATACATACATACATACATACATACATACATACATACATACATACATACATACATACATACATACATACATACATACATACATACATACATACATACATACATACATACATACATACATACATACATACATACATACATACATACATACATACATACATACATACATACATACATACATACATACATACATACATACATACATACATACATACATACATACATACATACATACATACATACATACATACATACATACATACATACATACATACATACATACATACTGAACAACTAATCAATTCATACATAGATACATGCATATATAACCAAACAACTAACAGAAGCAATGAGGCATATAAAACTAAAAAAAAGTCAGTGAATAAAAACAACTTACAGAAGCATATAAAACTAAAATATGAACTAGTTAGAGAACTTACCAAAACATCTCCAGCTTTCAACAAATCAGAAACATACCTAACCAGATCTTACGCTTCCTTGTTTTTAGAGGTCCCTACAAAAAAAGAACTAATCAGTCCAGAATTCAAAACAAATAAAAAAATATAAGTTAAACACTTACTCTGCAATAGGATTTTCATCAACTGCACAATCTTTCATAACAGAAAGATATTCTTCATCATCTTCCTCGGGCTCAAACCCATACAACCAATTATGGGTTGTCACAAATATCTCAACATTTTAGGCAAGAGTTTAGCCCTTAACTTATTTAAAATCCGACCACCAGTGCTAAATGAGGATTCAGAAGCAACTGAAGTGATGGGAATGGCTAAGATATCTCTAGCCATGATAGAAAGTACAGGGAAAGAAACAAATTGGGCTTTCCAGTAATCTAAAATATCAAAGTCTGAATCATCAGCATGAGGGAGAAGGGGCAAATTAATAAAAGAGTCAACATCTGACTTCCCACTCATTGAAGCAGCTAGATTAGCATCGAAGTTCTAGAATAAAAAAAAGTCAGTAATTGTAAGAAAAAGGTAACTGAAATTTTAAAAAAAATAAACACTAACCTGAAAAAGGTTAGATTTCTTAAATGTTCGAGGCCGACCATAGGAGGACTCGGATGTACTTTGAGAGGAGTTACTTCGAACAGAAGATGAAGAAGAGCAAAGGACAAATTTTGAATAATATATATACATGTTAACAAATTCATTGTAAACAATACTTACCCTTCTCTCAACCTCATCCTCAACATAGAGGACAGAATACAACTCCTTCAGGAGTTGTAATTTATACCTTGGATCAAGTAAAACAACAAAGGACAAAATGGTCGAGTGCTCAGACCAATACTTCTCATACAATTCAAGCATAGGTCCTGCCATTGCAGAAATGGCCTCACAAGGATCATTGTGAACATCATACAACAGCTTCTCAATGGCAACAACATTAGCCAAATAAAGGTTAGAAGTAGGATACTTAGAACCAGAAAACAGTGTAGTTATTTCAAAAAAAGGCTCAAGAAAATCACAGATTAATTGGGAAGTTTCCCACTCAGCATCACCAATTAAATCTAAATCATTTTTCCCTATTAACAAATAAGTTTATGGCTACTTTAGCATCAATGGCCCTACGAAGCATTAGATAAGTAGAATTCCATCTAGTAGGGACATCTAAGATTAATTTACCAGAAAAAGCAGAACCACAATCTTTAACAGCAGAATCAAAGCTACAAAGTCTAGCATCAGAAGAATCAATAAACTTAACAATTTCATGCAATTTAAGTACAGAAGAGTCAATTACCTTCAAACCTCTTTGAACAATCAAGTTCTAAATATGGGCAGCACACCTTACATGAAAATACTTAGCATTGCATGGAAGGGGAGACATTACATGCAAATCATCCTTAAGCCTCTTCACCATTCGATCATTGGCAGAAGCATTATCAACAATAATGGTAAAGGCTTTTTTTCTCAAGATCCCACTCACATAACATTTTTTTCACAAACTTATAAATAGACTCACCATCATGTGGAGGGGGGGAACGCCTAAAATTAAGTATTTTAGACTGAAGTTTTCAGTTATTATCAACATAGTTAGCAGTCAAAGCAAAATATGAACGTGAAGTGCAAGCAGACCATCCATCACATGTAAAGCATATACGACTAGGAATAGAACTCATAGAATCAATAAGAAAATTTTTATGTTTTTTATGCTTTAACATGCAATATTTAGTAATAGTATACCTAGAAATATGCTTAACATTAGGATTCAAATACTGATGCAGAACCCTAAGTTTATCATGCTCAACAATACTTAAAGCATAACCATGACAGAGAACAGCTTCAGCAAACAGTTCACAATATTTTTTTGATCAAAAACAATTACAGTACTACTATTAACATTTTTAGCAAGAAAATCTTTATAAGCTTGGCATTTATCAGTATGTCTTTTAGGTGTAGAAGTACCAACATAAGAATCAGCTTTATAGCTAGCAGTTTTGCAATACTTACATTGCGCAATGACACCATCAGCAGCCTTAATAAAAGTATAGTGATCTCACACAGGAGAAGTTCTTCTCCCAATGTCAGTTGCAGCCCTCCTCTTAGAGGAAGGAACAACTACAGACACTTGATCATTAGCTTCACCTTCAAATAAACAAGACAAAGTTAGTAACTTTAACACTAAAAACAAGTAAAGACTAAAGAAAAAAAAGAAAGAAACATACCAGTTTCACCAGGATAATTCATCTCAAAAGAATCAGAATCCATTGCAGAACCCAGAAACGAACCTGAGATCAAAAGGAAACACAATTAGTAAAAAGAAATTAAAACAACTATTAAAGAAAATATGAAAAGGTTAATCCTCATACATGGCGTTGTTACACCAGCCCCCAAGGCTCTTTAAAAAAGAGCCTCCTTTGACACTAGTAGCATCGCAGGACAGATTTCCAGCCTTTTATACTCGGATTAACCCACATGCAACACAAAGCATACTTACAAACAGAAACAATACATGCAAACATATATACAAATCATAAAAAAAAACAGACATGCAAACATATATACAAATAATAATAAAAACAAAACCATGCAAACATATATCAAGACTCTAACATGCAAACATATATACAAATCAAAAACATGCAAACATATATCAAGACTCTAACATGCAAACATATATACAAATCAGAAACATGCAAACATATATCAAGACTCTAACATGCAAACATATATACAAATCAGAAAAACAGAAGCATATATCAAGACTGTAACATGCAAACATATATACAAATCAGAAAAAAAACAAACATGCAAACATAAATACAAATCATAAAATAACAGAGACATGCAAACATATATACAAATAATAATAACAAACAGAAACATGCAAACAAAAATCAAGACATAAACATGCAAGGATATATAAACATACAAACATATATATAAACAACAGAGAACAGTTTAACACAAAAACATTTAAAAAAATAAATATCAGAGGAAGAAAATAAACCCTAAACCCAAACGCAGATGTGGAAGAAGACTCTTGAAGAACCCAGAAACGATCCTGAGATCAAAGCATAACACAGTTAGTAAAAAGAAATTAAAACAACTAAATAATTAAAGGAAATATGAAAGGGTTTTGTACTTACTGAGAGAAAGATGAAGACAACGAACAGTCTGGACAGTGGAATGAGAAGGGTCAGAGTGGATCTGAAGAGGTTTAGGGTTTGCAGATTAGGGCTTATGGTTTTAGGATTAGGGTATAAGGTTTGGGGTTTGAGGATCAGGGGTAAGAGTTTATGGTTTTAGGATTGTGGTATAAGGTTTAGGGTTTGTGGATCAGGGATAAGAATTTAGGGTTTCTAGATAAGGGTTTATGGTTTGGTGAATAGGGTTTAGGGTAAAACAAAATTGAATTGGGGATTAGGGTTTGAAGGATTGAAAAGATGGAAATGGAAGAACATATGGTTGTTCTTGAGAAAAAAATAGGTTTTGATCGAGAACAAACAAATTTCTGGTGGGCTAAGGTGTTTGTATAAGATCTGGAGAGGGGAAATTGGATGAACAAGGAAGAACTTTGTAAAAAAAGATGTTTTGATCGAGAATAAACAGGTTTTTGGTGGGCTAAGGTGTTTGTATAGGATCTGGAGAGGGGAAAGTGGAAGAACAAGGAAGAACTTGGTAAAAAACCAAGATTTTGATCGAAAAGATTGAAAATTTCTGGGAATTTTGTGTTTTTAGAGGAGAGAGAAGATGAGAGGATATTTTGGCAGAATAACGGTAGGGAAAAACGTGAAAAATGAAGGGGGTGATGGTCTATTTATAGGCTGAGTCCGAGTCAAAAGATCCGCGCGTCATTATATGGGTCGCACGGGTCTTGCTCCGCAAGCACTCTTAGTTTCATTTCTTTCATTTTCGTCCTTTTTTATTTGAAATTGAGCTGATAATTTTGTTTTAATTTCAATTTGGTCATTAATGCAGTTTTAAGTTTTAAGGTTTAGTGTATGGGTTTAATTTATGGTTTGGGGTTATAGTTTAGGGTTTTCCTTTATATATAATTAAATTTTATATTTTAGGTTTAGGGTTTAGATTTGTGTAATTATTTTTAGGTTTAGGGTTAGTCTTTGAATTAATGTTTAGGGTTTTAGGGTTTACTAATTAATTTTTAGGTTTAATATTTCATTTAATTAATTTAGGGTTTGGGTTTCTTTTAATTAATTTAGGGTTTATGGTTTAATAAACCCTAGAGCCTAAACCCTAAATCTTAAACCCTAAAATACTAAAAACCCTAAACCCTAAACATGAATCTCTAAAAATAAAAACCATATTCCACCAATATATATATATATATAAATATAATGCATGTAACTTGTGGTTTAGGGTTTAAACCCTAAACCCTAATATTTAATCTATAGCTCATAGTCCTCAATCCTAGATTAGGGGTTTAGTGCTTAGGGTTAATTACTTATGCTTTAGGGTTTAATGCTTAAGGTCGATAATTAGACATTAGGGGTTTAAACACCAAACCTCAATCTTTAATCTTTAATCCATAGCCCCTAATCCTAAACCCTAAACAATAACCACTATTATCTAAACCGTAAAACCCTAATATTTAATCTATAGCTCATCATCCGTAATCCTAGATCAGGGGTTTAGTGGTTAGGGTTAATTACTTATGCTTTAGGGTCGATAATTAGAGATTAGGGGTTTAAACACCAAACCCCAATCTTTAATCTTTAATCTATAGTCCCTAATCCTAAACCCTAAACAATAACCAATACTCTCTAAACCGTAAAACCCTAATATTTAATCTATAGCTCATAGTCTGTAATCCTAGATCAGGGGTTTAGTGGTTAGGGTTAATTACTTATGCTTTAAGGTTTAATGCTTAGGGTTGATAATTAGACATTAGGAGTTTAAACACCAAACCTCAATCTTTAATCTTTAATCCATAGTCCCTAATCCTAAACCCTAAACAATAACCATTACTCTCTACACTATAAAACCCTAATATTTAATATATAGCTCATAGTCCGTAATCCTAGATCAGGGTTTAGTGGTTAGGGTTAATTACTTATGCTTTAGGGTTTAATGCTTAGGGTCGATAATTAGACATTAGGGGTTTAAACACCAAACCTCAATCTTTAATCTTTAACCATAGTCCAAAATCCTAAACCCTAAACAATAACCACTACTCTCTACACCGTAAAACCCTAATATTTAATCTATAGCTCATAGTCTGTAATCCTAGATCAGGGGTTTAGTGCTTAGGGTTAATTACGTATGCTTTAGGGTTTAATGCTTAGGGTCGATAATTAGACATTAGGGGTTTAAACACCAAACCCCAATCTTTAATCTTTAATCTTTAATCCATAGTCCCTAATCCTAAACCCTAAACAATAACCACTACTCTCTAAACCATACAACCCTAAAATAGAAACCTTAATCCATTATTATATAGATAATAAATGAGCCCTACCTTACGTGAGTATCAATTTTTGAACACTGCACCCTAAACCATAAACCCTACACCCTAAGTCCTAAACATTAATCCCTAAAAATAAATACCCTAATCCATCAATATATATATATTAATATAATGCATGTAAGTATGCTTTAGGGTTTAGTGGTTAGGGTTCATAAGTTATGGTTTATGGTTTAATGCTTATGATTTAATGTTTATGGTTTAATGAACCCTAAACCCTAAAAATAAAACCCATAATCCATCAATATATATATATATATAATACATGTACGTATCATTTTATGAACAGTAAACTCTAAACCCTAAACCCTAAATCATAACCCTGAATCCTAAACCCTAAACCCTAAAAACCATAATCCATCAATATATATATAATACATATAGGTATGTTTGTATTAATTTAAGATTAGTAAACCATAAACCCTAAACCCTAAAAAACAAAAAACCATAATCCATCAATATATATATATATATAATATGTACGTATGTATGTACCAATTTATGAATAGTAAACCCTGAACCCTAACACATAAACCCTAAACCCTAAAAATAAAAACCATAATCCGTCAATATATATAATACATGTACATATGTATGTACCAATTTATGAATAGTAAACCTTAAACCCTAATCCATAAACCATAAACCCTAAAAACCATAATCCATCAATATAAATATAACACATGTACGTATGTACGTATCATTTTATGAACAGTAAACCCTAAACTCTAAACCCTAACCCCTAAACCATAAAAATAAAAAACCCCAATCTTTCAATATAAATATAACACATGTACGTATGTATGTATCAATTTATGAACAATAAACCCTAAACCCTAAATCCTAAATCCTAAATCCTAAACCCTAAAAATAAAAACCATAATCCCAACTATATATATAACACATATACGTAATCCCCAATCCATAAACCCTAATCTATGAACCCTAAACCGTAAAAATAAAAACCCTAATCCGTCAATATATATAATACATGTACATATGTATGCATCAATTAATGAACAGTAAACCCTAAACCCTAAACCACAATCCCTAGTCCCTAAAAATAAAAGCCTTAATCCATCAATATATATATATATATATATAATGCATGTAAGCATGTATGAATCAATTTATAAACCCTAAACATTAATTCCCAATCCCTAAACCTTAGACCATACCACCCACCCTAAACCCTAATCCCCAAACTACTAAAGCACTAAACCATAATCCTTAATTCCTTATATGTATGTACGTATAATGTACTAATATTATATATGTTAAATCATAATCCCTAGTCCCTAGTCCCTACAGTACACATAACACAATAAACCATAAACTCGAAGGAACCCGACCTGAAATGAACCCGACCTGAAACGAAACCGACCTGAAACGAACCCGACCTGAAATGAACCCGACCTGAAACGAAACCGACCTGAAAAGAACCCGACCTGAAACAAAATCGACCTGAAGCGAACCCGACCTGAAACGAAACCGACCTGAAACGAACCCGACCTGAAACGAACCCGACCTGAAATGAACCCGACCTGAAACGAAACTGACCTGTAATGAACGCGACCTGAAACGAAATCGACCTGAAATGAACCCGACCTGAAACGAAACCGACCTGAAATCAACCTGTCAATTAACCGTTTTGGCCCGACCTGAAATGAACCGACCTGAAATGAACCCGACCTGAAATGAACCCGACCCAAAATGAACCCGACCTGAATTGAACCCGACCTGAAATGAACCCGACCTGAAATGAACCCGACTCGAAATGAACCCTACCTGAATTGAACCCGACCTGAAATGAACCCGCCCCGAAATGAACCCGAACTCGAACCGAATCGAGTCAAAACAAAAAATGACCTGAAATGACCTGTAACCGATTTGACCCGACCTGACAAAGCCCGACCTAAAACCCAACTGTTGACCTGTTTTTACATCCCTAGAGACGATATATAAGTGTATATAATTGGTAACAACAACGGATGCTTTTTGGATAATAAAATATAAAATTTATTAAAAAAATAAATTAAGTTAAAAATTAATGCGTGGACTGGGAGGATATGTATCCAATCAACATCTGAATTATTATTGTCCAAATTTCCAGTGCTTTGGGAAGACAAACTGTTGTGACATTGATCATAAGAAGGCTGAAGGTATAACCGTATAAGTGATTATTGAATTCTCACTTGTCAACTTGTATTTAGGATTTATCGCACGTTAGTTGTAATGAATAAAAATTTTATGTCTCTAATTATGTTATTTTTATATTCTACACTAAAAATACTTAAAAATTAAATTCTAAATTCTAACTATAATTTTTATATCTTAAATTTTAAACTCTAAACTCTAAAAAATATACCATAACTCTAATTCCCTAAACCCTAATTAGAGTCATTAATCTTAAACCCTAAATTTTAAACTTACTTTTTAAGTCGGACACCAAAGAAGGAATAGTTCGGAGTTGTGCACTGCCTCTCTTTATGAATAACTGGCCTTTTGGCTGAAATCATGACAAATATAATTAACAATAAAAAATGTGGGGCAAAATTAAAATAAACTAAAATTAGAGGTCTAAATGAACAAATATTCATCTATATTTTCTACTGTAGAAAATGGGGGCAGTGATCCACAAGACAAAGCATAGTTTCGTCCCTTGCTCCCGCATATAAGAGCTCTCCGTCTTTTAGAAGGGTTATGATCTCCTTATTATCAAAATGATACCCAAGCATCACCAAACTCTAAAAATCTGCAAAAACATCCTCGATTTGTTGTCAATCAACTCCCTCCGCCCCATAAATTGTCTCATGTTATTTTTTTTTACGTAATTTTAGAAATAAAACGTTTTTATAAGATATGTGATGTAAAGTAATTAAAATGACAATCTTGTCATTGAAAAATAATTTTTGTTTTTGTCGGGAAACTTAAAAATGGTTAAAAAAAGAAAAAAAAAAGTGACTTGTAAAAAAATCGTTGAAATTTTTAATTGATGCTAAACACAAAAAATACAAATTTAATGAGACAGAAAAAGTACTATTTATTTGATAAGTGTTAAAGGATATATCGTTGTTGAGCCTCGTGGAAGTGTTGAAACCACATGAGTTTTACTAAATTTGAAGACTCAGTAGCCCTTAAAGTTTTAAAGATTCTATATCTTCCTCAGTGACTTCAGTACATCTTGCCCTTGTCATGTAATCCATTGCAAAGTAGAACAAAGTGAATGGGGAAAAAGGAAAAAGAGGAAATAGATGGAACGGAGAATCATATGCTTTTATTGAATCTTAGCACCTTGCGATTCGAAAGCAAAAGAACATCCATTTATCATTCTCTCAATGTTCTTTTCTAATCTTATGCACATATTTGATTTTCGTTGATGTGAACCATTGCACGAGTTAGGTATTATTCTCTTTTAATGTAGCTGAAAAATTAATACACTCTTAAAATTATATATCGACTTGAAAAAAATCTATTTTTTTAAAATCTCTCATAACAATTAAAGAACAATAACACAATTTAAAAAATTATGTCGTTGAAGAAGGCAAACATGAAACAAACATATGATATGATCATTACCGTACAGAGGTTCAAGTGATCAGGCTCCACCCTGGGCAACGGCAACAAAGGCGCCTGCCAGGGCCCATTGTTCAAGAAAAATTAAATATTTTTATTTGAATTTTTTTCAAATTATATTTATTATTAATGATTTAATTTTTAATATTTGTTATTAGGGGTTTATTTTTAATACATGTTAGCCGGGATGGTAAGTTTTTTTTATATTTATTATTAAGGGTCTATTCTGAATATTCAATTTTTCTCTATCCCCAATATTTGTTATTATGGGCATAGTCTTAAAATTTAATTTTTCAATACTTATTATTAGGACCCAAATTTTTTCAATACTTGTTACTATGAACATACCCTTAAAATTTATTTATTTTTCATTACTTGCTATTAGGAACAAAGTTTTAAATAGTGGTATGCAACTATAACAACGATCGTTATATAAAGATAGTGACACCATTTAAAACCGCGATACATGTAACCGTTATGTCCACAATAGTATATGTTATTAAAAAAAATTCACAGTCGCAATACTCGCAGTGACCGAAATAACATCGGTTATGTTCACTATTGCGATAAACACAATACGACCAAAAATACGACTACAACTACAATTACAAATTAAATCTCTAATTTATGGCCCAATTTTTAGGTTCGCCCATGGCCGGCCATGCAAGTGATTAGGTATGTGAAATTAGGTAATCGTTCAGGTTTCAGGTTAGGTCATTTCAAGTCAAGTCAAATCGGATACAGGTTGTGTCATGTCAATTTAATAGTCCAACTCGGATACTTATAAGAGTCTATTCTTAATATTCATTTTTTTTCTAACCCCAATATTTGTTATTATGGGCATAGTCTTAAAATTCAATTTTTTCAATACTTGTTATTAGGACTTAAATTTTTTCAGTACTTGTTACTGTGGACCTACTCTTAAATTTTATTTATTTTTCATTACTTGCTATTAAGAACAAAATTTTAAATAGTGGTATGCAACTATAACAACGCTCGATATATAAAGATAGTAGCACCATTTAAAACCGCGATATCTGCAACCATTATGTCCACAATAACGTATATTATTAAAAATTTCACAATCGCAATACTTGCAGTGACCGAAATAACATCGGTTATATTCGCTATTGCGATAAACGCAACACGACCAAAAAATACGGCTGCAACTACAATTACAGTTTAAATTTCTGATTTAAGCCCCAATTTTTAGGCTTGCCCAGGGACGGCCATGCAAGTGATACCATCCTCGTCCACTTGACCTTATGGGTTAAATCCATGCCTTATGCTCTTGAGTGCCATGTATTTTTCATCATATGCTCTCGCTTTTTAGCTGCAATGATTTGATTTTTCAACCACACAAAAACGAGAATAGCTTCAGTTTTTAATTCCATTTTGGTCCCCAATCTCATGGCTCTTCCATGGCAACTTGAGGAAAACTGGCAAGGCCAAAAACGAAAGCAATTCAGCGAAGTTGATGGGGCTCTGCATTTGTTTGATTCAACAAATGGAGTTCCAGTCCCAGATATTGATGTGCATTTTCAACTTTTTCATAGAGCAAACTGGCCGTATAAAGACAAGTGCTGGAACCGACCCTGAGCCAATTGAAAGCTCGTTAAGTCTCGGCAGATGCCATTGGATTGGACCGTTTTGTATAGCTCATATCACAGCAGAGTAGGTCATTATCAAAATGGCCTTGTGGAAATTGTTTTTCGCATGCCTCTTGTTCCTTAATTCATCCAAAAGGAATCTCATGATTGGAGGATCATATTCTAAAATGACTTGCCAAGTCCTTCTACTATAGAAATTGTTTCAAATTTGTTGGTAATACTTAAGGTGTTACAAAGGCTATATTCCACATTAGTTGGGAAAATGGTTTATGAAGGGTATTTATACCCATGTTTTCCCCCTCCTTTGTTACAAAGTCAAGTTCATGTGCTGTTATTGGGTGATTATTGCAGATTTAATATGCTGTTATGAGAGCTGTTACTGCAGCTGTTATAGCAGATTAATTCTACAGTTATATAGTGATTTATTTGGAGAGTGAAATGACCATTATGTCCATTATGTCTGTGTTCACCGTGACCAACATACCACGACACGGTTCATCCTATCTTCATTTCTGTTTTTTTATTATTTCCAGTAAGTGCTAATCAGCCTGTTTTGCAATCATTTACACCAACAAAATTAACCCCTCTACTATTAAATAGATCACTTTAGTCCAAGAATTGCTAAGAGCTTGCCACAAAACTGGGTCTTTGATAGTGATGAAGTAAGCTCTACGAGTGGGTATGTTTTTACTTTGGGAGGAGCAGCAATTTCTTGGAAGTCTTCAAAACAGACTTGTATTGCTCGCTCTACTATGGAGTCAGAGTTTATAGCTCTTGACTTAGCTGAGCAAGAAGCTGAGTGGCTAAGGAGTTTGTTAGCCAATTTTCCGTTGTGGGGAAGTCCGTCTCCTCCTGTTTCCTTGTTGTGTGATTCACAAACTGCAATTTGTGTTGCCAAGAGTCAAGTTTACAATGGTAAAAAGAGGCACATTCGCATAAGACATGAATCTGTTAGACACTTAATAAAGAATGAAGTACTCTCTTTAGAGTATGTGAAGTCGGAAAGAAACCCAGCAGATCCACTTACCAAAGGGTTAAGTCGGAAGTTGGTCCTAGATGAACTTACCGCCAGAAAAGGTTGAGTTTCAAGAAACTCTTAATGAATTCAAAGTTTGAATGGTCCTATTGAGAAGGACATTTTGAATTCACCGATAATGAGGTTGAATATTTATTCTTAATGATTTCTTATCCCAAGATTGGGTGGTTCATTTTAAATGAACTTGAAGAAATCACCATATCTCTAAGAGGTTGAGCCATTACAAATGGTTCTTAATTATTTCATAGCCCGATTTCAGGGTGGTTTATATCGAGATAAACTTGATAAAATAACCTATGTAAGTGAGAAGGATTAACCACATTCTGTGAAAAACGTTGGGTCGTTTTTCTAATACACTTACTAGAATCCTGAGGTAAGATGGTCAAATATACACTTGTGTATATATATCTTACACATCGAGAACTTCAGTGGATGAAGGAGTTAGTTGTGTGTTATGAGTTTACCCCTATCTTAGAAAGTTCAAGATAGGCTTTGAAAAACTGTTCGAATTCAGAATTTATTTTTTTAAATTAAATTCGAATCTGAATGTTTTGATCCAGTACTGATTGTTCGAATATAAACAGTCTATTTATTCGAATTTACAATCTGTTCCAGTGTTGAATCTAGACTATTTTTCCAGTCAAGTTCATGTGTTGTTACTGGGTGATTATTGCAGATTAAATATGCTGTTATGAGAGCTGTTACTGCAGCTGTTACAGCAGATTAATTTTGCACTTATATAGTGATTTATTTGGACAGTGAAATGACCATTATGTCCATGATGATCAACTTATAAATAGAGGTGCCTCATGCAACATTAGAATGCATCAAACACACAACAAACACTCTAAAAAGCTCTCTGCTTTCCTCCATCGCCTGAAGTTCCAGTACCACCGTTGTTCACTCCAGAGTCGAGTGTACGATTCTTGGAGCGTCCGTGTTCACCTCGGGAGACATTATGCCTGTGAAGCAACTACACTGTTCGGGGCAGATTTGTTTCTAAGGCAGTGGTCAACATACCACGACACGGTTCATCCTATCTTCATTTTTGTTTTTTTTAATTATTTCCAGTCAGTGCTAATCAGCCCGTTTTGCAGTCATTTTCACCAACAAAATTAACCCATCTACTATTAAATAGACCACTTTAGTCCAAAAATTGCCAAGACATTGCCACAAAACCTTCTCCCATCTCGGTCGAATAGCCTCCCAAACCTTCTGTGAACCAAAATTAGGATCAAACAATAAAGCAGCAGGGATGTAATGCCTTAACTTCAATAGTCTCTTCCAAATATAACAACTACTAGCTTTAGACTCGACTTGTAAAAACTCAATGACCCTATTTGACAATTAGGTGTTAGCGGATAGCTGATTGCATTAGCTGATTTGACTACCGGAGTGTATTAGTTGATTGTATAAAAGTGTTTGGTAAAATTAACTGACATCTAATAGATGTTTGATTATTTAAACAAGAAAATGAGATATAAGGACATGATTATATTCGATACTTATTTGAATAGTTTATTAGTTATCAATATTTTGTATCTATTAATATTAATTAGATTATGAAAAATAATTTTTAATATAGTATTATTAAGCATATTTGAAGGATCTATATATTAATTTATTATTTATATAATTATTTTTAATACAATTTAATCAATTATTAAATTTAAATACAAATATTAATGTGTGAGATAAAAAGAAAAAAACAAAAGGGATTAGTTTACAAATGTCACAATGTAAATACGTGAGGTTGAAGAATTAAAATAGAAAATGTTAAATTTAGGTTATTTGGAAAATTTTTATAACTGTTAAGGCTACAAGAGTTTTTATAACTCTTATGTCAAAACCTCTAATTTCAAAAAGATCATATTAGCAGTTTTTTTCAAAATTAGAGGTTTCACTCAATCTGCTATTTCAATCCGCTCTTTACTAAACATCTATATTAGCGGATTTGACCGGTCAAACCTCTAATTTTAGTTCAAATCTCTCTTTACCAAACATGACCAACATTTTTAAACATGAATTGACATTTTAAAATGTAAATGATATCTCTGTGAAAAACCAAGCTTAATCTATTGTTTTTGAATGTTATTGTTTTTCACATTTGGTTGATAGGGACAGAGGGTATGAAATAGAGGATAAGAATTTTACCCTTTTGAATCCCAGAGAAAGTAAAAGGATAGACCAAGACAAAAAAAAACGGATAAAATTAGGTAACTACAAGTAGATTTGTTTAGAAGGGAATTTAGATGAGTGCATCAGCAGGGACAGACCCAGAATTTTATGTTAGGAGGAGCGAACTTTTATATAAACTATGGTGACACAAGTCAATACAAAATAACAATCATAATAAAAGCAAGAACAAAATGTACACATAAAAAAGTTCTTTTTCATTCTCACTTTCCCTTTCACAAGAACAATGATTTACAATTTGCATTAATATGCTTGAGTTTTACCTCTAAGAGATGAAGAAAACTTACAAAATACAGAAATTTGACTTATAATCTAACTCCTGAAATACTTAAGAACAAACAAAAAAAAACTTTGTTGCGTGTAAAAGAGTCTATCGCAATTATAGTGCAAGTGTACACGACGCAAGTAGTAAAGTGATACGAAGTATCGGATATCGTCTCCACAGGGATTGGGCTAATAGCTTCACCTTAGTTCACTGCACGAAAGTAAAATAAATAATTGAGAGTTGTCACGAGAATAATAAAGTAAACTTAAATAAAATAGTAGAAATATCAAGATAGAGAGAATGGGCTGGTATTGAATTGCTCAGTAGTGCAGGTATTGCAATGCTTAGGAACTCCAGTTCTGTCGTCGCGCCTGTCGCGGCAGCACCTGTCGCGGCAGCTGTCCGTTGGTCGTCGCGGCAGCAAACACACCAACTCAGTACTTCAAGTTTGGCAAGAATCCCAGATCTGCCTTGGCCTATCCCTAGGTCCAAGTCTGTCGATGATCACGTCTTTGATGATACCTCTCGGCGTGAATCGAAGGATGAACACCGATGTGTATGAATTCTTCCTTAGCCACTTAACCTTGCCCTATCCCTAGGCACAAGATAGTTCAACTATAAACTAGAGAACTCGCTCCTATTTCTTTCGTATACTTAACTCTCCCGATGCTAAGTAAATGGATAACCTCACAATGCTCTCCCGATGCTCTTGCAAGATATTAATAACCAAAATAAGAGAACTTGAAGTTTATTTTATTGAACTTGAAAAATCCTAAAACAAAACAACCCTTGCAACTACTTTACAAATCAACCTGTGGCCCTAGGGGGTTTTTAGAACATATCGACGGCGGGTAAACGGCGGAAGGGTTTTGTTATCGGTTATGGGGTATGATGCCTCCTAGGTTAAAATCTATGCCCTTATATAAGCTTTGGGCTCAAGTATTCTAAGATAACAAGGATTACAACTTTAATTAAAAGTAAGATTCTAATAAAGACTTAATCTCCAAGGATCCTACTTTTCAGCCGCCTTCCTTGTTTCTTGGGAATTCCTTTCCTTGAGCTTTGGCTTGACATATCTTTTGATCCGGGCTTGGAAAAATATATGGTTTTTACACGACAGACGAGCATAATTTTCTCTATCTATCGAGGTCCACTTTGCTTTTTCTCCACTAATTTGCTGTCGTCCTCTGCTGTCACGGTAGATCCATGGCAGCATCGTCCTCTTCGTCTGCTTGTTCAGTTCAGCTCCTCTGCTTCTCCGCCCTGCGCCCGCCTTCTCCGTCAACTATGGCAGCAACCTACAAAATCAGCCATCTTTTAGTAGAATCTGTGCTTTTAATATATTTGTGATGTTTTGCTGTAAACTAACCTAAATGCAATGCAATGATGCTTGAATGCAGCAGAAATATGGGTTAAAAAGGGTGTAAATAATAGAACTTTTACACACTCAACACACCCCCAAACTCAAGTTTTTGCTTGCCCTCAAGCAATTAAGACCTAAAAGAAAAATGAATATTTTTGTGTTGGCTTTCAAACAGTGAACTGTCCCTTACCCGTCGCTCATTCTCTGTGGCGGCAGCAACCTGTCGGAAAGATTAGGATCTGTCCGGAATCTCACTATAGTCCTCGTGCAGTGTGTGCATGCTCGTGAACAGTTATATGCTAAGACTCTCTTAGTTTCACTAGAATATTCAACTTTTTAACTCGAATTTTTATGCCAAAGTTTATTTTCTTGAAGACACATTTTCATGCTTCTTTTTCTTCCATTTTCAAGCTAAATTTTTCTAGAGCCAGTTTTGGGCACCTCTAGTTAGCTTCCTAGAGCCGGTTTCGGGCACCTCTAGGTTTTTGAGTTTCTTTTGCTAAACTTCTTTCCTAGAGCCAGTGTTAGGCACCTCTAGAGGCTATTCAAGTACTAAGCATCCTATTCTAGTTTGGCTAAAAGAAATCTAAGCAATATAATAGTCACAAAAGTGTTTAAGTTTTTCAGAACTATAGAAAGGCTCTAAACTTCTCCTTAAACTGTCCTAAGGATGCTGCCACGGCAGAGCTGTCATGACAGGTAAGTTTACTTCACAGTTTTAAGCCAACAGTTTTTTTAAGAGAACTTAAATAAATAAAAGACACAACAGTTAATTAAAGATGTACTAAGACTCCATTAAAATAGAGAGTAGCCACCCCCAAACTCGAGGGTTGCATTGCCCTCAATGCAAATGACAGAAAAAATGAAGGCAGGTACATCACAAATATATATAAAGTAGGCAGCAATAAAAAGAAAATAAAAGACTTAGATTTTAATTGCTGTCTTCATTGCTGCTGACACGGATTTGGTGGCGGCGTCTGGGTGGTGGGGCAGGCTGAGCAGGTTGTTCCACGACCTGGATGTCTGAGCTGCTACCGCTATCCCAAGTGCTGCTGCTGGTGGTGCTGGCCTTGGGCATTAGCTTTCTGTCGGCCACGTGTTTCTGCCTCTTGACAGGCGTGAATTCCTTCTCCAAATTCCTCCTAATGGGAGGTTCTGCCTCGCTGTCATCTGAGACCGGTCACTTCGTTCCTCGGGCGGAGGTTTCGGCTGGAGGGCTGCCAGCTACCGTCGGGGCAGGTGATGGGGTGGAAGCAGCAGAATGTGCGTGTGGGGAGGCAGGTGGTGTAGGTGTGTGGACAGGGGTGGGGATGTGGAAATAGTGGGCAGGGAAAGTGGGGAAAAGAACATCGGGATAATTTAAAGTGTTGGTAATGAAATTTACCGTTGAATTGGCGAAATCCCGGATGAATGTCATCAGCCCCATCTGTCTGTCTTCCACCCGCTGTATGGCAGAAAGGATTTGAGCAGATTGGTCTGTCTGGGCGGCTACTGCGGTAGGTTCAGTGGCAGGTTCCTCGGATGATTCTGCTGGAGAGGCAGCCGGGTTGAAGGAGGAGAGGGGGGTTGCGACTATCAGCTCCATGAGGTTGGTAATGTTGTTATCGGTCGAGCCTCGTCCTTGGACCAGTTTATCGGTGGTGGCCTCTAGGACAGCAGTGCAGCGGCAGAGAGATGTGATCATGAATGGTAGGCAGAGGCAAGAGGTTGATCGATATGTGCAGTCCAATATGCTTTCCCTCATATAACGGCCCACGTTGATAGCCCGGTCGTTCATAATCGAATGGATGAGGGCGAGCCTCTGCTGATCCACCGTTGTGTGATGGGAGGACGGTAGGATGCGCTTCTTGATGAAAGCGTTCCATAGCTTGGCCTCTGGAAGCAGCTGCCCCCTTTTTACAGAGTTGGGGTTCTTCTTGCTTGTATTCCACTCCGTCCCTTCCTCTGTCACCTCTGCTATGACAGCACCGTAGGCGGCAAAGTCGAGGGTGTCCAAAAATTGCTGATGGGCGTCGCCGTTGGGACCAAAATAGAGGCCATACATATGGTTGATGCTATCAGCTGTGAATGGTACCTCTGTCCCTCGGACAGTTACTGATGTTGCCGTCCTTCTGTCGATGGCAGCATAGAACTCCCTCACCAGCGTGTCATTCAATTCTGCTGGTTGTTCTGCGAACTGCTCCCATAGTTGAGCCCTTATTGCCTTCGCGATGAATGGTCGGAGCCCTATGTTTGCTGCCTTTCGGACGTACATGAATCCTCTTTCCTCCCATAATTCCTTGGTGGCGAATGGCGACGGTACGGGTGCTGCTGATGAAGAGGCTGAAGCAGCATTGCGGCGGGTCTGTCTGGAAGACATGTTAGTTGCAAGGGTTTTGAAAGTAAAGAAAACAAAGAAAAACGAGAGGAGAGTTCAAGTAAGAGAAAGCAGAATTGATGAAAATGAAAATGAAACGGGGTTTTATAGGGGAAGGGTTGCTGCCCGTTTAATGCTGTAACGGCAAGCGTGAATAACGGGGCGACTGTTGAGTTTTGGCGTGTCTGACGCGTCTGACACGCATTTATGCGTCTGTTACGCATCTGTCACACGCTTTTGCGTCTACCGTGTCAGTCTGTTGACAGCCTGTCTTATCCGTGTCTGCGGCAGCAGCTGGAACGACAGGCTTCAATAAATGGGCTTTGTTGGGCTGATGGATGGATGGTGGGCTTGGGTCACTTCTTCTTTTCTTCTTGACTCCTTTATTTGCTGAAAACAGAAATTATAAAAACATTATTCGAATAAAATAAACCTAATTTCCTAATAAATAATAAATAATAAAAATAAATAAATAAAAATAAAATTTAGGTTAAGTTAGGGATGCCTTGTGGGGCATCTCCTAAAGTAACCACTTCCTGGATTCTTGGGGCTTCAGTCCTCTGATAATGCTTGAGGCGCTGTCCATTGACTTTGAATTGGTGCCCGTCTTTTAATGATCGGATTGTGATGGCACCATGGGGAAAAACTTGTACCACTTGGAACGGGCCAGACCATCTAGATTTTAGCTTTCCTGGGAAGAGTTTCAGTCTAGAATTGAACAACAACACAAGCTGCCCTGGGCAGAACTGTCGTGGCAGCAACTTCCTGTCATGCCACTTCTTAGTCTTCTCCTTGTAAATTCTCGCATTGTCATAGGCCATTGTCCGGAATTCTTCAATCTCGTTCAGATCTAATAGCCTTTTCTGGCCTGCCTTGTCCAAGTCCATATTCACTTCCTTGATTGCCCAGTATGCTTTGTGCTCTATTTCGACAGGCAAGTGACAGGTTTTTCCGTAAATCAGTCGGTATGGAGACATGCCCAATGGAGTTTTAAAAGCTGTCCTATATGCCCATAATGCATCATTAAGGAGTAAAGACCAATTTTTCCTAGTTGGCTTAACCATCTTCTCAAGAATGTTCTTAACTTCCCTATTAGATATCTCAGCTTGTCCATTGGTCTGTGGGTGGTATGCTGTCGCGATCTTGTGCTTGACACCTTATTTCTTCAAGGCGGCAGCAATAACCCTATTGTCAAAATGTCTCCCTTCATCACTGATAATCGCCTTAGGGATGCCAAATCTAGAAAAAAATGTTTTTGTGAAGAAACTTTTGGACTGTCTTGGCATCATTGTTTTGAGTGGCGATGGCTTCAACCCACTTAGAGACATAATCCATTGCTAAGAGGATGTATAGATTTCCACATGAAGATGGAAAAGGTCCCATAAAATCAATCCCCCAAACGTCAAAGATCTCGACTTCTAGAATGTTCTGCAGTGGCATCTCGTTTCTCCTCGAGAAAAAAATGTTTTTGTGAAGAAACTTTTGGACTATCTTGGCATCATTCTTTTGAGTGGCGATGGCTTCAACCCACTTAGAGACATAATCCATTGCTAAGAGGATGTATAGATTTCCACATGAAGATGGAAAAGGTCCCATAAAATCAATCCCCCAAACGTCAAAGATCTCGACTTCTAGAATGTTCTGCAGTGGCATCTCGTTTCTCCTCGAGATGTTACCTGTCCGCTGGCACCTGTCACAATTCTTGTAGAATTCTTGTGCATCTTTATACAGTGTCGGCCAGTAGAACCCTGACTGCAGCACCTTGGCAGCAGTTTTGTTGCCTCCTAAGTGACCTCCATATTGTGAAGCATGGCAGTGATGGAGAATGTCTTCTTGTTCTTCTTGTGGTACACACCTCCTTATAACCTGATCTGCACACATTTTGAAAAGAAGAGGTTCGTCCCAATAATAATGCTTAACATCATTTTGGAACCTCTTCTTGGCTTGATAATTAAGATCAGAAGGAAGTATTCCGCTAACTATAAAATTAACGAAATCAGCATACCAGGGGAGTTCAGAAGACTTACCTGCCGCCATGACTGTTGCGGCAGCAAAGAGCTGCTCGTCTGGGAAGGTCTCCAGTATGTTTGTCTCGTCGATTGGTAGACTCTGTCCCTTCTCCAACCTTGACAAGTGGTCTGCCACCTGATTTTCTGTCCTTTTTTTGTCCTTGATCTCAAGGTCGAACTCTTGCAATAGCAGGATCCATCGTATCAATCGAGGCTTTGCATCCTTTTTTGCTAACAGATACTTCAGGGCAGAATGGTCTGTGTGTACTATCACCTTCGTCCCTATTATGTAAGAACGAAACTTGTCAATGGAGAATACCACAGCTAATAGCTCCTTTTCTGTGGTGGTGTAGTTCACTTGGGCGTCATTCAATGTCTTGCTGGCATAGTATATGACATGAAACAACTTATCTCTGCGTTGCCCAAGTGCTGCCCCGACAGCATAGTCACTAGCATCACACATAATCTCAAATGGTTGTGTCCAGTCTGGTGGCTGTACTATGGGGGCTGTTACTAGTTTTTCCTTTAGAACCTTGAATGCTTCAGTACATTCATCATTAAAGTCAAAGGGTCGGTTCTGCTCTAAGAGATGGCATAGGGGCTTGGTGATTTTTGAGAAATTTGCAATGAATCTCCGATAAAAACCAGCATGCCCTAAGAAACTTCTAATGCCCTTGACTATGGTCGGCGGCGGCAGCTTTTCAATCACTTCTATTTTGGCCCTGTTGACTTCTATCCCACGGCAGCTAATCTTATGGCCAAGGACTATCCCCTCATCCACCATAAAGTGGCATTTTTCCCAATTCAAAACAAGATTAGTTTTTTCACATCTTTCAAGTACCTTTTGAAGATTGCCGAGGCAGCTCTCAAAATCGTCTCCAAAGACGGAAAAATCATCCATAAAAATCTCATGGAAGTCCTCCACCATATCAGAGAATATGGCCATCATGCACCTTTGGAAGGTGGCGGGTGCATTACATAGTCCAAACGGCATCCTCCTAAAAGCGTATGTTCCGTAGGGGCATGTAAAAGTCGTCTTTTCTTGATCCTCCGGTGCAATAGCAATTTGATTGTAACCTGAATAACCATCAATAAAACAATAGTAAGGTTTTCCCGCTAATCTATCAAGCATTTGATCAATAAAGGGTAAGGGAAAATGGTCTTTTCGGGTAGCTTTGTTAAGCTTCCGATAGTCCATACAAACCCTCCAACCGGTCACAGTCCTGGTTGGGATTAACTCATTGTTTTCATTGGTTACCACAGTCATTCCTCCTTTCTTTGGAACACATTGCACCGGGCTCACCCATTTGCTGTCGGAGATGGAGTAAATAATACTAGCATCTAACCATTTAATTATCTCTTTACGCACCACCTCTTTCATCGCATGGTTAAGCCGCCTTTGGGCATCTATAGTCGGCTTATGATCTTCCTCAAGGAGGATTTTGTGCATGCATAACGCCGAACTAATGCCTTGTATATCAGCAATCGTCCATCCAATCACCTTTTTGTGCTGCCTTAGCATGCCGATTAGCTGCCGTTCCTGTTCCTGCGGCAGCTTAGAAGAGATGATTACGGGCAGTGTGTCATTTGAACCAAGAAAAGCATATTTAAGCTGCCCTGACAGGGGCTTCAGTTCTAAGGCATGTGGTTCAATAGTAGATGGCTTTTGGATTAAATGGTTATCCGAAGTATAATTCAAAGGTTCGAATAACTTACCTGGACGAATGCCTAACCAGTTTACCTCCTCTTGACCTTTAGTATCGGATGTATCGGATTCAGAGGAGTTGTTGTCGTCGGTGCTGTCGTCGTTGCTGTCGTGACAGTCCTGTAGGTGGTTGCCGTGGCAGTGACCAAATTTTATATTGTGACAGCCCGTCCTGATGCAGGGTTGATCGTTTTGTGGTCGCAGTAGAAACAGGAAGAGTCAAAACAAGATGAACAAGTCGATCAAGAAGATGATAAATACTTGACTTTCGAGTACTTTCTAACACTTGACAAAGTTCTGAAATTGTTGACGCCTTTCTTAATTCAAGGCTCCCACGAGCTTCTAACACAAAATGTTCTAATTGAACTTTCAAGTGCAATCTTTCTTGCTCTGTGAAGTCTTCTGGGTAAAATTTATTTGCAGGCTTGCATATATCAGCAATGCAAAATGATTTATAACCATCCCTTGGATCTAAAGCAAAACTAAGTTCAAGTAACTCCACCATGCCATCTTTGAATCTAATGTTCATCTTATGCATTTGAGAGTCAATAGCATAGACAAATATATCAACACGATAATGATGCCTAACTAAGATGTCATCTCGTTGAAGTCGAGGCTTCCCTCTACCACCTTTATATGAAGCATTCGTATCGAGGATCTCTATATTATGTTTATCACAAAACATCGTTACTTTTTCAAGTAAAGGATCCCACCCTTCTTCTCTAAATCTTTATATAAGTTTCTTTGCACTTGATACTAAACACAAAGCATTTAGTATATCTTAGATCATTAGTGATACTCAAGAGATCTATCATGAGGTGTAAGATGAATACAAACTCAAAAGATGTCATCACATCATAAACACTATCTCCTTCACTTCTTCAAACAATGATGTGAAAGAACATCACAAATCTTCTTCTTCAATGCCAGATGAAGTAGTTTCCTTCACGTGGACTAGATCAAAAAATCTTTCATGTATAAAACCTTCCTTGACAACATATCTCAACACAATCGCCATTTGTTCCCTTTTTGATTCATCACGAGCTTCATCAAATATGACACAAAACTTTTGTTCTCCAATTTCCTCTCGAGTATGCTTTTGAATCCTAGATCGAAAAAGACAAAGAATCTCTTTTTGAATTTTTGGAGAAACATATTTTGAATTTTTTTGAGCATTTTTCAAAATTGTAGCAACCTCATCATTGTAAGAAGCCAAAAAACTTACTAATTCAAGAAAGTTACCATGATTAGTTGAATCTTCTGTTTAATCATGGCCCTGTAAAGCACAATCTTGAAATGTCAACCACTTTACAACTTCTATAGAAACTTTGAGTTGCAATCGATTTCTAGCAACTTGTTCAGAATTTTGTTTCTCAGTCACTTTTTGAATACGTTGCAAAGATTTTTTCAAATCATGATAGCTTATCATTGCATTCCTGTGGAGAGAGTTTGTATTTTTTCTGACATGAAGAAGGAATGCACAATTAGACCCTTCATTAACTTTCTTCCAAGATCGAAAGCCATCACGAGTAAAAGCATTTGATCCAAAACGTCCAAGAGGCTTGCTAAAGAGAAAACATGGAAGGCAATAAACGACATCCTTGGTTGGTGAATATTCTAACCAATCAGGAAACAACTTATAATATGAACTCAAAAATCGCCGCCTATACTTATCGACATATTTTGGATCATTAGAAGGAATGGGTTGATAAGGCCCCTTCCCAATATATGCTCTACGAACTTCATCTCGTTGATTTGGAGGAAAATCCCAAATAGAATTTTGCAATCCAGGATCACGCTCAACAATGGATGCACCAAAGGTTTCTTGTTCAACTCTTGGAGCTTTACTTGGACGATTATCCACTACAAAAGAATTGACGAGTGTCGGACTTGGAGTTGGAGAGCTTTTACTAATAGAAGAAAAACCACTATCAAGATCGAGCTCTTTTTGATCAACCAAATTTTTAATAAGAGAAGAATTAATATTATTTCCGGAAAGACCCTTTCTTTTGAAGAAAGAATCGATTTTCTGATTAGCCATATCGACCTTTAGAGGTTTCGTGCTCCTTCGATCCTTGAAAACAATGTCATATTCTACTTTTTAGTACCTCGACAATCACATTGAAATATTCAAATTATAAAAATTATATCATCTTGCATGTTTTCTCTTAACTAGCTAAACTAGTTCAATTTAAGCTTCTTTTTGCTAAATCTCAATTTAAGCATTCTAAACCTTAATTATACATTCTACTATAATCAATAGATCATAAGTACCTATTCATAAATAATAATCCACCTAATAATCCTAGAATTCAAATTAATCCTAAATTAAGAATGTTTTTGCTAAATATTTTATTGAACATAAAAGATAACTTATGGTGTTTTCAAATCAAAGAAATATGATCAAACCGTTATTTCACCATTGAAGTTTCTAAACCTAGCTTGAAATTGAAGATAATGTAAATATTTGAAAACATGGATGAAAATGTAATTTAACCCTTCAAATAACTTGAAAATACATCGAACAATAAATTTCTTACCTCAATTTTAAAATTCCTTGAATTCAAATCAAAACCCAAGAAAAAAATTGTCGCGATGGAGGAGAAATATCACTGATGCAGCTTGCACTCCCCATTCTTCTTTTTCTGTTTGTTTTCTTTTAAGTTTTAATCCTGATGCATCAGTATATTATTATATTATTGTTAAAACAAATTAATTTTATATTTTTAATCTCATCTTTAGTTATATATATATATATATGTCGTTATTTTATTTTTATTTATACTAAAACATGTATATTTCTCTATAACTCCTCCCATTTTCACATGCTTTCCAAAACAGTCCACTCACATTGTACACTCAATTTTTTTTTTGTTTTTTTATTCAATTTAGTCATGAATCTAGTTCTAATTTCAGTTAAGTTTTGTCTAAACCTCTAATTAATAATTCTTCTCCTCGGCTTACCTCAAATGAAATTTAAGGGAGTGCAAAATTATAATTTTTAAAGGGTGCAAAATTAGATATTAACAACAAAATACAAAACAATACCTATAATACAAGGTAATTTAAAATTTTTAGAGGAGGCGACTGCCCCAGCACCCCTCAGTCCATCACTGTGCATAAGCAAGTTAATCCACTTCCAACGCTCCACCATTGCTTAAAGGCTTTCCATGGTATAGGTTGAACCTTCATCTTTCTATGTATATGATAAAGTTAATCCATTCAAATGTTTGTATAATTATTTATCAAAACTGATAATATCATTGAAATCAAATTCTAATATTTAATTAATTAATTATTTATTATTAGTTATTGGTGAGTTGGTGTCGTGTTAATTGAGTACTAGCTTAGTTGGATAATTACTAAAAATCTATTATTTTAAACGGTACTAATATTTATTATAATTACTTTAAGAATTAGACTTGTAAACGAACACGAACGAGAGTAGGGGTGTAAACGAGCCGAGTTGAGTCCAAGTAGTGCTGAGCTCGACTCGGCTCGTTAAGAAGTCGAGCTAAGTTCAAGCTCGAGTTGAGTGTTGGCCGAGCTTTGATCGAGTCGGACTCAAGTAGCTCGCGGTCTGTCTTATTTCATTTACATTATTATTATTATTATTGTTGTTGTTGTTGTTGTTGATGATGATGATGATGATGATGATGATCAAATTGCATGATTTTATTATAGATAGGATCATACAAAAGAAATATTTTCACGTGCCTCAATAAAAAATTCTTAATCCTAGTTGGAGGAAAATAGTATATGGAAATATAAAGAAAGTTGAACTAAAAATTAAAGTAACCTAAAATAACAACCAAAAACACCCAACTTACATTTTAGTTCATTTAATTTTAAACATTAAAAAAATATGTATTATATTTTTGAGTAGTTCGCGAGCTTTTTGAGTCGGGTATCAAGTAGCTCGGCTCATTAAGAACTCGAGCCGAGTCCAATCAAGTCAAGTGTTGACTGAGTTGAGCTTGAGTAGCTCGCGATCTGCCTCGTCTCATTTACATCCCTAAACGAGAGAATGTTCATGTTCATTCATTTAATTTTAACCGAACAAACAAACGAACATAAACAACTAAACGAACATAATTTCTTGTTTGTTTTCGTTCATTAAGGAAAGTAGCTTGTTGGTGTTCATTCGTGTTCATTTTTTAAAATGATAAGCGGACACAAATGAACGCAAACGGACATTAAGTATTGTTTATATTTTTTCTTAAGAAGTTTGAAGTCTCGTACATTGAGTGGTGTTTCATTTCCCCCCTTGTATTTCATAGTTTTAATGTATGTTTTTAATTTTTTTTAAATATAATACTTTTGTTATGAAAAATAATAAATATAAATGGACATATGTAAATAAATTTAAACGAACGGATTACAGAACGTTCACGAATGTAAATGAATGAACGAACTCTTTGTTCGTGTTTACTCATTTAATTAAACGAACAAAAAATTCCGTTCGTCTTGTTTATTCGTTTGATAAATAAATGAATTTTCCGCCGAACGTTTCGCTAAACGTTTTGTTCGTTCTTAATTTTATTAAGAATAAAACGTAAGATTAATGTATTTGTAAACGATCATTATTGCTCTATAAAATTTCATTGAGGGTTTTTTAATATAATTTTTACATAAAATCAGTGGCATATATTGACAGTGAAATTTGAGGGGTTCAATTCTATAACTATATAAAAAAAAGTCTAAACTTTTAGGAGCCATTAAGTAAAATTTCAATTTTTGGAGGGCTATTATACATGTAAAGGGGATTTTTCTCGGAACCATTATGTAAAATTTCCAAAGTTTTGGGGTCATATCTCCCTCCTCCTATGATCCACCTTCATTATAAAATGTTCCATTTCATTTACATTGTATATATAAAGGGTCTAATATTTATAAAGATTTATTTCTCTTTCAAAATTATGATATTCTTTCAATTAAAAAGATATAGTGCGAAGAGATGGCAAATTATACAACGGTCGTCGAACACCGCTAAACACCATTAATGTTGAATACCGCTAAATATCATTAAATTAATTAATAAAGATTAAAAATTTCAAGGACTCGACGTATAATTAATAATTATTTAAAACTAAATTTCAATTAAATTATTTTTCATATATATTATATTTTTAATCTTTATTTTTAAATAATTGGATCAAATACCAACCATAGTCAATCTCAAATTTCCAAATTAGAACCCTAATTCCCAAATTAAAACTCTCCGCATGTACCCGAATTGATTAACCCTAAACCCTAAATACAATATTTGACCAATAAACTTAAAACTTTAAACCCTAAATTCTCATAAAGCTTTACATCTAGTTTTTCGTACAACCCCAAAGTATCATCTCTATTTTTCCAGCATGATTTGTCCTAGTTATTACATTCTCAATTACATTAATGGCTAATGCCCATTAGAAACACAAACAAACCCCATCTTCTTACACCACCAAAACCATTAATCATAGCATGTTTAGATAATAACAATGTTGTACTAGTTTCTGCATTATTGCAATGCATGAACGAGAAGCATGAAAGATACTGTAAGGTGAAGAACTTAGTCGATAAAGAAAAATTCAAGCCATTGGTCGAAAAATGAGATGTAAAGCTTTATGAGAATATAGGGTTTAAGGTTTATTGGTCGAATATTGTGTTTAGGGTTTTTATTTTTTTGAAATTGGCTAAGTTTAATATTTGATCCAATTATTTTTAAAAAGATTAAAAATATAATATATATAAAAAATAATTTAATTGAAATTTTATTTTAAATAATTTATAGTTGTATATTAAGTCCTTAGAATTTTTAATATTTATTAATTAATTTAATGGTGTTCAACAATGTTGTGCATTAGTGATGTTCAACGGTATTCGTCGAGCATGATAATCTCATCCGTGAAGAGATAAACTATTTTTTTTTTTCACAAATACAAATCCTTGCAATAAATCACAGGGATCCAACAACAGCACATGGTAAACTAGAATAGTTGGGCATATATATATATATATATATATAACTCAAAATTTGGTTAGATTTTTTCCCATGAGATTGAGCACATGATCCCCTTGAAAATATTTAATATTTGCAATTTCATAATTGGTAGAAACAAGGGAAGACTCAAGTTGACCCACATTGCAAGGCTGGACATATAATGATGCAAAGGGATTTCCTGAGATATTATCTTTAATCATTTTGTTTCATGCTTAAAGCCGGAATGGTCTCTAAATTATACATTTTTTATCGAGTTGACCCCTAAAGAATTTTTGGACGTTTTTCCCCTTCAATTATAAATTGTGACCTCAATTGTCCTCTACCGTTAACTTCTGTTAAAAAAATTATAGACCAATTAGAACATGCCATGTGTCACTAATAAACAAAAAAAATTAGCTAAATTTAATAAAAGGGGTAAATTACACTGTTAAGTCTGTCAAATATTTAATTTTTGTTTAATTTAGTCCTAAAATCTTTATTTAACCCAAAATTAGACTCAATTACTTTATAATTTTTATAATTTAGTCTAATATTTTCAATATAATTATATTTTTGTTCAAATTAGTCCTAAAAATCTATATTTAACCCGAAATTGACCCATATTTCTTTATATTTTTTATAATTTAGTTCAATATTTTAAATATAATCATATCTATGTTCAATTTAGTCCAAAAAATCAACGTTTAACCTGAAATTAACCCCAATTTTTTTCTACTTTAGTCTAATATTTTAATTGTAATTATATTTTGTTCAATTTAGTGCCAAAAATCTTCATTTAACCCAAGATTAACCTCGATTTCTTTCAATTTTTTTTACTTTAGTCCAATTTTAAATACGATGATATTTTTGTTCAATTTAATCCTAATAGTCTTTATTTAACCCGAAATTAGCCCCAATTTCTTTCTAATCCTTTTAATTTAGTCCAATATTTTTAATATGGTGATATTTTGTTTATTTTAGTCTTAAAAATCAATATTTAACCCGAATAGACCCTTATTTCCTTAAATTTTTATAATTTAGTCTAACATTTTAAATATAATTACATTTTTGTTTAATTTAGTCCTAAAAATCTTTATTTAACCCAAAATTAACCCCGATTTCTTTCTAATTTTTATAATTTTGTACAATATTTTAAATATAACTATATTTTTGTTCAATTTAGACCAAAATATTTAACCCAAAATGACCCCAATTGAACTAAATTATATAAAACATAAAGAAAAAGGTTCTATTTTAGGTTAAATATAGATTTTTAGGACAAAAATATCATCATATTAAAAATATTGGGGTAAATTATAAAAATTAGAAAGAAATTGGGGTCAATTTCGGTTTAAATAAAGATTTTTATGATTAAATTGAACAAATATATCATAATATTTAGAATATTAGCCTAATTAAAACATAGAAAGAAATCGAGTTTAATTTCGGGTTAAATAAAGATTTTTATGACTAAATTCAACAAAAATATAATTATACTTAAAATATTAGACTAAATTATAAAAATTAGAAAAAAATTGGGGGTTAATTTCGGGTTAAATAATGATTTTAGGACTAAATTGAAAAAATATGATTATATTTAAAATATTTGACTAAGTTATAAAAATTATAAAGAAATAGGGGTCAATTTCGGGTTAAATATAGAGTTTTAGGGAAAAATGAACAAAAATACAAATTTAACACACTTAACGTGTAATTTACATATTTTATTAAATTCAACTGATTTTTTTGTTTATTAGTGACACTTGGCACTTCTTGATTGGTCCATGATATTTTTTAACGGAAGTTAATGATAGGGGACAACAAAAGTCACGATTTATAGTTTAAGGGGGCAAAATGCTCCGAAAAAATCTTTAGAGGCTAACTCGGTAAAAATGTATACTTTAAGTACCATTGGGCGTCTAAGCCTTCTGTTTCATTACATTTCAGGATCCCACTTGATGCTTAGAATCTAATCAATAGAGATTGAACACAATCATTTTAGGCTTTGGCCACTTTAATAATTACAAAAATATGCCATCTTTATATATAAAATAACAATTGTCAATTGGTACTACTATAAGAAATCCTTAAATATGGTCTAATTGTTAATCATAAGGGTTTTTTTTTTTCAAATGCAATTTGATTGTGTGCAACATGCAAATATATGAACCGGAGATTGGGTCTTGGCTCAGCAAGATCGAATTGCTGGGATTATGAGTGTTGAGTAGATTCTTCTTTGTGTTAAAACAAATTAAAGCTAAAATCAATAAACCAAATAAGAAATTGCACGTGGTACAACTACAAGTAGAATATAAAGATTTGAGTGGCCTAGCTAGTAGCTACTGCACGTGCAAGTGTAATTGAAAACTACTTCACTTAAAACATGGAACTAAAATGTTATAAAATACGAAACACAAAATTTAAAATATTATCGTTTTAATAATATTTTTAGTTGATGTCTCGCGACAGTATCGATACGAAGATACTTAGAGATAAATTTCGATATTTGTAAAAACTTAAAATATTATCAAAAACGATAAATATTAATACTCGAGCTAAATTTCGATACTTAACCATAAACATAAAATATTATAAAAAGAAATTTAATTTTATGCTTCGTGTCTTGTAACATTTTCAATTAGTGCCGCACATTAACCGCACTACTATTTACGTTAGACACGCCCCCTTCACTTGGACTCTAGTCTTTTTGAGTTTGACAGAGCACACTAATCCCAAGGCCACTATAACTACTATTTACGTTAGACACGCCCCCTTCACTTGGACTCTAGTCTTTTTGAGTTTGACAGAGCACACTAATCCCAAGGCCACTATAACTACATCTATATTTAATTTATAAATTGATTAACTAAATATGTTCCAATGTTTTTTTTTTGCAAGTCCTTTTATTTTCTTAATTTTAGGTAGCATTTGAAAATTTGAAATTTCAAATATAGTGTGAACGGAGTGAAATACTTAGAAAAATGTAATATTGATTATTATTTCTCAAATCTTTAGATTTGTTAAATGTCTATATAGTAGTGATTTTAATTTTTTTAGTTTATATTTGGATTTGATGAATTCAAATTTGTACATTTTTCATCTATATGTTGTATTAAATTTTAACTATTTATGTCTAATGTGTACATACATGATAAATAAAACATAAATCTAAATTTAGTAATCCAAATTTTCAAAAATAGCATCAATAATTTAAATTTATAAATTTAAATATCATTGTAAATACGCGACTGTTCAAAATTAATATTTTGGAAAGAATATTAAGAGTTTAATATGGTTCCTATTTCTTCGGAGCAAAGTAGCCCTAATGGAAAAAAACCCTAGTATCGAAAACTTTAATGTTTCAGGCGGCCAACCGCCCGGAGGAGGGCCGTCGTTAAGTCTACCGCCGCTCGCTGCAGGCCATGAATCACAACAGTTGCAGAGCGAACCGGGAGGGGTGCAGGTGGCACCGATGGAGATTAGCGTGGCCGAGACAGTCGACTATGGGGGTGACGTGGGGTTTAGCCTGGGGGCTGCAAGGACAGTGACAACCGATGGAGGTGTGGGTAGGCCGGCGGTGAACTCCTCTGGTTCGAGAAGAGGTACGTATGATGCTATGGTGGCGAGGGAAGGAAACAGTGCTGGTCGTCACAAGGCCGGAGTAGCTACGAATGGGATTCATGTTCTAGATACGGATTTCTCTATCGACCGAAGTGGTTCGTTTCCACGAATAAGGTTTTCCGAAAAGGTGCATGCATCGATTGATGAGAGTATGAAGCTAGTCGTGATTGTCCGTCTTCTAGGGCGAACCATTGGATATAAAACTCTACTATCTCGTATCCCCGGATTGTGGGCGCCATGCGGTGATTATCATGTTGTGGATCTAGATAACAATTATTTTCTGGTAAATTTCGAATCAAATGTGGATTACACTAGGGTGTTGTCGGCTGGACCTTGGACATTATATGGTAGCTACTTAACAGTGAAACCATGGTCGCGCTCTTTTTCAACGTCGCAGAAGCATCCGTCGCAAGTTAGTATGGATTCGCCTCCCGGGGCTCCCTTACAGATATTATACTAAATCATTATTTAAGTTGATTGGAAGTATTATTGGTTCTGTTGTTCGGATTGACTATAACACGACGGCGGGGGAGCGTGGCAAGTTTGCTAGGCTTGCGATTCTTGTGGATTTGAATAAGCCACTGCTTCCATGTATAGGGATCGATGGATTTACTCAGAAACTCGAGTATGAGGGGCTTAGTCAAATTTGCTTTACTTGTGGGATTTATGGGCACTCGGCTGATGTATGTGGACAACATGCAGGTGAGAAAGCGGGTACTGGTCCAACGGTGGTAGAGGAAAAGGTTGAGGGTAGTATGGAGGTGACTGATAGGTCGGATAGCTTATATGGTCCATGGATGGTGGTGGACAATAAGAAGCGGAGGCCAAGAAGAGGTATGCGACAGCAAACAAGTGTTGCTGAATGTAGCATGGGGGGCTCTCGGTTTATCGTGTTAGAGGGTGCTGGTGGTGGCGATAAGGAGATTGGTGGGGCTGAACCGCAACCAGGTCATAGGGTTGAGGTGCAAACGGAGGACAGTGCTGGGCAAAGGCCCCATGGAAAAGGAGTTGTCGATGCCATGGGAAAGAGAGGTACTGTTTTGGGTAAGAGGGATACGTTAGCTCGATCGAAGCCGCAAGTGGTGGCACGGAGTCTGTTGAGTGATGTATCGAACAAAGGGTCAACACAAGAGGGGGAGTACAGGTTATTCCGATGAATCCACAGCTACCGATGCACGTGGAAATTTATGAACCACGGCTGGCACAGGGTACGCATAGGGCAGTGACAATCTCTGAAGGTGAGTTGGCCAAGAGCTCACTTGGAGGTGACCGAAAAGAGGTTGGTCGTGGGAAGAGTCTATTGCCGGTGAAAGCTACACTTAAAAGAGCTTCGAAACAATCAAAGTGTGGTCAAGGTGTGCGTGCTCCGTCGAAACCGGTGCTGGCGGAGTGGGTACAGTCTTTCTCCGGAAAACTACAAGTGATGCAAGAACAAGTAGTGCGGGATGCGAAGGGGGGTCGACTGGGGCTGCTGTCCCTGCAGAGAGCGTCGAGCGGTTGCCTCAGCCGGTGCTGAGTCCCACACCGACGGTTACGGACGGTGCTGCACTGGTGGAGACCATTGATAAGGAAAACTCTATCCCGTCTTGTTAAGGTTTGCTAGGTGGTTGCATTTTAATATTATTAATGATTAATTTAATGTTTTGGAATTGTCAGGGTGCGACGAGCCCAGAATTTCATCGTCATTTTAGAGCTTTTGTGCAGAAACATGATCCACAGATTGTGTGTCTTGTTGAACCGAGAATTAGTGGGGTACAGGCGGACAAGGTGATACGCAAGTTTGGTTTCGGGAACTCGTATCGTGTGGAGTGTCGTGATTTTAGTGGTGAAATTTGGGTTCTATGGCGGGAGGAGGTGAGAGTAGAAATTCTGATTGCCTCGAATCAGTTCGTTCATGGGAGGTTTTTCGATGAGGGTATCAATCAGTGGGTGTTTTTTACTGCTGTATATGCTTCGCCATCAGTTACCATGCGTAAATTGATTTGGGATCAGTTGCTCCAGATTCAACCTGGTGCGAGACAGGCGTGGGTGTTAGGGGTGATTTTAATAGTATTCTTCGTACTGAGGAATGCTTTGGTAGTAATTCAGGGGTGTCAGGTATTAGCACTTTATTTCATGAGTTTATATATACGGCAGGGTTGTTTGAAGTTGAGTATAGGGGGGATGACTTTACATAGAGACGTGGAAGATTATACAAGCGCCTTGATCGGTGTTTGGTAAATGATACTTGGTAGAAGTTATTTCCGTATAGCTTGGTTCTTCATTTGGATCGATTGGGGTCGGATCACTGCCCGTTACTACTTCGGAATGATTCTTGTCCCAGGGCAGATGACGACCGACCCTTTCGGTTTCTGGCGGCATGGCAAGATCATCCGGATTTCGCTAAGCTCCTTGGGGATACTTGGAAACCGATGGAGTCGGTTGAAGTGAACATTGCAAGGTTTCAGGCGGCTGCTACAGAGTGGAATGTTGAGGTTTTTGGGCACATTGGTACTCGTAAGAAGAATCTTTTGGCGCGTTTAAGAGGAATTGACCGAGCCCTACGCCGAAATTATTCGCAGTTCCTTGTGGATTTGGAGAGGTCGTTGCGAGAGGAGTTGGAGATTGTTTTGGAGTAGGAGGAGAGTTTATGGTTTCAGAAATCACGTTGTCAGTGGGTATTGCAGGGAGATCGGAACACGAAGTACTTTCACGCTTCTACGGTTAGCCGGCGGAAACGAAATCTGATAACCCGTTTGCGTGACGATAGTGGCTGATGGTTGGAGTCGTAGGAGGAGCTCAAGAATCATGCTGTGGATTTTTTAGTAGACTGTTTACTAGTGGAGGTGTGGATACCTCTATGTTCTCGGTTCGTGGTAACTTCCCTGCTCTTAGTCCTTCTACTTCTAATTATCTGGATAGTTCTGTTTCTATGGATGAGGTTCGCAGGGCTGTCTTTCAGATGAATGCACTTAAGGCTCATGGTAGTGATGGTCTGCACGCTTTGTTTTATCAGCGTAACTGGGACACAGTGGGGCCTGATATCTGTCAGTTGGTTCAGGATATTTTCGAGGGGGCTCCTTTCCCGGATAAGTTGAATGATACGTTATTAGTGTTGATTCCGAAGTTAAATTCACCGGAGGGGATGTATCAATTCAGGCCTATCAATCTTTGCCAGGTGTTGTATAAAATAGTTACCAAGGTCATTATTAACAGGATTAAGCCTTTTATCTCCGAGTGGGTGAAGGATAACCAGACTAGTTTTGTTCCTGGTCGATTAATTTCGGATAATATAATCATTGCGCAGAAGGTGGTCCATTCTATACGAAGAAAAACTGGTGCTAAAGGGTGGATGGCAGTGAAAATTGATTTAGAGAAGGCGTGTGACCGATTGGAGTGGTCCTTTATCGATGATACTCTGCGTGATATTGGTTTGCCGGGGAAAATGTGGGATTTGATTATGCGCTGCGTGTCTTCCGTGACAACAAGTATTCTTTGGAATGGGGCGCGAACTATGAGTTTTAGACCGTCCAGGGGATTCGTCAAGGTGATCCGCTATCCCCTTATCTCTTTCTGCTTTGTATGGAGAGACTCAGTCAACTTATTGAAAGAAATATAGCGCAAGGTACTTGGAAAGGCTTTCGGGTGTCGAGACAGTGCCTTATTATTTCCCACCTTATGTTTGCGGACGACATGGTGTTATTTGTTGAGGCATCGATGGAGCAGGTTGGGGTGGTACATTCGGTGCTTGCTGAGTTTTGCAGTGCTTCGGGTATAAAGGTCAGTGTAGCAAAAACTAATGTGTTCTTTTCTAAGAATGTTCCCATTCCTCTTCGTCAGTCTATTGGCACGGTATGTGGTTTTTTGGAAGTGCAGAACCTCGGGAAGTATCTGGGAGTGCCTATGTTGCATCAGTGGGTGACGAATGATACTTATGGCTTTTTAGTTCAAAAAGTTAGGGATCGTTTGGAGGGGTGGAAGGCGCGATATTTGTTGTTTGCCGAGCGTATCGTTCTGGCTAAAGCGGTGTTATCGGCTATTTCGTCTTATTGTATGCAGACAACAAGGATTCCCAAGAGCGTTTGTGAAACGATTGAAGGTATTATTTGCTCTTTCATATGAGGGAAGTCGAATATGAAAAGGGGGGGCTCATCTTGTGAAATGGGAGGAGGTTGCATCCCCTATTGAGAATGGCGGTCTTGGGTTTAAGTCGTTAGTACACCAGAACGATGCGTTTCTAATGAAAGTTGCGTATAATTTTGTGGCGAAGACAGATCAATTATGGGTTCGGTTTTTGCGCGCCAAATACAAGTGCTTGGATCGAATTTCGACCACGATTACTAGAAGGAATAGTTCGGTATTATGGGAGGGAGTAAGTGCGGTTTGGGCTGATGTTCGTAATGTATTGTTTGGAATATTGGAAATGGGGCGTTGGTGGATTTTTGGAAGGATTGTTGGCTTGCGTATGTTGGACCGCTTATTGAATGTTGCGCGCAAACCTCACTGCCTGTTGTTCCTGTAACCGTGCGTGATATGGTAAATGATAGGGGTGAATGGAAGTGGGAAGTTTTTCGAGATGTGCTGCCAAGGTCAGCGATAGATTGCATCGCTGCTGTTAAGCCGCCAGTGGCCTCCAATGGACCTGATTGGCCGGGTTGGCGTTGGAATCGGACGCGACGTTTCACGGTATGGTCTGCCTTTGAGGCGAGCTTGCCGACTAGGGAAGGGGCTGTTGACAAAGTATGGAAGCTTATCCAATCGTACAAAGGTCCTCCGAGAGTTCGAGCTTTTCTTTGGCTTCTTGGGAAGGGCCGAATTTTGACTAATGCGGAACGAGTCCGACGTCATTTGTCGGATTCGACAGCGTGTGCGATGTGTGGAGTGGTGTGTGAAGACATCGATCACGTTTTGCGATTTTGCCCGATGGCGATCTCGACTTGGTCGGCGATTATCCACAAACATCGGCTATCAGAATTCTTGTTGATGCCTTTGCGTGATTGGTTGTGGATGAATCTTCAGCGGGGTGCGGGCTTTGCTATGGCTGAGGATAATTGGGGTGTGTTGTTTGGTGGGATTCTTTGGACTCTCTGAAGAGTTCGGAATGAACATGTGTTTGGGGGCTGGGACGTGCATGGCGATGAGATATTGGAGCATGCAAGGAGGTTGGTTGATGTTGTTCGTCGAGGGGTGGAATTAACGCACATGCAGCAGCCGGTTATTACCTCGCAACAGCAGCCGGATATTAATTCACATCAGCAACAATATGTCCAGATTAGGAGATGGAAGCCACCGGGTAGGGGTGTGTGAAGGTCAACGTGGACGGAGGGAGGCGCAGCTCGGGCGGGAAAGCCTCTTGCGGGGGGGGGGGGGGGGGTTCGCGATTTTCAGGGTGGTTGGATCACCAGATTTTCCAAATATATTGAAAAATGCTCGGTTATTAGAGACCTTGTGACGATACATGGTGATGTGGTCTTTCGACATGTTTATCGTGATGGTAATCGTGTGGCGGATGCTCTAGCAAGGATGGCTCCGGAAGACTCGTTTGGGACTCGTATTTTCAGGAACATCCCAGTCAGGGTGATTGAGCTCTTGCGGGAGGATTGTCAGTAGGCTTTGAGTGTCTCGTTGTTTAGTTTGCTTTGTTTGATTTGTATGGGTTATCTATAGGTACTCTTTTCTCTCATTTAAGTTAAGAGAGTTTTTAATGAGGCCTATGATAATTCCTTTATTCCCACATTTATAAAAAAATATCATTGTAAATACCATTAAAATTCTTCTATTAAATTGAAATACATTATAATAAATTTTCTTGTTACATGGTAACATGGATGCACACTTAATATTTTTATTTTTAAAATATGACATCAACAAATTAATAAAAACGTTTAACAATACTAACTTAATTCTTAAACTTAACATTAATCTAAATCAAAATAACTTATGATTAGAATCAACCCATGTATTTGAGCGGACTCAAAAGCCATAACTAATCGAGAAATTATATCATAAGTCTTTTTTACTACGTCATCCATGATACCAACCATAAAAATGTTTTAATTTTATTAATTTCTTTTATCTTATTTTTCATTAGTTGGCCCATAAATAACGTGGTGGGAATGACTTATGATATAATTTTTGTAACTAATCCGACTTTGACACATAGTATGTAATAATGCCAGTCTAGTATTGTGGGTCCAAACTCCAAAGCCTTAGGACCAGGGAAAGGAGATTTCTGGGTTCATTTCTCCCATGCCCATCCTTGCTCCCCAACCCACTGTCGGCGAGCTCTATACCAATGGGATAGAAGTACAGAAAACTTGGGTGATTTTTATAATGTTGAAAGCTGAGCTGGTTTGTTTGTACTGTGCTTTTACAAAGGGGAAGCATTGAAATCTTTAAGAAAATGATTCTCGTAATTAGCTTTGGCCGCCTTCCACCAAACTTCCAAATGTTGTTTCTTCAGTACTTCCACAGCTAATTTAATCTTAAATCTTCGCTTATAAATCCTCATTAAACCTCCCATTCCTTTTCCATTCTCTCTCTCTGCCAGTGTAAATCCTTCAAAATGGCAATCTCCCCAAGAAAGCTCCGATCCGATCTCTACTCTTATTCCTATCAGAGTGACGCAAGCACCCCACTGGTGATATCAGTTGTTGCTTCTCTCATCGAGCGGACAATGACCAGAAATGAAAGGATTGCCAACAACTACGGAGGCGCATTGAGCAGAACCAAAGTTTTCGACTGCCATGAAGTACCAGACATGACAATTCAGTCCTACCTAGAGAGAATCTTCCGGTACACCAAAGCCGGGCCCTCTGTTTACGTTGTTGCATATGTTTATATTGATAGATTTCGCCAGGCGAATCCCGGGTTTCGGATTAGTCCCGGGAACGTACATCGGCTTCTCATTACAACTATGATGGTGGCTTCCAAGTATGTGGAAGACATGTGAGTACTGTTTCTGTTTCTCTCAACTTTAACGACATTAGTTGAAAATTGGCGAGGGAGATTATAACGGGGCTAATGTTTAATTTGTGTTGAGCAGGAATTACAGGAACTCGTACTTTGCACGAGTGGGAGGATTGAGGACCAAAGAATTGAATAAGATGGAGGTTGAGTTATTATTTATGATGGGTTTCAAGTTGCATGTGAATGTGAGTGTGTTCCAGAGCTATTGCAGTCACTTGGAGAGGGAAGTGAGCATTGGAGGAGGATACCACATTGAGAGGACCATAAGATGTGCTGAAAAATTCAATTCAACACAAAACCAAGCAGAAAGATTGTACAATCACATTGCTCGCATTATGTTGTAATTACTTCATCAATTAATGAGGGGGTGGGGGGATTAATTTCCTTTTCCTGATTTTGCTCCTATGGGCGATCAAAAAATGAAAAGTTCTTGGGTCATTACAATCATACTGTTGAGCTTTGTGTGGACCTCCTGAGAAAGTTAAAATTTTCACGTAATAAATTACTTAAAAGGAATCAAGATTGATGATGAAAGTATCATCAAGCATCAAAAGATTTATATATTTATTAAGCAAATTGCAATGGGATCCAAATGATGGTACCGTGTCCATCTAGCCTTTTGAATGAAGAGATTGCTTCGTTTGTTATTGCTGCGCCCAAATCTTTGTTGGGGCTGCAACGGCCGTTTTCAGAAGTTGGAAAATCCAACTGCCAGCAAACATCGGTTCACAAACTGACCATTGACTGTTTGGTAAAAAAAATACTAGGCAAACGCTCGTTTAAGTTGTTAAAAGCAACAAAAAACAGAACCTAAGAGTGCTTTATCATGTTCGGGATCGGGAGAGATTTTCATCAGACAAGCTTAATATACATAAACAATGCTTCGCCTTTAGCAATTATGATCAAAAGGCCCAACCAAGCATAAAGTAAAATGGTAACACATTATTTCTTGGGCAAGTGCCTCGTAAGTCATAATTGTACTATAGCTAATAATAAGGCTGCTTTAGATTCTGGGTCGGACGGTCCAAGAGAAGGTTGCTTTAAATTCGGATCAATTTAACATATTAACTATCCAAATGATGGTACCGTGTCCATCGGCATGCACCTAACGTTCCAACCTTTTGAATGAAGAGATTAATCTCCGCTTGCCATTGCTCCGCCCAAACCTTCGTTGAGGCTGCAATGATCGTTTTCAAAAGCTAAAAAATTCAGTTGCCAACAAACGCTGTTTAAACATTAAAAATGGTGGGCAAACCCTCAAGAGAGATTTTCATCCGACAAACTTAACATACATAAACAATGCATCGCATTTGGTAGTTGTGATCAAAAGGCCCAACCAAGCATAAAGTAAAATGGTAACACGTTATTTCTTGGGCAAGTCCATCGTAAGTCGTAATTATACTATAGCTAATAATAAAGCTACTTTAGATTCTGGGTCGGACGGCCCAAGAGAAGGTTGCTTTATATTCGGATCAATTTAACATATTAACTATCCAAATGATGGTATCGTGTCCATCGACATGCACCTAACGTTCCAGCCTTTTGAATGAAGAGATTAATCTCCGCTTGCCATTGCTCCACCCAAACCTTTGTTGAGGCTGTAATGATCGTTTTCAGAAGCTGAAAAATTCAGCTGCCAACAAACGTTGTTTAGACGTTAAAAATGGTGGGCAAACGCTCGAGAGAGATTTTCATTCGACAAGCTTAACTGTAGAGTAGATCGTTGAATCGATAAATGCCAAGAGAGGGGTGAATTGGATTTTTAATTTGGTTGGTAGTGAAGTGGTAAAATAAAATTGAGGAAAAAGGCAATTATAGTGGTTCAAGTTCCAAATGAACTCTACATCCACTACCTTATCTCCCACTAAGGATTTTTCAAACAACTTCACTAGTTGATCTTCCCATTTCCTAGGCTTAGGAGGAAACCTTTACACAAATGGTCAATTTTCTACCAAAATTGACCAAGCCCTCTCACAAGTGTACAAAGAAGAATGTGGCAAATACAATGTATCTCTCAAGACTTATATTGCGCAAATTACAAGCACACAACCCAATTGAATCTGAAAAATAGGAAATTACAAGGATATTGGAATTTAAGCACTTGAGCTTGGATTGATGTAGGATTGTTTCTCTTAGGATCAATAGTTGTTGATGGTTGTTTTTAGACTCCCTTTTATACATTCTCATTCAATTCTAGCCGTTGGGGTGGTTGCCATCATCAATATAGCCGTTGGGATGCAGTCTTCCCACCATAAATGCACTTTTGCAACTACCCGTTTCGAAACACATGTACCTATTTCGAAACAGACCAAAATAGAAATAACCATTGGGGTGTAATTAAGAGATCGTATCGAAACGGATACGATCATTTTGATACGATAAGAGCATGTTCCGAAATGGCTTGATACCGTTTTGAAACAATTTGAAACTGTCAAAACCCGTATTGAAACGTGCTTAAATCGTTTCGATACGTCTTAACCGTTTTTTAAAAACCAGTTATAAAATTTCAACGGTCATAAATTTTAAATCCAAGTTCAAATCTCGTTTCGAAATGTTTGAGATCGTTTTGATACAGCCATATCGAAACGGATCTTCCCATTCTGTTGTTCTTCATTCGTTTCGAAACATGATGTCCTGTTTCGATACCATCGTATCGAAACGGGAAGACTCGTCCCGAAACCAATTTTAATAGTTTCAACACGTTCCGAAACACGTAAGGGATGTTTTAAAATGGTGACTCGAAAATCATTGTTTTGACTTGGAAAACACTTAGAAAAACTTGTATAACCATTTGGTTTTGACTTGACCACTTTGCTTAAAAGTTTTGGGAAGTTTTGAGGACTTAAAAATTTATTTTCTATTTTCATTAAATCCTTTGTTATATCAAAATCAATTCTTTGGTTTTACAATCTCCCCTTTTTGATATAACAAAAACAAGTATAAATTTTTAAGTGTTTTGAAATCTTTGAAAAACTTTTAACTCCCCCTCAATTTAAGATAGGTTTTAAAGTTTTGAAAAGTTGAAATTTAAAGCACTTGAAACTTAAAAACAAACTTAAAAATAGTTAGGCTCTTAGGAATTACTTATCCCCTTTTTGTTAGATCAAACATATAATCAAGGCTAAATGAGAATAAATGAGGCATGAATCATAAACCAAACAACATAATAGCACAAATAGAATTAAGATCATAAAACAAATTCAAACATAAAATCAAACTCAATCCTAAAAACATGAAATCAAAGCATAGGTCTTAAAAACAGAGCTAGGTGCATAAACTCAATCCTAATAAGAAAAAATAAAATGATATGCAATAAAACTAAGGTGCCTTATCATCTTCATCGTCTCCAAGGTCATCCAAGAAATCATCATTGTCCTTCTTTTGATCCTTATGAAAACGCCTCCAATCACCATAGAAGTTGGTGAAGAAGAGATCCATGAATGATTGTTGGGTTTCAATTGAGGTAAGGCGATTCTCTAAGCCAAGAACATGATCCTCCAAAAATTTGAATCGAGTGTCGATAGCTACAAACCCGAAAGCCATGTTTGTGTCCATGGTGTTGAACTTCTCGATGAAGAAGGCCATGAGAGCATCATTGTTAGGAGCCACAACGGGAACTTGAACTTGTGGTTGAGGCTCTTCTTGAGGTGCTTGAGCTCTACGATCAACTCGAGTCCATTCACCATTAGTTTATCGAAATCCATACCTTACGAGAGAAGACTCACCAAGATTTTGCTTGTGTTGTTCCGGAAAATCGTATGTGACATCAAGGTCAAGGCGAACAAAAATGTAGCTCAAAGATGTCCCACAGGTGAAGAAGGTGATGGAGTCAGATTCACGATGCCTTACGAGATGGACCATCTCGGCAAACATTATCTTCACCAAGTTAGGTTGTTGTGATTTTCGGAAACAATCGAGCCAAAAGGTGTCAACTTGATGGATATGGGCAAATTTTCCTCCAGATGGGCGAAAGAACCAAGATATGATTAAGTGCGAGAAACGGTCTTGGACATCCAAACTGAGAATCGATCTAGTTCGAGATCCAAAGGTGTATTCATCCTCAATACCCTCATCAACAAGCCCAAGAACGGTCACTAAGGTGGATGGTTCAATGCGAAACTTCTTTCCCAAGATGTAAGACTCGATAGCAATAACTTCGGAACGATCGACATTGCTAATAAGATGAGCATTGGAGTAAAAAAGCAATACCATGTTTTTGTAGACAATGTCGGGAATATTCATGAAGCTTAGGAAACCCCAACATTGCAAAAGAAGTAGGTACTTAAAGTAGAAACGCTCGGAATCAAGGAATGCCATGTCTACAACTCTCTCTCTCGTCGAACAACAACATCTTGAAGAATTTTAAACCGATTCCTAGCCTCTTGGTTTCTAAGACTTTTGGCATAAAGAAGGGTAAGTTTTGGATGAACATCGTCACCGGGGTTCGAACCTTCACCCCCTTCAGTCTTTCTTTTCTTTTGCAAAGCCATTAAAAACACCTAAAAACAAAGCAAGCAATAAAATTTAAGTGTATGCATTAAATCCTAATTCGATCCAATAAGAATCACATTAAGGTTTTTAGAAACACTTTGAAATAAAATTTTGATGAAAACAGATTTGAAAAACAATGTTAAAAAATACGATTAAAATAAAATATATTTGAACCAAAAAATTGAGATTTGAATTTTTTTTACAAGATTTTGAAAACCCATAATGTAAAACAAGTATTCTATACAAAACTATAATTTTTTTACAATAATATTCGAATGAAATAAAAAGAAAAAGATAGACAATACCTCAAAGATGGGATTTTGGAGGAATTTGTGGACGAAATTGCACAAAATTGATGAAGCTTGCTTAAATTGATGTTTAGGAGTAAAAGCCCTCAAGTTTTGATGAAAAACAAAGAGATTTGAAGGGTTTTTATAGATGAAATCGGTCTAGGGTTTTGAGGGTTTAATTAAAAGACTCTTTAAGCATTTAAAACCCTTTAAATTTGGCTTTTCTAGATACATGTTTCGAAACAGGAGAGATCGTTTCGAAACAGGCGTACCGAAATGCATACGAACGTTCTGAAACTTATTGACCGTTTCGATACAAATTTAAATGTATCGAAGCCATAGAGTTTCCCGTATCGAAACGAAGAGGGGTAATTTCGATACAAGTTTTAATAGAACCATAACATTTTGAAACCCTTGGGAGCGTTTCGAAATAGCTTGGTCCATATGTGTTCTTTAAAGGCAGCCCGTACCAAAATAGGGTGACCCATTTCGATACCAATAGCCCTGGAAGAGTAGATAAGGCTCTAAAATGCAGAAGAATTGAACTTTGATTCAACCTGGATTCATGAATGAGATGTATGAGCAAGTTTAACATATCAAAACATAAACATACTCCCTCTAACTATAAGCAAAGATGCAATTAAGATAAAAAACACATAAGCATGGGATTTAACAAGAATTCAAGCAATTTTAAGCACAAAGGTCCTAAAAGGTCAAGATAGGCTAGTTAGACCTAACTCTCTCCTAAGGGACCAAAAACTCTATTTATCTAGAGGTTTGGTAAAGATGTCCGCTAATTGATTTAAGGTGTCTACATACTCTAAAACAACATGTTGAGTTGATCATATAATTGCAAATGGCTAAAAGGGGGTGAATTGGCGATAAAAATTTTGGTGGGTAAAAATTTGGAAAAATAAAAATGTGACACAAGGTAATTAGAGTGGTTCAAGTTCTCCAAACGAACTCTACATCCACTACCTTAGCTCCCTCTAAGGATTTTCAACCAATTCACTACTTGAATTCTTCCCCTTTTCTTGGATGAGGAGGAAACCTTACAATTTGATTAAGCTTTCTACCCAAAGCTTAATCCACTCACTTTTACAAAGAGAAGTATTTGGTAAACTCTAAAAGTTCCTCTCAAAGGATAATTCTTTACCCAATTACAATTTCACACTCCCCAAACTCACAATAAAAGATTACAATGAAGATACAAGAGTTGGGTACAAGAATTTCACTCTAGAGGTACAAAGTTTGGATTTGAGTGCTTTGATGTTGCTTGTAGGTTCAGTGGTTGTTACTTGTCCATTTGAGACTTGTTTTATACCCTTGTATTGAATTCTAGCCGTTTGGGTAGTTGGGATCATCAATAGAGCCGTTAGAATGCAATTTCTCGCAATAAATGTTGCTCAGCTACCTACCGTATCGGTACGACACGGGGGTGTATCGGTACCTGTCTCAAACAAGAAAGAGTCATTGTGACTGAAAAACTATGCGTATCAATACGCTTAGAGTGCGTATCGGTACGGATTTAAAGGGCGTATCGATACGGAAGGGCGTATCGTTACAGATTTTGCTCACTGGAATCCTAGCTTTAGTTTTGATAGAAAGTGTACTGGTACGCATACTTAGCATATCGATATGGTATAACGACCATTTAAATTTTGGGATACCAACTAACTGACAAGTCAACAGTCTAAAATTAAATGCAAAGATAAGCAAATCGTATTGATACGGTTACAATGTGTATCGGTATGGTATCGTTTAATGTCTTGTCCAGATGAATATTGTATCGATACGAGGTAATACCGTATTAGTACGTTATGGTCTATTAAAAATTCTAGTGACAAAAAACGATATCGATACGCCTAAGGGCATCGATACGCCTAAGGGCATCGATACGCCTGGGTGTTTTACTGAAGTTTGGCTTGAAAATACATAAAAAGACTTAGTAGATTTTGAACTTTTAAGAGAGTTTTGTCTTGAATTATAGTTTGATTCAAAACGACTTGTCGAAAAGTGAGACTTTGAAACGTACTTAAAAATTTATTGTTTTGTACAAAAACTAAGTTGAAACAATTATAAAAATCAAACGAAAATAGGAAAATAGAAGAAAAAAAATTTATACCTTGATTTGTTAGATTGGATGAACGTGTTGATGTGAATGCACTAGATTGTTGATAAAGCTTAGCTTCGATGTGGAGATAAAAAACCCTCAACTAATTTTTAAGATTGATGGAAAAATTTGAAGGATTGAAGGGGGTTTTATAGAGAGGTGCGGCTAGGGTTTGTAGAGAGAAAAGGGGTTTTTAATTTTTGAAGAGTTTTGTTAAAACAACCCTAATTAAACTCTCTATATAGACAGTAATTCGATGTTATTACCGTATCGATACGCGAAACCGTATCGATACAATTTGACCTGTATCACTTCCCTTGACTTATCTGTATCGATACGCGAGGTCGTATCAATACCCTTTTATCTCTTAACATTTCCATTTGATGAACTCGTATCGATACGCCTTTACCAGATGAGGCGTTTTTGACAGATTTAAGTTCAAAAATCCAACTTCAAATGTTCCTAAATGCATGTGTATGTCATAAGAACAAGTTTTAATGGCTATAACTAATGCATACTCCCCCTAGCAACATGCATAGAAGGAAAAAGAAGCAAATTAACATAATCATGAATATCAATTAATTTCAAGCAAATTTTAACCATTTGGGACCTAAAAAGGGTCAAGAAAGGCTAGTTAAACCTAACTCTCTCTTAAGGGTCAAAAAACGCTCTTTATTTAAGGGTTTTGTAAATATATCCGCTAATTGGTTCAAGGTATCAACATATTCTAGAACAACGTCATTTTTCAACACATGGTCTCTAATGAAATGATGTCTAATTTCTATGTGTTTGGTTCTAGAGTGTTGGATGGAATTCTTAGTGAGACAAATGGCACTAGTGTTGTCACACCTAAGGGGTATGGTTTCTACTTCAACACCATAATCTAAGAGTTGTTGCTTCATCCAAAGGACTTGGGCACAACAACTCTCTAAGGATATGTACTCCGCTTCGGTGGTAGATAAGGCTACGCTATTTTGTTTCTTAGAGAACTAAGATACAGACATACTAACTAAGAATTGGCATGTCCCAGAGGTACTTTTCCTATCTATCTTACATCCCCCATAATCTGCATCCGAATAAGCATGAAGGCTAAAGGAAGAATCCTTAGGATACCAAAGGCCTAAGTTAGGTGTGTCTCTAAGGTATCTAAAAATTCTCTTAATGGCAACTAAGTGTGATTCTCTAGGACTAGCTTGAAACATAGCACACAAGCAAACACTAAACATGATATCCATTTTACTTGCGGTAAGGTAAAGCAAAGAACCCATCATGGATCTATAAAGCTTAGAATCAACACACTTACCTCCTTCATCTTTGTCAAGCTTTATTGTAACACCCGTGTTTTGGGCCTAGGAGTTAGCCGGGTTATTGTTCGAGTCAAATAAAATCTAATTAAAATAAACCAACTATGAATAATGACCAAATTAAGTTTAATTTAAAAAGATGAGGACTCATAATGTAATTTACCCAAACTATTTGAAAAAGGATGACAACTTTCCATATTGTCATCTTTTTCCCCTTTTTCCCTAAACCCATGTGAAACTCCCCCTCCTCTCTTTCAAAACCTCTCAAATAGCAAATCACTATTCCATTCATTTTTAACTTCAATCCAAGGGCTTTTTGAAAGGTAAAGTCATTTTCTTAATCTCCTCTTTACCCTCTATTTAACCATTGTCTTAGATTTCAAAAATATAGAGTTTTGGAAATTAGGGTTCTTATTGAAATTTGGGTTTTTAAAGAGGTTTTTCAATTTGTTTTGATAAATTGTATTGGGGGTTTGTTTAAGCATAATGAAATACACAACATATATGAATTTGGTCAATTTTGGATGAAATTTCGTAGTGGGTCTTTAGGGCAAATTTTAGAGTGTGAAAATTTGGGTTTTTGGTGGGTTTAATGTTGGAATTGAAGGGCTGATGGTCTACCTGTGTTAGGAGGGTGATTTGGGGTGCTTAGGAAGTCATTTGGGTGCTTGGAATTGGGTATTTCAGCTTTTCCGAAAATTGGGTTTTTGGAGATGTTATGTGGTTTGGAAATTTGTGGAATTGGGTTGTATTTGCAAAGTAGGTTGTTGGTTGAATTAGCATTGAATTGGGGAGTAACATATGTGTTTTGTTTGACTAGAAGCAAGTGGAAGCGTGGAAGAGGCTTTGGGACCGAATCCGGGTTCGTAGGAGGATTGGTTCGAATTGCTAAGGAAGGGCGGTGAGTGGTCTTAACTTGTTGTAAAGTTGGTTCGAGCATGAGTAGTGTGTGTGTGTGTGTGCAAGTGTGCTTGGTAGGCCACTTCCTTTTAATCCAACTAGTTAATTTAGTCTAGTTTCCTTGAATGCTATGTGCTTGATGACCATGCTCAAATGCTTGTGATTAGATGGTGCATGTATATGTATATCATGATGTGGATATATGTGTTGAGTATGAATGTGTTGATGATATGTGGTTGATGATGATAGTTGGCCCTAAATAATTACCGGTTGTAAATGATCGATCATTAGGATAGTGTGTACACAAATTGAGTCAAAACGTACGTGGCCTTGATGGCGTTAAGTCATCAAGGAGGAGTACGGTGATGTAACATTCCACCGGAAGCTTTTTATATTTCTACGGGATGATGAGTGGAATCCCATCCGTAGGGTATGTGGCGATGAGTGGAATCCCGCACATGCATGGTCCGGTGATGAGTGGAATCCCACCGAGGTAAAGTGTTGTCATGGTTTAAATCCGCACAATCGGGGTAATTAAAGTGGCCAATTAACTTGTTTTTATATGGTGATGTACGAGTGTGATATATGGTATTGTTGTATGTTGATGATATTGATGTTTAAGCTTGTTAGGATCGAGAGACCATATATGCCACTTGAAAGACTAGCTAGGTCTACTTGATTTTAATGCCTATGCTTGATGTACGTAAGACTAGGATTAACATGCTTGGACCCTGCATTGTTGTTTTTCGTTTTAGAGCACCCTCACTAAGCTTATAGCTTACGCTCTCAATGTTCAACAATGCAGATCATTAGCGTGGTGTTAGCTCGCGGCAAGGCAAGGAGGGCTCCCAAGTTCGTGACTCAAGTACGGTGGTAATTTTGTAATAGTTGGCAATGTGGCAAGGGTTGTGTATGAGCCTGTATGACTCATTTATATGTGGTTTGATGTTGTGTTGACTATGGTTTGTAAGCATGACATGCTATGTTGAATATTGTGTGTGTGTTAGTATGTCTATCTATGCTAGGTTGTCTTGATGTGGATGTAAACCTCTATGTGTTTGTCTTGTGCCTTAGAGGCTTTGAGTTCCTTGTATGACTTAAAATGATTGAAATGTCTTTTGTTAGAATGCCATGCTTGAAAGCCTAAATTGCTTGTATGCTTAAAACCTCATCATGTGTGAAACGTGTCGTAATTGTAAGTTTAAGCATGCCTAAACTCTTGGTTTGTTATTAGGATGCATGTTAGTGTGTTGGTTGAGGTTTGAGAGGGATTTAAGGGCCATTTTGTGCCTTAAATCAACTCAAACCTGTGTTTTCGTAGCAGGGGTATCGATACGGTTAGTCCCGTATCGATACGGCCTTCATGGTTCAGGCCCCGTGTTTCGATACGCGAGGGGGCGTACCGATACTATTTTTGCTACTGGAGCTATTGTCCAGTTCCGTATCGGTACGGGCCTTCATGCGTATCGATACGGTCCCCTTAACGTTGACCGTGGGAAGTCAACAATTGGGGAGGGTATCGATACACTCCTAGGTGTATCGGTACGGTCTCCACGGGTTGACTTTGACCAGTTGACCTGGTCAAGGGGTATCGATACACCCCTTAGGTGTATCGATACCACCTGCAGTAAAGTTTAAAATTTGGTCGTAACACGATTATTTGAGTTCGTTTGATTTGTTTCGCATATGTTTTTCTGCTGTATGATCACTTAGGGTTTAATATCCATTTAGGCAAGAATTAAAAGAAAGAAAAATAGGGTTGCTAACCGAGGGGGAAATTCTTAGGGGTTTTCACTCGGTTTTCCCCGTGTAGCTCACTCGGACCGATCATCCGGCCAGACCGGGACGAGGGGGTTACATTTATGGAAGAGCTCATAGGTGTGGCTTGAGGCTTTACATTCTCCAAGCGAACTTTTTGAGCATATCGTTCACGTACTTAGCTTGATTTATGAAGGTGTCATCCTTTCTTTGTTTGATTTGGAGTCCCAAGAAGAATGAGAGCTTCCCCATCATGCTCATCTCAAACTCACCTTGCATTAGCTTAAAAATTCTTTGCAATAACATTCATTAGTAGAACCAAAAATGATATCATCAACATAAATTTGTACAACTAAGATGTCATTACTATATATTTTTATGAAAAATGTAGTATCCACCTTACCATTTACAAAACCCTTTTCAATTAAAAAGTTTGAAAGTCTTTCATACCAAGCTATAGGAGCTTGTTTTAAACCATAAAAGGCTTTAGTTAGTTTAAACACATGATTTGGAAATTTTGAGTCCTCAAAACCCAATAGTTGTTCAACATACACTTCTTTATTTATAAAACCGTTTAGAAAAGCACTTTTCACATCCATTTGAAAAAGCTTGAAATCATGGTAACATGCAAATGCTAGAAGCATTCTAATAGCTTCCATCCTAGCTACGAGTGCATATGTTTCATCAAAATCAATTCCCTTTTCTTGAGTGTAACCTTGAGCAACAAGCCTAGCCTTGTTTCTCACTATGCTACCACTCCCATCTAGTTTATTCCTAAAGACCCATTTAGTTACTATAGTAGATTGATTACTAGACCTTTCAACTAATGTCCAAACTTTACTTCTCTCAAATTGATTTAATTCCTCTTGCATGGCCAAAATCCAAAAATCATCTTTTAATGATTCTTTGATATTTTTAGGCTCAATGCATGAAAGAAATGCAACATGATTCATTAATTTGAGAGAGGATCTAGTAGTTACCCTCTTGGATGGATCACCCAAGATTTCACCACCTTTGACATAGTTGAACTCCCTTGGGTAAGATACCTCATTTTCCTTAAGATCCAAGTCCTCAAGGCTTCAAGAGGTGGATCTTGTGCATCTTCTTCTTTAGTTGGAATCTCATCCACCTTTGACGTTTGTCCTCCATCAATGGCATCAAGGATCCCTACATCATCATCATCATCACAAGAGTCCTTCCTCGGAAGGAAGTTATCATCGAAAACAACATGTATAGACTCTTCTACTACTAAAGTTCTTTTTATTAAATACACGATAAGCTTTAGAGTTTAAAGAATACCCTAAGAAAATAGCTTCATCACTTTTAGCATCAAATTTACCTAAGTTGTCCTTTTCATTATTTAAAACAAATCACTTGCAACCAAATGGATGAAAATAGCTAATGTTATGCTTTTTAGATTTTAAAATCTCATATGGTATTTTCTTCAAAATTGGCCTAATCATTACTCGATTTATAATGTAGCAAGCGGTATTTGTGGCTTCTGCCCAAAAATATTTAGGTAAATTATTTTCACAAAGCATGGTTCTAGCCATTTCTTCTAAAGTTCAATTTTTCCTCTCAACTACCCCATTTTGTTGAGGAGTGCGAGGTGCGAAAAAATTATGGCTAATCCCATTTTCATTTAAAAACTCTTCAAAACCTAGATTTTGAAACTCGGTTCCATGATCACTTCTAATGTGAGAAATTTTAAGCTCAAGATCATTTTGAGTTATTTTAGAAAATGTGAAGAATTTTTCTAAAACCTCATTTTTTGTACTTAAGAATAAAACCCAAGTAAACCTAGAATAGTCATCAACAAGTACAAAGGCATATGATTTACCACCCAAGCTCATAGTCCTAATATGCCCAAAAAGATCCATATGAATTAATTGTAAACATCTACTAGTCGAGACATCATTAATGGATTTAAATGAGGTTCTATGTTGTTTACCCTTAGAGCATGCATCACATATTTTATCATTAGAGAATTTAAGTTTGGGTAAACCTCTAACTAGATCAAGGGAAATCAATTTTTATAAAATACTCATGCTAGCATGTCCTAATTTTCTATGCCAAAGCCATGAGTCATGTTCATCGTGTGCAACTAAACATGTATGAGATGTATGGATGTCATCTAAATGCACCATGTAAATATTGCCTATTCTATGCCCTATGAGAATCAATTGATTTGTTTTAATGTTCACAATTTTGCAACCACTTTTATCAAATAAAACATTAAAACCCTTATCACACAATTGACTAATGCTCAATAAGTTGTATTTAAGACTGTTGGCATACAAGACATTTTCAATGAAAATAGAAGAGTGATTACCAATGGAGCCTATTCCTTCAATGTTGCCTTTGGAGTTGTCACCGAAAGTTACCACTCCACCACTCTTTGGCCTTAGTTCCAAGAATCTACTTTTCTCACCGGTCATGTGTCTTGAGCATCTACTATCAAGGTACCATGAGTTTTGACTTGAAGCTTTGGCCTTGTAGCAATGCCCCCTACAAACAAAGAAATTATGCTTTGGTTTTTGGTACCCAAATCATTTTGAGTGCATGAGTGTTAACCCTCAAAACTTTGGTTCCCGTAGGAATCCAAGAAGCAATAGCATTCATGTTATTAGAAACAATGAGTTCCTTAGGAGCCCAAACACTCCTAATTCTTTGACTTTTAGATTGCTTAGTAAAATTTCTTTGTTTAGGATGAAATGGTTTTCTTTTTACATATTGGGTTTTAGAAGACTTTCCTTTTTCAAAATTGTTTCTCCCAATAGTAATAGAAGTTTTAAAATTATCCACTTCCTTTGTGTGATAATCTTGAAAATCGGAAAGAAGTTTTTCAAGATCAAGATTTTTCTTCTTAAGATCATTTGAAAGATTTGTTAAGTATAAAACCTTATTTTTCCAATTCCGAGTTAGTTTTTGAAAGAGACTCATTTTGAATTTTTAAATTAGAAATATTTTTCTTGTTTCTCAAAATTGACTCCTTATATTTTTCAACTAACTCATCATAAATCTCTTGCAATTCGTCATAAGCATCTTGAAGTTCATCATAGTTAAAATCAAAATTAGATAACTTAAGGTTACCTTTGGTTCATCATCAAGGGCCATGAAACAAAGGTTAGCCACTTCCTCCTCCTCCTCGGATGACTCATCATCACTCCAAGTTGCTACTTGAGCTTTGAGCTTGTTGAGTGGATCAAATGATCGATATAAACCAAGAGGGGGTGAATTGGATTTTTAGACTTTTTGGTAGTGGAATTGACAAATAAAAAGATATACAAGAGGATTTAGAGTGGTTCAAGTTCCAATCGAACTCCATCCACTACCTTAGCTTCACTAAGGATTTTCCAACAATTCCACTAATTGCTCTTCCCCTTTTCTAGGCTAAGGAGGTAACTGTTACAATATCGGTCAAATTTTCTACCCAAAATTTGACCCAATCCACACACAAGAATTACAAAGAAGATAATGGCTAAACAAGTATCTCTCAATACACAAAGTAGCCCAATTACAAGCACTCAACCCAATTGAAAGGATAAGAATGGAAATTACAATTTCGTAATTGGGGTTTACAAGAAATAATGGGATTTAGGCTCAATTGCTTGGATTTGATGTTTGGATGTTTGCTTTGAGATCAATAGTTGTTGCTGAAGCTTTTAGAGGTCCCTTTTATATCTTCTCATTGAATTCTAGCCGTTGGGGTTGTTGCATTCATTAATAGAGCCGTTGGGATGTTATCTTCCCTCCATAAATGCAGTCTGCAACCACCCGTTTCGAAACGCCCGATCCTGTTTCGAAATAGACCAAAAAAGAAAGAGCTGTTGGGGTGTATTAAATAGACCGTACCGAAACAGGCATGATCGTTTTGATAGGATTAAGAGCCATTTTGAAACCCGTTTCGAAACACTTAGCCACTGTCAAAGCCCATATCGAAACGAATTAAAAGTGTTTCGATACGCCTTAACGACCAGTATAAAAATAGTTAAAAACTTCAACAGTCATATTTTTAAAACAAAGTTTGAATGTCGTTTCGATACTACCGTATCGAAATGGGTCAAATCGTTCCGATGTTCTTCACCCGTTTCGAAACTCGTTCCAAAACAAAGGTTTACAGTTTTGAAACACATGTTCACAATTTCAAAAGTGTTCCGAAACGCCTAAGGCTGTTCCAAAACGGTGACTCGAAAATCACTGTTTTGGCTTCAAAAACACTTAGAAAAGTTTTGACAACTTGAGATTTTAACTTAACCATTTTCCTTTAAATATATAGAGAGGTTTGAGGACTTAAAATTTTGTTTTATCTTTTTCAAATTAGTTCTTAAATTCTTTAGTTATATCAAAATTAATTATCGGTTTCACAGAGCTTGTTCTTCTTCCCAAAGTTTTTCCTCTTCAATTGAAGGCACTCGGAACGGATGTGAGCGGATTTTTTTGCACTCATAACAAATGATTTGGTCCTTCTCCTATTCTTTACTCTTGCTTTTGAAGTCCTATTTTCTATTGAACTTCCTTCCAAGGTTGGACTTCATGAAGCGAGTGAATCGTTTGGCCAACAAGACCATCTCCTCATCTTCATCTTCACTAGAATCGCTTTCATGATATGAATCTTTAAGAGCGATTTCAATCTTCTTCTTCTCAACATATTTCTTCTCAACCTTTTTCTCCTCTATTTTCTTTTCTTCCTCTCTTCCCTTCTTCATGATCTCATGGGTGAGTAGAGATTCAAGAAGAGCATCTAGCTTGAGAGTTTTCAAGTCTCGAGCTTCAATAATAGCCGTTCTCTTGCTATCATATGATTCCGAAAGAGAGTGCAACAATTTCCTCACTAGCTTGTCTTCGGGGATGATCTCACCGAAACCCTTCAATCCATTGACGATGACCGAGAATTGATCAAACATCTTGGAAACACTCTCATCGGGATCCATTTTTAAATTTTCGTAGCTTAGATTGAGTAGCCCGATTTTTGTTTCCTTGACGTCGCTAGTTCCCTCATATGTTTTCTCGAGAGTGTACCAAACTTCCTTAGCATTCTCAATCGAAGAAACCTTGGAGTAGATATCCGGACTAAGCGCACAAAAGATGACATGAAGACCTTTATCATTTACTTGCATCCTTCGTCGATCATCTTCGGTCATTTCGGCTTTGACCTTTGGGACAATTCTTCCTTCACCGTCTCTCTTCATTGGTATGTATGGACCTTCTTCAACCACATCCCACACCATGTAGTCGGTAGACTTGATGAAAAGCCTCATCTTATTCTTCTAATATGGGTAGTTATCCCCATTGAAGAATGGTGACTTGGTGGTAGATTGAGACTCGTAGAGGTTGGAAGTGGAGGTGGATGTCATTGCTTGACTAGTTGTTGATCAAACTCTCCTAGAATCGACTCAAGAGGGTTGTAATCCTTTCAATGAGTGTAGTTCTGATACCAATTGTTGAGTTGATCACACAATTGCAAATGGCCAAGAGGGGGTGAATTGGCGATAAAAATTTTGGTGGGTGAAAATTTGGAAAAATAAAAATGTGACACAAGGCAATTAGAGTGGTTCAAGCTCTCCAAACGAACTCGACATCCACTACCTTAGCTCCCACTAAGGATTTTCAGCCAATTCACTACTTTAATTCTTCCTCTTTTCTTGGATGAGAGGAGGAAACCTTACAATTTGATTAAGCTTTCTACCCAAATCTTAATCCACTCACTTTTACAAAGAGAAGTATTTGGTAAACTCTAAAAGTTCCTCTCAAAGGATAATTCTTTACCCAATTACAATTTCACACTCCCAAAACTCACAATAAAAGATTACAATGAAGATAACAAGAGTTGGGTACAAGAATTTGACTCTAGAGTTACAAAGTTTGGATTTGAGTGCTTTGATGTTGCTTGTAGGTTTAATGGTTGTTGCTTGTCCATTTGAGACTTGTTTTTATATGCTTGTATTGAATTCTAGCCGTTTGGGTAGTTGGGATCATCAATAGAGCCGTTGGGTAGTTGGGATCATCAATAGAGCCGTTGGGATGCAATTTCCCGCAATAAATGCTGCCCAGCTACCTACCATATCAGTACGGCACATGAGCATATCAGTACTTGTTTCAAACAAGAAAGAGTCGTTGTGACCGAAAAACTACGTGTATCGGTAGGAATTTAAGAGGCGTATCGATATAGAAGGGCGTATCGATACATATTTTGCTCACTAGAATCCCAACTTTAGTTTTGATAGAAAGTGTATCGGTACACATACTTAGCGTATCGGTACGGTATAACAGTCATTTAAATTTTGGGATACCAACTAATAGACAAGTCAACGGTCGAAAATTAAATGCAAAGATAAGCAAATCGTACCGATATGGTTACAATGCGTATCGGTACGGTATCGTTTAATGTCCTGCCTAGATGAACATCGTATCGATACGGGGTAATACCGTATCGGTACGCTATGGTCTATTAAAATTCTAGTGACGAAAAACGACATCGATACGCTTGGGTGTTTTACTGAAGTTTGGCTTGAAAATACATAAAAAGACTTAGTAGATTTTGAACTTTTAAGAGAGTTTTATCTTGAAGTATAGTTTGGTTCAAAAAGACTTGTTAAAAAGTGAGATTTTGAAAAGTACTTAAAATTTATTGTTTTGCAAGTTAGTCCATAAGTCTAGGTGTTATATCAAAATCAATTTTAGTTTCACACAACATCTTCCTTAAGGACATGATCGCTAATGAAATGATGTCTTATTTCTATGTGTTTGGTTCTAGAGTGTTGGATAGGATTTTTGGTAAGACATATGACACTAGTGTTATCACACTTAAGGGGTATGGTGTCTACCTCAATTCCATAGTCTAAGAGTTGTTGTTTCATCCAAAGGACTTGAGCACAACAACTCCTTAAGGATATGTACTCCGTTTCGGTGGTAGATAAAGCTACCCTATTTTGTTTCTTAGAGAACCAAGATATAAGCATACTACCTAGGAATTGACAAGTGTCGGAAGTACTTTTCCTATCTATCTTACAACCCTCATAATCCGCATCTAAATAAGCATGAAGGTTAAAGGTTGAGTCTCTAGGATACCAAAGGCCTAAACAAGGAGTATCTCTAAGGTACCTAAAGATCATTTTAGCGGCTATAAGGTGTGACTCTCTAGGACTAGCTTGGAACCTAGAACACAAGCAAACACTAAACAATATATCTGATCTACTTGAGGTAAGGTAAAGTAAAGATTCAGTCATAGAACGATAAAGCTTAGAGTCAACACACTTACCTCCTTCATCTTTGTCAAGCTTTGTGGATGAACTCATTGGTGTAGCTTGAGGCTTTGCTTGCTCCAAGACAAACTTCTTGAGCATATCTTTGATGAACTTAGCTTGATTGATGAAGACGACATCCTTCATTTGTTTGATTTGGAGTCCCAAGAAGAATGAGAGCTCCTCCATCATGCTCATTTCAAACTCACCTTGCATTAACTTAGAAAAATCTTGACAAAAAAACTTATTAGTAGAATCAAAAATAATATCATCAACATAAATTTAAACTACTAAGATATCTTTGCCATTGTTTTTAATGTATAGTGTTGTGTCCACATTTCCTTTTTCAAAACCTTTTTCAACTAGAAAACTTGATAATCCTTTATACCAAGCTCTATGAGCTTGTTTTAAACCATATAAAGCTTGAAATCATGGTTTGGAAAAATGGGATCTTCAAATACCGGTGGTTGTTCCACATGTACTTCTTCGTTTATAAAGCCATTTAAAACGCACTTTTGACATCCATTTGAAAAAGCTTGAAATCATGATAACATGCAAATGCAAGTAACATCCTAATTGCTTCCATTCTAGCTACGAGTGCATAGGTTTCATCAAAATCAATTCTCTCTTCTTGAGTGTAACCTTGAGCAACAAGTCTAGCCTTGTTTCTCACTATGTTACCACTCTCATCTAGTTTGTTTCTAAAGACCCAATTAGTTCCTATAGTAGATTTGTTTCTAGGCCTATCAACTAATTTACATACTTTACTTCTCTCAAATTGGTTTAACTCATCTTGCATGGCCATAATCCAAAAGTCATCTTTTAATGCTTCTTTAACATTCTTAGGCTCAATGCATGAGATAAAAGCAACATTATTAAGCATTTTAAGAGAAGAACGAGTAGTTACCCCCTTGGATGGATCACCCAAGATCTCACCACCTTTGACATAGTTGTACTCCCTTGGGTAGCTCACTTTCTTTTCCTCAAGAGACATATCTTGCAATGCTTCTAGAGGCGGTTCTTGTGCTTCTTCCTCTTTGGTTGGAATCTCATTCACCTTTGATAATTCTCCACCATCATTGGCTTCAATGATCCCTACATCATCATCATCACATGAATCCTTCCTCGGAATGAGGTTATCATCGAAAACCACATGAATAGATACCTCTACAACTAAAGTTCTATTGTTAAACACATGATAGGCTTTAGAGTTTAAAGAGTAACCTAGAAAAATAGCTTCATCACTCTTTGCATCAAATTTACCTAAACTATCTTTTCCATTGTTTAAAACAAAACACTTGCAACTGAAAGGATGAAAATAACTAATGTTAGGCTTTTTAGATTTTAAAATCTCATAAGGAGTTTTCTTCAAAATAGGCTTAATCATTACTCGGTTTATAACGTAGCAAGCGGTGTTAGTGGCTTCCGCCCAAAAATACTTAGGTAAATTATTTTCACAAAGCATAGCCCTAGTCATTTCTTCTAAAGTTCTATTTTTGCTCTCAACTACCCCATTTTGTTGAGGAGTGCGAGGAGCCGAAAAATTATGGCTAATCCCATTTTCATTACAAAAATCTTCAAAACCCATATTTTGAAATTCGGTTCCATGATCACTTCTAATATGTGAAATTTTAAGTTCAAGATCATTTTGGGTTATTTTTTAAAATGTGATGAAGTTTTCTATAACCTCATCTTTGGTGTTTAAAAAGAGAACCCAAGTATACCTAGAGTAATCATCAACAAGTACAAATGTATATGATTTTCCACCCAAGGTAGTAGTCCTAATTGGCCCAAAGAGATCCATGTGGATCAATTGCAAACATCTACTTGGAGAAACATCATTAATGGACTTGGAAGAGGCTCTATGTTGTTTACCTTTAGCACATGCATCACAAATTTTATCTAATGAGAACTTGAGCTTAGGTAGGCCTCTAACTAGATTAAGGGAAACTAATACTTCTAAAACGTTAATGCTAGCATGTCCTAGTTTCCTATGCCATAACCATGCATCATTTTCATTTTGTGCAACTAAGCATGCATGGGATGTATGAATGTCATCTATACGCACCATATAAATATTGCCTATGTGACGACCAATGAGCATTGTTTTGTTAGATTTAATGTCTAATATTCTACACCCATTTACATCAAACATGACATTAAACCCTTTATCACATAATTCACTAATGCTCAACAAATTATGTTTTAGACCATTGACATACAAGACATTTTCAATAAGTTTGGAAGAGTGATTACCTATGGAGCCATTACCTTCAATGTGGCATTTGGAGTTGTCACCAAAAGTTACTACTCCTCCACTTTTTGGCTTTAATTCCATTAATCGACTCTTGTCTCCGGTCATGTGTCTCGAGCATCCACTATCAAGGTACCATGAATTTTGACTTTGTGCTTTGGCCTTGTAGCAATGCTCCCCCTACAAACAAAGAGTTTAAACTTTGATTTTTGGTACCCAAATCATTTTGGGTCTATGAGTGTTAGCTCCCCAAAGCTTGGTTCCCTTAGGAATCCAAGATGACAAGGCATTAACATTATTAGATTTTGCAAGTTCCTTAGGAACCCATAAACTTCTAATCTTTCTAGTCCTAGAGTGCCTATAGGAGCCACTTTGTTTTTAGTTCAAATTCTTTCTTTTTGTAAAGTTGGTTTTTGAAGATTCACCCTTTTCAAGCTTTGAAGAGCCAACACATTTGATACAATTTTTGAGCTCATTCACTAATTTTTGGTGTTCATCATTACATTGAGAAAGAAGGTTGTTCAAATCAATATTTTCTTTTTCAAAGAACTTTAGATCATCTTGCAAGCTTAAAACCTTTTTCTTAAAATCTGAGTTAGTTTTAGAGAGTAAATCATTTTGAGCTTTCAAATCCGAAATGACCTTTTTGTTTTTCAAAACGGACTCCTTGTATTTTTATACTAACTCATCATATGCATCATGCAATTCATCAAATGTAAAATCATAGCAAGATGAGTTAGAGGTTACCATAGAATCCTCCTCAAGAGCTATGAGGCAAAGGTTGGCCACTTCGTGTTCCTCATCCTCGGATGACTCCTCATCACTCCAAGTAGCAATCTTGTCTTTGAGCTTCTTCTTCTTCTTAAAGCCTTTCTTCTTGAGTTGAGGGCAATCGGAACGAATATGACCTGGCTTCTTGCACTCAAAGTAAATGATAGGATCCTTTTCCTCTTCTTTTCTCTTGTTCTTGAAGTCTCTCTTTCTTTGAAATTTCCTCCCTCGGTTAGACTTCATGAACCATGAGAAACGTTTGGCTATCATTGCCAACTCCTCGAAATCATCCTTCTCACTAGAAGAGCTCTCCACTTGTAGAGAAACCTTGAGACCAACTCCTAGCTTCTTTTTCTTGTCCACCTCTTGCTTCTCTATTCTCCTTTCTTCTTTCTTCTCTTCATTGTTTCATAATTTCATGAGTAAGGAGAGAACCAACTAGCTCATCAAGCTACAAGGTCTTCAAATTCTTAGCTTTGGTGATGGTCGTTCTTTTACCGTCCCAAGATTCCGGGAGAGAAAATAGAAGCTTCCTAACTAGCTTGTCTTCGGGAATCACTTCACTGAATCCTTTTAAACCATTAACGGTGATCGAAAATCGACCAAACATCTTGGAGACACTCTCATCGGGATCCCTATTGAAGTTCTCATAACTCAAATTTAGTAGCTCGATCTTCATCTCCTTAACATTTCTAGTTCCCTCATATGTTGTCTCAAGAGTGTCCCACACTTCTTTGGCGCTCTCGCTTCAAGAAACCTTAGAATAGATGTCCAGACCAAGTGCACAAAAGATGATGTGCAATGCTTTATCGTTGACTTGCATCCTTATTTTATCTTCTTCGGTCATCTCCGATTTCACTATTCTTCCAGTATGGGTAGTTGTCCCCATTGAAGAATGATGGTTTAGTGGTGGATTAACACTCATAGAGGTTGGAGATTGAGGTAGATGCCATGACTTGACTAGATATTTGATCACACTCTCCTAGGATATCCTCTTGTGGTTGTTAGTCCTTCAAAAGAGGTAGGCTCTAATACCAATTGTTGAGTGGATCGTTGAATCGATAAATGCCAAGAGGGTGAATTGGATTTTTAATTTGGTTGGTAGTGAAGTGGTAAAATAAAATTGAGGACAAAGACAATTATAATGGTTCAAGTTCCAAATGAACTCTACATCCACTACCTTAGCTCCCACTAAGGATTTTCCAAACAACTTCACTAGTTGATCTTTCTTTTTTCTAGGCTAACGAGGAAACCTTTACACAAATGGTCAATTTTCTACCCAAAATTGACCGAACCCTCTCACAAGTGTACAAAGAAGAATGTGGTAAATAAAATGTATCTCTCAAGACTTATATTGCCCAAATTACAAGCACACAACCCAATTGAATATGAAAAATAGGAAATTAGAAGGACTGACAATTGAGGTTTTACAAGGATATTGGAATTTAAGCACTTGAGCTTGGATTTGATATTAGATTGTTTCTCTTATGATCAATAGTTGTTGCTGAATGTTTTTAGACTCCCTTTTATACCTTCTCATTCAATTCTAGCCGTCGGGGTGGTTGTCATCATTAATATAGCCATTGGGATGCAATCTTCCCACCATAAATGCACTTCTTCAACTACCCGTTTCGAAACACATGTACATGTTTCGAAACAGACCAAAATAGAAATAGTCGTTGGGTGTAATTGAAACGTGCTTAAATCGTTTCGATACGTCATAACCTTTTTGTGAAAATCAGTTATAAAATTGCAACGGTCATAAATTTTAAATACAAGTTCAAATCTCGTTTAGAAGCGTTTGAGATCGTTTCGATACAACCGTATTGAAACGGATCTGCCCGTTCTGTTGTTCTTCATCCATTTCAAAACATAGTTTCAACACGTTCTAAAACACTTAAGGGATGTTTCGAAACGATGACTCGAAAATCATTATTTTGACTTGGAAAACACTTAAAAAAATTTGTATAACCATTTGGTTTTGACTTGACCACTTTGCTTAAAAGTTTTGAGGACTTAAATATTTATTTTCTATTTTCAATTTAGTCTTTAAATCATTTGTTATATCAAAATCAATTTTTTGGTTTTACATTAACATACATAACAATGCATCGCCCTTTGGCAGTTGTGATCAATAGGCCCAACCAAGCATAAAGTAAAATGGTAACACGTTATTTCTTGGGCAAGTCCCTCGTAAGTCGTAATTGTGCTATAGCTAATAACAAGGCTGCTTTAGATTCTGGGTTAGACGGCCCAAGAGAAGGTTGCTTTAAATTCGGATCAAATTGACATATTAACTATCCAAATGATGGTATCGTGTCCATCGGCATGCACCTAACGTTCCAGCCTTTTGAATGAAAAGATTAATCTCTGCTTGCCATTGCTTCGCTCTAACATTCGTTGGGCTATAATGATCGTTTTCAGAAGTTGAAAAATTCAGCTGCCAACAAACGTTGTTTAGACGTTAAAAATGGTGGGTAAACGCTCGAGATAGATTTTCATCCGACGAGCTTAACATATATAAACAATGCATCGCCCTTTAGCAGTTGTGATCAATAGGCCCAACCAAACATAAAGTAAAATGGTAACACGTTATTTCTTGGGCAAGTCCCTCGTAAGTCGTAATTGTACTATAGCTAATAGAAAGGTTGCTTTAGATTCTGGGTCGGTCGGTCCGAAAGAAGGCTGCTTTAAATTCGGATCAAATTGACATATTAACTGTCCAAATGGTGGTACCGTGTCCATCGGCATGAACCTAACGTTCTAGCCTTTTGAATGAAGAGATTAATCTGTGCTTGCCATTGCTCCGCCCAAACCTTCGTTGAGGCTGCAATGATTGTTTTCATAAGATGAAAAATTCAACTGCCAACAAACGATGTTTAGACGTTAAAAATGGTGGCCAAACGCTCGAGAGAGATTTTCATCCGACAAGCTTAACATACATAAACAATGCATCGCCCTTTGGCAGTTGCGATCAATAGGCCCAACCAAGCATAAAGTAAAATTGTAACACGTTATTTCTTGGGCAAGTCCCTCGTAAGTCGTAATTTTACTATAGCTAATAACAAGGCTGCTTTAGATTCTGGGTCAGATGGCCAAGAGAAGGTTGCTTTAAATTCAAATCAAATTGACATATTTACTATCCAAATGATGGTACCGTGTCCATCGGCATGCACCTAACGTTCCATGCTTTTGAATGAAGACATTAGTCTTCGTTTGCCATTGCTCCATCTAAACCTTCGTTGAGGCTGCAATGATCGATTTTAGAAGCTGAAAAATTCAGCTTCCAACAACTCTGTTTAGACGTTAAAAATGGTGGGAAAATGCTCGAGAGGGATTTTCATCCGACAAGCTTAACATACATAAACAATGCATCGCCCTTTGGAAGTTGTGATCAATAGGCCCAACCAAGCATAAAGTAAAATGGTAACACGTTATTTCTTGGGCAAGACCCTCGTAAGTCGTAATTGTACTATAGCTAATAACAAGGCTGCTTTAGATTCTGGGTCAGACGGCCCAAGAGAAGGTTGCTTTAAATTCGGATCAAATTGACATATTAATTATCCAAATGACGGTACCGTGTCCATCAGCATGCACCTAACGTTCCAGCGTTTTTAATGAAGAGATTTATCTTCGCTTGCCATTACTCCGCCCAAACCTTCGTTGAGGCTGCAATGATCGTTTTCAGAAGCTGAAAAATATAGCTGCCAACAAACGTTGTTTAGACGTTAAAAATAGTGTGCAAACGCTCGAGAGAGATTTTCATCCGACAAGCTTAACATACATAAACAATGCATCGCCCTTTGGCAGTTGTGATCAATAGGTCCAACCAAACAAAAAGTAAAATGGTAACAAGTTATTTGTTGGGCAAGTCCCTCGTAAGTCGTAATTGTACTATAGCTAATAACAAGGCTGCTTTAGGTTTTGTGTCGGACGACCCAAGAGAAGGTTGTTTTATATTACGATCAAATTGACATATTTACCATCCAAATGATGGTACCGCGTCCATCAACATGCACCTAACGTCTAGCCTTTTAAATGAAGAGATTAATCTCCGCTTGCCATTGGTCCGCCCAAACCTTCGTTGAGGCTGCAATGATTGTTTTCATAAGCTGAAAAATTCAACTGCCAACAAACGATGTTTAGACGTTAAAAATGGTGGGCAAACGCTCGAGAGAGATTTTCATCCGACAAGTTTAACATACATAAACAATGCATCACCCTTTGGCAGTTGTGATCAATAGGCCCAACCAAGCATAAAGTAAAATGGTAACATGTTATTTCTTGGGCAAGTCCCTCGTAAGTCGTAATTGTACTATAGCTAATAACAAGGTTGCTTTAGATTCTGGGTCGGACGGCCCAAGAGAATGCTACTTTAAATTCGGATCAAATTGACATATTTATTATCCAAATGATGGTACAGTGTCCATCGGCATGCACCTAACGTTCTAGCCTTTTGAATGGATAGATTAATCTCCGCTTGCTATTGCTCCGCCCAAATTTTCGTTGAGGCTACAATGATCGTTTTCAGAAGCTGAAAAATTCAACTACATACAAACGTTGTTTAGACGTTAAAAATGGTGGACAAACGCTCGAGAGAGATTTTCATCTGACAAGCTTAACATACTTAAACAATGCATCGCCCTTTGGCAGTTATGATCAATAGGCCCAACCAAGCATAAAGTAAAATGGTAACACATTATTTCTTGGGCAAGTCCCTCGTAAGTCGTAATTGTACTATAGCTAATAACAAGGCTGCTTTAGATTCTGGGTCGGACGGTCCGAGAGAAGACTGCTTTAAATTCGAATCAAATTGACATATTTACTATCTAAATGATGGTACCGTGTTCATCGTCATGCATCTAACGTTCTGGCCTTTTGAATGAAAAAAATAATTATAAATACTAAATTACTGAATACAAGTGTGGGTTGGGAGTGTAGGTGGTCCACGTTTATTATAGAGAAGGAAATAGAGTTGCAAATGCTATTGCATATTAGCATTAGCAGCTGCTGACTGCTGTGTTTAATCAAATTAGGGGTCTACATGTTTTCACAATGCCTCCCGGTGCAGTATTCCTAATCTTTCATGATGATTACAAATGTGTTATAACTAATATTATTTGGTGTATACAGCTTCCATCTATACGTATAAGTTTTTTTTTTTTTAATTATGAGTATATAATTCAATATTAAATGCATATGGAGCGTAAAATCAGCAATTTTCATATGGGGTGATGCTACATGCATTCTTCTGTTCTGTTTCATCAACTGAAAATTTATCAAAAATGACAACTTTTATCTATTAGGGAATGCTATGAAAAAAACTAGTCTATTTTAAGCCCATCTCTTTTACTATATTCTTTCACCATGAAAGCGATAGCCATGTGTGAATCGTTCCTCCATTTTTTCACGGGAAATGCCATGTGAGCTGCCTCACCTTCTCCTCCATTTCTTTGCTTAAATCTCTTTATGGGTCAATATAAAACACCATTTTATTATTATTATTATTATTATTATTATTATTATTATTATTATTATTATTATTATTATTATTATTATAGTCTTGTTATGGAGTACAAGGCAACAATGGGTATTCCAAATAACCGAAACAATGGTCATAATCATCTAATCTCATCACACTTTGTTAATTAGTGTAATAAAAAGGAATTTAAAACTCCACTAAATAACGTGCCGTAGTATACGAATAAAATGAACAACAGAGAGGTTTTGGACCGCTGGCTGAGGATGTTCTAACTTCTACGGCTAATAACCGCCATCTGCGCCAAAATTAACGACATACAAATACTTATGAAACAAATGAGATTGACGATTGTATGGGAAACATGAAGATTAAAAAAAATTAAATGTACTACAAATCTCTCAATTGGAGAAATAGTCTTTGTATCTTTTGTATTTTACTTTAGAAATCCACTGGAGAAATAGTAATATGACAAATAGTGCTAATCTAATTGCCTTTTTTTTTGAAAAAAATACATTGTTATTGTAAGAGTAGAGTTAATCACAACATAAGTAAAATTTATATTATAAAGAAGTAAAAGTAGAATTAACCCAAGTTTTTAAAAGCCTCATTCTAAAATTGCATGAAGTGAGTTTTTAGTAAAGTGTCATTTTGTGATTATCAATAATGTAAAGACTTTGAGTGAAAGTTGCCACTTGGAATATATGGTGTGTTTTAATGGCTCTGTGACTGTCAACCTTTGGCATCTAATATTGGTCTATTTGCTTCTGCGATGGCTAAGAAAGAGGAGTAAATGTTAATTTCATCTTGTATTTTTAATTACGTGGGTTTGACATTTTATATCAAAGTTGTCTAAATTTACTATGCTTCACTAGTTTGCATTGTTTTAGACATGCATGTGATTTTATTAACTAAACAAAGCAGTTCACAACTACAACATTACCAGAATACATAGTTGTAGTAAAAAAACGTTAAGGTTTAAGTTCCGCCCATTGCACAAATGTCTGATTGGTTTAAGAATCTGTCCTACTTTGATAATTATTCGATGTGTGATTAGGGTTGAGCGTTACATCGAGTCTAGTCGAGTTAAAAAATTTTGAGTTGTTCGAGTTTGCAAGTCTTACTTTACGATTTAAACTTTATTTGAATTTTTTTCGAATCGATTCGAGCTTATGAAATTCGAGGCGAGTCGAGTTTTCGGGTTTCTATACAAATTTAATTGTACATACATATTGCTATATTCATATACGTAGTGGTGCACATATATATTTCAATATGCATATACTTAGGGCAAGGCGGTGCACATATTGATTCCAATTTTAACGGCTTTATATATGTATATACGATATACATATATATTTCTTCATATTTTCACATGTGATATACATAATATATCATGTAGAATTGACAAACTCGACTCGAATATGAAAACTGATCAACTAATTACCAAAAATTTTGAGTTATTCGAATTTATATTTTATAACTCAAACTTTATTTGAAATTTTTTCGATTGAGTCAAATTTATGAAATTACGAGTCGAGTCAAAATGATTCGATAATTTTTCACCTCAAGTCGAATAATTTAATTTTTTCGAGTCGAGTTTTATCGTCCCCAATGTGTGACCAATTATAATTGTTTTTTATAATTATAATTTAGAACTCTTATTTTCAAGTTTCTTATAAAAGTCCAATAAAGTAGTATACATGAAATGGGTAAAAATCCTATGTAACTAATCACGCCCCTTTATATGCCCAACATTAAAATTCACTTAAAAATTAAATTTTAAATCTTAACTTTAATTTCCACACCCTAAAAAATAAAACATACCTTTAATTTCTTAAACCCTAACCGTGACCCATAATCTTAAACCCTAAACTCTAAACTCATTATTTTAAAGTAGGGCATAAAAAGAATAAAGTCCCGACTATTTTACATCCTACATGAAATACTTATTCCGTATCTCAACGATATCTCTTATTACGTTGACTTGTTTATGAAGAAAAATAATTCTCAAATCCTTCTAACATATACACGTGTCATCATGCAACTGGTTGCATTAGAAACCATGCACTATCGTCTGCTCTATAAATACTGGATACGATAAAGCCAACAACCAAACTGAGCTTAAACTGCATGCAGCGATTATATTATATATAGCTAGCTTTGCTTCCCCAACTGGTTTCTCACTTTTGATTGTTTAAGTTGGTCATGGCTTTCAACCAAAACAACTTCTCTTTTTTGGCTTTTGCAGCCACAGCCTCTCTCTTATTTACCTCCTGCTACTGCTTCTACCCTAAGCTCCTCATTAATGCTTCATTGGCTCAGTCTGATTGGTCCCCAGCCGGAGCAACGTGGTATGGCAGTCCCACTGGGGCCGGCAGTGATGGTATTTGAGACTATTTCCCCCTCTAGATGACAGTGTTATTTACCCATTTATTGATATTCTATAGTCTATACCTTTTATGTTCATCTAGGTGGAGCTTGCGGTTATGGGGACAGTGTGGAGCGACCTCCGTTTTCGTCAATGGTGTCGGCCGGAGGGCCTTCTCTTTTCATGTCTGGCAAAGGCTGTGGAGCCTGTTATGAGGTGCCATACCCATATAGTATATATTTCACTTGCAAATTAAGGTTTTGAGCGTTGCTTATATGGTTGAATTGGATCCAGGTAAAATGCTGGACAAATGAAGCCTGCTCGGGAAATCCTGTGACCGTCGTAATCACTGATGAATGCCCTGGCTGTGTTTCGGAGTCGGTTCATTTCGATTTAAGTGGCACTGCTTTTGGTGCCATGGCAAAGCCTGGCCAGGCTGACCAACTCCGTAACGTCGGAATCTTGCAGGTTCAACATAGAGAGTAAGAACTCACACATTTCTGCTACTTTTCTATCCTTCCTATGGAAAAACTAACGTATATTTTCAGGAATTGATTCACTTTATTAACGGGTTGCAGAGTTGTTTGCAACTATCCTGGAACCACCATTACATTCCGCGTCGACTCAGGCTCCAACCCAAACTATTTTGCAACCTTAATTGAATATGCAGATGGAGATGGTGAGCTTGCCTCAGTTGACCTTAAACAGGCACTTGACTCTGAGTCTTGGCAACCCATGCAACAATCTTGGGGTGCAGTCTGGAAACTCAACTCTGGTTCCACCTTGCGCGCTCCCTTCTCCTTCAGGCTTACATCGCTCAACTCTCACCAGACCGTTGTGGCAACTGCTGTCATTCCTGCCGGTTGGCAGCCCGGGAAAACCTATAGATCAGTTGTTAACTTTAACACCTGAACCTCATTATAACTATATAGTTATATACTTATATATGCATGCATGTATAAATCAGTAAGTATACATTTGTGTTACACTTTAAATACACGTATTATGTGACGAATTTCATGTCAGCATCATATATTCTTACATATCCTAATTGTTTGAGTATATATATTTGTGGCAGAACTATTATTAATAAAATAAAATATTGTTGATAGCCTTGAATTATCGTATGATATTCAGAAATTTTGAATTTATATATAGTTATTTTTTATATTTTCGTTAATGGTACAATTTTACAATCCTAAATTTTTAATATAATTCTTTAAAAATTTTAGGAATCTTAATATAAAATTATGTGTACTATTACAATGCAATAAGATGGTTAATTAAGTGGTAATGCTTTCGATACTAAAATCAAATTATTTATTAAAGAAATTGCTGTTAGAATGATAAGGTTAGAATGATGTTTTAGTCGAATTATTCCAATTTAAGTGAAATTGGATTTGTGTAGCAGTGATAGTTTGTTTTTCCTCAAATTCCTTACTTGTTTGAGCGTGACATAAGCATCACGGGCTTGACATGTTTGAGCACGTGAGTGCTACGGTCCAGGAGTTTCAAGTTATCACGTGATGCCCTTTTTATTGGCTTGTTTCCTTTTTGTTCGTTTACTTGGCTTGTTTGAGGATAGAAATCTCAACCCATTTTCGGTACCTATTTATGTTTTTATATTAAAAAAAATAAGTTTAAAATTGGAGCTTACAATCCGGATTTAAAGAATTACGGATAATATATATTTTTTAAAGTTTAAAATGTAAAATTTAAAACTTTTAGTATTGAACATATAAGATTTTTGTTCCTTGTTTCATGTGTGATTAAAAATGGTGCAAAGTCACCGATAATCTATTGATTTAATGCGAAAAAAATACTAATTTTTAAGTAAAATTAAAATTATGAGTTTTCCATTGTAAACATAATAAACAAGTTTGAAAAGTTGATTTTATAATAAATCTTATACTTAAACTAATTAATCTATAAATTAAATATCGATAATTAAAAAAATATTTTCAAAAAGGTCGTGAACATCACGAAGGGAAACAAATTTCACTTTCAACTTCCATTTTGTTTTTTTAAACATTTAAATGGTTTTGAATTCAACCCAGTTTTTTTCTCTTCCAAAAATTTACGTGCAGCTGCCGCCGCTCGACATCTGCAACTTTTTTTATTGGTGGCATGCAATTAATTTTAGTATTGGTTGTCGATCATCACCTTTATTATTTTTTTTTTATTTTTTTCATATTTTAATAAGAATCTCTACCTTTCTGGCACGCGTTTTTTTTTGTCCTTGTAACACGCGTTCTCCTCTGTCGTTGTGACATGTTTTTTTTGTTATGTGGTTTGTTTCATCTGTCCTTGTAGCATGATATCAGCATAACCTAGAGGTCGTTTGTTGCTCGCACATAGATTTTAACGGCGCTAATTTCTGATTATGATTTTGTCGATGGTCATGAAAAGTTAGATCCCCACTTGGTTGATGGTTGTTTGCTGATGTAATCAGTCATGGGTAGTGGGACATTCTGCATGATAGTTTGAGTCCCTCACCACTCTTTTTTCATCCGCTATGTGTCTCGATTGGATAGGGACAAGGAGATTTAGAAAAGCTTATGGGTTTTAATGGTATACTTATCTCTATAGAAGTATTCACTTTTCTTTGTATATGGTTGTAAGAGATTTTGGTCTCTTTCTTGGATGCGTTGTAATTGTGATATATTCTATAGTTTTAGTGGCTATTATCAAAAAAAACTTTTTTTTTCATTTACGTTGTATTTTTAAGACTATATTAGGTAGGGAAGTGCAAAAAAATTTGATCCGTTAATCCGATCCGAAATTTCAAATATCCGATTTGTTTTTTATTTTTTTGGATAATTCGGATTGGATATCTGAAAATATCAGATCGGATACGGATAGTGATTTTACATTCGGATCAGATATTCGATTATCCGATACCAAAAATTTCATTTTTATAGATATGAATCTTGTTATATTTGATACTTTTATTATTTTTTTGGATAAGTTGTGAAATATTATTATCCAAGACAATATCAAAACAGTGTCAATTACAAGTGAGGTTCAAGGAGACAATCCCCAAGCTATGTATAATTGCCTATTTACATCAGTAAAATGAGTATACTTGCTATCAATTCTAATACAGATCACATCTTTAATGCAATTGAGTAAGCATATAGGATCTCGCGCACATCCCCGAAATTTTCTCTAGTTTCTCTCTTCCCAGATGAAATACACAAAGGCACTCCATGCAAAGCTTGAGAATAAACACTCGCATGGATTTACTCTTTAAATGCATACTGAGCCACTGCAGTTCCTCATCCCATGAACAAATAGATCTTCTGATGCTGCAGAGAAGCAGAATAGAGCTCCAAATATGACTAGCAAAAGCACATCCACAGAAGAGATGGTCCCTCAATTCTAGTTCAATTCCACACAAGAAAAAAAGTTGAACCCCATTCAAACCCATACGCTGCAGACGGTCTTGAGTAGGCAACCTATTCAGGATAGCCATCCAAGCAATAAGAGCATGCTTAAGAATGTGCAGGCCAAACCAAACAATCTTATGCCACAAGACTTTTGGATCTTCTCCTCTTATATTTTTCCAGAGCACTCTTTTATCAATAGGACCAATAGGAAGTAAAGTGTGCATTTCATCTCTCAATTTCAACATCTACTTAATACTCCAACTGAACCATGGTTTTGTATCCACAGTCCAATAAGTTTTATCTTTAAACACATAGGTTTGGACCCAGGCAACCCACAAAGAGTCTTCCATAGATAGCAAGTTCTTAATGAGAAAAACAATGCATGCCTTGTTTCACAACCCTAGATTCTTCACCCCTAATACACCCTCACTCTTGACCTTGCAAATAGTCTCCCAACTAACACGAGCCCCCTTTGCTGACTCATCCTTGCCTCTCCAGAAGAATCTCATACACAGTTGCTCTAACTGATGTATAATACCCTTAGGAAGCACAACTTGTCTGTACCAGTAATTGGCAATACCAAAAAGAACAGAATTAATAAGCTGCAAACGACCAGCATAACTAAGGTGCCTATGACTTCAGTGCTCCAACTGATGCTTAATCTTCAGTATCAAGCCTTCACAATCCTTAACTGTGAGCTTCCTAGTAACAAGAGGGATTCCAAGATACCTCACAGGCAATCTGCCAATAGCAAAACCAGTGCCTAAACTCCAAGCTTGTTTATTTACTATAGAAACACCAGCTAAAAACATCTCAGATTTTACAGCATTGAGCTTAAGGCCAGACATCTCATAAAAAACCTCAAGAACACTTTGAATTCCAAGCAGTGAACTTATATCTCCCTTACAGAATATCAACAAGTCATCAACAAAACACAAGTGAGTAATGTTGACTCTCTTGCATTTTGGATGATAGTGAAAGATCCCATTTGCAACAGACAAATCAAGAAGATGGGAAAGAATGTTCATGGCCAAGAAAAACAGGTAAGGAGAGAGACGGTCTCCTTGCCTTAAGCCCTTTCTCCCATTGAAAAAGCCAACCAAGCTTCCATTTAGAGAAATGGAGAATCTGCTTTCAGTTACACAAGCAATAATCCACTTCCTAAAAGCAGCAGGCAAGTCTATGTCTTCCAACAGAACAATTAGAAAATTCCAATTCAATGAATCAAACGCTTTTTGAAGATCTATTTTCAGAGCACATCTAGGTGAAATATTAACTCTTCCATAGCCCTTGACAAGTTCTTGTGCAAGAAGTGTGTTATCAGCTATATTTCTACCTTTGATGAATGCAGATTGATTAGGCAATACAATGGAAGGCATCAAATTTGTAAGCCTATCAACTAAGATCTTTGTAATGGCCTTATAAATCACAGAACAACATGCAATAGGTCGGAAATCTTTAGGATGGCAAGCATTTGGAACTTTAGGGGCTAAAGTTATAGCAGTGGCATTAAATGCAAGGAGCAATTCAGAAGTAGTAAAGAAGAACCTGATGGCACGAACAAAGTAAGCACCTACAATGTCCCAGGTCTTCTTGAAGAACCAGGAGGTGTAACCATCAGGGCTAGGGGCATTATCCTTCCCCTGACTAAAGATAGCATTTTTTATTTCATCCACAGACACCTCTTTAACCAAGTCAGTTTTAACATCCTCAGGAAGCACAACATGTAGCAAATCTTTCAGTTGGTTAACATTGCACCCTTTAACTCCCTCATCAACAGAACCAATCTACCTAGAGAAGAAACCAATAAATTCTTCAGAAATCCCCTCAAATGAAGAAATTATGTTTCCTATGTTGTCAATTAAAAAAGAGATGGTGTTTCTCTTTTTCTTCATAGCAACCATAGCATGAAAGAACTTGGCCCTTTGATCCCCATGCTGTAGCCAGTCCACCTTTGCCTTTTGTTGAAAGAATTGGGCCTCAGCTTTTTCCAGGTCAAGAAGTTCAATCTGCAGATGTTGTTTATGTTCAATGTCCTGACTTGCAGGAGATCCTTGCAAATTCACCAACTGTTGCTAGTCCAACTCCTTCCTCTTCAAGTCAACTTTCCGAGAGATGTTAGCATAGTGATCATTATTAAGAGTCTTCAATTTAGGCTTCAGACGCTTGACTTTGATAAAGAGTTGTTGAAGTGGCCTTCCTTCAGCAGGCTCATTCCAGGAAGCAGAAACAATTGCCCTAAAATTTGGGTGAAGGGCCCAAAAGTTAAAAAATTTGAATGGCTTAGGCTTGTTAACAGGGGCACACTCTTGGAATTTAACAATCCCAGGGCAATGATCCGAGACACCAGGGCAAGGAAATTCACAGTAGAGTCAGGGAACTCAAGGTACCAGTTCATACTCACCAGCACTCGATCCAACTTCCCTGCAAGGAAGGTCTCACTCTGTTTATTTGACCACGTGAAGATGGGCCCAAGGAAGGGATGGTCACTCAAACCAGTGTAACTAAGGCAAGAATGGAATGCCTCCATGCCTGATGAAAAATGATCACCAGGTACATAAGCAGAACTTTCAGAAAGGTCAAGGATGATGTTGAAATCCCCTCCCACAATTCAAGGAAGGCGTCCAACAAGACTTGCCACATGTCTAAGCTGCTGCCAGAGATCCCCTCTCAAACCACTGTCATTACTCCCATAGACCACATACAACATTGTTAGCTTACCATTGGTTTCACCTTTGATAGTAAGAACTTGGGAAGCAGAGTGAACCAAGGAAAAACTTAAATCTTTCCTACAGAGAATCTAGATTTTCCCCAACTCAATTGCATCATAATTAGTAAAGCAACTCCAACCCTTAAAAAAAGATCTACAATTCACCTCAAAATTACTCGATTTAATTTTAGTTTCAGTCAAACATAGTACCTTAATCTGCAAGCAATCCATTCTAGCAAAAACTTTTCTTTGCTTGCTAGGGTTATTAAACCCTCGAACGTTCCAAAATGCAATAGTCGTTGAGAAAGAGAAGTACCTTTGGATACAGGCACCGTAGCCTTCAACTTATCAACCTTTTTTGTTCGCATTTCTTGCAGCAAAGCAGCCACTCCCAAAGAAGCAACACGAGGCTTCTTAACTTCAATTGTTGTTTGAGAGCTAATACTCTGAAGAGCATCAAAACGATTCTGAGACTTACCAGAACCACTAGATGCCTTACAACGTCCCTTCCCCTTTCCCTTTCTTTTTCTTGCAGGTCTTTTCAAAGGGGGGAAATCCTCATCTGTAACAAGATGGGATGAACTTGCCATAAGGGTGCATCCAGTTCCACTCCTTTCATTCTCCTCAACATTCATATTGTTGCATGATGGGGTCTCAGGAGCAACATTAGCAACAGGAGCAACATTGACATCCACTGATGTAGAATTTGCATCAGCATCACCAGAAATCAATGAATCAGGATCCTCCACCGACGTAGGATTTGGAACAGCATCACCAAAAATCAGTGATTCAGGACGAACATCAACGGTCTCCACTGACTTAGGTTTCCATTCCGACTTACCAGCATGAACTTCCACACAATGCTTATCCGAATGGCCAAAGACTTTACAAGCAGCACAGCTTGCTGGCATCCATGGCAATTTTATCTTCACCATCACGATACTTTTATTTGTTATATATGAAAAAATGAATTTTTTATGGATACAAATCTTGTTATACTTAATAATTTGTTGATTTTTATATTCGAAAATCTAAAATATTCATGAATAAGACCGTCAAATTCAAAAAAAATTAACTCATTATTTCGGATATTTGAATATCTGAAATCGAGTATCCGAAATTTCAAATTGGATCAGATATCTGAAATGCAGACCTCTAATATTAGGTTGAAAAATGTTTTTCTAACAGAATTCTAAAAAAATATTTTTAAAAAGTACTATGAAGTATGAAGAAGTGTGATAGTATTTGGTATTACATACTTTACTGTAAAAATATCGTAGAAAGTTAAAATAATTTATTTTAGATATGATTTTAAAAAATAAAATATTTTTTAACAATAAATTAAATATAATTTTTATATAAATTCTAATTTTAATCCTAATCCTAAAGAGGTGGGGAAAAGAGAGATTCTAGAGGAAGGAAAATGGTGCTCTCAGTGAGTCTATAACCCATGACTTCAAGAAATATGAGGGAACAAAGATGAGCAGCTTGGTCAACCAACCAAATGTGATCGCTTAAAAATAAAATATAATTTTTTTGAATATAAGTTGCTAGTCTTATTAAAAAGAAAAAATATCCAAAATTACAATAAGGGTTTACAACTATCATCGTAAACTGAATACATAATTTGGACATTTTCCTGTAGCATTGACACAAGAAACTAGCCACTTTAGATCCTACGAGAACCATACACGAAAAACGTTAAAACCCCAACCAAAAGACTCGGACAAAAAATAGATACGAACAAATATGACTGAATCGTCAAACGAACCACAAAAGAGGATTAAGCTATTGAAAGGCTACCGAGAACCGCAAATTAGAACCGAGCGTCGTGAGAAACTATCTGTTAAGTGTGTAAAAGTACTAATTTTCTACCCTTTTCATCTCAATTATTGTTAGACTTAGGCTCATTTAGGTTGCACTATTAGCCATTCATGCATAATTGTATTGTTTTCTTCCTTGTCATGCTTGATTATCATTAATTGCTTATTTGGTGAAAATGTGTTGTTCTGGTATATGTTTCGATGTGTGCAGGATAATTGCCCGGGCAAGTATTGTCGTGACAATGAAGGGGAAAAAATGATGTCGATTTAAGATAAGATAAGAAGAAGTTGGCGATTTCAACATAAAGAAGTTGCTACTCTTCACAACCAAGAGATGTCGATTTCAACAAGGATTCAATCCTTTTTACAAGTCGAAAGTCACAAGATGTCCTAGGAGAACTCAAAGTCCCTTGAGTTGATTAAAGGAGATTAAATCCCAATAAGATAAGAGGAGTTATAGAGGAAATAAAATAATAAATAAAAAAGAATTTATTTCTTTTATTTTATAGCATTTAATTCCAACTTAACTTCCTCCTCAAGAAGGATTATAACCTACCAATCTCCTATAAAAAGAAGAGAATGCGCAGCCAAGAACATAGTCGAATTGAGGGAGAAAATCGGCAAGAAAGTTGAAGATCAAGGCAACCCTAATCTTCTTTTCATCTTTGTTTTTTGGTTGATGTTATTGTTGGAAAATTATCTTGTGTTGTTCCTAGTCCCAACTATGAACTAAACTATCTTAGGCTAGGGTTATTTGTTTAGTAGTTGTGAGAAAACGTTCGGATCTTGTTTAGGTTTTTGTTATGCAATTTAAATTAAAGGTTTGCTTATTCTTGGTGTTTATCTTTACTTGCAATTGAATTGGGAGAGGAAATTGTGATTGCATCCATTTATCTAATATCAGAAGAGTTAGATTCAAGAAACAAATAAGCATGGTTTTTGCCCAAATCGATGAAGACTAATTCGACTTAGAAATAAGTACGAATTTCAACGGCTAAGAGAGGCGTAAGATCGGTTGATGTTCACCTTTGGTTCACGCTAGAATTTATTATCAAGGCTTGCACATTGACAAAGTTTTGACTTAGGGATGTATTATCAAGGCTTGGATCCATTGAAGAATGTTTTGTCGAACGTTGAAGGTTGTCGCACAATTGCCCGAGCAGTAGCTTAATTCTTTGCCCTGACAACCGCCCTACCAATTGCCCAAGCAGTTACTTTGTGCATTGCCCAGGAAATCGTATTGCCCATTACCGAGGCAATCAAGCTTCCTCTTGCATTAAAAACCAAGACTGTTCCATTCAAGTTCCACATTACGACGCAATATAATTCGGCCTATTCTTTCATTTTGTCAACTTAATTCTTTAATTTATTCGTTTATTTTACTTTAGTAAATTATTCAACCCAAAACTATTACTTGTGTTTTTTACTTCTCCGTGTGAGATGATAGATTCTTGAAGTGGCACCAATCCCTATGGAGACGATATCTTTCTATACTATAACTTGCGACGTGTATACTTGTACAAATTGTGAAGCTCTCGAAGCACACAACAAGTTTTTGGCGCCGTTGCTGGGGATTGGCAATAGAGACTTTGTTTTTATTTTCTTGTACTTTTATTTTCCTTTTTTTAGTTTCTCAAGGGCTAACAGAATTTGGTTTTGCATTGGTGCATGACCAGGGCAAATCCAACAACTCCAGTATATCTCTTTGATCTAGAAACTGAACGTACCTGTCAAAGACTCAAACAAAGACTGAGAGCAACAATGGGAGATCAAGTCGGCAATAATAATGCCAACGACAATCAGATTGTCGCGGCAGGAGGTGTAGTGAATCTACCAGCTCAACTTGCTCAAGCAAGGAACCTAACCGTCCGAGATTATTTAGAGGAAGATCTCAACGGACTGAACCCAGGAGTTGTCACACCTAAAATCGAAGCTGCCCATTTTGAATTAAAGCCAGTAATGTTCAATATGATCAATACAATTGGTCAATTTGGAAGATCATCAACTGAAGATGCTAAACAACATCTCAAATCTTTCCTGGAGATTTGTAATTCATTCAAACTACAAGGAGTCCATGAGGATATTTTGATGCTAAAATTGTTCCCCTATTCACTTAGGGATAGGGAGAAAATTTGGTTGAATAGTATTCCATCCGAATCAATAAGATCTTGGACTGATTTATGTCGTGATTTCCTTGCTCGATTTAATTCTAAAAATAAGATTGATAAGTTACGTAACAAGATCACTTCTTTTTGACAGGCATATGGTGAATCCATGTACGAGGCTTGGGAGCGATATAGAGAACTATTCTATTGTAGTGGTCACAGGATGAGACTCGGTGGGAAGAATTGAAGTTGTATAAGGAGTAATAGGAGTGAAGGAAGAATGAGGATGTGAAGAATTAGGAGAGGAAAAAGAATTTGAAGGAGTAATGTGTGAGGCACTAGGGTTCACAAGAGTAGGGTTCGAGGGAGTAGGGTTCGCAGGAGCAAAATTCGAGTGAGTAGAATTTGATGGTGGAATGTTAGGGGGATGTACATGTAATATAGGGGAAGTAGTATTGGTTGAGGTAGAAATGGAGGGAAGTGTTTGAGTTTGAAAGGGAAAACGGACTCATTGAATGTAACATTGCGGGAAATAAAAGTTCTTTTGTTGGTTGAATCAAAACAAACATACCCTCGATGTGTTGGGGAGTATCCAAGAAATGTGCAAGGTTTTGTATGGTAGTCAAACTTATGGTGTTGGAATGGACGCAAGTGAGGATAGCGTAGGCATCCAAAAATCTTCAAAAAGTTGTAGTCGGGCTGAGTTTTATAGAGCAATTGAAATGGTGACACATTGCCAAGAGATTTTGAGGGCATTCTATTGATTAGGTACACAGCACTAAGAACTGCATGAGACCAAAAATGGAGTGGAACTGAAGCATGAGCAATGAGAGTAAGAGCTGTTTCGATGACATGCATGTGTTTCCTCTCAACGACGTTGTTCTGTGGAGAAGAATGGGGGCATGTAACACGTAGCTGCACACCTAAATGTGATAAAAAAAATTCAAGAAATTTGAACTCTCCACCACCATCCACTTGAACTGCCAGAAGATTGATAGAGAATTGATTCTGTATCAAAGTGTAGAACATTTGAAATATAGTGCACACATCAATTTTTTTCTTAAGAAGGTAAACCCAGGTAACTCTCGAATACATATCAAAACAAGCCATATATTAAGCAAAGCCATCAAACTGCACTGGTGCAGGACCCCAAAGGTCTATTTCAACTAATTGAAAATGAGCTGAATACAAAGTAGTGGAAGCATGATATGGTAGAGTATAATGCTTTCCTAATTGACAAACATGACAAAGAGTAGTTTTATCTACAACCATCTTTTTATTCAAAGCAAGACTAATCACGTCAGTAGTAGGGTGTATCATTCGATTGTGCCATAACCAATAATTGGTGGTGGTGGTGGTGAGAGCAACACTAGGTGATGAATGTTGTTGTGAAGTATCAAACTCGTACAAACCATTCTTTTGAGAGCCTCGAAGTAAAACCTGCCATGTAAGCTCATCCTTGATGACACAGTAATTAGGATGAAATTCAAAGAACACATCATTGTCAGTAGAGAATTTAGAGACAGATAGAAGATTTTGAGTAATGGCAGGAACATGGAGGAGTTGATCAATAATCAATTGCCTAATAGAAGTGTGAAGTATAGATTGACCAACATGGGATATAGAAAGAGAGGATCCATCACCAATATAGACATTACCCTGGCCTGAATATGGTTGCACCTTGCTGAACTAAGAGGAATCATTAGTCACATGGTGAGTGGCACCAGAGTCTGGGAACCAGCTGGAGAGATTACCAACAAGAGCATTAACCTGAGGTGGATCTAATAGAGTAGAGGCAGATGGCTCAGTAGACACGTAAGGAGTGTACCCAACTTCAGCGGTATCAAGAGAGCAGCCACAATTGTGAGCTTCAATGTTTGTAGAGAAGGTAGCTTTAAAATCTTGATTAAAACGATGCCAGCATCGATCCGCAAGGTGACCAAGCTTACCACAGATTTGACATTGGATTATTGGTCTCCCCTTAAAACGACCACCAGAAAAGGAATTGTTGGAGAATCTGCCACCACGAGAACGATAAGAGGAGTAACTCGATCGAGACTCAGATTCAGATCCAGATAGGGTACATGTAGCTGTGTGAATGCCAATAGGTAGACGCAGAGGATCAACAAGCCTAGCCTCAGCATCAATCAAAAGAGAGATAGCCCCATCGAATGAATAGGGTTCCTTGCTGGCTATGATCACTAGAATAACAGACTCAAATTCTGATGGAAGACCATTAAGGATAGTGGCCACTTGTTTAATCTCAGAGATAGGACTTCCACATATTGCTAATAGATCACAAATTTCTTTGATCTGGGCAGAGAACTCACTGATTGAGAGTGAACCTTTCTTAAGGGTTCGAAGGCGGCAATGCAAATGCATTACACGAGTTGTGGACAGTTTGGAGTAGCGAAGAACAAGAGTATTCCAAATGGAAGTTGTGGTTTCGGATCCAACAAGATGAGGTAATATAGATGTGCTTACGGTGGAAAGGAGCCAAGATGCGAGGGAGCTATCTTGTTTGAAGAAATGTTGATAGACTGGATTAGGGGATTTCGTACCATCAACTGCCACCAGGAACTTCGCCGGAGGAATATAATCAGCATCAAGGTAATGCTCCAAGCCTTGACCACGAACCATCAGTAGGACTTGTTGTCGCAATAATAGAAAATTAGTGTCATCGAGACGTACACTAATTTGTTTTTTGAAGAAGCCAGAGGAAGTGGAAGATTCATCACCAATGGAAGCAGACGAATTAGAGGCAGATGCATTGATCGGCATGGCAGGAGAAAAAAAAAGAAACCAGGATCGAAGAAGCGATAGATACCATGTGAAGATTTATTTCTATTTTTCTAAACTAACGAGAATGATTGAGATAAAACTCATTTCCATTCAGCAAAAAGTGATTTACAATGTGAGCCATGCAACGTATATATAGGAGTGTGCAAGGTTTTAACAGATTCGTTTTAGGGTTTGTTATTTCTAGCTCACATAGGTTGTTACAACAACCTTTCCCGCTCTATTGTGCAGCTTCTCTCGAATCCTCTATCGTTAACAGTCCGACCGAGAATGGTGGTGCATGTGCATACCATGTTTCGTCTATGCTTATGTTTATTACATCTTTTTCTTAAATGGTTTTGCTTTTAAAAGTAAGATATATGTTTTGAACCGCATTGTTGTTGTGTTTTAGAGCTCCTCTCACTAAGCTTTCAAGCTTACGCTCTCCTTTTCCAACAATGCAGATCGTTAGTAGCTTCGGAGGCAAGTGGGGGAAGGGAGGAGTTCTTGGAGTTCCTTGCTAGCTCTAAGTATGGTTTTCTTAGTTGTAATAATGCTCATGCAATGGGAATGTTAGGCTTGTTGTTAGGGAGTTGGTGTCCAAACTCCTATGTTTGACTTTTGTTAATGTTGCTAGCATGTTTCAAATGTTGTTACCTTGTTATGTTGAGGCTAGTTATGGTCTTGGGTTAATTGTTAGGAGTTTTGACTTGTTGGTTCTTTTAAACTAAAGTGTTCTTATGAGCTCTTGGTTTTGAGATCCATTTTCGTGTGTATGCATGTTTGAAGCTTGTCTTTAGGGTGTTTTGTCTCTATATTGTTTGTATAATAAGTTGTCATGTGGTTTGTGATGTTTCGGGGTAAGTTTGGGAACGTTTGGAGATGGCGAAATGCATTTCCGAGCCAAATTGTGTTCAGAAGTTTCAAAACGCCTAATATGGTTTCGGAACGGCCAAGCTCTAGGGTCACCCGTATAGGAATGGGGGTGGTGCCGTTTCGGTACGATTTGCCACTAGAGGCTCATGTTTCGGAACCATGTGGGGCCATTTCGGTACGTTTGACCACCGGAGGCTCATGTTCTGGAACCATGTGGGACCGTTCCGGAATGGCTTGATGTTACTTTTTAAAAGAAGCCTACGTTTCAGAACGAGTAGCCCTGTTTCGAAACGCAGGTGGTTAAAATGGTTAAAGAGCATCTTTGAAGGTTTCCAAATGTTACATCTTAGTCCCTAATGCTTGTATGCTTCCTAGTTGAGTTTATATGTGTCCCTTGTGATAGTTTTGCCTCGTGTGCATGAAACTTGACTAATAAACAGCTTGGTAAGTTTAAATTATCATATGTCCTCTGCTTGGTTCGTATCTGTGATTGCCCTTCCGCGGTTTGCCATCTCACATAGGTTTAAACATGGCATATAGACAAGATTAATAAAATAAAAAATAGGGCTGCTAATCAGAGTGAGGCCTTAGCGAGTTTCGCTTCGGTTTTCCCCGTGTAACCCGTTCGGTTCGGTCTGTTGGCTAGGCGAGGACGAGAGGGTTTCAGTTTCTGAAATTTTACAATTTGCAGGTAATAACTTTTGTTAGTTTTTAGCATGAAGAATGGGTGATGCAATGCCAAACATGGTTTTTAGTTAGGGTTTAAGTCTTCAATTGTTATATTTTAGTTTATGCTCTTGTTAGTTTTATGCCCGGTTACGAGGTCTCCCGGAAAGATAAGTCAGGTAAGTTGGTTTGTTTGGTCTGTTTGCCATTGCACGGTGTGTGAAAGCATGTTTTATTGTTCTTGTTGTTGGTTGAATTGTAGTCGAGCGTCCCCATTGCTAGGTGTTGTTATTGGAAAATGGTTTCGATTTAGAAGAGCTTGAGCACTCGGATCATTTCCCTTGCTAACCCAATGTTTTCTTGTGTGTGATGTGTTTATTGTTTAGATTTTATCTTCGTTATGGTAAGACTAAGAGGACGGCCTAAAGGGGTGACCAGGCACCCGTGGATGTGCCTCATGTTCCTCCTGCTCCCGATGGTAATAGGGTGGATGTCGGAGGTAATGTGCCTCAGGCCGGTGCAAATGTTGAAGGTGGTGGTAATGGACCTCATGTTAGGGCAAATTTAGGGGTAATGGAGCTCAAGCATGTCCGGGTCAGGCAGGTGCGGACATGACTCATTTGATTCAGACTATAGTGGGGGCTTTTCAGACAGTTTTGGCCGGTATACATGCTACACCACCACCTTAGGGTGCGGGGACAGGTTTACCCCTTGAGAGGCTTCGTAGCTTGAGTGGAGTTGAGTTCCGTGGTTTGACTCCCGAGGGTTCAGAGGCTTGGCTCGAGAGCACTACATGAATCTTAGGTTAGATGGAGTGCTCGGACACTCGTAAGTTGGGTTGTGTTGTCTCCTTGCTTCAGGGAGATGCGTATGCTTGGTGGACTACCGTTACTTCGGGTATCACAGAAGCGGATGTCACTTGGGAATTCTTTAGAACAACCTTTAAGAAGAAGTATCTTAGAGTTCGATATCATGATGAAAAGAAGAGAGAATTTATGGCATTGGTTCAGGGTAGTAAGATAGTGTCAGAGTATGAGGTTCAGTTTGTGAGGTTGAGCCAGTATGCTCCCGAGTTGGTTCCATGTGAGAGGGAATGGTGTGAGCGTTTCTGTTATGGTTTGACTAGGGATGTGAAGACGTATATGCTTGCTTCAGATTACACCGAGTTTGATGTTTTGGTCTCTAAGGCCAAAGATATTGAGTAGAACTTAGGCTCGAATACTCATGCTAGTGGGTCTGATTCCGGGAAGAGATATGCGGATTGGGACAGAGATCGTGCCAAGAGGCACAGAGATAGGAGGTATCAACCCGATTCGAGACATATGGGCGGTAACCATATACGGGGCCATTAGGGCCAAGGAGCTGTTGTTCACACTCTTGAGTGCACTAGATGCGGAAGACGCCATCCAGGCGAGTGTATGGATACCTTTGGGGTATGTTGGAATTGTGGTTTCCGAGATTATTTGGGGTGTAACTGTCCACGCCTGGCTAGGGGTGGATCAGCTCCAACTAGGGGGGTTGAGCATTAGAGAGGACGTGGGCGCGGTCGAGGTAATTTTCAGCCGATGAACGATGGTCAAAGGAACTTAGCTCATGTGATGGAAGTTCAGCTCGAGGGTGGAGGACCAGCTAGGGTGTATGCACAGCGAGAGGCTGGGAATGACACGGATATCATCGCAGGTAATTTTTCGTTACAGTTTTTGACTTTGCTTTCTTTGATAAACTCGGGTTTGACACATTCGTACATTTTGGGTGAACATGCAAGGTCTCTAGGTTTACTGTATGAGTGGTTAGAGGTAGGTGTTAATGTTACTAGTTCTTTCAGCGAGACCGTGGTAGTTAGGAAGATGTATAGGAGGTGTCTTTTGATGATTCAGGGTCATGTGTTTCCGGTTGACATGATGAATTTCCGTTATATGGTTTTGATGTGATTTTGGGCATGGATTGGCTCGTAGAGCATAGAGCTAGGGTAGACTTTGAGACCAAGAGAGTCTCCTTGAGGCTTACGGATGATTTTGAAGTTGTAGTGGTGGGCGAGAACATTAAGTTCTTGTCCAATGTTGTTTCTACTTTAGAAGCTTAGAGATTGATAGATTCAGGTTGTCAGGCATATTTGGCTTATGTGATGAATCCGAATTTGAGTGAGGTTAGACCGCAAGACATCAGAATGGTTTGTGATTTTCCGAGTGTTTTTCAAGAAGAGTTTTCGGGTTTGCCTCCAGATAGGGAAGTTGAGTTTGCTATTGAGACGTATTCCAGTTCTACACCCGTGTCTATTGCTCCGTATAGAATGGCATCGAAAGAGTTGAAGACACAACTTCAGGAACTGTCAGATATAGGTTTCATTAGGCCTAGTATTTCTCTGTGGGGTGCTTCGGTCTTGTTTGTGAAGAAAAAGGATGACAGTATGAGGATGTGTATAGACTATAGGCAGTTGAACAAGGTAACAGTGAAGAACAAGTACCCTTTGCCACGGATAGATGACTTGCTTGATCAGTTGAGAGGTGCTTCAGTGTTTTCAAATATTGATTTGAGATCGGGCTATTATCAGTTGAAGGTAAAGGATGTGGACATATCGAAGACAGCTTTCCGTACATGTTATGGGCATTATGAGTTCTTGGTCATGCCTTTCGGTTTGACTAATGCTCCATATGCATTTATGGATATGATGAATCGAGTGTTCCACGAGTTTTTGGATAGGTTTGTGGTAGTGTCCATGACCGAGGAAGAGCATGATAAACATTTGCGGGTAGTGCTTCAGACTTTGCTTGAAAATTAGTTGTATGCCAAGTTGTGTAAGTGAAAGTTTTGGATTAAAGAGGTAGTCTTTTAGGTCATGTGATCTCAGCCAATGGAATTAGTGTAGACCCCAAGAAGATAGAAGCCATAGTGAACTGGAAGCAACCAAAGTCGGTGACCGAAATCCGTAGATTCCTAGGCTTGGCAGGGTACTACCAAAGATTTGTCGAAGGATTTTCGAAGATTACAGCACCCTTGACTAAACTGTTATAGAAGAGCGTTCCATATGAGTGGTCAGATGCAAGGCAACAAGCATTTGAGAAGTTGAAGAAAGCTTTGACCGAAGCTCATATTTTGATTCAGCATGAACCGAGGAAAGAGTTTGTGATTTACAGTGATGCATTGTATGTAGGTTTAGGTTGTGGGCTTATGCAAGAGGGTAAGGTTGTAGCTTATGCTTCGAGACGATTGAAGGTTCACGAAAAGAACTACCCTACTCATGACATAGAGCTAGCTGCAGTAGTGTTTGCTCTGAAGATTTGGAGACACTATATTTATGGTGAGAAGTGCACGGTTTATACCGACCACAAGAGTTTGAAATACTTGATGACTCAGAAGAAGCTAAACCTTAGACAACGTAGGTGGATAGAGCTTCTTAAGGACTATGACCTTACGATAGAGTACCATCCGGGTAAGGCAAACATGGTGGTCGATGCTTTGAGTAGAAAAGTGGCAGTTAAGTTGTGAGTTATGTTTGCGAGATTGAGTGTGTAACGGGATGGCGGTTTGATAGCCGAGCTACAGGTTAAACCTCTGTTGGTTTAGTTGATTCGAGAGAAACAGTTGCAAGACGAGTCTTTAGCACCTTATGTGCAAGATATAGCTGAGGGTGGGCCTACATATTTCTGCTTTGGCGAGAATGGGATCCTATGTTTCAAAGATAGGATAGTAGTTCCATAAGATGTCGAGTTAAGGCGTACTATCTTGAATGAAGCACATAACAGTTCTTTTGTTATGCATCTGGGTAGTACGAAGATGTATCGTAGGTTAAAAGAAGAGTACTACTGGATTGGGTTGAAGAAACATGTGACCGAGTTTGTGAGTAAGTGTATGGTATGTCAGCGAGTTAAGGCAGAGCATCAGTTTCCTTTAGGTTTGTTACAATCGTCGAAGATTCCGGAATGGAAGTGGGAACGTATTACCATGGACTTTGTGTCGGGTTTTCCGTTGACTCCTTCGAAGAAGAATTCAGTGTGGGTGATAGCCGACAGATTCACTAAGTGTGCCCATTTCATACTTGTTCATACTACATACACCTTAGATAAGTTGGCCGATTTGTACATCAGTGAGATAGTGAGGTTGCACGGGGTACCGAAATCGATTGTATCAGACCGAGATCCGAGGTTTACAGCTAGATTTTGGGAGTGTTTGCATCATGCCTTGGGTACTTGGTTGAACTTCAGCACTTCGTATCACCCGCAGTCAGATGACCAGTCATAGAGAGTTATTCAGGTATTGGAGGACATGTTGAAGTGTTGCATCATCGACTTTCAGGGTTCTTGGGAGAAACACCTACTGTTAGTGGATTTTGCATACAACAACAGTTATCAGGCTAGTATTCAGATGGCATCGTATGAGGCTCTGTATGGTAGGAGGTGTAGAACACCTATTTTTTGGGCTGAGGCCGGACAGAAGCTTGTACCGATGCCAGACTTGCTCAAGAGCACTACCGAGAAGGTAAAATTGATCTGTGATCACTTGAAGGCAGCTTCAGACCGACATAAATCGTATGCCAATTTGAAGAAAAAGGAGATAGAGTATGTCATGGGCGGCAAAATGTTCTTGAAAGTCTCACCTTGGAAGAAGGTGATGAGTTTTGGTAGGAAAGGTAAGTTGAGCCCGAGATTCATTGGTCCTTACGAGGTAGTTGAGAGGATTGGTCTCGTTGCTTATAGATTATGATTGCCGACGGAGTTAGAGAAGATTCATGATGTGTTCCATGTTTCGATGCTCCGGAAGTATAGATCGGATTTGTCTCATGTAATGCCAGTGGAAGAGATCGAGTTGAACCCAGACCTGTCGTATGATGAAGAGCCAGTTGAAATTCTTGCTACGGATAGGAAAGTGTTGCGTGAGAGATCTATCGATTTAGTCAAGGTTTTGTAAAGACACTGAGGTGTGGAAGAGGCTACTTGGGAGAGGAAGGAAGACATGAAGAAACAGTTCCCGTACCTCTTTTCGTCAGGTAATTTCGAGGACGAAATTCCTTAAGTGAGGGAGAGTTGTAACGTCCTGGTTTAGGGCCTGGGAGTTACCGGTTTTGATCTACGACTAGTTTCGGGTTAAATTTAGATTAAAATGTTGATTTTTATAAAAATGCCATTATTTACAATAACGCCATTAATGAAATTTGAAAATGGGGTTTTGGGATTTGAAAAGTCATCTTCATTGCAAAAAAAACCTAAAAGCTCAAACTTTCTCCCAAAAGCTCCTCACCATCTCTTCCTTGACTCAAAGGCTTTTCCATAGAAGAGTTTCAAAGGTAATCATCACTTTTACCTTGGCTTTTATTTATTAAATCTTATCTTTTTGAAAACCTAACAAAATATTGAATTTTCATTTTGGGTTCCAAACTATTGATGGAAAAGAGATGAGTTTATGAAATTTTCGTATGGATTTTTAATGGGTGCTTGGTGGGATGTTTTTGAACTATTTTTGGTTGCTAAATAATGATAATAAGTAGCTTAAACTCATAAAACCCGAAACTAGGTGTAGTGGGTAAGTTTTGAAGGTGAAAAGGTGGTGTTCTTGGCTTAGTTTTGTGGTAAAACGAGGGTTGATGGGTGTTTTAGATGTTAATTGGTGAATTTTGAAGGTTAAAAATGCTGGGTAAAGTCAGATTGTGTTTGGATGATGTTTTGGCAACGTTTCGGTTGATTTCGGCTTTGTTTTGATTGAGTAAATGTGTCGATTGATGGAATGTTGCCTTTTAGTGAATTTATGAAAGAGTAGGGGAGTAATACCTTGTTTTTGGTTGATTAGAAATAGGGGAAACGAGTTTGGGTCCTTTGGACGCGAGGCCAGGTAGTTCGGAGGCTTGAATCGGGGATTCGACTATCGTTTGGGCTCTATCGGTGAGTGGTAATATTTTGAAGCATTAAAATGATTCAAAGAGGTTTTCTTGGGGGTTTGGGTGGATCCTTAAGGGCTAACCTAAACCCAAGTGTAAGTTTGTCTAAATTGCCTTGTTCGTTAATTGTTGGTGTATGCGGTTATACTTGCTGTTGTGTGAATACAGATTGTTTTACTCCCCGTTTTAATGTTGTTGCGTTGTCGTAGTTGATGTCAAGCCTCACGTGATGGTTAGTTGTTGTGTATGGTGATGTGTAGTCCCACCGGTAGTGACTAATAGATGAGTACGGTGATGTGTAGTCCCATCGGAAAAATGCTAGATGTTGTGTACGGTGATGTGTAGTCCCACCGGGATTGGTTGTGCATTTGCATACCATGTTTCGTTTATACTTGCGTTTATTACATTTCTTTCTTAAATGGTTTTACTTTTAAAACTAACATATATATTTTAAACTGCATTGTTGTTGTGTTTTAGAGCTCCGATCAGTAAGCTTTCAAGCTTACGCTCTCATTTTCCAACAATGCAGATCGTTAGTAGCTTCGAAGGAAAGCAAGGAAAGGGAGGAGTTCTTTGCTAGCTCAAAGTATGGTTTTCTTAATTGTAATAATGCTCATGCAATGGGAATGCTAGGCTTGTTGTTAGGGAGTTAGTGTCCAAACTCCTATGTTTGACTTTTGTTAACGTTGCTAGCATGTTTCAAATGTTGTTACCTTGTTATGGCCTTGGGTTAATTGTTAGGAGTTTTGACTTGTTGGTGTTTTTAAACTAAAGTGTTCTTATGAGCTCTTGGTATTGAGATCCATTTTCGTGTGTATGCATGTTTGAAGCTTGACTTTAGGGTGTTTTGCCTTTAGATTGTTTGTATAATAAGTTGTCATGTGGTTTGTGATGTTTCGGGGTAAGTTTGAGAACGTTCTGAGATGCCGAAATTTATTTTCAGGCCAAATTGTGTCCAAGCGTTTTGGAACGCCTGATATGGTTTCAGAACGGCCAAGCTCCAGGGGCACCCGTATCGGAACGGGAGTGGTGCCATTTCGGTACGATTTTCCACTGGAGGCTCCTGTTTCGGAACCATGTGGGGTCGTTTCGGTACGTTTGGCCACTTGAGGCTCCTGTTCCGGAACCATGTGGGACCGTACCGGAACGGCTTGGTGTTACTTTTTAAAAGAAGCCCGCGTTTCGAAACGAATAGCCCTGTTTCGAAACGCAAGTGGTTAAAACGGTTATAAACTACTTGGTAAGTTTAAATTATCGTATGCCATATGCTTGGTTCGTATCCGTGATTGCCCTTCCGCGGTTTGCCATCTCACATAGGTTTAAACATGGCATATTGACAAGATTAATAAAATGAAAAAATAGGGTTGCTAATCGAAGTGAGGCCTTATCGGGTTTCGTTTCGGTTTTCCCCGTGTAACCCGTTCGGTACGGTCTGTTGGCTAGGCCGGGACGAAGGGGTTACAGTTTCTGAAATTTTACAATTTGCAGGTAATAACTTTTGTTAGTTTTTGAGCATGAAGAATGGGTGATGCAATGCCAAACGTGATTTTTTAGTCAGGGTTTAAGTCTTCAATTGTTCTATTTTAATTTAATGCTCTTGTAGATTTTGATGGGAGGGTATTAAGGTGTGCTTACATTTAAACTCCTTCAAGGGAGATGTTGGTATGATAGATTTTGTAGTCTTTTAGTGTTTTAAGGAGTTGTGTTTTGTGTGGTGATGTTCTATGTATTGGATTGGTCTTTGGGTCTTGGGGAATTTGTTTGCAGTGTGGCATGAGTGATGGATCTTGAATTTTGATGCGATGTATTCCCTACGTTGTGTGTACTCTTTTTCTCTAATTAAATTTAAAGATGTTTTTAATAAGACACGCAACGTGAGCGCAAGCTTTTAAGGTATTATAAATAAAATTTATTTTGCCGAGAAAAAAAAATTACTAGCTAAGCCACTTGGCTTTGGATCAACGCAAGGCCAGTGAAATATCAATGATTAGGGAGACTAAATCCCCACTACCCTACTCATTCAACCAAACTCATTGCTTCATTATTCTTTTAACGAATAAGGGAAAGGGTTGTCCAATTTTAATTAATAAACAATTTACCACTTCACGGGTGATTGGTTGACCACTATTTATACAATTGAATGCAATGGCTACAAATGACTTATTCCAATTTATTTATACGTGTATATGTGCAAGCAATAGTGTGGATTAAGTGATGCAGCTCAATATCAGCTTTATCCATTCTATTTTGGGTGAAAAAACACTATATATATAAGTACTTATTAAAGAAGAGGTCAAATCCATGTTTAAAACAATAAAACATGGTTAGCGAAAGAAAAGATAATAATAGGTAAATGTAATAATAAGGAGTGAGAGAGATGTGTGGGAAAGCCGATTAAACCAACCGACAGAGAAGGAGAAAGCAATGCATCTTGGCTTGGAATTCAAGGGATCATATAGCTATGGCCTCTCTCTTTCACTCCCCTCACTGCTTCACCGGCGGCGCCACCACATTGCCCTAGAAAAAGTCTGTCCCCCTCTCCTTCTCCCACCACTTGTCACCTCAACTCTCCATTTTGCATGGCTTTAATCGTGGATCAACAATCTAACCTCAAACACTTTTGTAAGATTTGCAAGAAAGGGTTTGGTTGTGGGAGGGCGCTCGGTGGGCATATGAGGGCGCATGGAATAGGCGACGACACCGCTCCTATTGACGACGATGATCCCGCTAGTGATTGGGAAGACAAATTAGAAGGAAATGTGCCACCTAGCAACAAGCGCATGTACGCATTAAGAACCAACCCTAATCGGTTAAAGAGTTGTAGGGTTTGTGAGAATTGCGGCAAGGAGTTTTTGTCCTGGAAATCGTTTCTCGAGCACGGTAAATGTAGCTCCGAGGATTGTGCCGAGTCGCTCGTGTCGTCGCCGGGCTCGGACGGTGACGACGGAGTTGCGAGGAGAGGGTACGGTTGGTCTAAAAGGAAAAGATCGTTGAGAAGTAACGTGGGGAATTTCAACTCCATTTGCCCGTCAAGCGAAGAGGAAGATCTTGCCAATTGCCTTATGATGTTATCCAACGCCACCGTCGATCCAGAGCCGGAGGAATCATGCGCTTCCGCCAGCAAAGAAGAAGAGAGACGAAACACGATGAATTTGATTGCTCCTATTGCATGTAGGATACCGATGGAGAAGGCCAAAGGCGTGGCCAAAGGGTTGTTCGAGTGCAAAGCATGCAAGAAAGTGTTTAATTCCCATCAAGCATTGGGTGGACATCGAGCTAGCCACAAGAAGGTTAAGGGATGTTTCGCAGCCCGGCTTGATCAAATGGATGATAGTCAAGCCGATGAAGACCCCGATGTTATGCCGCACGAAGAATTCTTCCCAACAAAATCTAGGTCACCTTTGCAATTTGATCAAGGAGCTAGTACTACTCCATTGGCCTCTACATTGAATTTGAAAAGGAAATCAAAAGTACATGAATGTTCAATCTGTCACCGTGTTTTCTCATCAGGACAAGCATTGGGTGGGCATAAAAGATGTCATTGGATCACTTCCAATCCACCCGACACTTCCTCTTTGCCCAAGTTTCATCACTTTGAAGATCACATTCAACAAAGACCAATGTTCATCGACAAATCCGAGCCGCTCGACCTTAAACTCGATCTCAATCTTCCTGCTCAGGCCGATGATCATGTTCGTCGAAACCAAATTAATCCACCGAGTTTTGATGTTTCTACAGAGATGTATTTCAAGCCTTGGATAGGCAAAGAAAAGGAAGATATTAATCAACACCAACTACAAGCTGACAACGATAACAACAATGATAAGAACAATAATTGCACTACTCTGCAAAATGCGGATGACGAAGCAGACAGTAAGGCGAAGTTAGCGAAACTAAGTGAACTCAAGGACATCAATACGAGCGGAGGTTCATCTCCATGGCTGCAAGTTGGGATCGGTTCAACTACTAATAATGTTGACTCTGATCCTTAATTTTTTGTGATGCAATGTTGCATTATGGGAACATTCTCACTATATTTACTTGGAAATTGATATTTTTGTAGACATTTTGTATTTATATACTAAAAAGAAACTGTAATTACAAATTTAATCAAACATGTTATTATTATCGGCATGTTTTGGTATTAGGTGTAGAGAAAATGAAATCCACCGTCTGCTTACTCTCTTTGGTTCTGTCTTCATTTCAACTCTGTATTTGTTTTTATAATACTTCCATATATATGGATATTTATTTTGAAGCACCCTCAGGTTGAATTTTTTTTTCAAACTAACATTAAACTTTAAATTATATATTTTATTATTAAATTTTAAAACTTAACCACAAACACTAAAATTTTATCATAAACTATAAACTCTAACCTTTAAACCATAAAAAGTATAAATTTGTGAAAATAAGTTTTCCGGCGTTGATGCATATAATATTTTCCTATTAGTTATTAGTATAATTTACGAGCTGTAACATTAGAGCTGTGAGCGTTGGAATTTAACAAGACATAAACACACAGGCCTTAGCCCAGTTGTTACCCACCAGGTCACCACCCTTTTATTTTCTTTATTCAGGGCAATGAGCTATATGTTGAAAGTGTAAACCCAAACAATAATTTATTAAAACTGTATATCACAACAATATATATGTTCGACTTTGCTGAAAAAAAAATTGGATTGATTTCCTTTTATAACCCAGGTGACCACAACTTTAGTAGCATTATACAGCTGGTGCGGACAAGTTGATTTCAAAATCATACATTTAGGGTAAAATAAAGTTATATTATATCAACAAATATAAACATAATAAACTCAAGTGGCAACAAATAGAATTATGCACGCGAAATTTGAATCTGGACGTTTTCGTTTCCAATGCAACATAAATTCAGGGTCAGGATTCAACATTAAAAAGTTCGAAATATTAAATTTTAAAAATAGAATTGTTTATTGAGCATTTAGGCTCAAAATTCAGGAGATAAAACTTATTGTGTCTAATATTTAAACATAAAATTCAAAAGACAATGCATATTATGTCTTATATTTAAACTCATAAGAACCTAAATTGTTATTAGACAAAAAAAAATTTTGAGAACACGAGTTCATCATTCTTCAGTATAGCCCCTACTTAAGAGAGCAGTGAACGGTGGGTTTCCATGATTCGATCTCTGGGGACAAATGCAAAGGGGAATGATTTCAAGTGGAATCTTCCTACAAAAGGTGCCTGCCATCACCTGTTTGACTTTGGAAGTTGCCCACTTCATCAACTAGCAATTAAAATAAAAACTAGTAATTAGTAATTAATTAATTGGGTTTCCAAATTTCAAAACGTTGCTACTCTTTGGAAATATGAATAAAACGAAACAAGGTTAGCATAATTAACCAAGTTGAAACCAAGTTTACTTTGATATAGGAGTGAGCTTTACGGGTTTGGGGTTGGCCGGTGGCCCCTGGATTGAGACTTAACCGACGACAAATGCGCGACGAGTGATAATTAGTGAAGAAACCCATGCCCATGCCCATTTATTCCCACCGACAGAATATCATGATTTTCATAATCAGTATTCTAAAACTCTTAATAAAAACACCATTTACTTTAATATAATCAATTTCACGTGATAAAGTAATGGTTGCTTAGTACCAAAAAGACTAGGAATGTAGTTCCCTCATCCCTGCAAAACTTAGGGGCGAAACTTCCCCAGAATTGCAGAAGCGACATAAAAAGAATAACTTGGTAGCAATTCTTGACTTCCGTTCAGCTAAGGCTAAGAGAATCATTAATTTTATTCTCATTTTGGCCGATTCTGCCAAGTGCGAACAAGAATGGAAGCTACTCATGTCTGTAAAAAGAATACTTGAACTCACAACCCACCAATGTACACAAGCGTCTTGTTATTGTCAATTCTATAACTAACAAACTCTTCATTTTTTTTTAATTCAAATATTTTATATAAAATATTAAAATTGAATATGTGTATATATAATTTTTAAAAATCCTTTAAAATCTATAAAAAATTAAATTATAATTTTTTTGAAATTCTTTCAAAATGATATATTCGAGGGTTTAAACAAATAAATGATTAAACCTAAAGTATCTTAGTTTGCTTCAAAAGAGTTTTTCAAATATATATGTTTTTTAATTTATATTCTCTAACTTGATTTTAGTTATATTGTTGACAATAATTTAATTTGATCTTTGTTCTTTTAATTTAACTCAAGAAAATTTATTATTCTTAATTTATTCGAATTTAATTTTACTCAATTCGGTTCTAAAAAATAAATTAAGCTATGATGGTAAAAAAATATGATTAGTCAAACTTGACAAACTCGATTTTTTCATTTGATTCAACACAAATTTCATTTCACTTGACTCGTTTTTTTTTTTATTTTTTTGTTTTTTAAAAATAAATTAAATTTAAATATAATTCGTCAACTCGACTAACTCAAAAAAATTTAACGCGACTTAATTGAGTACTTGTCCTTCTCACAATAATCGAAATATCACCTTAGATGAAACCCTATAGCCAATAATTCACAATGATATAAAACTTTACATTTTTATTTCTTCAAATGTTTATTAATTTAAGTATGTATGTTCTTCTTTGATATTGCCGGATGAATATAAGTAATATTTAGCTGCAACAACCATTTTCAGAAGTTAGAAAATCTAGCTGCCAGTAAACGCTCGTTTAAGCGCTAAAAATAGTGGACAAACGTCCGTTCGATAGTTAACTGTTGGCTGTTTGACAAAGAAAAATTGGGTAAATGCCCGTTTGGGCTGCTAAACTCAACCAAAAACACAACCAATAAAAAACCATAGCATCTTGAGTAGGGCTGTAAATGAACCGAACGTTCAATGAACCGTTTGGCGGGAAATTCGTTTGTGTTCGTTTATTTATTAAACGAACGAACATGAAACAGATTTTTTGTTCGTTTAATTAAATAAACGAACACGAGCAAAGGACTTGTTCGTTCATTTATGTTCGTGAACATTTGGTAATTTGTTCATTTATGTTCGTTTAAGTTTATTCACATATGTCTAGGGGTGTTCATTGTTCGGTTAAACTGAACTAACCGACCGAACCAAAACAAAATTGGTTAATCTATTAGATAATTTTAGGTTTAGGTTAATGAGTAAGAGTTTTTTCAAATTTCAATTATCGATTAATTTGGTTTAAAATCAGTTAATTAACTCAATTAACCGAAATAACCCAAAATATTAAACATTTAACACATTATATATATTCGTTTATGTTCATTTATGCTTGTTTATCATTTAAATATTCCTTAATGAACGAACAAGCTACATTCCTTAATGAACGAACACGAACACAAAATTTTGTGTTCATTTATATTCGTGTTCATTCATTTGTTCGGTTAAAGTTAAACGAACGAACATGAACACACCCTCGTTTGTGTTGGTTCAAGGTTAGTACAAAATCCACATCCTTTCATGCTTCACAGTACCCTGTTCCATGTCATTCCCAAAAATGCCTATTCCAAATCATTTCAATGTCCGTGATGATTATCGTATCCGAAATTGATCCGACAGGACATACAGCAGTTGTGAGAAGGCGACCGAGCAAGATGGCCGATCGATATGGTGCCTATCGATGCCCCTAGCCAACATAAAGGAGCCTAATTCAAGATTGCTATTTGCTAGTGAAGAAAGCAGGCTCGTCTGTCCACCATTTTTCATCCTCTTGTGTTGGGGCCAAGCCACACACATATGATGAAGATGTACGGCCAGCAAATCGAAACAGTACTCGGAAGAAAAAAAAAGTATTCATTCTTGCCACTCAACATGAACATGAACATGAACATGCTTTATACATTGTGCTCTGTTTCATGCCAGCTCTAGTTTCTCTGCCTTTTGAATTGGTCTAACTATAATGAAAAGGACACGATCTTAATGTGCCCCAAATGCTTTACCTTTACATCTATCATCTATGATAGTGTAAGAAAGGCGACCACTTCCTTTCCTTTTCTAAACTTTCTTATTTTTTATATGGGGTATTTGCACTAGACACCCCCACTACGATCTATATTTTAAATTAGTCTTTAAACTCTAAAATGAAGGTTAATTATTAGTTTGTTTATTACCTAAAATTTTTATATAATAGATAGTGTGCTTATCTTTGATCTACGTGTTTTAAACATATTCTACTTCAAATTTGGACATGATATTTTTTTTCCGTTGTCGATGTTAATTAAGTTATTCGTAATCTTTCAATCAGCGACAACTCTTGAATTTCAAGGCTTTAAAAAAGCTTAGAAATGGGGTACAAGCCACATTTGATGAGAGGTAAAGACTTGGTGGAATTTAAAGTACATTGATTGAACTTCATACACCATTAAATAGTTGTTTTTGAGTTTGGCTGAAGCACACAACTAGAGCTTAACTCAATCAATAGGGCATAGATTTTTTTAAAAAATATATATATAGTATTTGTCCACGTGAAGGACTAGGATTGGGTCTACCGAACCCTAGCAAAACAGCATTCACTCCCCATACAAAACTCCTTCCTCAATGGGAGGTTGTTAGTTTCCCCCGCCATTTCCCCACCCTTCATTTCAAGCAATAGATCCAAAATTAAAGGGGACTTTACCCTAACCATTTTGACACTATACTGCTCTTTTACTATTTTTATTTTTTTCATTTCATTCATACCCCTATTAAGCTAATAGAATTTTTTTTCTCGACAAATATAAATTTATTATTAAGGTAACTATACATGCCTAAATTTAAATTGTGTGTCTCGTTGAAAACCTCACTAATTCTAATTAGAGAAAAATAGTACAACACAACCCGTAACGAAATCATTTGCTTGTCATTTAGTTGCATGTCACAGCAAAGGGAAAAGTGGGACACCGTGTGATTTGGGTTTTCTTAGTCTGCTTCGTCGTTACAACAAACCCCAGCAGTTTTCTTGACCATGTACAAAGCAAACCCACCGGTTTATTCTGGTAAACCCTCCCTTTTAATTCCTAAGATACCCTTTAGGTTATAAAACTAAGGGAAAGAATATTTATATTTTGTGTTGGTAAGAAAGGGTGGTTTTGGAAATATAAAAAGTAAGGAATTGAAGGGGGGGGGGGGGGGGGGGGAATAAATACGGAGAAAACGGGCAAAGTCTCGCATGTTACATGTCGCTCTTCAATCTTCATGCATAGGCTTTTATTAGATTTTTATTAATTGGTATTTTTTCCGTTTTAAAACAAAATTAAATTACCCATTGAATCGAAAGAAAGGGAAATTGTAGTTTCTTTGTATATATCTCTTGGTGGAGGAATGCTTGTCAGTTGTCACCTACTCCTTTGTTTTAGTTTTTGCACTCTCTTTCCATGCTTCTCTAAAAATCTCTCTCCCTCAACACAAAGACAAGACTCCAGAATTCATAAAATTTTCAGACATTAAGCTCTGTTTCTGGTTTTTTTGTAATGGAGAAACATAGGTGCAAGTTATGCTTGAAAAGCTTTGTAAATGGAAGAGCTTTGGGTGGTCACATGAGGTCTCATATGTTCAATGTTCCAATCCCTTCCAAACTGGAAGAACCAACGAATCAACCGACTCAGTCCGAGGCAGCTTCGGCTTCGTATTCATCGGATGATGAAGATGGGGAGAAAAGCGGTCAGTTTTATGGGCTTAGAGAGAATCCAAAGAGAAGTGTTCGCATGGTAGATCCTGAGTTTGTGGATGCTGGCTCGGTTGTTCTTCAAGACAGAGAAAGTGAGACCGAGTCGTCTAAGAACCCAACTCGGAGACGATCTAAACGGACTCGGAAAATACTAGACCACCACCAACAACAACAACAACAACAACAGGGTGACGAGGAAGAGGAAACGAAGAAGCTTAAAATTAATATCAACCGACTGAGTAAGACCGAGTCTTGGGCTGAACCTGAACCGGTGAGTTCCATCTCTGATACTACAACTGAAGAAGATGTCGCTTTCTGTCTTATGATGCTTTCAAGAGACCAATGGAAAAGCAAAGCACATCAAAATTACGAAGATGAGGAAGAAGAAGATGATGATGATGATGACGACGATGAAGAAGAAGAAACGGATGAATCAGAAGGGTACTTCAAATTAATCAAGGTTAACAATAGAACAGCTCGGGCTAAGTACAGATGCGAAACGTGCAACAAGGTTTTCAAATCGTACCAAGCACTGGGTGGACACAGAGCGAGTCACAAAAAGATCAAAGCAACTCACGAAACAGAGTTGAAACCAGAAAATGTGGCTACTTGTTCAATGACAGAAAAGAAAATCCATGAATGCCCTGTTTGTTTTAGAGTCTTCTCGTCCGGACAGGCTCTGGGCGGACATAAAAGATCTCATGTAACTGGCCAAGCAGTAGCAACACCCAAAACAAGTATCAAAACTTCCAAAAAGTCGGGAGATGGTTTGATAGATCTTAACCTTCCTGCTCCAATCGACGACGACGATGCCAGCCAAATCGAACTTTCCGCCGTGTCGGATGCCGAATTTGTCAAGTGATTCAATCGTCTTTCCAATTAGTTTGCAGCAGTGTTTGATCCAAAGGTAAATAAATTTTGGTTGCTTCTTACCTATCTTTGGGATCTAAGATTTTTTTACCACTGTTTCTAACTGTAATTCTTTTCTCTGAATTTGTCTTCTTAAGTTGTGCCTGTAACAACTGATCCTTTACAACCTATATCACCACATCACAGACCAAATATAAAACCACGCTTTTGTTTATTTCACTGCTGGATTACATTTTCTGGGTTCTCTGATTTTAACACTCAATGCCGAAATGTCATTCTCAGAAAACAAATCATGTTTTTTTTATTCAATTTTAAAACTAAAGGTAGCCTCCTCCATATGTCGCTACTGTCATTATTACAAATTCATCGAGAATTCTCTGCATTCTGTGTAATTTCATAATCATTAGTATTACTTTAAAAAAAAATCTTTCCTTTCACAGTATTTTGGTGCCTTCTTCTTTCTGTATGAAACTGTTTCATGCTTTACCTACAAATCAGCTAAACCAGTAGACTAGGAGAGAGACAATATTTAATTACTTTTACAGCCTTGAAGCTTAATATTTCTTTCTTTTTTATTTACCAATACATTTCCATACATATCCCCTGTTTTTATTATTTTTACTGACTGGTTTAGCTTGATTAAAGCAGAGTATCCTAGTAGCTCGAGATCATTGGATCAATGAAAATAATATATAAAAAACTTGGGTCACCTTCATTAAATTTGTAATAAATGTACTAACAGCTTCACACTTTTATTTTTTAACAGAAAATGTCCTTTGATTTTTATTCACTTCGTACTTATTTTGAATTTTAGGGGTACTTTTTTGCATTTGATAAAAGGGAGATTGGGTTAATATTTACCTAAAAAATATTTTTTTAATTTATTGTACTTGTTGGATTATTTTAGGATTTATAGCACTTTAAACAATACATGATGAAGTTTGATCTCTTTCAATCGTCTTCATAAAAATCTCATATTTAATATTAAAAAGTATTTGAAGACAATAAGTTTGTAATGCGTCTTCATGAAAAAAAATATGAAGACATACATGCTGCTGTTAAAGCATTTTTTTTTTGTTAAAGCATTATTAATGCTCCATTGTTAAAGCAGTTTTCATATATATTTTTATGAGGACGGATTGCAAGCTTGCTGTCTTTAAGTTTTTTTAATATTAAATATGAGATTTTTATAAAGACGGATTATAAGAGATTCGACTTCAACATGTACTATTCAAAGTGCTATAGATTCAAAAATAATTCAAAAGTACTATAGATTAAAAAATATTTGTTTGGGTACAATATTAACCAAATTTCCCCTTAAATAATATTTTTATACTTCCAAAATATTAGTATAAAATTTATTTTTATCTTCAAAATAATTTAATAATTTCTTATTTAATCTTATTATAAAATTTTCGATCGACTGAGATTTAACTTCAGTAAAAGGTAGGAGTCATATGACAAAAAAATCTAGTTATTATTTATCGAGAAAAGGAGCACGACTCTATTTCTATTTTTATTTTTTTAGAATTTTCAATGTAATCACATTTAACTTGAATAAAAGGTAGGAATCGTATGACACAAAAAAATAATTATATTGAGAAAAGGAGCATGATTCTATAGATTTTTAGAATTATCAATGTTATCACATCCATGTTAATATCTATTCAAATTAATAAAACTTAAAACGAACCTAAATATATCAAAGAATTGCAGCTTCGAGATCCCTTAATTGACGCAATAGTCAAAGATGTTTATGTTACTTAATTCGATATGAGTTTAAATCCTAACATATATCTTAAAAATATATTACATTTTTATTTAATATAAAAATTGCATCTTCAAAATTTAACAACAAAATAGGTGTAAACTAGTATTTATCATGTTCAAAAGTGTTTATTTTAAACCATTGTAAACTAATAATTGCATGTCCAAATTGCAGCATGGAGACATGTAATAAAATAGAAATTAAATAACCTTTTATAATACAAGGGAAAGCAAAGATATGAAAATGAGAGGAGCAAGTCCCGAGTCCCAACGCGGGATACGGGTGATGGAGGGGTGAATGCGCCATAAATCCCATGAATTTAAGCCTCCAAAGGATTCGTATTTGGGCAGCGGAGGGGTTAAGATTCAATGCATATTTCATCTGATTACAATTTCATTTCTAAACAAACGAAGAAAGAAGAATCATTCACCATTCTAAACCAAGTTGGATTTAAAAATACTCGATATAATTGTATTTAATCGGCAACGACGCCGACTTTGATGCTGGTTGTCGATTACCGATTTCATTTTTTTTTATTTTTTTAGTTTTAAAATAAATATAATTTTATCTTTGTGGCATATTTTTCTCTGCCTTTGTGGTATGTTTATCTCTGTCTTTTGGCACGTTTTCGTCTTTTTTTCTCGTTCATTTAGTTGTTCTTTTTATTTTTTACGTTTTCTTGTGGTTGAATTTGACGATGTCACGACTAATCAAGATGATGCTTATTTGTAATCTTGCTGATCTTCCATGCTCTGGACCCTCATATTGAATTTGGATACACAGTTTGCGTTCGTGGATGGATTCTCACGATGCTTGGCTCTGATTGCAGTTCTCGGTGGTCTTTCAATATCTTAATCCCCTTTTTGGTTCGTTTGGCGATGCAGTCATATTGGTTCATATCTATTTTTTTGTTCGAGTCTTTTGGTTGAATTTTTAACATTTTCCATGTATGGTCTTTTGTATGATCTAAAGTAGCTAGTTCCTTGTGTCAATGCTATAAGAAAAATGTCCAAATTATGTATTAAGTTTACAAAAATAGCGGTAAACTCTTATTGTATTTTGAAACAATTTTTTATTTTTAATAAAACTAGCTACTTCTATTAAAAAAACCGATACAATTAAAAATGCATTTATGATAAAATAATTTAAATAGTCTATCAAGAGTAAATATATTATTGGTAAGGATAGTGTGTTTTTACCAATTCAATGAAATCGTATTTGCATGCCTCACGTGAATCCTCATGTCATCACGGTCCACAAAGAAATTTAACACCTTTTTACTGCTATACCAAGAACATGAAATAACTTCAACAAAAGATATCAATTATATATACACCACTTAATCCTAAGAAGAATTAGATTTACCATTTTATGTATAACTATATTCTTTTTAATATTTGCTTGAAAATATTAACAAGTATTTATTTGTTATGAAATTCATTTTTTACAAATATATTTTGGACGACAAAAGTTATATTATTAATGAGTATATTTGTTATTAAAATAAAATTATAAATAACAAAACTGTAAATAGGAAAAAGTACAGTAATTGAAGATAACAAGAGATAATGCTTAAGCTAACGTGACAAGTGGGAAACAGAATCGAATTAAAGGGAAAATATATAGTAACATTAAATTCCATCAACCTAAAGTCAAAATAAGTTCTAGATTTGTGCGAATTAAAAAAAAAGTCAATACTTTCATACTAAGCATTTTTTAGATGATGCCACTTAATTTTCTTATACTTAACATCCATCCAATTCATACGACTTGTTAAATAATAAAAATATTTGATATTTTTTTGATTAAGTAGAAATAATTACATTCTCATCGTAAAAGTTGGAATTCGAACTCACACAAAATTTTCTAAATTAGATTTAAAAAAATTTGATATCTTTCTAAATAAAGTTTTAAGCTTGAATTTTGTGTATGAAAAAATAGAAATGAAAGAACTTTTCCTTTAAAATGAGGTCCGATCATATTCGATTCCAAGCATAATCAACATCTTTGCGGCTACCTTGTTTAAATTGCATGCAAAACCAAATTAAGTAAAAAAGGAATATATTGTCTTTTTATTTTATATTAATGGAATATTCACATGCATTGTTTTTATTTCTACCCTTATTTTCAATCCCTTCTTCCTGTTTTAGCTCTCTTTTCATCGTAAATAGACATTTAGGGATCACATTAGTTGATACAAGGCAAGTGGGTTTAATTAATTGTTGAACTTCCACTAAAAGGCTACCTTAATTAGTTCGCATCGCCCAACTTAAAAAAGTGGAATTTGCTCCTTTTTCCCATCAGAATTTCACAACCATCCATGCTAAACACTTGGTTCTCGACAATATATTCTTCAACTATTTTATGATAATGCTGACCTAATCAAGCATAGGCGGATAAAAATTTTATGCCCCTTTTCGTTACCTCTTTCTATGACTCAACATTAAAAAATATTAAATTTTAAGTTTTAACTCTAAATTCTAAATCTTAAACCATACACCTTATATTTTAAAAAATACATCATACCTCAAATTTCATAAAACCTAACCATAACCCCTAACATTAAACCTTAAACCTAATTTTTAATGTGAGGACATAAATAGGAGCACCGAAAAAAGACAGAAATTTCTATTTGCAGCAGGCGCATCACAATGCTGTAGTAACGACATTGGTCGAAAGATGTTGCGATGGGGTCGCACCGCTCAATTAGTTTATTTCAGTGAGTTATTTTGTCTGCTTTAAATTCAATTACTGCTTCCAAGTATTGGTCTTATCGAATTTGGTTGTAACTATGGGTTGAGGAAGTTTGAATATAGAAGAGACGGAGAAGCTGCCCCGTCATATGCCGGCTTATGACTTGAAAAACCCTCCAAACGAGGTCAACAATGCTAATCTTTTCCACTACACTTTTTTCCTTTTTCATAGTTGAACCCGGCTTATCACGTCATCCGTGATCTCATCTAAAAAAATTTTCTATTTTATTTTAATTTTTAAATAATTACCTATTTTTTATAGACATATAGAAAAGATGTAAAAATTCGCCTTGAAAAAAAAATGAAATGGATAGTTTTTATTGACTAGTACTACGGATGACGTGGTGACCGAAATCCGTCACTCTAATAATTTTTCCTACTTCACCATCATTGAAACCCCACTTTGTCGCCTTTTCGCTTCTTGCTAGTCTAAAAACAGTAGCAGCATAGCGATTTACACATCGCTATCATTAATTTGCAATGCTCAAGTGCTTTGTAATTTGCACAAACCGCACTCCGAGATGAATTTCTTGTTAAACTCCTAAAGATAAAACTAAAAGCATTAGCACTGAACTTGGCGTGATTGATGCCAGCTGCGTGTTTTATTCTGGTGTCGCGTTTGCTGTTGCGAGTCTACCTCTCTCATTTAGGTATTCAAAGACACCGAGTGCATGAACTTGAAAGTTCAAAGTTAAAACAGATGAAACGAGCAAAAAAGTCAGACAGATTCACTAACATTTGTATGTGTCCTAACAAAAAAGCCTTAATGTCTTGGTTTTGGAACTAACATTTTTGTATCAGCAACTTAACTGCCAAACCAAACGAAAACCACATTTCGACAACCCCAACCCACCTGCCAAACTAATATGCCTTTTTTTCATTGGGAATTGCGGTGGAAAAGCTCTGCTTTAGTGTTTTCTTCGCTTGGCTTTTGTTTTCATTACGATGCTTGGCCTGTGATGTAACCCGGCCGACAATGGCTTCTCACTCGAATAACGACAGCTTATCTTCCAACCCCTTTTTAATTTTTACATATTTTATGTCCCCTTTACCTCTCCTTTTGAGTTATCTTTAATATTTGAGAGCAGCTATATATGTTAGCGTTACCTGCTAGTATGTTTTACTGGTTACAAACAGAAGAATTCTTCCTTTTTGGACAATTGTCTTTGGTTCACGCTACAAACACCATCATTTCTTGCCCCTTCCTATAAGTCATGTACACTCAAAGGCAGTGCCTGTATGTCTCACATGTGATCATCTATCTATCCAACCAGAATTTGAGCAAAATTTTGCCTTGTTTCCATTAACCCTGGATCAAGCAAAGGCACGTGTTGGGTCGTGCAGCAGGAGAAATGGGAAACCTGTGAGCAGTACATAGTTAAGTTATGTTGCTGTCTAAGCTAAGAGTCTCTTGGCCTTGGGATCTGCTTTTTTGGCTGCTGATTCCATGTTTCACTGTTGTTAAATCATTAGGCATTTGATCATTGTAAACTTCTGCTTGTTTCCCGGGACTATTTTAAGATAGCAAAGAAAACTGGTGAAGCATGCATTTTCAATGAACCAAAGAAAGAGGGGAAAGAGTTTTTTTTTCTTCTTTTCTGGACCACAAATGACAATTAAAGAGCGATTCTTTACCTTATAAAATTATAGAGATGGAGAAGCCTTTTCCTGCACGTTAGGTTGAATTACATGGCAAACTCTTGACTCATCCTTTTTAATTCCCTTAACGCATGCTTTTACTTTTTCTTCATGTCTATTAATACGTCGGCTGCAGATCAACCATATATCAGTATCACTATTCACTACCCTTGAAATTGATTGGAAATTTGACTTTACTTTGACAGCTGAGGCTGATCTTGTCTTGTTCAGAAACAAAAAGGCACAGTAATTTCTTCTAATTAAGCTGTGGTTAGAACCGTGTAACAAGGGTAATGGAAAGTCTTTTGGAACTGTTCTAGGTGAAGGGAAAGTAAGATCAAACCTTTTTTTGCACTTTCAAACAACTGGTGGTATAATCTACTTTTTCAAAATCACAAATTTGCTGCTTTAAAAGGGTCGAATGCACTAAGTAGTGGGTCGAAATGGTGGGTTTAGTGGGGTTCTTTAACCTACTGTGAAACTTTGACAGCAATTAGTCCCCATAATTTTCTTATTACAATTCCACAAGGGAAACACTTGCAAGAGTTTTAAGGGTTTTAATATTCACATGTATTTATCTATAGGTCGACTGATCTGAATGAGGTTGTAACACCCCTCTTCCAAATTAGAAGCGAGGAGCGTTATTCGAACAAGGACAAAATGTCCAGATAACCTTTAAAATTTGGGCTATTTTTGTTCATTTTAAACAACTTAGCAAGCAAGCAAATTCATTACACCATTCGACTTAATCTAATACATTCTATAATGACAACCAAATGACTTAGATAACCATTTAACTAGTTTCAATCCTTATCTAAGCATTCAAATTACAACATAGGAGCGTTTGTGATCTTTACAATTCATTTTACCAAGCCTAGATACTCAAAACATCCAAATGAAATAGACCACCAAGTTAGACAAATAGTTCTATTCGAATAGAATCTTATATAGGGTGACCCTATACATGTTCAATCTATTAAGCTTACCCACTTAAATTTAATACAACACATGATCAAAATAAGCTTGTAAACAAGATTTAGTTCATTCATTCATTAGCCTTAACCATAAAGATCACAAAAGACCATTACTTAACATACATATATTTACATTCCAAAGTACTATTACATTACAACACTATATCAAGTTCAACATACACATTTTATACATATAAGCCAAATGCATGGATTATCGAGACTAGACATAATCTAAGGCTACCATCTAGGAGTATTACAAAAAGTAGTAAGTCATACATTAGGTCTTTGCTTTTGTTCTGTTTCGGTTCAAGGAAAGATAGCTTCGATTAATCTAGACCTGTGATTAGGGAAGAAGAAAAATGAGAGTGATAAGTATATAATGTACGTAGTGAGATAGTAACTACCTAACAAATTATCAAGTTTATTAGCATTAGGGATCCTTGTTCATTTTATTCAAGTTTAACCTAGCTAGATTTCAATCAAATTTAGTCAAATCCTAGCTAGTTCATCTAGCATCATTCGAATACCAAAGATCAAGTAATCCAAGATTCATTTCAATACTCATAATATATAAACCAAGCAAACTGTCATTAACAAGTACTTAAACGATCAAGCAAGCGATGTTTTAGCAAGAATCAAATAAATCAAACATAAAGATCATAAATTCCAATTCGAATAGAGTCTTTTACCTTATGACTTGTCTTTCAAGCACTGAGCAATTTAAGATAGTATGTACATCATTTTATTCATGTAATTTCATTACATTACAAGTTCAATGGGGTAAGTGTAAGGTTTGCTCATTCTTCATTCATGTTCACAAGTCTTTGCTTCAAGTTTAATTAATCTTGTTTTGCCTTGCTAGATAGTAGGACTAGATAATCAAGTCTCAAATGGGTATACAAAGTACTCAAACAAGAAGGTGTCTACAACACCACACAAGATGGTACACAAAGTACCTAGCAAGATGATACCCAAGGTATCTATCGAATGAGGTGCCTACAACACCAATCAAGATGGTACACGAAGTATTTAAACAAGTCGAGCTCTCGACTCAAAGACTTGTCGTTCTACCTAAGACCAACTAGCAACCAAGGACTTGTTGAATCTTTTATTTTCAAGCAATAACACATCAAGTGATTTAAGCACCAAACACATCAAGGTTAAATTTATTTTTAGATCTTTAAGTCATGTAAGCCTTAGTTCAATTCATAGATGATCAAGCATTCTCAAGCATCACACAACATCATTCAATCTAACAAGCCATTGAGCATATCAACTATACATGAAAGCATTCGTTCACAAGCTCGTTTATGCATGTTTGAGAGTACCTCGTATCCAAGCAAGCTAGCATGCCATTACATACTTTTGGCATAAGCAATGCAAATGTGAGCAAGTATTTAGTCATGCATTTTCTTAGTACAACCAAGACATTCAATTCAAGAAATAAAGTCATCGTGGCATCAAACAAGTTTTTAATTAACTCATTCTTCTCTTAGTTATCAAATATAAATTAGTCATTTTTCATGACAACAATACAAAAATGTGATTGGTTAGGACCTAAGCCCTAGCCTTAAATGCAGTTACACTCACAAAACTACAAGCAAAAACAAGCTAGTGTTGCTCCTTGATGTAAATCGCTTAAGCTTTCCCACTTGTTTTTCCAGCTTTGTTCTACTCTAGAAGTTTCTCTACTTGGTCTAAGATACAACCCAATACAAAGAATCAAAATTAACAATACATTCAAGCATACATTTAAGTATCACAAACAGTTTCTGTCACTACCAAGCAATTTGCATACTAATTACTATTTTGCCTATATATTTTAATCTACGCGTTAGAATTTGAATTAGTTTACACCATTGGAAAGTTAATTCAATTATCTATCTAACCATGTATTGGCTCATATTTTTAGCCTTTCTAAATCAGTACATATTTTAATTTAAAGTTAGGTCAAATTTTCAGTGCCTGTTCTGCCAGTTTTCATTTAAGTCCATTTTTATGAGCTAATTAACCTAGGACCCTTACTAGTTCATTTTAGTCTTTATTTTCCCTTAGTTTCTTCTATTTTTACCCTATTTTTACAAGTCAAAGTTGATCCCTAATTAGTCCAGTTTAGTCCCCAATTTTAGCAATAATTCCAGAACAGTCCTTTTTTTCCTAATCTTCCAACTAATTCTTTAATCAATCCATTGAACCACAATTCATGTAATTCGAGCTATACAGATTCATTTTAACCGTTCCCCTATTTTTAACTAACATTTATAACATTTAATCCTATCCATTTCAGTCCCAAATTTCTTAATTCATTCAAAACAGTCCCTAGATAGTGAATTAGGTCACCTATATCACTAGTTTCCTTACCAATTCAATTTCTTCAATTCTATTATAAATCTAACCCATTCAATATTTTAATTATCCATTTTACATGATTTTTATTAAGGGATTTCATGTTAACATCATTCCCTATCTAATTTATACATCAATTCACTCTATTTGATGCTAGTTCAATTCAACTAAGCCTCTAGATGTATCAACTCAATGTTTACTACATATTAGCATAATACCTAAGGTTCAATTTTCAAATTCACATAGCTATAACATTAATTTAAACATCTATCAAACATGTATGATAACTAATTTTATTTATAAGCATCAAACACATTCAATTCAATCAAATTCATCATCTAATCGAATGAACAAGGATAAAAGCATGCATACTTTGCTTCTTAGCTCAACTCTTATTGGAAAATCATGTACATGCATGCCCAATTCTTCCATTAATTATGTGCTTCTCTTAAGTTTTCTCTCACTATAGTTTTCTAGCTCAATTCGGCAAATAGGATGAAGGAAGATGATATCCATTTTAATGTATTTATGAAATGTCTAAATTGTCCTTAATTATCCACTAACTAAGGCTTTAGCAAGGGCATTATGGGAATTTGAATATTTATCATGCAATCTTCTTTTTCCTCAATCTATTCGAATTGGTCACTCATGAATTGGTCTCTAATTTCTTTTATTCTTTCATTTAAGTCCTTGACTAATCAAATTGGCTTAGATTTAAGTTCAGTTAGGCTATCAACTTAAGCAATTGGCTTCAATACTTCTAGGCTAGGATTTAGGGCATCATAAAGGTGCACTAGAGAGGTCTATTAGGGGCGATTCTCTAAACGCAATTTGCTACATTCATAACTCATTATTTAAATCCCTAACATTACTTAAAGGATCTAACATTTAGTCTCGATTTGAGAGATTAAGCTTTGGTGACCAATTGGCTTTCCCGTTTGCCTATCCAATTCAACAAAGTCCAACAGGTATCAATAGGCGCACTCTACCGTAGACCATGTGTTATGTGTAGGCCTCCCATTGAGGGCCTGCTGTGCCAAACATGAGAGAAACCCAGTTTCATTGTTACCTCTTCGGGCATAGAAATTAGTAGAATTTTATCCCAAAAAAAAAAATGAAAGAAAACCCAAACATAATAGCCTTGGACTGTGGAACTGTGCGACTCTCCATCTCTAATGTGTTCACTGCAACTGCAATCGCATGCATTTTTCAATGTATCTGAAATCTTGTCAAAATGCCCATCTTCTCAGCCCCGTGTTATCTACAAGCTAAAAGCCAGGGCCTTGTCCTCGTCTCTCCAAGACTTTCCCCCCAACGCCCTTCGTCGTAAGACCGATCCACAATGGAGGGGAGGGTTCAGTCTAGGCGTGGATTTGGGTTTGTCCCGCACCGGCCTTGCCCTTAGCAAAGGTTTCTCTGTTCGTCCCCTCACGGTATTATCCTCTTTTTTTCCAAACTTGTTTAAATTTGGTTTATTTTCCTGCCTTTTCAACGTTTCTATACCTTTCTAGGTTTTGAAATTGAGAGGACAAAAACTTGAGCTACAGCTGCTTGACATGGCTGAAAGAGAGGTTTGCCCTTGTAATTGAAAGCTTTCCATGAAAAATGTTGCTGTAATGGAAGATGAATATTGCAGGAGGCTGATGAATTCATAATTGGACTTCCTAAATCTTGGGATGGAAAAGAGACTCCCCAATCCAACATAGTTCGCAGTGTTGCCGGAAGGCTAGCCGTTCGAGCTGCCCACAGGTAATGTCTTATGTTTCCTCTTACACTCTCAACTGTTTGTGTATTTGCCTCAATTTTCTCACTCAAATTCAGGGGTTGGAGAGTGTATCTACAGGATGAACATGGAACATCATCAGAAGCTGGATACAGGATGATTAACTTGTACTCCTAGTCTCCTACTAACAAGTTTATCGAAATTTTTATATTCCTCTACCTAGCACTGGACTAGAACATGATTCTTTCACTTGTATTTCAGGGGTCTCAACCAATCTGCTCGCCAAAAAAGCTCAGATGCTTATGCTGCTGTGGTATGTAATGAGCCTAGCCTCCTCTGCCTTATCGGTTTCGCATTTTTAGATTTATATGATTGAAGAAGATACTGTATTTCTTCAATGTTGGTGGTTGCAATTTGCAAACACTATGTGAACTAGACCATGGATTTTAACTTTGAGGTCATTTCTTTTCTTCTTAACCCTCTTTGTTTTGCTCCCTGTAGATATTACTAGAGAGGTATTTTGCCGTGTCTGGCGAGGGCACTGAAATTGTTTTGCCCAAACAGATGGATTTGCAAGAAAAACTTAGAAGAGGTGCACCACTGGACATTGATTTTTCACCAGAAGAATTTGTTGATTGACAAACATAAACCCTTGTTTTCTGCTGTAGACAAAGAGAATTGGAACTGTATTGATTCTAGTGTTTTTATGTAGAGAAAATATGAATTTAAAACTGCAGATGGAGTGCTTTACAATTGCCGTTGGCATCCCAGATTCTCCTTCAACGTTTTTTAATGAAAATTATAATATAATTGTACCTCTGCCAAATTTCTTCAGAAAACATCGCCTCTGGAGAGATAGCCTCCACACTGCACTTCGGCTTACTTCCGAGAACAGAGAAGCCCTTGGAGTCCGCAACCCCCAGGAGCGTTGCGGCAGAGCCCTCGGAGCTCTTAGCCTCCAAACCATAATCTCTGCGCTATGCTCCATACATCACGGATCTCGGACGATCCTATACCTTCGGACCTATCAGCACACAAAAATCTCTACGCTTGACCAGTGCGCCAGAACAAGGTAATCATAAAGTTTGACTGAGTTTGTAGCCTGACAACTGAGCTACAACTTGTCAACCCGTCAATAGCTATCACTAAGTCTGGCATGGTCTTATCAGCCATCGCTCCATCTACAATGCCAAGAGGATATAAGTACTGCCAAGATCGAAGACAAAGGGTAGCTCCTTTAATTCTCTACAAGAGTTATCATCGTCCATCTCTTCCTCTCTTCTCCCAAATGGCTTCAGCCACTGGGTCCACAACGATAGCGGCTTTCAACCCCAAGTCAACTAGGAGTAAACCGTGTACTTCAACGATCAACTATGGTCTTTTGTGGCTCTCGGCTTGTCTCTCGACAAATGAACCATTTATTGCCGGCCTCACACTTACCATCGACTACCGCCTTCACCTCTTTGTTTGGTGTCGCCCAAAATTAACATCAACAAATATCATTTAACTCAAATAAGATACAGAGAACTTGCCCAAACAACATGAGTATTCATATAGCTATCCAATTTGCTGAGCTCATGAGCTAAATAATTGCATTCTCTCCACTCATAGTTAAAGAGAATCTTACCCCGTTCTAAAACCAGCTCTACATCTATCTTAATGGCCATCACCTTCGCATGGAAAGGAGAGAAGGCAGGAGTTGCTTTACAAGTTGCAAATGACAACAGCCTAATTTACAAATATAGAGTATTGAGCGTTTTAGATGTTTGACCCCACACCTTCATTTATATGGTATTAACTATAATATCGATCGAGTTAAACTCAATCGACATTTTTATAAATATAATTAAATGAATAGATTGAAATTTTAGCATAAATAGATTGATATGTTTATGGTAATCAATCAATGTCTAATTAATTATGACTCTTAAATTCATAATTTCAAAATGTTTCTATTTAATATGTTTTAGCTTTTTGTTTTGGTGCTTGATTGCATTGATTTTTCTTAATTTTTATAGGTTTGTTCTTTCATATATACACTTGTATATACATGTTCTTATTTTAAGAGTTGTTATTTGAATCTCAAATCTTCCTGAGGTTCTGATGTGTGAATCATTTGATAGTTTAGTTATTGGTTTATGTTAAATCAATGCCTTCTACATTGTTGTATTTCATATAATTATAAGAAGTTTTAATAGGAGTTTTAAGAAGAAGAAATTGAATTTTAGTTTGATTAACTTAGTTCTGAATTTAATATTGTTATCGGTATAGAAAGCCAACAATAGAAATTATATATTTTTGGGGACTAAATACAAAATTACCATTATTTCAAAATATATTTTTTTAGAATTTTTGGTGTTGTGGCTCTTGTAGGTCCCTTTTGAATCGTTTTCGATAGTGGTTTGACTTAAGTTGTTGTAACAGATGATGGGTTGATTCAGGGATGGACTCAGAAGGGGTCTAAAAATTTGAAATTCATATATGATTTAAAAAAATTAAAAAATTTCTAATGTAAATTTTATTTAAAATCTATTTTTGCCACTCTAAAATTTTATAAATTCGCCCCTTTAAAATTTTACAAGTTTTAATCCTAACATAAAATTATACGTTCGTTCCTGGATTGAGATTGTATCGACGAAAAGTAAATTATAGATATTTCTGATAGGTCAGAATGATTTTTTTTTTTTTTTTTTTTTTTTTTTTTTGGGGGGGGGGGGGTAAAGATCATATCAATAATCAATATAAATTAGGTGATCAACTACCATTTTGTTAGGCATTTAATTAAAATGAACATATTCTTTAATTATGTGGCTTTTAAGGTAATATCGCTATTTTTTAAATCTTTTTTGGCTGTCACTTGTTTTTTTCGTAAAGATTTTTGCTAAAACAGACAGAAGTGAACTTCTTCTGGGTAAATTAGTATGGATTTTGTTGTTGTTACAGAAGAGTTCGATTCTTAGTAGCTTAAATTTGTACGAAATCTACTTGAATGCGTTTATATAGTAATAGAGTATTGAAATTTAGTGTGCTTTATGATAACTACATTCTATACTTCAGAAGGGAACATCTTATATTTGGATTGTGCTCTTAAGTGCAGTGAAGTTTTTGCAGAGGACCTAGGTTCAAACTTTAGAGAAGACATTGTTGAAAGGGAGAATCATAGATCCCGAACATGAATCATAAGATTGACATGTAATTTACCAAAAAAATATCCAATCTTACTTAAAAGAGCATTGAATTCTTTACCCTTCAAATAAAATAGGTTGGTCATTAGTTAGATTTCATATAACATAATAAGCCCAATCCATATGATGTTATGAACCCTTAATAATGGCCCAAAAGAATTTCAAATTTTCATAGTAGCTAGCTATAACATTCTTGTGTTGGATTAGGGACCCATGAAATGTTCCACTCCATGATTTTATTAGGTTTAAATGGACGTCTTAATCAACTGTGTTGACTATTGATTTACGTCGAGATTTAAGTATAAATTAGAATTGTTAATTTTTTTTTACAAATCTTAAATATAATTCTATCTAGAGATGAGGAGAGGAGAGATTCCACAAAACAGAAGGAAATTGCTTTTAATAGGCTAGAATTCATGACTTAAGATAATATGAGGAAATAAAAATGAGCAGCTTGACCAACCAACCAAATAATATCATTATCGTTATCCTGAAAATTTGTCAAGTCAATCTGTTATCATTCAAACGTTAAATTATTAAAATATTATGCGTAAAAAATATTGTGAAAATGTGTAAAACTAATTTAGTTTTATATTAGTTTGGGGGAAGCTTTACTTTTGGGGTTGTTGACTTTTATTTCCACAAATATGGCACAAATTATATCGTTTTCAAAAATATAGCATTTGTTATTGTGAAAATGAAAATTATAGCTGATTTTAAACAGTATTGTCCACGTAGCAGGTAGCCATCTTTAGCTTCTATCTATGGCAGAGACTTCCATGGATGGCTGCCACGTGGACGACACTATTCAAAGTAAGAGTCAAATACTATCATCTTTACTTTTACTGTAGCAAATGCTATATTTTTAGAAATAATTTGACTTGTACTATATTCGTGGGGAAAAAAATTAGGTGTAATATTTGTGTAAGTTTTCCTTGGTGTGGGTGGATTTTCTAAATTTAAGTTAACGTTTGAATAAAAAAAATGCACGCAACATATAATAATAGATTTATATTCAATATACATACAGTGAAAATAAAAAAGTTTTATAAGTGTCTTACTTTTAGGGTTTATAGTTAGAATTTAAAGTTAGGGGTTTAGAAGTCAGTGGTTGTAGTTATTGGTTAGTGGTTATAATTTAAGGTTTAGAGGTTAGGGTAATATAGTTAGGAATTTAAGTTTTAATTTATAAACCTTAAATTTTAATCCAAAAATAGGGGCGAAACATAAGCAAGACTAGTGGGGGCCACGGCCCCTCCTAAAATTTGAAAAATTATCGAATAGCCCTTGAGTTTTTAATTATATCCTTATTTGACCCCCTCAAGATTTTTTAAAATTTGTATTAACATTTAAAATTTTAAATACTTTTAATTAAATCTCCTCTCATAATTTTTAAAAGTTATTATTAAATTACTAAAAATTATTAAATTTTAGTTAAGCCCTCAAAGTTTTTGAAAATTTTAATTTAAACTTATGTTTTTTTAAAAGAAATTAAGTTGCCCCCAATCTCTTACCCAAGTTCCACCACTATCCACAAACTCTAAATTCTAACTACAACTCATCAATTCCAAACTTAAGCATTTAAATTTTAAACTCTAAAACTATAATCTTTGTGAAAACATTTTATTTTTCATCTCCGGTATATTGAATAATTACATATAATGAAAACGCAGCGCTATAAGTAATAATATCACATGTCAAACCCGCAAGGTTAGATTCTCCGTCTAGCTTTTTCAAGTTATACATAATATTTCTGTCAAGGAAAAAAAATAAACACATAATACAACCAATTGGTATAAAAATAGTTTAATAAATACCATATAATATATTTAAGAAAGGTTAACTAACACATTAATACAAATACAGCACTTCTTTTTATAGAATACAGATATAACACTTTGTAAGCTCTAATTTTAATAAAATAATAATTTACCGAGAAAAAAAATTATTTTTAAAAAAAGTGGTTTGAAGCTCTCAGTTGACGTATTCTATATTTTTAAAATTATGAGTTCATAATCTATTAAGAGCAATTTTTTTTCTAAGTAGAAATTGTTAAAAGAAAAACATAAAACATTAGAACATGGACTTTGCTTCAACCTTGTCATAATTGATTTTGGTGGTTATGATAATGATACTGGTTATTGATGCTCCTCCTCCTCATATTGTCGGTTCCACTACTCATTTAACATGTTTTATTTACTTTTCATTGCTACATAACATCCGATGTAAGAGATTTAGAAGATCATAATTAATTTAGGTATCGTGTCCATAAATATATAACTATAACACTATTTTTTTTTTGTTTTTAAAAAAGTCAATCACATGAAGGCTAGATTTTTTTTCCCACTTGGTAACACAAAATCAATTTCCATTAAATCTATGAGACATAATAGTTTATTAGGATAAATGAATGTTTGATCGAGGCTGTGGTGGAATTTAGTTAAACTTTGAGGGTTCAATTTTAATTTTTTTTAAAAAAAATTTGGAGGTTTAAACTAAAATTTTTAATTTTTTGAGGGTTTAATTAAAAAAATTAATAATTTTGAAAGATTTAATAAGAATTTTTAAAAATTATGAGAGAAAATTTAATTAATTATATTTAAAATTTTAAAGTTTAATATAATTTTTTAAAAATCTTGAAGGCCAAATTATTTTATTAAAAATTTTAAGGGTCAAATTAAAATTTATTAAAATTTTAGGGAGGTCGTGGCCCCTTCTAGTCCCTTCAAGGAACCACCCTGGACTGATGTACACAGGGGATATCGTACGAGACAAATGATGTAGTGATCAATGGTTCAACCCTTGTGAATTTTTCATTGAATAGCGACTATTACGTTCTCATGTCGGGATTCAAAACCATACAAAATAAAATAAGATAAACATTGTTAACCAATATGCCAATTAATAGATCTCATTTGTGGGTTTTTTTCTTCTCTAAAATACTGTCATAATCGTATTTATGTTAAAAACTAATAATTGTATGATTGGAGGCAAGAACTGGAAGACACAAACGAGGCTGCCAAATCCTGTTAGGTCTCATTTCACATGGACTTGTCGGTTTAATATAATAAAGTGTAATTACCAATGTCATCCAATAATGTGTTATTGCCAAATCAAATATGCCTTTCTTTTTCTTAAATCTTAATGACTTGTTCTTACATCTTAATCATGTCAGTTGGGTAAAGATGTAAATAAAGAGTTGAGCTAACTATAATGAACGTCCGTCGGGTTGACATTTAACGAGATCTTTGGCCATGCAAAGTCCCCTTCTGACTCCACCAAATACTTGTAAGAGAAAGAAAGAGATAGGGGAAACAAAGAAAGCCTGGTTCAGTGGCGGAACCAGAAATATATTTGAGGGTAGGCACAGATAAAATTTTAAAATTTCAGGGTGGACACAAACCTTAAATATTACAAAAATTTGAGGACTAATTCATAAAATTTTAAAAAATTAAAGACAAATATATAAATATTGAAAAATTCAGGGTGGGCCTAGGCCCACCCCACACTAAAGGTAGATCCACCACTGGCCCGGTTACGTTAATGGATGGCCATTGCCCTATTCACAAACCATTCACTGCTTACTTTTTAGTTTCTGGTAGGGTGAGCAAAACTCGACTCGAAAAAATCAAAATTTTCAACTCGATTCTTTTTATACATAAAATTTTGTTAAATAATTCAAAAATTTTATTAATTAGTGGGTTGATTTTTAAGTCCGAGTCGATTCTCTTAATTTTTCCCTATATATATATATATATGAAGAAATATATGCCACATATAAAGAAATATATATGCATATCTTATATGATTAGAGAAAATCATTTAAATTGGAATCAAATCGTACTATATCATGATAAATAATTGTAATTAAAATTTTATAAGAACTCGAAAACTTGAATAGACTCGAATCGAAAAAATTTCAAATAAAGTTTGAGTGGTAAAATATGACGCGTCAACTCGAATAACTCAAAATTTTTTAACTCGACTCGATCGAACGCTCACCCCTAATTTCTGTATATATATTAATATCACAACACATACAGATAAAACATTGTGTGGGATGCGTTGTTTCTAAGCTGACTAAAGGAAATGGAGAAAGAAAATGAATGAAACAATGAGGGAAAGAAAGTTAAAAAAGAAGATATGGTGGACAGGGCAAGGGCGAGCATCTATTAAAGTTGAAGGGTGATAATGTGACTTAGGTAAATTCATAAACTCAATTCGTTTTTAATGTGCGGTATGTTTAGGGTGCGGTTAAAAAACGACAAGTTTTAAAATTTATCCTTAAACTAAAAATGTTATACTTCTTAATAACATTTTCGGTTAGTTTTTTTGAATTTTTTCTGCAAGTATCGATACTTACCTTCTTTTAGCTGCACTCCAAACCTACCCAAAGTTGAGAGCCTAGGCTACGAGATAAATTGTGTGTGATGAAAACCCTAACGTTTTATTTGCTGACGCACACCCTTGTATCTCAGCTTTCGCTTTTCTTGAGCATATCTTTGCCTTGGATGCTCCATTTGTCTTTGATTATTGGTCGATGCGTATTCTTAACTCTGCTAATTGGTAATGCATTGCTGATTAAAAAGCTGCCATCATTATATGCCTCAACCGATTCTCTCTTTTCCTATATCTGCATCCATGTTTTACCCAAACTTGTTTCAGAGTTGAATTCACCAGCATTTTGTGTTGTTTTTTCTTACAAATTTAGTGGATATGTGCTCATCATTGGCAAAGCTTTTGAATCCAAAGAAATCATGTGAATTAGATAATGATTAATCATAGGAAATGATTGACAATTAATACATTGCTTCACCGCTAAGACAACATCAAATGCCTACAACTGCTGAGGAATATCAACCTTCGTAGTTAAAGTCATACATTTTCACAACTGTGCCAGTGCATGCATATTCAACAATCAACAGTGATTTAGTTTTCACTATATCTGAAATTAACCTAAATAGAAGCTGCTTTTTGGATGGAAATTCTCTCCAGCTTTTCGGTGCCCCTACTTTGCCCTCACACTCAAAATTAGGTTTATGGTTTATGGTTTATGGTTATGGCTTAGAAAATTTAGGGTAGGATGTATTTTTAAGGGTTTAGGATTTAAAATTTAAGGTTGGGGCTTGAAATTTAATTTTTTAATATTTTTTAGTGTTGGGCATATATAGGGGCACCAAAAAGGGGTAGATAATTTTTATCTCTACTTTTTATTCTAAAATAATCAAATCTGATCGAATTTCTTATCACTTGACTTAGGCTCTGTTTGCCGTTGAAGTCCCCAACCTAAATTTGGGGGCAAACAAGCGTTTCTCAAAAGCCAAAAAATATAGCTGCCGCAAAATGGGTGTTTGAACGCGTAAATAGATTGGTAAACGAGCGTTTAGAGCTAACTGGTGAGTGTTTGGAGTTGCTGTCGCTGGTAAACGGCTGTTAGCCACGCAACTGCAACTAAAAACAAAGACATAATATCACACAATTAAATCCCTGATCAGTCCAAGAAGGCTTGTTGAAGACAAAAGTGGTTACGTCAATTCCTTAAGGAAAGCAGGTTATTCCAAGGAAGAGCTTGAAAGAAAGAAAAAAGAAAAGAAAAGGTGTGCCACTTTTATGAGCTTCCATATGAAGAATGATAGCCACTTTCCTTATGCCCTTTCCCTCTCTCAAATGGACCACCTACAATACATTACAAAGAGAGCCAAAGCAAAGCAAAAAATAAGATTGTTTTTACTCCGCTCTCCATCCACCAACCGCCATGCTTTCATTATCTTTTTGCTAAAAACACAACCTCAGTTTTTCCTTAGGCCTTGTTAAAATTCCATGTAATGTGCTTTTGTTTGTTAAAAAAGGCAATATCAACTTATAAGTGTTGAGCGCATTGATAATTAAGGTACATTACACTCTTAAAGTAAGAATATAATTTTAAATTTTAGAGACGATATTGTTGAGAGAGGCCGTCTCGCTCTAAACATGTAGCATTTACTAGCTAGTTTAGCTAAATTGGAATCTTGAGGGGAAGTCATAGCTGAGAAGCAAGTACAATATGCATGTATTTGAATTGTACATGTATACGTATATATATGATGTGAACCCGATCCACTGATTTTTTGCATGTGGTGATTGGTGAAAAGCATATACACCTTTGAATATGTTCCAACCCCACTACCACTACATATAAGATTTTATTTCATTGTGTGTGATGTGAGCGTATAGGTATAGGGAGAAAAAATCTTAGGGTTATAATCATATATAAATATTTCCTGAATACAATATTGATGATTAAAGATTTTGACCCAATTTATTAAGATTTTTAAGAAAATTTAGTTTTCTCTTAAAAACTTATTTTGCTCTTCGTAACATTCGAAAATTTTTTTATCTTTATTTTATTTAACTAGTGACGGCAACAAGTCTTAGTAATAGTTGTCGATCACCGTTGTTTATTATTATTTTTTGTTCTCTCAATTTTAATAAAAACCTCTACTCTTGTTGTACGCGTTTCTTTTGTCATTGTGACATGCTTTTCATTGGCTTATAATTTAGGGGTGAGCAAAACTCGACTCGAAAAAATCGAATAACTCGACTCGAGGTGAAAATACTCAACTCGTCTTGACTCGACTCAAAATTTCATAAACTCGAATGACTCGAAAAAAATTCAAATAAAGTTTGAATTGTAAAATGGAAATTCGAAGAACTCGAATAACTCAAATTTTTTAGTAATTAGTGGATTTATTTTTAAGTTCGAGACGAGTCCCTCAAATTTTTATGATATATACATACCGATATATAAAAATATGAAGAAATATTGTCACATATGAAAAATATGAAGATATATATATATATGTGTGTGTGTGCGCGCGCATATCTTTATGATTAGAGAAAGTCATTTAAATTGAAATCAAATCTTACTATAACATGATAAATAATTACAATTAAATTTTTATAGGAACTCGAAAACTCGACTCAAATCGAAAAAAATTCAAATAAAGTTTGAGTTGTAAAATATGACGCGTCAACTCGAATAACTCGAAATTTTTTGACTCGACTCGATCGAACGCTCACCCCTAGCTTTTATGGTTCGTTACATTTGTCGTTTGACACAATTTCAACATACCTTAGCGGTCGTTTGGTGATCGTATAAAAATCCTTTACGGCGCTAACTTTCTGATTTGATTCTGTCGGTGGTCATAGAAAAGAATGATTCTCACTCGGTTGATGGTTTGTTAGCTGATGTAATCAGAACTGTGTAGCGGAGCAATTTGCCTGATAATTTGGTTCGCTCACCACTCTTTTTTCATCACGTAAAGCGCCTCCTTTGACTAGAGACAAAGAGATTCATGAAGATTTCTGAGTTTTAAGGGTATGCTAATCTTTATGGAAGAGTTTATTTTTATTTGCACCTTTGTATGAGATTTTTAGTGAACTAATTTCTTTTTCTCTTTATTTGATGCATTGTATTTGTAAAATCTTTTATGGTGTTTAATAAAATTCAGATGCAATTGTTATAAAAAAAATAACCACGGATATTATTTCAAATATTTTTCTCAAAAATGTCAAAAATCTCTCCACAATTGTTACATTGTCCTTTGATTATTGAGAATAAATCTCACGTCAAGGTTTTATCAATCTTGCTTTAATAAACCAGTGTGGAACTTGGCTTTCTTTGGTATTGTATGGTCAATTTGGTTGGAAAGGAACGAAGTAGTCTTCAAGAAGAAAAGATTGAGTGAAAAAATGGCACAAGATACGTTGATGCTTAGGATCGGGCATTGGGTTAAAAGTAAATGGCCTGAATCCGTTCCTAATCTGTTGGACTTTGTAAGATTTCCCAATCGATCAAACATTGCCCTGAAACCATTGAAGTAATGCAGTGGGTTTCGCTGTGAGTCTTGCTCGGAACTTTCGCTGAACTTAGTCGCATTGCAGACAAGAGATAGCTTGATCCATTCCCATCGGAAAACTGGAAAGGGAGTATGGCCACGAAGATGGTGTTCTATCAGCTGCATCCAGGCTCAGGGTGTATGGGGGGTATTTTTCTGGTTGAGGTTGGTGTGTTTGTGTTTTTGTTTTATGTTCGAGGGATGTAATTTACTGTTTTGAATTTTCCTTTCGTTGTATTTCGGGAATAATACCCCGGTGGTACATTAATAAACAGGGCACTCTTTTCCCCCTATTTAGGATTAGAGGGAGTTTTTAACGAGGCCCGCCATTTTTCAAAAAAAAATTGAGAAACATGGCCTAAATTTCAATGGATAACAATGTTAATGGATTTTCATTAATTTTATTATGCACATTTTAATCATCAATGGAGTTCCTTTTAAAAAATTGTGGGTATGAAAAAACAAAACAATAAAAAGTGTGAATCAGTGAGTTTCTGCTCTGGTGCGGTGGCAGTGCCACCCAGTTTGAGGCAATAAGATGGTGATTGCCCGGAAAGACCACAAAGATTGCTTAATCTCACTGGACAAAGACATTTCAGTAGGACGGTCTGTAGGTGATCTGAAAATGGGCATGTCTCCATCTCCATTTCCCGCTCTCAAGCTACAACAATACAAGCTCTGTCTCTGCAAAAATGGTAGCCCCCCTATTTGTGTCCGTAGATCTTTGGACTGGGTTTTGTTATGCGTTGTACCGTACGTACACGTGTCCCGACGCAAGATCACGACCTTTCACTCTTCTAGGGTCCCCTTTTGGAATACTGGTGTGAGTGATTTACAATATATCCATCCATTTCAATCTCCCCGTCCCTTACATTCACACTTCGGATAAATGACTTGAAATAACGTAATAAACTAGTATACACCGCAATAGCACTGTCATGGAAATAAATATGCTGATTTTACCGAATGTCATATGAGTCAAAAAAATAATTTTAAAAATTTGAATAACATATAGAATATTATTTTCTTCTGAGTGTCATTCTATCAAGTAATTTCAAATTGTTTATCGTCAGTTGACTATCAGTTTTCGATTTTACCCAAAAATACAACGTTGATGGTTAAATTACTTCAAAAAATAAAGAGCTAAAATAACTACTTAGTCAAACGTCAGGTGCATTTTTTAGTATTATACCAAATTTATAATTACAATATAAAAAATGAATACATCAATTTGAGGATAACAAACAAAGCCAACCACTCAAGAGTATACAATTCCAATTGGAATTAAGACGGATAAAACATACACAACAATCATTATTCAATATTTCTGTTTCTAAGCCCCCAATACAAATTGGACTATCTTAAAAATATCTTAGCCAACCACACAACATATTATTATGGCAAGTTACAATTATTACTAATGGTAGTAATTATTATTATTTTTTAATGTTTTATTATAATAACAAATAGCCTAAAATATTTCTCCTTGTCTTTATCACAAGTCATATGCAATGCAACATTGCCTTACGAAAACAAGTTTTAGTTAAAAAAAACAAAGAGTTCTAAACTAATTGTGTAGGGGTCCAAAGGTACAACACCCATGTGGTCTCATTATGAAAGGCTCTAAAAAGATTAAATAAAAATAAGCCTACTATTATGAATAATACAAGTGTTGGCAATGGCATACATATAATATGAAAAAAAGAAAGCTATAATTAAATATAAGCTGACATAATGCGATTAATTATCTATTGTAACTACTCTTAATGGTCATCCTCTTGTAAAATACTTGAAGAAAGCAAGAATTATATTATTTAACAAGTTTGAGTTGAACCCAACAAGTGTTCAAGTGAAAAAGCGGATGATGTTCATATTAAAAGATACGAGTTTCAAATCACTTTGTCTACAAATTATACGCACATTGTTAAATAGTTAAAAATATCTATGAACATGTGCTGACAGTTCATGCATTATTATTGTGTCAATACTAACATCTACAGGTTAAGCCAGTTAGTATTTTTTTTCAATAAATGCCAAATCGACATGGACTTGTAGCAATATTATTAGCCTTAACGACAAAAATATGATCTGAATAGAAAAGCTAACAGAAAGATGTCACTTCTGAGTTGTGGGTTTCCCAACTAAAAAACTTGATAAAGCCAAAGGGGCAGTTCGTAGAAAACAAGGATATACTATGGCATTCAACAACAATTCATTGACTTGAACGTGTAAAATGTAAGAATTTAAGGACTGAAGTTCTCCTTTACCCAGAACATGGTTTGCCTTTGTTGGCAACAATATAATAATAAAAGTGTACAACTTTTATGGTCTCCATATCAAGAAGATGCTTAATTTCTTGAATTTTTCGGAAGAATCTGGTTTCAACTGTTGAGGTGACTAAAAGGAAACAATGGGCATATCCATGATGTAAGAGGAGAGCTTTGCATTTGATTTTTCGAGAGAATGATAAGGGAGAAAGCTATTTTCCTTTGCATTTTGCTTCTCTTCTTTCCCTTTCCTTGTCTTAAATGGACCACGTACCTAGGAGCAAAAGCAAAGAAGAAGGAGAAAAGCATTCATTCAATTAACAGTTAGACTTTGCTTGATAGAAATGAAAGAAAAATATAAAAAAATAAAAAAAATTAAAGTGATGAAAAAATAGAATGATGAAAAGTATTTTTTTTCATCGGTGTAATTGGTTGAGGGGATGAAAAATTAGAAGGAAAATAGTTTTTTTCTCTCTCTATTGCTTGGTACCATAGAAAAATGAAAGGAAAGAAAATCAAGCTTTAACGATTATAATTTATTTTAATTTTTATAATTTAATAGAATGCTTTTAATATGATTATTTTTTATTCAATTTAGTCCTTAAAAATTTTATTTCATTTAAAATTGGCCCTTATTTGTTTCTTATTTTTATAACTTAATCTAATATTTTTAATATAGTTTTAGTTTTGTTCAATTTAATCCCTAATTTTTTAATTCAAAATTGACCTATATGTATTTTTATTTTTTATAATTGAGTCCAATATTTTAATATGGTTTTATTATTGTCTAGTTTAGTCCATCAAATTTTTATTTAATCCGAAATTGGCCTCTAATTAGTCAAATATTTTTATAATTTAGTCTCAAAAGTTTCACTATAATTGTAACGCCTAATACCTGGTACAAACAAATCCAAATCGAATATCGAATGCTACAAATGACCCATTTATGGCCTAAAAACATATTTTAAAAAACAAGCATATTCGATTACATGAAAGTAATCAACCGACATGAACACAAAGAGGAAACAATTAACTAAAGTCACCCGAGAAAATAAACCTTTTAAAAAACTTTAGAAAAATAAACGATTTACCAAAAATACATTTTGGTAATTTTACAAGATTTAAACCCAAAAAACATTCAAAACTTAAATACAAGTTTAATATAAGTAGAAACATCTTATACCTCTATTTTCTAATAAAAAGAAGTTCAAATCAAAGTAAATTTAATTGAATTGAGGTTTAGGGACTAAAATATAAATAATTCATAAGTTGGATTTTAAGTTAAAAATTCAGTTTTGGGTTTGTTTTAGACTATTAATTCCAATTAGACTTAATGGTAAATTCTTGCTAAAATCGAATTTGGAATAGAGTGTTAATCGCAAAAATAAGTAGTTTTGGGCCATTTTGAAATCATTCACAAATTACATGGGCCAATTTTTCAAAAAGTGGAATTATACCTTCCTTTAAGAAATCAATATCAACATTAACATATAGACCAAATTTCAAGTTAATCCGAGCTAAAACGAGTCCTTAATTGAAATTATAAAATTACTGACTTAAACATAAAGTTTACAATTATAAGGTGTTGGATTAAATTATAAAATAGAAATCAATAGAGGTCAATTTCAAACTAAATAAAATTTGAGGGATTAAATTGAACAAAAATAAAACCATAGTAAAAATATTAGATAAAATTATAAAAGTTATAAACAAATATGGGTCAATTTTGTATTAAATAAATATTTTAGATACTAAACTGAACAAAATATTATTATATTAATAATATTGACTTTTAATAATAAAATTTAAAACAAATAAGGGTAAATTTTAGATTATATAGAAATTTTAGGGACTAAATTGAACAAAAATAAAATTATAATGAAAATATTGAATGAAACTATAAAAATTAATTATAAATATGGTGAAAATAAAATTAGAATTTTTTAAATATAATTTGATAATTTTTTACTCAATTTTTGTTGAGTTTTAAGGTGCTCGATTCCTTCAACCGATATAGCTCACCAAGTGGTGGAGATGTGAAATTTTGGGTGGATGTGGTGTGGAAGCTAAAAAATAAATGACACAATGATTTTAGAGTGGTTCAACCTTCTAACCAATGTCTACATCCACTACCTTAGCTTCCCACTAAGAATTTTCAATCAATCCACTATTAATCCGTCCCCTTTTCTAGGCTTAGGAGGAAACCCTTATACACCGATCAAGCTTTCTACCCAAAGCCTTGATCAAACCCTCTTTACAAAGAGAAAAGAAATATGCAAACTTAAATCCCTCTAATAGGTATTTGTTTGCTCAATAATGCACTCACCCAAAACTTAAAACACTTGAGCAAATTTGACAATTTTAGTTCACTAGTCTTTGTCTATACAAAAATTGACAATTTAAGTACAAAGACATTTTTTGATCATTTGTTGATTGACAATTGAAGCATTAACCATATCTTGATGCTTGGAAGTCCCTTTTATACTCCTTGATGAGTTTGTAGCCGTTACTAGCCGTTGGGGTTGAATTGGAGCCGTTGAGGACTTTATTTCTCACCATAAATGCAGTTCTGCTGCTGCCCATATCAAAACGCTCGAACTCGTTTCGATACGCTCTTTAAGTAGAAAGAGTTGTTGCATCTGATGAGCATCCGTATCGAAATGCCATGAGCGGTATCGAAACGCACGTGTCGAAACGTTAGGCACCGTATCGAAATGCTCTACATTTAAATGTTAGTTGGAAAATAGCCGTTGGAGTTTATGATCGTTGTGGTCGATGCCACGTAGGCGTATCGAAACGGCATAGCCCGTATCGAAACGCTAGGCAAAAATCTCATCCAAAAAAGACTCGTTTCGATACCCGTATTAAAACGTTTTTGACACTGGAAGACACCGTATCGAAACGCCTAAGGGTGTTTCGATACACCTGGATGGTTTTGTTCAATTTGGTTTTGAAAAACATGTAAAAACTTTTAAAACATCTCTTAAACATAGTTTCAAGTTATTTGGACATTGGAAATAGTTTTGAATTCTTTTTAAATCAGTCCAAAGCATTTTTCAATTATTATATCAAAACATTAGTTTTACAATTTTGAATAATACATGAGTAAGAAAAACTATCCTTCTTTTATTATTCTTTTCCTTTCAATTTTCCTCTCCATTAATAAACCATTAATTTTTTTTTAATTTTTTCTCCCTTCCTTTCTCCTTTCACTTTTCCACCCAACCAGACTTTACTTGGTAAAAGAGAAAAAAAATTTGAAAAGATGAATAATTGAAGTGATGGAAAGGAAGGATAGAAAAAAAATCATTCCATCAGTGTGCTAAGTTGAGTGGGTGAAAAATTAGAAGGAAAATAAGTTTTTTCGTCTCTATTATTTAGTACAATAAAAAGGTGAGGAAAGAAAATTAAGCTTTGAACACTATATTTTTTTTTCATTTTTATAATTTAGTCTAATGCTTTTAATATAATTATTGTTATTCAATTTATTTCCTAAAAGTTTTATTTCATCTAAATTGACCCTTATTTGTTTTTAATTTTTATAATTTAATCTAATATTTTTAATATAGTTTTATTTTTTAAAATTTAATCCATGATTTTTTTTCTTTAATTCAAAATGGACCTATGTGCATTTTTATTTTTTATAATTGAGTCCAATATTTTTAATATAGTTTTATTTTTGTCCAGTTTAGTCCATAAAATTTTTATTTAATCCAAAATTGACATCTATTTATTTTTAATTTTTATAAATTAGTCTAATATTTTTATAATTTAATCTCGAGAGTTTTACTATCAATGTAGCACCTAATACCTGGTACAAACGAATTCAACCCGAATATTAACTGCTACAAATGGCTCATACATGGCCTAAAAACATGTTTTAAAAAACAAGCATATTCGATTACATGAAAATAAACAAACAACATGGACATAAAGAGAAAAAATTAACTGCAGTCACCCAAGAAAATAAACCTTTAAAAACTTTAGAAAAATAAATGATTTAACAAAAATGCATTTTGGTAATTTTACAAGATTTAAACCCAAAAAACATTCAAAACTTAAATAGAAGTTTAATATAAGTAGAAACATCTTATACCTTTGTTTTTCTAATAAAAAGACGTTCAAATCAAAGTAAATTTAATTGAATCGAGGTTTAGGGACTAAATTATAAATAATTCATAAGTTAGATTTTAATTTAGAAGTTCATTTTTAGGCCAATATTAGACTCATTAATTCCAATTAGACCTAATGGTAAATTCTTGTTAAAATCGAATTTGAAATAGTTTTAATTGCAAAAATAAATAGTTTATGGGCCATTTTGAAAACATTCATAAAATACAAGGCCAGTTTTTCAAAAAGTGAAACTAAACATTTCTTTATGAAATCAATATCATCGTAAACATATAGACTAAGTTTCATGTTAAGCCGAGCTAAAACGAGTCCTTAACTGCAATTATAAAATTATTGAATGAAACATAAAGTTTGAAATTATAAAATATTAGGTAAAATTATAAAATAGAAATAAATAGAGGTCAATTTCAAATTAAATAAAATTTGAGGGATTAAATTGAAAAAAAATAAAATCATAATAAAAGTATTATATAAAATTAGAAATAAACATGGGTCAATTTTAGATTAAATAAACATTTTAAGGACTAAAGTGAATAAAATATTATTATATTAATGATATTGACATTAATAATAAAATTTAAAACAAATAGGAGTAAATTTTAGATTAAATAAAATTTTTAGGAATTAAATTGATCAAAAATAAAATAATAATAAAAATATTGGATGGATCTATTTTAAATATAATTTGATTATTAAAGTATGATATATTTCATTTTTCTTTCTTATTTTAAATATAATTGGATGAAACTATCTCATCTCCTATTTTCTTTCTTTTCAATTTTTCACTCTACAAAATAACTGTTAATTTTATTTTCTTTTTAATTTTCTCTTCCCTCCTTAATGCTTTCCACTTTTCTATGACTTTGTTTGGTTGGGGATGAAGGAAGAAAGAAAAAATTGAAAAAAAATAAACATAAGGTTGTTTAATAGAGTAAAAAATTATAAAGAAAAAAAATAAGAGAGGAAGTATTATTTTTATTTGTTCAAAATCAAGCCCCTCGGAGGGTGCCACGTGTCATCTTCTTAGTAGTCGTCAAGATAATATTTTTCCTTATGTGGCATCGATGCCACATCATATGACACGTGGCAATGTTACGTCATCTCCCCAGGCCATGTCTGCATACCACTTCAGCCACAGACAGTCAACGTCTGTTGACTGACGATTTCCATCCAACCAGGGTGAAAATTGCACGAGACTGAAACGTTAGAAGGTTGTTTGCACCAAAAAAAGAATAGGGGGTAAAGTGACCAAAAAGTTAAACGTTGGGGGCTACTTTTGACTTTATGCCAAAATTTTATGGACTAAACTAAACAAAAATAAAACCATATTAAAAATATTGGACTCAATTATAAAAAATAGAAATAAATATGGGTTAAATTTGAATTAAAGAAAATTTTTAGAGATTAAATTGAAGAAAAATAAAATTATATTAGAAATATTAGATCAAAATATAAAAATAGAAACAAATAGGGGTCTATTTCAAATAAAATAAAAATTAAGGACTAAATCAAATAAAAATAATCATATTAAAAATATTGGACAAAATTTTAAAAATTAAAAATAAATTGTAGTTCCGTTCAAAAAAAATTGTAGTTTTCGAAGCTTTATTTTCTTTCCTCCCACTTTTCATTGTACCAAGAAATTGAGAGAGAAAAAAAATTATTTTCTTTCTAAATTTTCATCCTCTTAACTAAGCACACCGATAAAAAGAAAATATATATTTTCTATCATTTCAAATTTTCATTCTTTCAATTTTCTTTCCTCTCTACCAAGTGAAGTTAAAGTACTTTTTAAATCTACTCCATGAAAGCTCATCGAGGAACCCGGCCTGAATTGATAAATGTGGCGTTGGCTCTAGTTTTGTGGAGGCCATTAGGCCAAGGGTTCCAGCGAAGTTGATACTTGTCCTTTCTAGTTACACAATAATTGTACCCTGCGTGCTTTACGTTATTAAAACTTCCCTCCTAGTCCTACTATTATTGATTCAATAACTGTTGAATTAATTGCACTGTTATTCAATTTCTAATTTTTATAACTTTCTAATACAATAGAAATCGAATTTAAATATCCAAGACCAAGTCCTAAAGTTTGCCTCAGCTATGTAATTCCAAGTTGAAAACTAAAGGATAAATCATATCAGTAGTCACCGAACTATTTTTTTCTATTTTGATCACTGAACTATTTTTATAACAAAATCGTCACTAACGTTATGTTTTTTCCTGTTTTGGTCATCGGACGTTAAAAAACTAAAGGCAATGTTGATGTCGATTTATCTATTATTTTTTTTATAATTTTTCTCCCCCCACATATTATTTTTCTTTAAATTTATTCGACCAGTAACATAGACTTAAAAAATAATTTGTGGATGAGAGAAAATTACAAATAATAATAATAATAATAATAATTCTATATCAGCACTGCCGTTAGTTTTTTAACGCCTAATGACCAAAACATAAAAAATATAACGTTAGTGATGATTTTGTCAAAGAAAAATAATTAGATGACTACTGGTGTAATTTACCCAATGGTTGAAAACTAAAAAGGTAGATGCAAGGCATTTTTATCTAAAAAACCGATTTTAAAAAGTTATTTCGATAAATGATCTCGCCCAGAGTTATTTACAAAAATGACCTCAAATCGTCCACATAAGGCGACCTTGCGTTTTACAAAAAGTGAGTTTTGAAACTTACTTTCTATAGAAAGTGAGTTCTATGTTAAAAAACACGGAAAAATATATATTTTTCTTTTTTACCAACTTACTTAACACGAAACTCGTGTTTTTGTAGAAAGTAAAGTTCGAACTTACTTTTTATAGAAAGCGAGTTCGTCTTAGGTGAACACTTTGGAGGTCATTTTTTAAAATAACTCTAGGCGAGGGTCATTTATCTAAATAACCTTTTAAAATGAGTTTTTCACTTAAAATTGCCTAAATATAAAGTAGTAGTCTAGGTGTTACATCAGCCCAATGGTTTATCATGGCAACAACTACAAAGGCAATCTATTTTCTATATAAAAAAAAAAAAACTACAAAGGCAAACTATTGGGCAGATTTTGGACAGAGTTGAACCTCATGTCTTAATCATTTGCTCAACTAAGCTTATGTATTTGATCAGACTCACTAACTAAACTATCCCCTCTCTGTCTGTCGGCTTGTCGTCATCTTCAACATTGACCCAAACCCTTATTTCTTTTAAACTCTTCAAACAAATTAGCATTTTTAATACTAATCTGTTAGACAGTGAATTATTTATGGTTGAGGCCGATATTTAATAACAACATTTCATTGTCTCTCTTATGTCACATGCAACATGGCCTTTATCCTTAATTAATATATATAATTAAAAAAAAGTTTTGGTTAAGAAAACAAAAGCAGAAAGAGTTGTAAACTAATTATGTGGGGGTCCAATGGTACAACACCCATGTGACCATATTAAGGGAGGCATTTAAAAATTAATTTATGTTTAATCAAACAGTACAATAAAATATACAAAGTGTTGGCATGCATAAAATATCATATTATTATATATATAAAAAAAACTGAAAACTATGATTAACTGCTAGCTGACATAACGAAATTAATTATGTATTGCAACCGCCCTTAATGGACACATTGTTCAACAAAGAAGGAATTATTTATTAAGCTTTGGTTTATGCATGAACCTGAGAGAATTTAGGATTTATGAACTCAATTCATCATTAATACCAACACCCTCCAAGTCCTCGTAAGAAATTCGGTTCAATTTAACTTTTAATATAATCGAAATTCAAGTGATTGCAGAACATCATAAGGTCTCATACCTGAAACAAATAAATGAAATTATCACTTTAATAAGTACTTATCTGATGGGAAAAGCTAACAGAAAGATGTGAAAGCAAGCTTTCCTTTTTCATTCGATGCAGTTTACAAAAGACAATGATTGTAAGTTTAAATGCTGCATTCAACACAAATTAACATGAAACTGCAGAAATTAAGAAGGATTCATTCAATTTGTTTTCGCCTTAGCAGGGAATAAAGAAGCAAGACAGAGTTAAAACTTATACCCACATCTGAAGTAAGCTGTACATAGCCATACAGTTTGCTAAAATTTCAAAGCATGAAATTGATAGAATCAGCAATATGCTCAGCACCTCCAAGCTGAAGCAGCAATCAGCTCTCTTCTCTGCCAGCAAAGAACAAGGGAAGACTGCCTCTTCTCAACATGGAAACCCCTAACCGGAGTTCGTTGAATCAAACACTCAGCCTGAGACTCGGTGAAGTTACTGAATGTTAATGGAGAGAATCCAGATTGTATAAACAGACTCCTCCAAGGAGGTCTTCTTTCCGGGGACCGATGTCGACCCAACACCATCTTTTCGATGCTAGGTTGAAGAAAGAACCTCTCAATCTTTTCCAAGGCATCGACATTCATATGCACAGCATCAAGGGACTCGAGGAGGCCAGAATATGATTGGAGTGCATGGATTATATGGTGAGGAAACGGGACATCGGTTCTGTCACAACCCCTGTCTAAAGAAACTACAATTTTGGGTGACAATTGCTTTACAAAACGGAGGACCATAGGCAGGATTGAAGGATAACTAGAAAATGAACCAATTGGGAGATTAACAGCAATTGCTTCATTTTCACCAAAGTGCAGAGGCAACGTCCAAGAACCAGAATTCAAGGACTCGAGGCTCACAATTTCAATGTCGAAATCCATGTTGATTTCACTGGCAAAGTGCTTGAGATTATCGTGAGTAAAACCAAGTTCTATCTCATCATGGGTGGATGGAGAGGCAAAGGCAGTGATTTTCATACAAGGGGCACCACCAGTTCTTAGAACAAGTTCCTGCATCAAAGAAGCCCATTGCCCCCCATACCCAACATCGAAATCAATTATGTGAACTCCACTACACCCTTCAAAAGCCTCAAGAAGGGCTTGGTTGCAAGTGAAATTCGCGAACTGAACGATTGGAGAAATCTCAGAAAATGACTTGTAAGCTCCAATCTTGAAAATCATGTTATAATTGGACAAAGCCGGTGAGTTGGTAGCGTTCAAAGGAAGTAGTAACTGTAAGGCCTCCTTGAAGTAGAAAGCAGCTCTGATAAAGGGTTTACCTACAGGAGAGAGCTGGTGATTGAGCCGCGCCAATATCCCTTGGGCGAGTACCGGATCCCCGGTTTCGATTAGCTCTGCGGCCTGGATTAGTTGGTCGATTATTGCCTGCTGAAGCTGAAGCTGCTGGTTAGCTAGTTCATCGCTAATGATTTTAGGTTTCACAGTGGTTGGCCTTTGCTGAAGCATTTGGATCTGCTGCTGTTGGCGCCTTAGATAAAGCTCCTGCCCTGAATCCGAAAACGGAACCTTAGGGACCTGGTAGTTTGGTCCACTTGAGCTAGAGTTAAACCTCTTTGGCGGTGGTGGTGATAAAAGATTATGTTCATATGGAAGTGGCAAGAACATAGCCGGGTGAGTTTGATTTTGGTGTATTATCATCTGCGGATTGAAAATCTGAGGCTTTTCATCCAAAGCTTCAAGTGGCTGCTGTGCAAAGACAACATGAGGGAGTGAAGATGTAAATGCAGGGTTTGTGGGTGCCGAAACAGTAGCAACGCCGGGAAAATCAGAGCAACTTCCAGGCATGGGAGGGTCAATGTTGCTTACACCAGTATTAATGGACTCAAAGGTGAAACCCTGATCCACCACACCAAAACCTGCATTGAACTCCATATCATGCGACTGAAGAATTTTGTTGAGTCCCATACAAGGGTCGTCCACATCACCCATAATTAGCCTCAAAATGGATTGGTCTTGACTAGGAGACCCGGGCAAAACACTCTCCCAATCCTCCATGCCTAAACCACATTTTTTCTGGCTACTATTGTTGTTGTTGTTGCCAGAGACAGCCTTGGTTGTGACCGTGGAGGCACCGAGAGAGGAAGACAGTGTTGAGGAAGATGTTGTAGTATTAATAGATGTGGGCTCAGTGCCCACATAGCAGCAACCTTCCTTGTTGTGCCACTTCCCTTGTAGATGATGAGGATGTTGGTTTTGGAGCAACAGTGAGGAAGAAGAAGAAGAAGAAAAATCTAAGGCTCCCTTCCCTTGAAACTGTTCAAAGGATAGGGGCATGGCCTTTATCTACACAACTCAAAAACAAAAGTACCCAAAACTCTCCACTTTCCAACATTCCCTGTGGCCTGTAGGCTGTAGTTATAAGTCTGGAAACCAGAAGTGAATGGTTGGTTTGATTGTTAAATAAGACTCAAATTTCAAGAGGAAAACCAAGTCGAATTTTGGATGAGACTTTCTAAAAGAGCAAAAAAGAAGGGGGGGAATCTCCTACCATTCCAATTTCCATGCCAGACTTAGCTTCTTCTTCTTCTTCTACTTGTGCTTCCTTTTGGCACCTCAACACCCATTTTTGATGCCACCTTTTCCTTATTGTTGTTTCTTCTATGCCTCTCTCTTTTTTTTTACAGAGACCAAAGGTGAAGTGGCTCAGAAGTTATTTATTCAAATCCTTATGGTACCCTTCCACTTGTCCTGTGGTGGTGGACTGTAGGAAGGCAGTTTGGGAATTTCAACCCAACAATACTGCTGGGCTTGTTTTTCGAAAATAAATCTGACGACACCAGATGGCTTTGTTAAGGCCTAAGCCGGTGTTTTTTTGAGAATATCGAGCAAGGTTGAGATATTTTGCCTACGGTGTGGCTGGGACGGAGTTTTTTAGCGGGCGGCCGCCTAATATAAGGCTAATATACGGCGTTATCGGAAATATCATAAAAAATATCGGAAACATCATAAAATATACCGGAAACATAATAAGGTATATCGGATATGTTGATTTCGAAAGTATCGATACTTTTGGATATGTTGATTTCGAAAGTATCCATACTTTTTCGAAAGTATCCATGTTTCCGGTATATTTTATGATGTTTTCGGTATATATTATGATGTTTCCGGTAACGCCGTATATTAGCCTTATATTAGGCGGTCGTACCGCAGAACTACCCGGCTGGGACTTAGACTAACCTTCCATTTTATTTTAAGGGTAAACTACATAAATGGTCCCCCGACTATGCTCCAATTATCTTTTGTGTCCCCGACTATCAGAAGTTACAAATTGGTCCCTCGACTTAAAAAAAGTAACAAATTGGTCACGTGCCGTTAAAAATTTAACGATTGATGACGTGTCAGTTAATATAAATTGATATAATTACATAATTAGCCCTCAAATTCTTACTTTAATTTGACCATAATGCTAAAAAATAACCCACATAATTTTAATAATCTATCAATTTAGTCCATCTTTTTTTTCTATTTCTCCTCTCCTTTTATTCTTTAATTCATTTTCACCCCAAATTCCATTTAAGAGCCCCCAAAAATATAAATCTTGCGTCTTTTTCCCTTGTTCAAATTAACCCACATATTTTTTATTGTTTCATTACGATTTACTGTAATGTTTGGTGCTTTTATTTTGCATTGTCTGCATTCATGCAGAGGGGCAAAGACAGGAAAGAAACTAATGTAACATTTATTAACATATAGTTCTTACAATGTAAAAGGAATTTGTTTGTTGACTTTTTGTATGGAGACAAAATAACAATTTAAACTTAACATTTGACTCTAGAGATAACATACTAGTTATGCACTTGATTTCTCTCCCAAGTGATTCACATCTGCTTGAGACACATGCAAGTTTCATGTCATTATTTATTTATTTATTTTTGCTGAAAATCTCATATTGGGAGCGAATATAAATCACTTGGCAGCCACATCGGTCACCAGATTGCAAGGGGGGCTTATTAAAGATGGTAGAGAACTTTCATTGTCATCCAAAAAGACACGTGAAAAATCTCTTTCCAGTAATGTTGCTGTTTTGAGGTTCTCTAACAAGCTAAAAGGTAGAAATTTGATGTATTTGTTTGCTTTCTCCGCGGGTTTTTTTAGAATAACAGAGGGTAATGCTTTGCACCTAATATGTGATTGTTAGGGAAAAGTGCTTTGGCTCAATTCTGCGTGGATCTTACAGCTCGTGCAAGTGAGGGATTCATTGATCATGTTATTGGCAGAGAAACTGAAGTTCAAAAATTATTCAATATTTGGCGTCGCACCAAGAATAACCTGATTCTTGGTGAAAGTGGGGTTGGTAAAACATCCATTGCCGAAGGACTTGCTATTAGCATTGCACAGGCAGAAATCCCAGCATTTCTCTTGGCTTGGCTCTTCTCAAATCATTGATATTCTGGATCTCTAGTTTCGTTTTACTTGATCCAATTGCTTATTTTTGGACTTATAATGAGTTTTTTTGAGAAATAAAAAAAATGGACTAAATTGATAGATTATTAAAACTATGTGGGTTAATTTTTTTAGATTTAGGGTCGAATTAAAATAAGTGTAGAAGTTGAGGGCTAATTATATAATTATATCAATTTATATTAACTGTTCGTTAAATTTTTAACGGAGCTGGACCAATTTGTTACCTTTTTTAAGTCAAGGGATTTGTTTGTAACTTCTGATAGTCGGGGGACACAAAAGATAATTGGAGCATAGTTGGGGGACTATTTATGTAGTTTACCCTTATTTTAATGGCTTATTAAATCAGAAAAATAGTTGAATTTGCATGCCATTTGCCAAGTCCTTTTAAGTTTGGACCAATCGGTTAGGTTGGATTGGGCATGACACGTCGTTTGTTTTTAATTTTAGGTAGAGGTGGCAAACGGGTCAATCGGTTTCGGTTCGATTCGGGTCATTTCGGTTTTAGTTATTTCAGGTCTGATGGCATTCAGTTCGGTTCGATTCGGTTTTATTGTACTTCGGGTCATTTGGGTCGGCTGATTTTCGGTTCGGGTCAACGGGAAATCGGTCTGTTTTAATCAAGTTTTTAGGTTGGTCAGTTTTTTAAACCCTTTATATGGCTTTATAAAGCCAATATATTTGACTTTTTGGTGAGTTGTGTGGTTGTTAATATTTCATATTTCTTTATTTCTATTAATATCTTTTATTTATTTCGGGTTGCCTTCAGTTCGAGTGCATTCAGTTCGGGTCTATTCGGTTCGGGTCTATTTCGATTTAATTAAAAATCGGTTCAATTTCGGATTTCGGGTCATCATGTTCGGTTCAATTTCAAGTAAATCGGTTCGGGTCTCGGGTCAAGTTTGCTAGTTCTAATTTCAGGTACATTTTCTCAAAATAAGGTTATTTTGAAGTTATTATTATTATTATTTTCTGCGACTAAGATTGGGAGATTTAAAATAATTAAAAAAGAGCATGTTTTGCCCATTTCTTTGGTATGAAAAATAACAATTCCTTAAAAAAATAATTTTCGTCAAAAATGTGTAATCGTCTATGAAATTTAAAATTTACACAAAAGACAATTTTTTGTGCAATTAAATATGTAGAAAAAATGAGGGATTTAAGGGATATATAAGAACAAATAGTTCCTTCTTTCTTAAGATAATTAAAGATTTGTGAACTGATTAAAGTATTTGTTCCTTTTGTTGAAGCAGGATAGAAAAAAAAATTACTTGATTGACGTTGGGCTAACAAACCCAATTAAGCAATTAATTAACTATTTTAAACCAAAAACATGTATCTCAAGAGTCATATGATGAAACAAAAACAATAAGAAGTTCAATGCATGTATGTTTCAACCTCCTTTGGTTTTAACCTTAAAAAAGATATAATTGGTATAGGGACAAATTTTATATTAGATCGAATAATAAGAAGTTTAATTTTTTTAAAATAAAACTTTAAGTTTAAATCTTGTGAATAAAGTAATATAATAAAATATTTACATCTCATCAAAGGTTCAACCCAACCTGATTTAATTTCAAATATAATTAAAGTTCAATGCAGTCATCATCGAGAATTTTAATAAAAAACAATTATTGTCGTTTTCCCTCCATCATATTCATGTACTTCCCTATAAACCAATAATCATGAAAATAAAATGACATGGTAAAACATTTCCTTTTCCCCCCGAGTGATTTCATCACCAAGTTTTCTGGAATCCATGAAAATGGGGTATAATTAGTGATCAACTTCATGTGGAAACGAGGAGCTTTTTCATTATTTGTTTATAACTTTATATATACTTGAAAGAGTAATTGATTTTCAAATTCAATTGGAGAAATTTATTAATGAAAAATGAAGGGAATCACAGGAAGACGAATTTTGGATTGTCTATTTGTATGGAAAAAGATTGAGAACTGGGACATTAATGTGGGGAAGTGAGACATGCTTATGTTTGCCATGATTTGGATATGTCGGGTAGATAGTTTCGTCATTAAAATTTGAACTTAAATTCTCTTTTTCTTTTTTTTTTATTTTAAATTATATATTTGGAGATATTTGATAGGGTGAAGTTATTTTTCAACTGTTATGATATTATCAAGAAAAGAACACAGCTTTTGCTATCCTTCTTTCTCTTTACTTGATCTGCATTCTCTATCTTTATAGTCTTTGTTCATTCTTGGCTAAAGGGGTTCTTTTCCCCATCCCCAAGACACCCCAAATCTCAAGTGACTCGGAGAAAAAAGCTTTACGAAAACACTACAACTAGTAGTGGCGGATCTAAAACTTTTTTTGAAGGTAAACACAAATTATATAAATTAAAAAATTAAAATTAAATATATAAATTTTAAAAAGTTTAAGGTAGAAACGGATCCTCCCCTCTCTTAACGTGGATCCGTCACTGACTACTAGTATTTGTTTCTATCTACCATGAATGTCATTTTATTTTCTTACGTTGGATGTCAGGCAGGCCATGAAAAAATAAAAATGATCAATTATTCATTGGTCCACATGGACGGTTTAGTTAACCATGGCTGACTTCCATGACACAAGGCGCCGCCAATGTTATATGAGGGATCAATCAATTCCAAGCACAAAATACCCCTAACTTTGAGTTCAATTAACAATGAAACTGAAACAAGTGCATGTTCTTTTATTTACCATGTTTTAGTTTTTATTTAGGGTAAAGTAAACAAATAGTCACTAAACTATCCTTTAAAATATAGAATAGTCATCGAACTTTTAAAAATTATATAATAAGTATTAAATTTTGGTTTTTATTATAAGATGGTCACTGAGCCGTTAACTGAGAGACATGTCAGTTACGAAAATTTGTATAATAATATATTTAATCATCAATATTTACACATTCAATCAATTTAGACATCAATAATGAGGGTTAAATTAGAAATAAATTGACTGAAAGTGTCAATATGGGGAATTAAATATTTTATTATTTAAATTTTTGTCACTGTCACGTCATCCACTTAACGACTCAGTGACAATTTTGTATCAAAAACTAAAGTTTAATACTCATTATGTAACTTTTGAAATTTACATTTTTAAAGATAACTTATTGATCATTTATGTACTTTACTTTTTATTTATACTATCTCACTTTTGTTTATGTAGACAAGGCCATTGAAAATAGTTATGTTAGTCAATGTTTTTGCTATTAAATAGACAACTAAGTTTTGGCATTTGTTGTTTTGAGCAGGGTTTTAAATCGCGGTTGCGGTGTTATATCGCGGTTTCAGACAAAAGCGGTTGAATTGCAGCGATTGCAAACCGTTTTTTCATCTTAATCACAATTTCAGACGGCGGCGCAACCGTTATATCACGACTGATATCGCAGTCGTGATCTGCTTTTTAAATCCTTGGTTTTGAGCAATATGGTGGATGAAGGGCAATTGAGGTAATAGTATCTTCATTAACTATAAACTTTGATACCTTCTAAAGTTCTGCACTAAACCGCTATTTTAGAAGTAAATATTAATTAAGTTGCGAATACAACTAGACAATTGACATTAAATAGTATGACGAATTTGATCGAATAAGAGTATGCTTTTACTTTGATTAATATTTTAAGCTGGAGTTGAAATAAAGTTTGAATCTATGATGGATAAGAAACACCTAGAATATTGAAAAGGAAAAAAAAAAGTTAGTATAAATGCATGGCTCTTTCAGATTTCTCAACTCGTTATAACTTTAAAGGGTACAAAATAAAGAGTGGAAGAGTGTATATGTGCTTCTTCATTTACGACAAAGATTGTCCTGCCTCTCCTGTCCGTATGATCAAATAAACCACATGAAGATTGAACAAATAAAAGTAGGCAACGGTGGTCTGTGTTTCATTTACTCGTTTGTCATTTAGCTGTTGTGTTGGAAAGGCCTAAATATGGACGCCTTTTTTACTTTTCTTCACATTGCAAGCCCATGTGCATTCCCATTTTCGACAGCACTAGGTGTAGGTCTAGTCAGCTTTTCAGCCCAAATGAATTTGTCCACTTGTTTTCTTTTGTTACTAAAACCCAAACCCACTGCTAATCAAATAACAAAAGCTGAGCATTTGAATATTTGTCGAAATCAAGGCATTCACCATTGCTACATACAAATTGGCGTGGAGACAAGGGAGTGTGAAGCAACCGAGAATGCTCGACTTTTACAAGACATGTCGATTGGAGGTGATTTGTCAACGCCCTGATAGCTCGAATCCCCAGCCCAACAAACATAAACATCCACCCATGAAGATCGCCAACCTTCAACAAACAAAACACCAAAAGCCTAATTGCCTCCGCAGGAGAATGTTTATCTGCACTAATTTATGTTTACGAGAGTTTCAACGTTATTTAACATCTTTGCTTTTGTATTCTCCCTCTGGCTGCTGCCTGCTTCAAGTTAATGTACAAGAAAAACCCAAGGAAGCAACGGGCCATAGAATGGGCCCGGAGAGTAATTTAATGGATCACATGGATTGGGTGACTCGTATCACTAAAACCGGTATTGACGGTTATGGGGGACCCCTTTTGTGCTGCACAACATGAACAAATGAACCGGTGGTCCACGTATCCTTGTCTCTTTTCTTCTATTCTACCTATGCTCGGTCCTACACGTTTTTTCTGTAGGTTCCACTTGTATTATCACTAAAAACCATAGTGTTTTAAGTAGAAAAGATAACATTGTTATCTTTAAATTTAAGTTTAAACAGTTTATGTTCACGGTATATTTACATTTACAAAGGTTAAGAGTAATAAACTATTCATAAATCATAATCTTTCAAGTTTTTAAATTGAAACTAATTGCACTATTATTCAAAGGCTACTTTCTTTTAATATAGGAAAATGACTAAATTAAACGTTTAGTTTACAATTATAGTTGTAGACCTTCAATGTAATATTAGTAATTTTCTCTTTTTAATAAAACTAGCTACTTTTATACAAAGAGAAGTTAATAATAGGACAGAAATTATATACCCCTTTTCAGTGCTCCTACTTATGCCCCACATTCAAAATTAGGTTTAGAGTTTTAAGTTAGGGGTTATGGTTAGAGTTTAAAAATTTTAGGGCAAGATGTATTTTTTAGGGTATAGGATTTATGGTTTAAGATTTAGAATTTAGGGTTAGAGCTTAGAATTTAATTTTATTGTGTTTTTTTAGTGTCGGGCATAAATAGAGGCACCGAGAATGGGCAAATAATTTTTATCCTTAATAATATACCAGTTTCATTATGGTTTTCGAATTTGTATTAAAACAAGTGACATCTCGATCACTAAAAAAGCACCATTGTTGAAGAAGCTTGTTGTTGATTTCGATCTAATGACTTTCCCAGTTTTCTATAGTTTAAGATTTCAAGACCAAATGGTGGGCGAAAGGCAATTTGAAGTTGAACACGAGGGACGTGGCTTAATTGCAGCCCATCAGCCTCGATTCGCTAGCTAAGCTAGCTAGTTAGGCACCGCAGTAGCTTTCTTAATTTAAATTTCTTCATCATTTCTCACTTCACCTTTATTTAACATGAGACTTTCATTTGTGTTGTTTCCCTGGTGAGGGGTGCTTCGGAATAACGACATAAGGGAAGCAACCCATACCATCTGCATGTTCTAAGAATCTACCGCATTTAATTCTCTTACTACAAATACCATAACTCCATATCTCTCTACACTGCAAACAAGTCTGCCCTCAACATGTCAATCTCATCTTCTTTCCTTGTTTTCCTTCTATGCCTTTCTCTGCATGCATGTACTGCTCGTCCCCTTGCTGCACTTCACGTATCCGCCAAGGTTTGTATTTGTCTTCATTGTATAAAACCATGCATCTCGTGCATGCTTCTTACAGTTTGTTATTTAAGTTTACTTGTGTTTTTGCAGAATAATGAGGGTACTCAAAAGCTGGAAGATGCTGGTCAGGTCAAGTTTAAGACAGTTGAAAAGGGGAAAGAGTCAACTACTTGTGGTGCAATTGGAACAAGTAAGGCTGTTGTGTCAGTTTCTTGGCGGGTGCCTCATAGGAAACGTGGAGAAAAGCACCCTGGTTTTAACCTCGATTACTCACCACCAAAGACGCATCCTCCTTCTCACAACTGAGATGATCAACCACTAATCCGGCAAATTAAGCAACAATGCAAGCATTGTAAACTATAGAGACTACTCCAAGTCATATATATTAGGGCTTAAATGTTTCATCATTCCAGCAAAGGCATAACATATAACATAGGTTGATCAATTCAAATGAGTTACAACTTACAAGCCCTTTTCCCCTTTGAGATTTGATGTACATTGATCACACACACATATATATATGCATGTTCCATTAAAAGGAAGGACTTTAGGAGAAGGAACGGGGAACGCTCTTAGTGGATCTAGAACTTATAATTTAAAGAGAATGTGAGAAGATAAGCAGTTTGATCAATCGGCATAATTATTCTTTCTCAAATAGAAGGTGAATTAAAAGCAAGAATGGTGTGTAAATGAAAGATTTGTAGGGACGTTGATGGTAGAAGTATAAAGATGTGGCGGTGGCCGAGTTTTCCTCTTAAATGAGGTCGGCTGATTACCAACGGTATCAGTTTCAACCGTTGAAGTTTGAATCTTATTGCAAGCTACCAACTGAAATTCATTTCCTATCTTAGGGAAGTGTTCAACGGCCCTCGACCAAGAATTTCTTTACTACTCTTAGCAAATAGAGTTAGTCGTTCGATCGATTCGAGTTAAAAAAATTCGAGTTATTCGAGTTTACAAATATTATTTTACGATTCAAATTTTATTTGAAATTTTTTCAAATCAAGTCGAGTTTTCGAATTTCTGTACAAATTTAACTGTACACATATTTTTACATGTGATATACATAATATATCTTGCAAAATTGACAGACTCGAATTGAATATGAAAATTGATCAACTAATTACTAAAAGTTTCAAGTTATTCGAATTTCCATTTCATAACTTAAACTTTATTTGAATTTTTTTCAAGTCGAGTCAAAACGAGTCATTTTTTCTCGAATCGAGTCGAATAATTCAGTTTTTCAAGTCGAGTCGAGTTTTGCCCACCCCTATTAACAAATATATCAAAATTCTAAATAAAAAACCCGAACAATATAATATAAATGCTAACATTTAATGCATTAATGCAACATAGTCACACGTACCATTCCTTTCACTTTATGCCAACGTACTAACTTTGAGCGGTACTGGTATGTAAAACAAAGGAAATTAACATCATGATTTTAATTAATTTTGCACAAGTAACCGAGTTGTTCAAAATCCCAATAAAGTGGTAATAAATAATAAATTTATTAATGTAATTTATCAAATTAAGAAGAAAGAAAAGCTGTATACCACTGATTCCCACCAGACAAGCCATATGTGACATTTACAATATTAGTCAAATTGCATCAACTAGCTTAGGGTTGAGTTTTTATCTTAGGGGCAAAGGACTTACATTGAAGCTTGGGCAATGGGCATCTTGTCCCCTAAAAGTAGATGCAGACATTCTATGCAAATTATGAAAAGCAAAAACATATTACTCTTTAAATATATTTTTTTTGAATATACTGGTGTGATTAGATAATAATATCTGTTTATATTTTTTCTTAACACTTTGACAAGATATACTTTGCACAAATAGATGCTTGAATCCGGATCTCTTAATTTCGATAAATGAGGTCAAAGGCAGTACATAGGTGGGTTAAGGGGGTTTGGTCCCCGCCAAATATTTTTTTTATTAGTAATATGATAGAATTTTTTTAGAAAAAAGGTAAAATTACCTCTATAATCCCTTCAAAATTTATAAAATTTTAGTTTGGCCCCCTTCAAAATATTTAATTTTATTTTGGTCACTCTTTTATAAATTTCTAGTTCCGCCCTGAATGAGATACAAACATTATCGAAATTGTAAACAGATTTGCCCAATCTCGATACTGTTTGGACCGTTGCATGATGGCCTGTCCATTTGCTATTGGGCCTCTGGCAGATTTTAATTTATTTGGGCCGAAAGAGTTTTCAAATTGTCCACTTGCAAAAATGGATAGTCTTCGCCATCTCTGGTTCTAAATTCTAGCCCCCTTTCTGTTTCCCGCCAAAACAACCGAATCCCTAAACTCATTTCGGAACCAATCGCTCCCATTCGTACCGGGGAGAATAGAGATGGATCCTAAACAAGCTGGTTCTTCTCTCGATTCTCTGATATCTTCGTTTAACACTCGAATCGCTGAGCTACAAGAACTCGTGATTGCAAGGAACAGTGGGTTAACTCGGAATTCAGTTCCCTTCACCCTCTTTTGTTTTGCCTCGTCATTCATGTTCAATATTGTTTTAGATAAGCCGGTTTGTCAGCTTAAATATTCTGCCTTTGTTTACAGTGTACCCGGCGAGTAGTGTGACGGATTTGTCGGCAATTGATGCGGCGTTGAAGGGCATGGAGCTGCAGGTAAAGGCGATCAAAGATCAATTGCATGAGGAAGCCGAGGCCATTCCCAAAGCCAAAGTTCGTTACTTTTAAATATTCATTTCTTTCTCTTGTTTAGGGGCTTGGTTTTTAGAATTACGGTTCGAAATAACTTTTTTTAAGTTATTTCGAATATTGTTGGGAAATTTTTGGCTGAGCTGAGATTGTTGTGATGATTTCAGAAACTGATTGCCAAGTCGCTGCAGCAGCAGAAGAAACTACAGAGCATGTCTGGCTATGCACCCTCATATTTGCCTGAAAGGACAACAACATTGAATTTGGATTCTGGTAGAAGGTAATTAAATTCATAGTTTTTTTTCCTCATTTTGTATTCAGGTGTCTTTTCTATATACTGATATACTTAAATTCCAGTTTTTTTTTTTTTTTTTTTTTTGTATGTGGAGATAATGACCATATGTAGCATATTTTTGTCAGTTTGGTTCCAGAAGCCTTAAAACAGCAGCAACTACAGCAGCCTAATCAGGGAATTATGGTTGAGGAGCCTGCTGCTTTGCCAAAGGTTTGTAATGGTACTATTAGCAGTTCAACGAATGGATCTGAACTTGGCCTTATTTAATTGTTTCATATACTGGTAGGAGAAGAAGAGCCGTGGCTCTCCGCCACTATGGTACTTAACTGCTGGTGAATTGGATTCATTGTCCTCGTAAGTATGCCTTTTTAAACAATGTCCAATGCTAGAATAATATCTTTGCCGCACTCTCTTCTTTCAATTGGCTGAACAATGGCTTATTGTTGTCCACCACGGCACCACCAACTCATATGTTGTGCAGGTACATGAGAGGAAGGCTCACTCTTGAGAAGGTCAATGCAGCTATTAGTGACATGGCAACATATGCTGAGGCAAATGCTCAACTTGTTGCCGCTCCTAAAAAGAAGGTAGTGATTCAAATCTTTGTGGTGTTTATTTATGTGTCTATAGCCTCGAGGTCGTTGCTAATAATTTCCCTTCCTATATGAAGCTGGCAGAAAATCTTTGGGAGAGAGCCCTGGTAAGTGAACCCTAACTTAACGGCCCAATGTTTCTCTGTTGTCTATTGCAAACATTTTCCAGAACAACCATTGTTTTCCAAAGTTAGAGAACCATGACATCTCATATTCGGAATATGTATAAGCTATGTGGATAAGAAATGTTGTCCTTTATCACCAACAATGTCAGATATATTATTATTTCTGTTTCAAACAATTGGCTTGTAGCACATTGGTGCTGAACATGGTAATTAACAGCTGTGAATTTGCAAGTGATTTTCTAAGTTACCATATGCAGGAACTGAGAGATATTGCAATGACGGATTCTGTAAAGGGGAAGCACTTTTTCCTTGAAACTGACATGAAAGGACCATCATTGAAGCTTGACAATACTGGAAAATCCATTCTGACAGTGAGTCCCTTCTTTTGTTTCCTTTCATTTGCTATGTAGCAAGTCTGTTCATACTTCATAGCATGCAAGTTAATTAGGATTCGACGTTTTATTGATTAATAGGGCTGATTTTATGGTCTGTGGTTTCAAAGTGCTATTTTTTTTTGTAATTGCTAACATATATAGATGAAATTTATTAATAGAGTTAGGTTATTCTTATGTGAAATGAATTATATGTCAATGGCCGCATACATGGTTCGTTGTTAATTGTTAAAAACTTCTAAATATTCCCCAATTGGGGTGGGGGGGAGAGGCCTATTTTTGTGATTGTTTTGTAGGTTTATATCTGTGTAATGATCATGGCATGGAACGGTCATTTCTGCCATGTTATGCAAGTGATGTTTTATGTAGAAAAACATTGAAACCCCTTGCTTGTTGATGCGACGCTTGTAATGTACACATGTAATGTATATCGTGGCTATATGCTGTTGGGATTTTAGTAAGGATAATATCATTGTGCATCATGCTGTTTGACAGGTCCTACGCCACCTTGGTCGCATCAGTGAGACTCGGATAGGGCATCACCGTGTGATCATTCTTTTGAAGCCTCAATGAAATGAATTGTCTCGATTCATGATCGCTGGATAACATCTTGTATTTTGCTAATTTGTGTCGGACCTACATTAATGTTGAAGTGTGAAGACCATTCAGCAAGCAGTAGCATTAGCCGTGTAGACTCCACTGTGAGTATTGGTGAAGCTTACTAGGATTGTCTCTAGGAATCTGGTTCAAACTTAAAACCTTTTTTTTAATATTTAGGAGTTGTGATATGAAATCGATGAATAACAAGAATATGAACTTACATATATGGCTTGAATGTTTTTTTTTTCTTTCTATCCAACAAGAATTTTCCAAGCTGTTCCCACGTGACTATACCCTTGATTTGGAGCAGACAGGAGTGGGGATTACCGATGGCATGGTTATAATTTCGTGAAGAAACTTCTTCCAAGGAATTCTGTTTGCTCATGTATTATAGCGTTTATAAAAATTAAGTTGTCCTAGTGTCCAATTTCTTCAACATACCACCAAGGTGGGTTGTTTCGTTCCTTAAGGAGATTTTTAGTTGTGCACAAGATAATACGTCCCAGTACATGATTCTTTGCAAATAAAATCATACCATTTCACCAAAAAAATAAATTTAAAAACAAAACCTAACACATCGAAAGGGTAGTGGATATTTTTATTATTGGTGTAAAACAGGGGACGTTTTAAGAACAAAATGCTTGAGCTCCATATAAATATGGAACGTACAAAACTCGCCCTACAGAATCAATTCATGAACACATCAACTTGATCAATCATTAACAATATCTTAGTTTACATAATAAGCTTGAGACTATCTAACCACCATGGAAACAATTCACTTGATCAATCAATCAATCAATCATTTAACTACGATTAACACATTTCATCAGGGCTACAATTTTTACACACTAAGTCATGAGAAACAAAATTTTAAAAACAGCGGCTAACTACTGCTTGCTCTGACAATTTTTAATCCAAGTCGGTTCCGAGTTCTTCCTAAGATCTCTTAACAAGATAGCCAATCAAGACCCCAAGAAGACCTATTAGTGCCACAAACATTAGAGAGAAGCCACCAGCACGACTTTTGCTAATATCTTTTCTCATCATTTCCTGCACAAAGAAGGTGTCATGGTGGAGCCATAATGAGCATGAATAAAAACAAATAATGATTGTGGTGCTGAGTTTAAAAACTATGGTTGTCATATTAAGGGATTATATAGGAAAAAAAGGAGAGCAGTGGAGCTAACAAGAGAAGAACTAATCAGGCAATTATGGCTATGGGACGAAGAAGAAAGCAGTAGTACGAAGCAATACTTCACACAGAACAACATGATTGTAGTAACCAAGATGAAATATTTAACCGCAAAGTAGTCATCATGACTATGGCAGCAGCGAATTTCTGCTTAAGCCAATTCTCAATTTAAATTTCACCCCTTTTAACTTAAGAGTTGAAATAAGACAAGACAGCATGAATGGAACTATTACTACTATAAGATGTTAAGAAAAGATGAACACGATACATAAGAAACTATGAAATGGAGCAAGGATTTATACTCTCTTATGCACAAGATAATCAAGACAAAGATATCTGCTGCTACAATCACATACCAGTTCTTGACGTAGCCTCTGATTTTGTTGCAAAGCAAAAGCTTTCTCATCTGTCAACTTCGAAATCGCAGACCATGCCTGGAGATAAACATACATTTAAAAACCAATGTTTTTAAGAAAAATGGAAAGTATAAGACTACAATACTATTAAAATCATATCTAACATGACAGATATGAAACAGAGGAATATTAACAAATAGGGCAATATACCATCTAGATATAGTTTTTGCTATATGGAAAAGAGTTTGATGCCATCCCTACATAGAGCTACACCCCCTTTCTAGGTACATCTCATACATAAGAAGTATATAAAACATTAATGACGTACAATTTCACATGTTACGCTCTCTCAACATTGCATCAATTATGAATTAGTTTTATGGTAAAGCATAAGTATCATTTATACTTAAAAAGGCAACATTAAGAGCAGTAGAGAAACTTCAATTCCAAGCAATTACAGATTCTTTTAATTACAACCCTTCTCAATTTGTAAGAAATTTATCATTATTCATACTAAACATGAGCATACCCTGGAGTTCCTTTAGCTACACTTGGAAGAAATTCCAGAGGAGTCTATGACTCTAACTAAGATCATAAAAAACATGCAAATTTCGCAAACCAAAAGGTAAAACAACAATTACGCCCACGTAGTTGAAATGCATATTCCATATTCTAAAACAACAAGGAGATTGGAAAAGCAGGAAATGTTAAAGAACCTAAATGCTAAAGACGTCAACCAGTAAGGTACTGACAGGGAAAATGCCACTACAGTTGGTAGTATTAAGATGAAATGCTCTTTCGAAGAAAAAAGTTTGAAATATTAACTAAGCAACAGAGAGATGCCATACCTCTGAGGACTTCTCTTTAGTATCCTCTAAAGATCTTGATACCTAAATGTCGTATTAGGTTGAGCAACAAGTGACGCACAAAGTATATAACTAGTGAGTAATAGCTTCTCCAGTAATAGTTGATAAAAGGGGAATAATAACATTTAAAACAAAAAAGACAACATTTTCTTGTCAGCCAGCAAAAATGGAAGAGACATACCTCTTCAAAATTTTGATTCCCGTTTTCTAGTGAAGACGCTCTGGGAGGGGTCCCCTCTTCAGATCCTTCAGGCACAGGAGAGGGGGGATTAGCAGGAATGTATATGACTCGCATTTTGAATTCCTTCACGACCCGGCCATCCTCTTTGTTAAACTGCATTCAAAGTCACACATTCATGCATCACGAAGCAGAAACCAATAAGTTGACCAAACAAACAACAGTAGCATAGTCATCCTACTGTTTCTGGGGTTATGTCTTTGTTGGTTGAACCATCGGGAGCAATAACACTCTGGACGAGGAACTTGTCCCTGCATTGGTCAGGAGGTGCCTCCTTTTGAGCTTGCATGGTAACTACCAGAAAAACTAGTGTCAATAAACAGTACTATCTAAGAGGAAAAAACAGAACAACAAAACAAGTAAACGCTAAATCGCCAATGACTTAGCTGCCACAGAGAACAAAAGCATGAATAAAAAACTCTAGTTAAAAACCAATAAATTACACAATACTTACCAGTGACATTGCATGAACTTCCAGGCAAAACAATTCCAGAGTTAGGGCGGACGCAATATTTCTTAGGGTTGGTTGTTTTAACCTATGAATAGCATTAAAAGGAAATTACATAGTAGTGCAAATAAGGGTATCAATATCAAATCCAATCGTAGATAAAATTAGATGAACATTAAAATTACCTTGAAAGCAACGTATTGTTCTGTCTTGTTGGTCAATTGCATAGAACATGAACTTTGCCTCCTCAATTCAACTATGAAATTCCATATCAGAAAATCAAAACATCTAATTGTTTGTCCTTACACAGATTAAAATCAAACGTAAATGGAAATAATAAAAATAAAACCTAAATACTTTTTACTTGTTTTCTTCTAGGTATCGGAACTTACTTGATTGTTTTCAAATTTAATGGTTTCTCGGATCAGATTAAAAATTTAGAACAAAAACAAGAAAAAGAGAAGGTTGAAGGCGAGAACTTACATGGGAATTTAAGCTCCGAAGGATGAATACTGATAAAATCGCCCATACTCATGGATCCAGATCAACAAATTTATATATTTCTTTTAATTGATTTTTTGCCTGAAAAATAAAATCAAAAAGAGAAGAAATCGAGGGGAAATGGAATACTGGAATCTGCGAGATCGGGAAGAAAGAAAGGAACTGCGAAACAAAACAAAGCGGTTTGATTTGTTTTAATGGAGTGACCACCGAAGTAATTGGAAATACCTATTTGAAACACCGAACTATAAAAAATGTCAATCACATCACCAAATTTATTAAATCAACCTATTTTGACTACCGCCGTTAAAAAAATTAACGGAGAGGTGACGGAAGTGCCATGTGGCAGTTAACAGAACATTTTTAAAATTACATGTTTAGTCCATGCTATTTACTTATTAAATCAATTTAATCCTAATTTTATTTTAATTAAATAAAAATTAATCAACCAATCAAATGATGACACGTGTCATCACCCAATTAGATTAATTTAATTTAGTTTTAATTTATTTTGTTTAATATTTAATATATTTTTCCTCCAATCAGTGTCACCACCTGGTTAAAGAAAATTTAAAGAAGAAAATCATAAGGGCGTTAAGGTGGTTCGAACCTGGGACCAAAAAGATAAATCCCCAAGCTTTTATATACATATATTATAGCGTAGTAAAAGTTAGGGGAAAAAAGAAGAAAACAAAAGGGTATTATAGTGGTTTGAACTTGAAACTAAAAAGGTTAATCCTCAAGCTTTTACCATTAAGCCAAAATGCTCTTGGTGAATTATTTGCACCTTTTATATACATATCTTATAGTGCAATAAAAGTTAGGAAAAAAGAAGTAAAAATGGTTAAAATACGACTCGAACATAGATTACTTGGGATGTGTATAATCACACAAACATTCGATTTAATTTAAATCTGAAAACTATTAAATATTAGATTTAAAAGAAAAGAAATTTGATTTAAAATATTCGAATATTTTTCTTTTTTTCATATTTAAATCGAATATCTAAAAATTAAATTTGATTTAAAATATTCGAATATTTTTCTTTTTCGTAATTTTTCTCTTTCATATTTAAATATTCGAATATTTTTTCTTTTTCATATTTAAATATTCGATTTAAATATGAAAAAAGGAAAAAAATATTCAAATATTTTAAATTGAATTTCTTTTCTTTTAAATCGAATATTTTTTTAAAATCAAATATTTAATAGTTTTAGATTTAAATTAAATCGATGTTTGTGTGATTATACACATCCCAAGTAATCTATGTTCGAGTCGTATTTCAACCATTTTTACTTCTTTTTTCCCTAACTTTTACTGCACTATAAGATATGTATATAAAAGGTGCAAATAATTCACCAAGAGCAGTTTGGCTCAATGGTAAAAGCTTGGGATTAACCCCTTTGGTCTCAGGTTCAATCCACCATAATGTCCTCGTGTTTAAGATATGTATATAAAAGATGCAAATAATAGCATTAAGAGCAGTTTGGTTCAATGATAAAAGCTTGGGGATTTATCCCCTTGGTCCTAGGTTTGAACCACCACAACACCCTTATGATTTTCTTTTTTAAATTTCCTTTAACCAGGTGGTGACACTGATTAGAGGAAAAAATATATTAAATATTAAACAAAATAAATTAAAACTAAATTAAATTAATCTAATTGGGTGATGACACGTGTCATCATTTGATTGGTTGATTAATTTTTATTTAATTAAAATAAAATTAGGATAAATTGATTTAATAAGTAAATAACAGGGACTAAACATGTAATTTTAAAAATGTCATGTTAACTGCCACGTGGCACTTCCGTCACTTCTCCGTTAACTTTTTAATGACGGTGGTCAAAATAGGTTGATTTAATAAGTTTGGTGGTGTTATTGACGTTTTTTATAGTTCGGTGATTCAAATAAGTATCTCTAATTACTTCGGTGATCACTGGATTAGTTTTCCCTTGTTTTAATTCAGTTGACTCGTTACTAACTTCACAGGCATGTGATGTCTGTGACCATCCTGAGCCGTTAATTAAAAAGTCTGCGTCTCAGATTGGGATTCAAAGCATTTAACATTGCAAGTGTTTTTAGGGGGTGGGGGGGACACTCTAGTGGCAGAAACAATGCAAAATTTTTAAAATTTTTAATTTGGCTTAATCGTTAAATAGGTGTCTAAATTATGCCTTTTTTTTAGTTAGGTGTTTAAACTATTTTTAGGCCAAATAGGTGCCTAAAGTTTCATTCCGTAATTCATTTAAAGTTTTTCGTTAATTTTTACTGTTAAAAAACATCTATCTGAAAAATTCAAAATTATATTATAAATAAATAAAATTACTTAATTTTCAGAAATTCTCTAAGTTTTCCCGATTTCACAAAACAACCTCAAATTTTAAAATCTCTAACTCCCCAAAACTTAAATCCCGATTTGGGCCGATTCTGCCGCCAATTACCACGCCGTCGCCCAACACATCGGTCGTCGGACCATCACAACCATTTCCCCCACAACCCAGTCTCCGAAAATCGACCAACACTGCGCTAATCGCCGAAATTATCGAATGGTTCATTCGAACTATTCGCGATGAACGACGGCATGAGAAGCGACGAACGGCGTGTGGGTTGTTCAGCGAGGGGAGAACGCCTCATTCCATCGCCGGCAACGCGACCAACGCCAGCGAGAGTGGTCGAATTTGGGGGTTTAGGAATTTGGGGACTATTTGAAAATTTCAAGATTTATTTTTATTTTTATTTTATTTTGTTAATTTTATTTATTTTTAATATAATTTTAAATTTTTCAGGAGATGACACATGTCCATTAACAGTGAAAATTAACGGAGAACCTTAAATGAGTCACAAAATGAAACTTTAGGCACCTATTTGGCCCGAAAAATAGTTTGGGCACCTAACTAGAAAAAATTGCATAGTTTGGGCACCTATTTGCCTATTAAACCTTTTAATTTTTGCAGTTAAAAAAGTGCTTTTGAGAGTTAAGTTACAATTTTAATCTTCATTTGCTATTGTGTTTATTTATAATTTATAAATTTATAATTTTTTTTCGAAAATATAATTATATAGTAATTAATAAATTATTTTTTAGTTTAAAAATTATATGTACAATTTATTCATGTCAATTTTTTTAAATAAAATATTTTAAATTATAATATTTTCATAGAACTCTTACAATTGTTAGAAAAATATGTATTTAATAATAAAAATAATTTTATATTTTTGTGATAATTTAAGCTGATATGTTTCGGATATTATAACATTAAAGAATTTGGATATCATTTGAATCTATATGTATATATAACTTACAATACCATGTCTAAAATGATTATTTATTTTTTAAAAAACACTTTTTGACATCAATATTAAACACTTAAATTTCAAACCTAAAAATTCAAAAACAGTTAAAAAAAGTACTTTTCAAAAATACTCTCACTTTTTAAAATACAATGATAAACCGGCCGTAGAAATTCTTTCTTGTCACTTTGAACTTGGATTAGAATTCTTACATATATTTCATATGGGGAGAGAAAAAAATTTAAGTGTTTCAAGCGAGGCAGGCTCAAAGGCAACAATTAGTGTAAAACATCAAATATGCATATAAATGAATACTTTGAAGAAAACTTGTGATAGGGGTAGTAACCTCAAAACACAACTCTGTATAAAGTGAGGGTGGTATAGATTAAATAGGGATGGACATTTAACCTGATTCGGTCGGGTTAAACTCGATCGAGTTAGATTTTTTTAATAAAAATAAGGGATCAGGTCGGGTTAGATTTTTATTAAGGGTGGAGTTGAGTCGAGTCGGTTTGAGTTAAGGGTGAAAAATATCCGACCTGACCCAAAATTAATTGTGTATTTTTCCCTATATTTTAGGGATATTTATAATAATAATCTTTCTTAATATTTTTTTAATTAGGTCCTTAAAATTGAATTTTTATTTATAATTTTATCTTTAAAATTATAATTTATATGATTAAGTCCCCCAAAATTTATTTTTTTTATGGACCGGGTCGGGGTCGGGTTTGATGTATTTATTTTCGGGTTGATTTTTTTTAAAAAAATACATCCGGGTCAAGTTTGGGTGTGCTAAAAATCCGACTCGACCCGACCCGTGCCTATCTCTAAGATTAAATGTACAATTATTGATGTTTTTTTTGTTGAGATGTAAGATGTAGCAAGTTTGCTTGATAAATAAAACCACATTATCCAACATATATATTTTTTTGGTAATAAAAAACCTAGGCACCTAAGCTAAATTGTTTAAATCCCTCAACAAAGCAGCAACAACTTCTGCAGGTGGTTCCTCGAACGTTATTTGTCCTATTGATACACCTTTCAAAATCGCTAATTTGTACAGTCTAGGGAATGATTCTCGAAACGAACTATTTCCACACCAACAGTTTTTCTAGAACAAGATCGATTTTCCATTTTCCAGCTTCTAACGAACATCCTTAGGTGCCAACCATCTGCTCACTTTTGCATCGTGCAAGTTTCGAACTATTCTTTTCTAAACAATAAAAGCTTTTCTAGACTTACTGTTAGTCGAAATCCAGCTAGGCTTCGAATCTTCATATTTTGCTGAAATAATTTTTCTCCACAATGCATCTTTCTCCGTAATGAACCTCCAACTAGGGGTGGGAATTGTCGGGTACCCGGTTCATCCGGGTACCTCATTAAACGGCCCATGCCCCGGCCCATTATATTCGGGTACCGGGTACCCGGTTCCTATTTTTTTAAATTTTAAAATTAAAAAATATCACATGTTAAACACAAAAATATTTAAAAAAAAATTAAACTTAAAACTTAAAAAATATAATACAACCATAGAAAAAATTGAGGATTTAAACTTAATTTTAGAGTAAAAATATTAAGAAACATAAAATAAAAATATAATTTTAAATATAAAAAATATATATTAAATTTTATCGGGTCGGGTAGGGTACCCGGTAAGGGAAAACTTTCGGCCCGTGTCCCGGCCCGTATCCCGGGAAATTTGTCGGGTCGGGTACCCGGCCCGGTCGAGTAATTTTTTTCCAGGAAATTACCCGATATTTTAGTTTCGGGTCGTCGGGTCAATCGGGTCGGGTATTTTCTCTCACCCCTACCTCCAACCCCATTTAGCAAGCAACACCCTGTTCTTAGCTTTTATATTGACTACACCTGCTCCTCCCTTAGTTTTTGGAGAACAAATTTTACCCCAGTTTACACGGATGAGCTTTTTGTTGCCTGACCAGTTTTCCCATAAAAAAATTCCTCATGATCATTTCTATTCTAAGTAACACTTACTTTGGGATTTCAAAAATTGACAAATAATATAAAGGCAATGTCGAAAGGACAAAGTTTACTAACACAATTCTCCCAGCAAAAAACAGTGAGTTGCATTTCTATCCTGACAGTTTTACTCTGAATTTTTCGATCACCGGATCTCAAGTGAAAATTCTTCTTGGACCAGCTCCTAGCAGGATGCCTAAGTAATTAAAAGGAAGAAAATTTATGTTGCAACCACACAGATTAACTAGAGTCTTCAATTTGCTTTTCTCCACATTTATCCCAATTAGACAAGATTTTTTTAAAGTTGATACTCAGACCATAACACACCTCAAAACACTTCAAAATTCTTTTAATATTGATAATGTGATCTTCACAAGACCTTAGAAAAAGTATTGTGTCATATGCAAATTGAAGGTGTGTGATAGAATAAAAAGGAATTAGGTTCTTTATTCCTTTGATAGCCCTTCTTTCTCAGCCTTTCTAATGAGCAGGTTCATAGCTTCTATAACAATAATGAATAAGAACGGAGAAATGAGATCTCCCTGTCGCAACCCTTTGCTCAGCTTGAACTCTTTCGTTGGAGAAACGTTTATCAGAATGGAAACTTTAACAGATGAGATACATTTTAGAATCCAAGCACACCAATTATTACCAAATCCTATACGGTTTAGCACCATGATTAAAAAATCTCATCGAACACAGTCGTAGGCTTTGGAAAAATCCAGTTTTAGAACAACCCTTCTTTATTACACTCATCATGTTGAATCGAATGAATTACTTCATTGGCAATCAAAATACCATCGAAGATTTGTCTACCTTTAATGAACGTGCATTGAGTTTCCCTTATTATCTTCTCCGTCACCCCACTCAACCTTTTAGAGAACACCTGGACACTATTTTATACACTGAGCTCACCAAGCTTATCGGCCTAAACTCAGAAATGCACCCAAGATTTTCAGTTTTTGAAATTAAAGCTATGAATGAAGAATTTGAGTTGTTAGGTAGCTTCCCAGTCTTGTGGAATATCTCCAATACCCCCAAAAGATCATCTTTGACAAGATCCCAACATTTCTTAAAGAAGCAAGCATTCATACCATCGGGTCCAGGGGTTTTGAATTCGTCACAACTCCAAACGGCCTCTTTAACTTTCTCCAAAGAAAACGACAACTCCAAAGATTCTGATTCTGCCAAGGTGAGCTTCTTGAACTCAAGATTGAAAAAATCATCCCATCTTCTCAATTTTGCTCGGAATTGCTTAAAGAAATGATCATAGATCTTTTATTTCATCTTTTTCGGCTCATTTGAAACATCATGCCCCAAGTTACACCCTCTAATGAAGTTCTGTTTTGCTCTCATCTTAGCAGCTCTATGAAAGAGTTTTGTGTTGAGGTCCCAATGTTTAAGCCAACCCATTCTTGCCTTCTGCCTCCAAAGATTTTCTTGAGCTTTTAGATAATCTCACAGCTCTAGCTTTAGCGATTTTAGTTCTTCCTGTTGGGCTTGATCAAGCTCTCATTCATCACCAATTTTCTTAATTTCATTGATGCGATTTTCTAAAGAAGAAACCTTTAAATTATAGTTTTCACATAAGGCATTCCAATTCTTCAAAGCTTCCTTATCTATCTTCAGCTTAGCTGGAAGTTTTTCTACCTCTCACCTAGGGGTGTAAACGAGCCGAGTCGAGCTCGAGTAGTGCTAAGCTCGGCTCGGCTCGTTAAGATTTCGAGTCGAGTTCGAGCTTGAGTAATTTCTAACGAGCCTGAAAAATCTGAGCTCGACTCGGCTCGTTTAGAATTCGAGTCGAGTTCGAGCTTGATTCGAGCCCAATCGAGTCAAGTGTTGACCAATTTTTGATCGCATTGGAGTCAAGCAACTCTTCATCTATCATGTCTCATTTAAAGTCCTATGAAGAAAAAACTTTGATACACATATTTTGTAAACTCAAGCTATTTAATTTTAGGGTTTAGGATGTTAGTTTAGGGTTTAGATGGTTGGGTTTAGAATTTATGATTTAGATTTTTAGAGTTTAATACTTATGTTTAGGGTTTATATTTAGGGTTTTAAGTTTAAAAATTTAGATTTTAAATTATAAATAATAAAAAAATTACTATATTATATTTTCGAGTAGCTCGTGAGCTTTTCGAGTCGGGTATTCAGTAGCTCGGCTCGGCTCGTCAAGAACTCGAGTCGAGTTTGAGCTCGAGTCGAGTCTAATCGAGTCGAGTTTTGACCGAGCTTTGACCGAATCGAGCTCGAGTAGCTCACGATCTGTCTCGTCTCATTTACAACCCTACTCTCACCTTTGCATCTTCTATTGTATCTTTAATCACCTTTAGGCACCCCTCTTTAGCAAACCATGCATTAATAATTTTGAAAGGTTTAGGGCCCCAATTGATACTTTTATTGCAAAGGAATAAATGAATATCGTCTGACACTTTACGGGGTAAACCACATAGCAATAGATCTTCTTTAGATTCAAACCATTCCTCATCCACCAGGAATCTGTTAATTTTATTACGTCTGTTCTCAGGCTCTATCTAAGTGATTTTTCTCCCAATAAGAAAAATTTTGACCAATTTACAACTATTAATAAAATTGTTAAAATCACCAATCTCAGAAGAATTTTCACCTTGACCAGTTCTCTTTTTTTTCTAACTGCATTGAAATCTCCACCCATAATCCAGGGATGGATCCAAATCTCTCTTAGACTAAGAAAACCATTCCATAAGGTTCTTTGATCCAAATCTCTCTTTTTTATTAAATAGGCATTTATCACTATTAAACAAAAACCTTGACTTTAATATTTAAAGATAAGTTCCTTCTGGTAAGTGTGAGCATTCGATTGAGTCGAGTAAAAAATTTCGAGTTAGTCAAGTTGATGAGTCCTACTTTATAACTCCAACATTATTTAAAAATTTTCAAGTCAAATTGAGTTTATGAAATTAGAAATCGAGTTTTTTTGCGAGGAGTCGAAAATTTTAGTTTTTTTCGAGTCGAATAGAGTTTTGTCCACGCCTACGCCTAGTTCTTCCGTTGAACACATTGAGTTTTCACAATGGTAAATAATTACATTGTTCCTCCTACGTGATCTGGGTTCGAGGAGCTAATCGCCAATGTACGTGAATTTATTCAAATTTATAATTGAACTAAAATACTACTTTGTAGTTGAATTGGAATGTGAAAAATATATTATAAAATAATACTATAGTGAAAAAAATGTTCAATTTTAAATAGAAAAATAAATTAAAAAAGAATACAATCTGATAATCTTTTTTTCCTATTGCACCAAAACTATGTAGTTTGGTTGGGTTTAAGCCTAATTAGGGTAAACTCAATTAGAAAAACATGAAAAACTTTTTTTCTACTTATTTCTTACTTACGGGCTTACGACTAGGGTGTTCATTGTCGTCTATCGGATCGAATTCGATTCGGGTTTTTCGGATATTTAGTTTTTCGGATCGACAATATAGTGATCTATATCCGATAAAAAAACAGATATCCGGTTTTTCAGATACCGGGTAATCGGATCGGATATTCGGATATCCGATTATCCGAAAATATAATTTGATTCAACTATTTTTTCGAATTTGAAGGTTGTATTTATAAAAATTTTGGAATTTCGAATATAACAAACAACAAATTGCTAAATATAATAAGATTCACATCTATGAAAAATTCGATTTTTTAAATTTTCGGATATAACAAGCATCAAATTGTTAAATACAACAAGATTAAGATTAAAAAATTAGATTTTTAGATTTTCGGATAATCCGAAACTTGAAATATTGCGATCTGTATCCGATCCGAAAAATCTATAATCAGATCGGATATTCGATCCGGAAATAAAAATCGAATCAAATATCCGAATTTTTGAATCTGATCAACGGATAATCGGATCGGATATTTTTAAACACCCCAACCTACAGTTACGAGCACTCTATTTTCATTTCCCCTAAACTCTCCCACGCTGCACCACCATTTCATGGTTGACCAGTTGTCATTTTCTCCTCAAGTAAAATACATTGTAAGTTCCATCTTTAAAATTTTCTATTTCGTGTTATATTTTTTTTAGATTTTATTTTATTGCGTGCTCATGTTTACATTCAAATCCAGTAAGAAAGTAAGGGTCCCAATACCAAAAGCTCATTGCCCAGAGATTGAAGGAACAATGTTTAGCGAAAAAGTAAGAACTTGGCCAAGAAAATATTCAAGCTCTCTTTCGCTTTTAAGTCGTCCATGGAAACCTAATTTTTCTATAAAAAATGGTATATTCTTTAATTGTGGATGCAAGTTCTATATTCCTGTTATAAATTGAGATATTTTTTAAAATTTTCCAAAACTCAGTGGTTTAAATTTATAATATCATGTTGTGGCTGTTTATCTATTCTTCAATTTACTACATGAATTCCTGACATTTAATATTTTAACATGCAATAGCATGCTAAAACAAGAAAACTTGCTAGCAAATTGGAGGGATAACCATTAATCTTTGTAGCTTGAGATTTTGCTAAAACAAGTTTATTGTATAAGAAATATGTTTGTAAACTTTCTAGATTCCAGGTTCAAGAAATTCTTTTATTGTTTTCTTATACCTTTGAATTAACTGACTTCAAATCATGTTAAAAATTCATTCTTATCGGTTTATTTTCATTGTTAATCTTATGATGTTAAAATTTCATTGCTTAATAACTATATTTTAATTGAACTAATGAAATTTAGTTGCTTAGATAATATTTAATTTATTTGTGTTCTGAGGTGTTTGTTCAGGTTCATTAGCGAGTCGAGGAAATGTTGTGTAAGTAGTAACTATAATTGTTTTCAGAAGATACTATCTTAATTAAATTTTCTTTTACTAGAATGCTTTCATATCTCATTGCCTTTGATTTTTTTTTTGTAAAAACAAAGTGCAGGTTCACCTTTTTCTTGATGAACGACATGGATGGAAGTTTAGTTAAACATTTATTTTTAGTCAATTTTCATGTAGATGTATTCAAAACTGTATATAATTTTCGTTGTAATGAAAATTTATAATTGTAATTTAGATACAATCTTTTATATATTAATGGAAATTAATGTTAAGAATGATTTTATTTATTTATTTCCCCTTATCTGATACCTACATGTAGTGCTTATTTATTTACAGTTTAATTTTTGTTTGGCACTGATAAAATCTTGTTATGACAATTAATAAAATATTTTTTTACTGATAAAAGTAGTCACAGACACTTTTAGCAATAGTGACAATCCTCTTCAAACACTTTTTTAAATAAATTGTAGTGAAGAAATATTGGTCACTACTGAAAACAATATTAGTGGCACGTTAATTTCGACACAATTATTATTTTATATAGTGTCAACTAATTTATCACTAAAATTTCATTTATAGTGACCATTTGTACAAATTTAGTCACAAAAGAATTAGTGATAGAATTATTAGTGACAATAAGTGACAAACTAAAAAGTTGTCACAATAAGTTATAGTGGCTCAATTTTATGTTTTTAGTGACCATTTCAACCATCACTAAAAATATATTTCCTTGTAGTGTTTGTGATGCTTGGGGCTCTTTTGATGTATAGTTTAAGGGTCATCGTATGGAGTATATGCTATTATAGCAGTTTGCTGTTCTTGGATAAAATGTACGCCAGTTTTTGGGTTGATCTGACTTCTGAGAAAGCTTTGTGTGAATTTTGATCAAGAGAGAAGTATTGGGTCCTTTTTTGATCATGGTGCATTCCTTAGATCGGCAATGAGCATGATCTCTACTAGGTGAGACTTGAGAGTCGATAATAGAGCCATTTATTGGATTGGATGATAACATAAATAGTTATGGCAGAAGTCTGAGATTTTATTGCATGTGTGCATGGGCGGTTCAAAGGTTTACGGGGCGATTCAAAAATTTACGGACCCTATGCAGTTTATTAAGATGAGGCTCTTTAATTTATAATCCCAAGGATATATAAAATTGTTTTTAAAAATATATATCATGGGGCCCTTTTTAACTTTTTTTTTAAAAAAAAATTCATATAATTTATTAAATCAAAATCTTTTGTTTTTCTATAAACATTTTAAAAAATTTAATTCATTTGGAGCCCTTTTCTTGGGGTGTTGTGCGGTCGCTCATCTCCTATGTCAAAAGTCCCACTGCATGCAGTGTCGGATGCGATGGATGTTATAAGAAGCCTTCAAGTAGATGAGCTGGTGATAATCCCTAGACGGGTGACTGAGCCCTCGATTGATGAGTTCTTTGGGTGTGAGTTAACTTAGCTGGGGAGGCTTCAAAGAAAGAAAAAAAAGAAAAAGAGATGGACACTAACAAAACGGACCTATCTTCATCATTTTATCAATTTGACCTATAAACTTCAGTACTGAAATTTAGTCTTACCCTAAGTCTACACAAAATGCAACGTCTTATATTTTGACTTTTGAATATAACTTTGCGTGCAAAAGTATAGAACATGGAGTGTATTAATCAAAACTCAGCAAGTAATTTTACTGGATTTATAAGACTTTTTTATGTCGAGTAATATAGCGTTTTCTGTGTGTGTTTAATTATGTTTCTAGTTAGTTCGCTAACCCTTAATCATTAAATGAATCCAAAGAAAAAGAAGTAGTAGAAGTAGAAAGATAGTACAAACAAATCAAACGTTGAAAGGGAAGATTAAGCTAGGATTAACAGTAAGCATTAGACGAACTATTATGACATAAGGCTAAAATCTTAGAATTAAAAATTCATCAGCATAAAATCCTTCATCTTCATAAGAGTTCTTTGAATTCAGGCACGTCGACCAGATGTTAATTAGGTTTCACAAACTTTAAAGTCCGTTCTAAGTAACCGTAGGAAATAGAGAAAAAACAAAGAAACCCTAACAGTAGTTTCCACTTGTTTATTAGTAGGGAGCGACACCCACGTTGGTTGGAGCAAAGAACCCATCTTTCATCATCACATCCTCTCCTTCCTACAACACAAAATATCCCAAACTGAAAATGAAAACGGAGTTTGGTGTTTAGGGTTCGAACATCATAGACTGTTTGGTCTTAGGGTTTACAATACCTGTTTGCGTACGTTAGTTCTCTTCACGGGTTGATCAGGCATGAGTCCAAAATGTATGTGAGGGAAGTGAGCCCACTAGAAGAAGATAAAAACAAAAGAAAATTAGCACATCAACATGACCAAACCCTAGATTTGAGAAACATTCTGGAATCTTGGATCTCACATTCTTGGCAGCAGCACTGAAGGCTTCTCTGTGACTAATATCAGGATTCCCAGCTTTGATGCGTTGGATTTCGTCCCTACATATATGATCATTGTTTTTTGTATTTATGTCGAAAACTTTGATGCTGAGGGGATTAAGTTAACAAATAATAATGCGTTAAAGTGTGTATAAATCGTGATTTAAATTTCGCTTACTTGATGAAACGGTTGTAGGCAGATGGGACTCTCTGTCTCTTCTCCGGCGCTGGACATATAAAAAACAAATTAGTACAGACAAACAAAGATACAGATGCATTAAAAGCACATCGCTGACTCTTTTGGTAAATATCGGTTTTCATTTTCTTCTCTCTTTTCACCCTCATCATCATCTCTACACATATAGATCTATATTTCCGGGGGAGAAAAAACAAAGAAAAAAAGTATTTTTCCATGCCATGAAGGTAATTTTTTTTCCTGGATTTGATGAATCTTGAGAAGACTTCTCTTTTACACATACAAAAGTATGAAAATGAAAGTGTTTAAAGGGAAGAAAAAAAGGGTGTAAATGAGGAAGAAAGAAGAAAACACGTAAACATGTACTTTTCCTAGTCTCTTAGAGATTTCTCAACAAAATGACCTAAATAAAAAATAACAAAAAAATATGAAGCAATCTCACGTCTGTTGACCATAGGTGGTTTCGGGATGTCCTCAACTCCTCCTCGAATAGCAGGCATGATCGAGTCATTTGGGTTGGGCTGATTCATCAGCATATTCGGTGGGGCAGTACTTCGGATCTCCTCCTGGCATATAAAAATGCCAATGTTACTCCCAATAGCTACTCTAAGTTAACTGTGTTAGTATATTTTGAAAACCTAATATATATACCATGAGATTCTGAGGAGTGAAGAAGGAATGGCCAAGGTGAAGCTGATTAGCTGCGGGAAGAAGCAAGCCACGCATGTTGACAGACAGAAGATTGGTGCAGTGGCCGCATCGAACAGTGACAGTCTTGAATAAGCTAGTGCAAGGAACACTCACCTGAAAATGATAACGATACAAATACACAAGGGAAATTAAATAGGAAGAGAAGAGTGTAATATAGAACACGATGGGGACTAAAGAGAAGGGGAGAAAGTGATACAGCGAGAACAGTGTCGCAAAAGTTGCAATGGACGTAGCAGAGCTGGTCGGAGGGAGAGAGGTGGTCCGGTGAAAATGCAGCTGACGAGGACGCCATCTTCCTTTTTTGATTTGATTGATTGATAGATAGCTTGACTGATCAGTTGGTTTTGATAGGACCCTAACACACACATTGATGTGATCTTCTTGATTGTGGAGTTTGTACTAAAGATTACAAAGAAGATGGAGGAGGGATAGAGGAAAGAGAAAAAAATGAATGGTTGGCATTCCCAATGGATGTCGGTGCTGTGTATGAGAGCAGAGCAGTGGCGGCAGATGTGGGGGAGAGGGAGTAAGAAAGGGACGTGTGCATGGGAGTAATTAGCTTTCGGCTCACTCACCTGTTGTTTTCACACTTAAGAGGGAGGGAGGGGCTGTTCCAAGTTTTTCTCGGTTCTCTACAATTCCAATCGCATCTCTCTATGCATTTTCCCTTAGTTAATTAAAACCCTAACTTCCCTGCACCTAACATCATTAGATTTGAGCTTTTAGCTTTTTCTTTACTTGCAAAATATGCTATTCCAACCTCCACTCCACCAGCTTTGCCAATTTACTGTCACATTGGGACTCATCTTCATTTTTCATCTTTGTGGTTTGGGTGTGTTAAGAGTTTGAAAACAATGCGTGTATTCACGGGTGTAAATGAACCGGACTTAAATGAATAAAACTTTATTCATATTTGTTTACTTATTTTTAAAACTGTTTGTTTTTGTTTGTTTAGTGTTTGCGAATATGTTCGTTTTCGTTGGTTTAGCGTTTGCGAATATGTTCGTTTACATGTGTCGCCAAAATGGTGAAATTACACCACTAGTCCTTATGCTCATTAGGCTTCATGGTTTGAACTATAAAGTTTACATTGTGTTTAATTTAGTTCATACCTTCACCAATATTTAAAATGTAAAAAATAAAGAGAAAATGAGAGCCGGCTAAATGAGCTTATAAATGAATTGATAAACGAGCCAATAAACAAGTTTTTTGTGAACATAAACGAGCCGAACACACCTATGTTTGTGTTCATTTATTTATTAAACGAACATAAATATTTATTCGTATTCGTTTATTTAACTTTATAAATTAATGTTATACAAACGGTTCACGAACAATTCATCAAACGCTCTGTTCATTTACACCCCACGTGTATTGACATTTGCCATTACTATGTCGGACTCATCGTAGTTTTTTATTTTTGTTTTTTGAAACCAAAAAAAATCTGAACTTATCGCTTAATTTAGATATAGAGAGCGGCCAGAACCATTCTATATATATACCACAATTACCACTTCACTGGTCACTGCATGGGCAAAACAAATCGATGATCATCATAAACATCAAATATTATAATCTTTCCGTCTCAGTTAAATTATCATTTTTTGTGTTTTAAAAGTGTCTCATTTAAATTATCGCTTTTAAAAATTCAATAATTTTTATAAAACACATTTATTTTTTTATTCTTTTAACAAACAAAAGTTAAATATTTAAATAAAAATTTATTATTTAAGATTCGTGAAAAATCAACGCGTGACAAAAATATTAGTACGGAAGGAGAACTATATTATAATGCGACTGCTTTAAGAATAGGGTAAGGCTAGGCTGCCAAATAACGGAGGCGGTAATAGGCTAGCTAGAGGCGAGACTCGTTTTTCAGATGATCTCATATTAATAGAGCCTCCTTGGAGGGAATTCACCGCCCAATTATTACAACATAATAATTAATAATAACAAAAAAAAAATATATAAAAAAAAACACGAAGTATTACAATAAAAGCTTTTGAAATATCGATTTGACTACTCACGTTATAATCTTCTCTCTCATAATGTATCGTCAGTGATAACAGCAGACACAGATCCTTTAATCGAATTTACTTTACTTTGTCCTCGCATTGCATAGAGATGAGAGATCGAGGGTTTTTTTTTTTTTGCATGCTTTGTTATTTGTTTTTTTGAGCAAACAACGGCAAAATGTCAAAAGTAGTCTTTAAAATTTGATCTTTTGGTTAATTTAACTTTTTTTTATAAACAATCGCCTAATGTTTTATTTTCGTTCAAATTCTACCCTCATTAGATAAAATTTTTTAGTCAATTAACGGTCAACTCTTGAGGCTGACATGACATAGTGAGATGGCGTGGTGATGCCACGTGGCACTTTGCTGACGTGACATTTTCAAATATATATATATATTTAAATTTTTTTTAATTTTTTTGATCGAGCATATGATGCCACGTGGCACTTTGCTGATGTTGCATTTTTAAAAAAATTTAAATTTTTTAATTTTTAAAAAAAATGCTACGGCTGCAAAGTGCCATGTGACATCACCACGTCATCTCCCCATGCCATGCAAACATGCCACGTCAGCCTCAGGCGTTGGCCGTTAGTTGACTAACGGTTTTCATCCGACGAGGCGAAATTTGAATGAAAATAAAACGTTAAATGGTTGTTTGCACAAAAAAAAGAATAGGGGCTAAAGTGACCAAAAGGTCAAACGTTGGGGGCTACTTTTGACTTTATGTCGCAAACAACCCCCAAACGTTTCAATTCAGTCCAAATATGCTCATGCTGGATGGAAACTACTAGTCAACTAACGGTCAACAGCTGATTCTGACTGGACTTGCCACACATTAAGATCGACTGACGTGGCATATGCCACGTCAGATTTTTTAAAATAAAATTATTTTATTATACCCTTCTTATGGTGACATGTGGCTGACTATCATGCTGACATGTGGCCGAACCGGATGGTGACACGTATTGAATATGACGTTGACACATGGTGAATATGATGCTGGCACGTCAGTAGATCTTAACACGTGGCAAGGCCAGTCAACATCAGCCATTGACGTCAGTTGACTGGCAGTTTCCATTCAACATGGGCATATTTGGACCAAATTAAAACGTTAAAAGTTTTGCTCTAAAAAAAATAAAAAAATAAATAACAAAATATATAAATATTGGATGCATCTTTTGTCATTTTGCGTTTTTCTTTTCTTTTCTTTCCTTTTGGGCTGATTTCATTAGGTCTCCCTCTACCCTGCACCGCTGCCTGCAACAACGGATATGGTGGGTTTTGCTTTTTGTAGCAAAGTAACCCTAAACTTTGCTGAAAAAGATGGCTGTCATTTCTCTAACATTTTTTTTAAAACTATCACCATCCATCCATTCATCCCCCATGCGTGCAAAAGGGTTTCTTTTGTTTTTCGCCCCAGAATTGCCCTTACAGGTAAAATTTCAAGTCACTCAATGAAAAGTGACTGTGGGTCCTTCATAGATGCCTTTGGGCAGCTTTCACTGTCTCACTGTACTGTTAGGGCATAGCTGGCCTGCAATCTGCAGACTCTGTTGGAAGTTTATGGTATGCCTTTGGAACCACTCCCATGAACCATGACCCCTCGGTGGGGGTGCCCCATGGAGTTACAAATTTGGCAACCAATCACACTTTTTTGCCCTTGACAATTTCCCATTACACCACCTTAATTCATCTTTAATTAGAAGAAAAGGTTCAGTGTTTGACACCAAGTCGAGGACCACCTTAAGTCCAACACACTTCCAAAAAGCTGTCATTAAGTATTTACCAAAAAGTTAATTGGCATTAAAAAGATATGAGAAAGTTAATTGGCATTAAAAAGATATGAGACATAACATTCGACATATCAGCTTCTTCGTATATTTATAGAGATCGGATTCAGACATATAGTTGACTTTCAATTAGAAAAAATAAGAGCAACATCTAATATCAAAACCTTAACCATATCAGAGCAATGACCCTACTTTTTATAAAAGTACATCATCTTGTTTTAATCTTTAGGGTTTTCGTGATGACTTAATGCCCCACTTCTCTGAGGTGATAATAGTTTGAATAGTAAGTCACATTTAATACTTTCATGAGATTGAGGATTTGTCTCATCATATGAGCAAATATGTGCCACGAATTTTTAAGTGACTGCAGCTGAAGCATGTACCGGAAATGAAAACAAGTTGGACACTGAGTACTACAGCTATTGGTTAAGGTTATATGTATATATATAACTTTCACAAGCTAATTACTTTTCTCAAGCATATGTAGCTAGTAAATAGATTTACGTACATATAAAAGTTATAGTGACAAAGGAGAATAATAAGATTATTCTCTTACGGGGAGTATGATAAGAAAATATGTAATCCTTAAATAAGATATAAAAATCTTCAACCTTTTTTGGTGTCTCTTTCTATGTCTCAACGTTTGAAAAATGAAAATTTAAATTATAACTTTAAATTTGAAATCTTAAACCATTAACTCTGAACCTTAAAAAATACACCATACCCTTAATTTTTTAAACCATAACCAATAACCTTAACCTTAAACTCTAAATTCTAAACTAAACTTTTTAGCGTTGGGTATAAATAAAAATACCAAAAAAGAGTATAGTATTTCTATTCTTTGGGCGAAGCTCTTTCAATGGTCCACCTCTGATGTATTGCTTGTTAGACTTACGTGATCAATTCAAGCTCTAGACATGACAACCACGTGACGATATTTGGCAAATTCTAGAACCTAAATCAAACTTAGATATATTGTAATTTTAAGAAGAAGAAAAAATATAGCTAACTTAAAGTTTTGGAGTCAAAATTATTAAAAAAATAATTTAGCGTCGGTATAAATCATAAAATAAACATGACACTACAACAAAAAAAAAGGTTTTTTTTGCAACATTTTTTAAATTTTATAACGGTGTTTTTTAGCGCCGTTAAAAACACTTGCGACGCTAAGAAAAACGCCGCAAAAGTGCCGCTGAAAGTAGTGCCACAACAATTAGCGGCATTTATGTTTAAAAAACGCCACTAAAGATCATTTTCTATAGCGGCATTTGTAACACAAGTGCCACAAAATGTCTTGCTCTTTTGTGGTGTTTTTTACGACAAACACCGATAATGCATTATTTGTAGCGTTTTTAATGAAAACGCCGCAAAATGTCGTGCTCTTTTGTGGTGTTTTTATCAGAAATGCCGCAATAGACCGTGTTCTATAGCGGCGTTTTGTTTTCTAAACAACATTTTAGTAATGTATACTACCCAGATTTAACTTGTAAAATTATCCAATAAAAACAAATTTGAAAAATAATTACAAAAATAACGTAGAAGTAACAAAAACAAATTCAAGTTTACAATAAAATAAAATATAGTTCAACGTTAAATTGAAATGTAGTTCAACATTGTTCATTTGAATTCACCCACGAACGAATCTAAAATCAACTAAGATGGCAGATTCTTTGGTTGGTTCTGCCTTAACATTGCCATCATATCTTTAAATTCTTTTTGGAGCTTTTGATATGCTGCTTCTCTCTCCGCTTCTCTCGCTACTCTCTCAGCTTTTCTTGCTTCTACCTCGGCTTAAAATTGAGTTAACTGTTGTTTTAAATGATTAACTTCTGCTTGAGAAGATTGGTTCTGTGATGGCATATACTGAGACGAGTTAGCTCCAAAGTATTTTGTTGGGGTAACGAATGATTCTTGGTAGCGAACTTAACCATATCTTTCAGGACTCAAAATGTCAGCAATAACTTGATTTTCGATCTCATCCACATTAGTAGAACTATTAGTTGAAGCCATAGCTTCATACTCCATCCTTTTCTCTTAATTTTGCCTGATAATCAATTAAAAATGTATAACAAATTCAAACATTATTTAAAATAAAAAAATATTATATTATTGATATAAATATATCATAATCCAGATTTTCTGTCCAATGAATATGCCATAATTTCTACAGCTTAATGAGTCATAGGAGAGCCATATCCTTTTGTGTGTGTAATGTCGAAGAGTTTTATTCGTCCAACGCCAGTGCCAGTCGTAATTTGCTACAACATATAATAGAAACTAATACTTACGAAAAAGTAATGTCGAAGAGTTTTATCCTTTTTTTTGGGAACATCGGATTTTGGGAACATCGTTTTCTCTGTAGGCGTATGTTAGCTGGGCTATCGTGCGCTTAACGAGTTTTCTTCAGTTTTCTTGTTCGATTTCTTTTTCCTTCTTCTTTTCTTGGTTCATGGTGGATTTTGGTGCTGCTTCTTCTTCGGCAGCTCAAAAGGGAGGGTGTGATTTGGCTGGGTTTCCTCCTTTGACGAGTGCTGGGGGTGCAGGGGAGGATCTGACGGTTGGGGGGAAGATGTGGCAATTGATGCGGGGGATTTGGAGGTCTCTGAGTCTGGTAAAGGGGAGTGGAATCTTCTCAATCAGTCTCTAGGGTTTTTCCCTCCGGAGCAGAAGGATGGGCTTGTGCTGGTTCAACCTCCTACGACTGTTCTGCAATCTGGGGCCAAGTAGTGGTCTAATGCTTTGGTTGGAAATTTCTTAGGGAAATCGCCTACGCTGAGTTTTTTTCAAAAGATGACTAATCGGTTGTGGGGTCGTGAAGGATCAGTCGAGATTCGGTTTATTGCCCCAAGTGTTTATATGCTCAAGTTTCCCTCTCAGAGGGTGCATGATTGGGTGCTTGAAACAGGTCCCTGGCATATTCAACAGAGAGCTATTATTCTGCGTAAGTGGGAACTGGGCCTTTTGTTATCGGAGCTCAAGATGGATTCAGCACCAGTTTGGGTCAAGTTGTGGCATGTTCCACTGGAGCTTTACTCTCAATAGGGTCTTGGCTATGTGGCCAGTGCTGTAAGGAAGCCCCATATACTCAGATCGGGCAACTGCTATGCAGCAACAACTCGAATTCGCAAAGGTTTGTGTGGAGATGCAGACTAAGGAGGAGGTGCCTTCTTCAGTCATGATTGATCTGGGTAATGCCAATATTGTTAATGTTGCTGTGGAGGTTGTGTGGTCTCCTCCTAAGTGTAAGCTCTGTGCGATTTTTGGCCACTCGGATGAGAAATGTCGCAGGCATGTTACTGATAAATTGATTGATCCTTTGGGTGATTCGGAGGCTCCTGAAGGCTCTGGTACTGCTGAGACTGTTTCTACAAAGGATGATATTGAGGTTACTGGGGATATACCTATGGAAACAATGGCAGTTTGTGGTGAATGCTCTACTCCTAGTTTGGGTGAAAACTTGGCTAATAATGGGGTAGTTCAGAGTGTAAACTCTTTCGAAGCTTTGGCTTCTTTGGAGGAGGGTGGCAATAATGTTGAGGATAATGGTATTGTTGGTGGTGCGTTGCGGAAGGAACGTGTGGCTGCTGCTGGTGTTGCAGAATTGATGCAGCAATTGAAGCCCAAAGTCAAAGAGCCTCGAAAGCAAGGGAAAGGTCGAGGTGGTGGTAAGAAAAGTAATGGTAAAAAGGGTGGTGATTTTTCTCTTGGTTTATGACGATTTTCACTTGGAATGTTAGAGGGTTGAATGATCCTCTGAAGCAAAATAGTGTTCTGCGTGTGGTTAATAAATATAGTGTTGATATCCTTTGCTTGCTTGAGACCCGTGTGAAGGAGAATAATACATTAGAAATTGTGAGTCGTGTTTTTCAGGGTTGGAACTTTCTGCAAAATTATGAATTTGCTGTTAATGGAAGGATCTGGATTCTTAGTAGAGGGAATTGGTTCCTGCAGGCTGTCTCCATGACTGATCAATCTATTTTATGTCATGTGAGGAATGGTGATTCAGATTTCTTTCTTTCTGTTATCTATGCTAGTAATGGTAGAGAAGAAAGAAATGCATTGCGGAGGGATTTAGTTCAAGTCAAGGGGAAGATTGGGAATTTCCATTGGGTTATCGTGGGGGATTTTAATGTTATGTTGAATCCCCAGGAAAGCTCTAATTTTTCTGGTTCTCAGGAAGTTTCAGGGGCTATGCGTGAATTCAATATGTGTGTTGAGGAATTGGATGTGGTAGATCATCCTTTTGTAGGCTCAGTTTTTATATGGTGTAATATGCGTGAAGAGCATCCCATGTCTAGGAAGTTGGACAGGGTAATGGTGAATCAGGTTTGGTTTTCAGATTTTGCAGATTCTAAGGTTGAGTTTTTGCTCCCTGGTTGTTCGGACCACTGCCCTAGTTATTTGGTGCTTAAGTCGCGTATGGATTCTCCTCCTAAACCTTTTAAGTTTTTCAATTTTTGGTTGAATCATTCTGAATTTTTGTCTGTGGTGGAAAGTTCTTGGAAACAACCAATGTCTGGGAACCCTTTGCAGTCTCTTTTTGCAAAATTGAAGAGGTTGAAAGAACCTTTAAGGAAGCTAAGTCGTGAGGCTTTCAGTGACATTTCTGGTAGGGTTCTTCTCAAACAAAAGGAGGTTGAGACTTTACAGGCTGCTGTAGTCAGTGTTCCTTCAGTTGAGAATATCAGACTTGAGAAAGTTGCTGCTATTGAGTTGAAGGCTCTGATTCGAGATGAAGAATCATTTTTTGGCAAAAGTCAAGAATCCAGTATGTTAGGGAAGGTGACCAGAATTCTGCCTTCTTTTTCAGGCATGTTAAGGCTCGGACTAAGGCTAATTCGATTCATTTTTTTCTTGATGAAAATGGATAGCGATTAGAGACATATGAGGCCATTTCTCGGGAACTCATTTAGTTTTTTCAAAAGTCTCTTGGTCAGAGGGATTCTAATGTGGAGATTTTCCCTGATGAATTACTTAAGGAAGTGTTAGGTTCTGAGCTCACTGAAGATATGAAGCAGAAGTTGATTGCTCCAGTGGAATCAAAGGAAATCAAGGAGACTATTTTTGCTATGAATGGAAATAAATCCCCTGGACCTGATGGCTATACTGCCAAGTTTTTTCAGGCATCATGGCGTATTGTGGGTGAGGAGGTGGTTAGAGGCATAAAGTTTTTTTGATTGCCGGCTGCTTTTAATTCGACTGTAATTACGTTGGTGCCAAAGGTGGTAGCTCCGGTAAAGGCTACTGATTTTCGGCCTATCTCATGCTGCTCGGTTATTTACAAATGCATTACTAAGATTTTGGCAACTAGGATGAAGGAGTTGATGCCTTTCCTCATTTTGCAGAATTAAGGTGCTTTTATTGATGGTCGGGATATTGTAGATAATGTCCTTCTTGTGTAGGAATTGGTTCATGGCTATGGGAGGAAGAATTTGTCTTCGAGATGTGCTTTAAAGATTGATCTTCGCAAGGCATTTGATTCAGTGGATTGGAGATTTATCCTTCAAATCCTTAGAATTTTTGGGTTCCCTGCCATGTTTTGCAAGTGGATTGATGCTTGTGTTATGCATTCTAAGTTTTCTATTAATCTAAATGGTGGATTGGTTGGATACTTTGCATGGGCAAAAGGGGTAAGGCAAGGGGATCCTTTGTCCCCGTACTTGTTTATACTTGTCCTAAATGTACTCTCTAATTTGCTGAATTGGGCTGGGAAATTCAAGGTGATGGAGTATCATCCTAAGTGTAGAAGGATTTGTTTGACTCATTGTTGAGTGTGTAAAAGTTCTATTATTTATACCCTTTTTAACCCATATTTCTGCTGCATTCAAGCATTATTCATTGCATTTAGGTTAGTTTACAGCAAAACATCACAAATATATTAAAGGCACAGATTCTACTAAGAATGATTGTTTTTGCAGGTTGCCGCCGTAGCAGACGGTGAGGGCAGGCGCTGGGCAGAGAAGCAGAAGAGCTGAACTGGACAAGCAGACAAAGAGGACGATGCTGCCATGGTACTGCCGTGACAGCAGAGGACGACAACAGTTTTGTGGAGAAAAAACAAAGTGGACCTCGACAGATAGAGAAAATTCAGCTCGTCTGTCGTGTGAAAACCTTATATTTTTCCAAGCCCCAGATCAAAAGATATGTCAAGCCCAAAGCTCAAGGAGAGAAAATCCCAAGAAACAAGGAAGACGGCTGGAAAGTAGATTCCTTGAAGATTTAGTCTTTATTAGAATCATACTTTTAATTAAAGTTGTAATCCTTGTTAAATTAGATAACTTGAGCCCAAAGCTTATATAAGGGCATGTATTTTAACCTAGGGCACATCTCATATCCCATAACCGATAACCAAAACCCCTAACCGTTTTCCTGCCTTCGACATGTTCTAAATCCTTCCTAGGGCCACAGGTTGATTTGTAAAGTAGTTGCAAGGGTTGTTTTGTTTTAGGAATTTGCAGTTCAATAAAATAAACTTCAAGTTCTCTTATTTTGGTTATTAATATCTTGCAAGAGCATCGGGAGAGCATTGTGAGGTTATCTATTTACTTAGCATCGGGAGAGTTAAGTATACGAAAGAAATAAGAGCAAGTTCTCTAGTTTATAGTTGAACTATCTCGTGCCTAGGGATAGGGCGAGGTTAAGTGGCTAAAGAAGAATTCATACACATCGGTGTTCATCCTTCGATTCACGCCGGGAGGTATCATCAAGACGTGATCATCGACAGACTTGGACCTAGGGATAGGCCAAGGCAGATCTGGGATTCTTGCCAAACTTGAAAGTACTGAGTTGAGTGTTGGCTGCCGCGACAATCAACGGACTGCTGCCGCGATAGGTGCTGCCGCGATGGGTGACGACAACAGAACTGGATTTCCTAAACTCTGCAATACCTGCACTACTGAGCAATTCAATACCAGCCCATTCTCTCTATCTTGATATTTTTACTCTTTTATTTACTCTATTATTTTCGTGACAACTTCTCAAATATTTTATTTACTTTCGTGCAGCGAATTAAGGTGAAGCTATTAGCCCAATCCCTGTGGAGACGATATCCGATACTTCGTATCACTTTACTACTTGCGTCGTGTATACTTGCACTACTATTGTGATAGACTATTTTACACGCAACAAGTTTTTGGCGCCGTTGCCGGGGATTGGCAACATAACTCTACCTTTTCTTTTACTGCACTTTTCGTTTTTGTTTTTATTTTTATTTTTCTGTTTTTCTTTGGTGTATTCAACTCTTGCTTTTCACAAGGTTTCTTGTTTATGCGCAGATCGAATCGAGGTAAAGATCCTGAGTATCAATTAGATCCGGAAATCGAACGTTCATTCAATCTCAAGAAACAACTTCGTCACTTACTAGCCAGAAACGAGTACCTTGAGGAACAGCTAGAGAAGATGGCCCACAATGGAAACGACCCGCCTGTCGACGAAATTATACCGCCTGCCGGCAACCCTGCTGCCGCCGCCGGACGACGGTCATGTCGTGACTACATGTTGAACGATCATGTAGAACTGGAAACCACGCTGCCGGACATAGATGTTGACAACTTCGAGCTGAAACCTGTCATGTTTAGTATGATCAACAATGCCGGTCAATTCAGTGGTGCTGTTACAGAGGATGCTAGGGAGCATCTAAAAACGTTCCAGGAGATCTGTGGTTCGTTTAGACTGCCAGGAGTTAATCCAGAGATACTGAGGCTTCGGTTATTTCCCCATTCATTGAGGGACAGAGCTATGACTTGGTGGAATAAACTTACGCCGGGTTCAATTAGAACTTGGGCAGATTTATCTCGTGAATTTTTATCTCGTTTTAATCCTTCGCATTTATCTGAGCGATTACGTAATGAAATTGCTACTTTTCAACAGGAAGATGACGAGCCGATGCACGAGGCCTGGGATAGATTTACTACTCTTCTACGGAACTGCCCAATGCATGGATTCCCCGTCTGGAATCAGGTAACAAAGTTTTATAATGCTGCCAACTTACAAACTCGTATTCGAATTGATTCAGCAGCAAACGGACTATTATTGGATAAAGATCCGGACGAGGCAATGCGAGTATTGAAAAATCTGGCTAAGAATGAGGAGCAGTTCCCGACAGCAAGAAGAGGGGGTAAACGGGTACTAGCTGTCAAGGATTATGAGACCGACAGCACGATGAAATCACAGGTAGTATTCCTTACTAAAGCAATGAAAAGGTTATTGAATGATGATGCACAACATGAATTTGCTGTTGAGGAGGTATGTGAAATCTGTGAGGGAAATCATAGTTCGGATGAGTGTCCTATACAGTTAGAAGAGGGAAAATATGTTGGAAACTACAAGCCAAATTACAATTCCAACAACTATAATCCCAACTGGAGGAAGGATCCCAAGTTTTCTTGGAGTAATCCTAATAATGCTCTGAATCCTCAAGCACACAATCAGAATCAAGGAGGACCTAGATTGCTGACGCGACAGCAACTGCCGCCGCAACTGCCACCGCAGCAGCCACCAGCTGCCACGAGCAGTATACTGGAACAGACTCTGGCCACTTTTATGTCTTAGACAGGTACTTATATTGAGAATATGAATCGGTTTGTCAAGAAAACAGAGACATTCATGGATAAAACAGAGATGCGGATGACGAATCATGAAGCTACTCTGAAATCTTTGGAGACACAAATGGGTCAGGTTTCCCAACATATTAAGCCGAGGCAGACTGAAGGATTTCCTAGTAATACTGAAAATGCTAGGCAGCCCACACATGAGCAATGTAAGGCCATTACTACTAGGAGTGGGAATAAACTACCAGGGTCGGAAAAAGAAGCTGAAACAGTAAGGAAACCAGCCTTAGATAAACCTGCCGAGGAAACTGCCCCGACAGGTAACAAACAGACTGCTGCCGATGAGCCTGTCACGACAGCAGCAACGACAGAGGAGAAAATTGATGAACCTAAACCTCCTCAGATTCGTATGCAGTGGGAAGGGCGTATTGCTGATTATCGTCCCCCACCTCCTTTTCCTCAACGGATACAGCAAGCTAAGCAAGAATCTCAGCTCAAAAAGATTTATGATATTTTTAAGCAGGTTCATATTAATATTCCGCTGTTAGATGCCGTTAGGGAGATGCCCGGTTATGCCAAATTTCTCAAGGATGTCATGTCAAAGAAATCTAAACTTGGGGAATTTGAAACGGTAAAGATTACAGAAGGTTGCATGAGTATTCTTCATCGGCAACCACCCTAGAAAAAGAAGGATCCGAGAAGCTTCATCATACCTTGTGTAATCGGAGATAAATATGTGGGTAAGGCACTTTGTGATCTTGGTGCTAGTGTTAATTTAATGCCAAAATCTGTTTTTCAGAAATTAGGTATTGGAAAGGCGCGGCCCACGACAGTAATTCTGCAGCTGGCAGACCGCTCTTATGTTCATCCGGAAGGAAAAATCGAAGATATTCTGGTAAGAGTGGATAAATTTATTTTTCCTGCTGACTTTCTTGTTTTAGATTGTGAGGCAGACGAAAACGCACCAATCATCCTTGGGCGACCCTTTTTAGCCACGGGAAGATCACTGATTGATGTGGAGAAAGGAGAACTCACCATGCGAGTGAACGATCAAGAGATTAAGTTGAATGTTCTCCAAGCTATGAAGCATGCTGATGCAGACGAGGAATGCAAGGCTATCACTGAAGTTACCCTTGATCAACCCTGCATCAGGTCGGGATGTCACGACATAAAAATTGGTCACTGCTGCGGCAGCCACCTACAGGACTGTCACGACAGCACTGACAACAGCACCGACGACAGCAACTCCTCTGAATCCGATACATCTGATATTGAAGATCATGAGGAGGTAAACTGGATAGGCGATCGTCTAGGTAAGTTATTCGAACCTTTAAATTACACTTCGGATAACCATGCAATTCAAAAGCCATCTACTGTTGAGCCACCTGCCTTAGAATTGAAGCCCCTGCCAGGGCAGCTTAAATATGTTTTTCTTGGTTCAAATGATACGTTGCCCGTAATCATCTCTTCTAAGCTGCCACAGGAACAGGAACGACAGCTAATAGGGATGCTGCGACAGCACAAAAAGGCAATTGGATGGACGATAGCTAATATTCAAGGCATTAGTCCGGCGTTATGCATGCACAAAATCCTTTTAGAGGAAGATCATAAGCCGACTATAGATGCCCAAAGGCGGCTAAACCATGCGATGAAAGAGGTGGTGCGTAAAGAGATAATCAAATGGTTAGATGCTGGTATTATTTACGCCATCTCCGATAGCAAATGGGTGAGCCCGGTGCAATGCGTTCCCAAGAAAAGAGGAATGACCGTGGTGACCAATGAAAACAATGAGTTAATCCCAACCAGGACTGTGACCGGTTGGAGGGTTTGTATGGACTATCGGAAGCTTAACAAATCTACCCGAAAAAGACCATTTTCCTTTACCCTTTATTGATCAAATGCTTGATAGATTAGCGGGTAAACCTTACTATTGTTTTCTTGATGGTTATTCAGGTTATAATCAAATAGCTATTGCACCGGAAGATCAATAAAAGACGACTTTCACATGCCCCTACGGAACGTATGCTTTTAGGAGGATGCCGTTTGGATTATGCAATGCACCCGCCACCTTCCAAAGGTGCATGATGGCCATATTCTCCGATATGGTGGAGGACTTCCTTGAAATATTTATGGATGATTTTTTAGTCTTTGGAAACGATTTTGAGAGCTGCCTAGGCAATCTGCAAAAGGTACTTGAAAGATGTGAAAAAGCAAATCTAGTTTTGAATTGGGAAAAATGTCACTTTATGGTGGATGAAGGGATAGTCCTTGGCCATAAGATTAGCTGTCGTGGGATAGAAGTCGACAGAAGCCGACCACAGTCAAGGGTATTAGAAGTTTCTTGGGACATGCTGGTTTTTATCGGAGATTCATTGCAAATTTCTCAAAAATCACCAAGCCCCTATGCCATCTTTTGGAGCAGAACCGACCCTTTGACTTTAATGATGAATGTACTGAAGCATTCAAGGTTCTGAAGGAAAAACTGGTAACAGCCCCAATAGTACAACCACCAGACTGGACACAGCCATTTGAGATTATGTGTGATGCTAGTGACTACGCTGTCGGGGCAGCACTTGGGCAGCGGAGAGACAAGCTATTTCATGTCATATATTATGCCAGCAAGACACTGAATGACGCCCAAGTGAACTATACCACCACAGAAAAGGAGTTATTAGCTGTGGTATTCTCCATTGACAAGTTCCGTTCTTACATACTTAGGACGAAGGTAATAGTGCACACAGACCATTTTGCCCTGAAGTATCTGTTTGCGAAAAAGGATGCAAAGCCTCGATTGATACGGTGGATCCTGCTATTGCAAGAATTCGACCTTGAAATCAAGGACAAAAAAGGCACAGAAAATCAGGTGGCAGATCACTTGTCAAGGTTGGAGAAGGGACAGAGTCTACCAACAGATGAGACAAACATACTGGAGACCTTGCCAGACGAGCAGCTCTTTGCTGCCGCAATCACTGCCGCGACAGCTTTGGCGGCATGTAAGTCTTCTGAACTCCCCTGGTATGCTGATTTCGTTAATTTTATAGTTAGCGGAATAATTTCTTCTGATTCTTAATTATCAAGCCAGGAAGAGGTTCCAAAATGATGTTAAGCATTATTATTGGGACGAACCTCTTCTTTTCAAAATTTGTACAGATCAGGTTATAAGGAGGTGTGTACCACAAGAAGAGCAAGAAGACATTCTTCATCACTGTCATGCTTCACAGTATGGAGGTCACTTAGGAGGCAACAAAACTGCTACCAAGGTGCTGCAGTCAGGGTTTTACTGGCCGTCACTGTACAAAGATGCACAAATCTTCTACAAGAACTGTGACAGGTGCCAAAGGACAGGAAACATCTCAAGGAGAAACGAGATGCCACTGCAGAACATTCTAGAAGTCGAAATCTTCGACGTTTGGGGTATCGATTTTATGGGACCTTTTCCATCTTCATGTGGAAATCTATACATCCTCTTAGCAATAGATTATGTTTCTAAGTGGGTTGAAGCTATCACCACTCAAAAGAATGATGCCAAGACAGTTCAAAGGTTTTTACACAAAAATATCTTTTCTAGGTTTGGCATCCCTAAGGCGATTATCAGTGATGAAGGGAGACATTTCGACAATAGGGTTATTGCTACCGCCTTGAAGAAATATGGTGTCAAGCATCGGATCGCGACAACATATCACCCACAGACCAATGGACAAGCTGAAATATCTAATAGGGAAGTTAAGAATATTCTTGAGAAGATGGTTAAGCCAACTAGGAAAGATTGGTCTTTACTTCTCAATGATGCATTATGGGCATATAGGACAGCTTTTAAGACTCCATTGGGCATGTCTCCATACCGATTGATTTATGGGAAAACATGTCATCTGCCTGTCGAGATAGAGCACAGAGCATACTGGGCAATCAAGGCAGTAAATATGGACTTGGACAAGGCAGGACAGAAAAGGCTGTTAGATCTGAACGAAATTGAAGAAATACGGACAATGGCCTACGACAATGCAAGAATCTACAAGGAGAAAACTAAGAAGTGACATGATAGGAAGTTGCTGCCACGACAGTTTTGCCCAGGGCAGCTTGTATTGTTGTTCAATTCTAGACTAAAACTGTTCCCAGGGAAACTGAAATCTAGATGGTATGGCCCATTCCAAGTCGTACAAGTTTTTCCCCATGGTGCCATCACAATCCGATCATTAAAAGACGGGCACCAATTCAAAGTCAACGGACAGCGCCTCAAGCATTATCAGGGGACTGAAGCCCCAGGAATGCAGGAAGTGGTTACCTTAGGAGATGCCCCACCTGGCATCCCTAATTTAACCTAAAATTTATTTTTATTTATTATATATTATTTATTAGGAAATAAGGTTTATTTTATTCGAATAATGTTTTTATGTTTATTGTTTTTAGGAAATAAAGGAGTCAAGAAGAATGGGAGAAGTGAACTCAACCCACCATCCATCCATCAGCCCAACAAAGCCTAAATATTGAAGCCTGTCGTTACAGCTACCGCGACAGACGCGGAAATTACAGGCTGTCATCACGTTGTCACGACAGACGCGGAAACACGTCACAGATGCGTAACAGACGCGTCAGACACGCTAAAACTCAACAGCCGGCCCCGTTATTCGCGCCTGCCGTTATAGTTTCAACGGGCAGCAAATCCTTTTCTATATAACCCTGTTTCATTTTCATTTTCACTCACTTCTGCCTTTCTTACTTGCTCCCCCTTTTTAGTTTTCATTTGCTTTCATTTACTTTTCACAACCCTTGCACTAATATGTCTTCTAGGAAAACCCGACGCAATGCTGCCTCTACTTCCTCACCAGCAGCAGCAGTGACAGCAGCGGAAGCAGCTCTGATGTTCAGGTTGTGGAGCAACCACCCCAGCCCGCCCCGAGAGCCAGAGCCCGCCATCAGATTGAACTCAGCAGCAGCAGCGAAGACAACGATTAAAATTTAAGTTTTTTATCTTATTATTGTTGCCTGCCATATATATTTTGTGATGTACTGCCTTCATATGCTTTCATTACTATTTTGTCATTTGCATTGAGGGCAATGCAACCCTCGAGTTTGGGGGTGGCAACCCTTCATATTAATAGAGTCCAAGTACATCTTTAGTTAAATTTTGTGTCTTTTACTTAGTTTATTTTTCTCTCTTAAAAAAAAGATGAAAATATTGAAAATTTTGGCTTAAAACTATGAACTGAACTTGCCTATCATGACAGCTCTGTCGTGGCAGTAACTTTAGGATAGTTTAAGGAGAAGTTTAGAGCCTTTCTATAGTTCTGAAAACTTAAACACCATTGTGACTGTTATACTGCTTAGACTTCTTTTAGCCAAACTAGAATAGAAAGCTTAGCACTTGAATAGCCCCTAGAGGTGCCTAACACTGGCTCTAGGAAAGAAGTTTAGCAAAAGAGACTCAACAATCCTAGAGGTGCCCGAAACTGGCTCTAGGAAGTTAACTAGAGGTGCCTAAAACTGGCTCTAGTAAAACTTTAGAGAAATCGAGTCAAAACAAAAAAATCAAAGAAGCATGAAAATGTGCCTTCAAAAAGATAAACTTTGGCATAAAAATTCGAGTTAAGAGTTGAATATTCTAGTGAAACTAAGAGAATCTTGGCATATAACTGTTCACAAGCATGCACACACTGCACGAGGACTATAGTGAGATTCCGGACAGATCCTAAATTATCCGACAGGTTGCTACCATCACAGGGAAAGAACGACGGGTAAGGGAAAGTTCACTGTTTGAAAGCCAAAACAAAAATATTTCATTTTTCTTTTAGGTCTTAGTTGCTTGAGGGCAAGCAAAAACTTGAGTTTGGGGGTGTGTTGAGTGTGTAAAAGTTCTATTATTTACACCCTTTTTAACCCATATTTCTGTTGCATTCAAGCATTATTCATTGCATTTAGGTTAGTTTATAACAAAACATCACAAATATATTAAAGGCACAGATTCTACTAAGAATGGTTGTTTTTGCAGGTTGCCGCTGTAGCAGACGGTGAGGGCATGCGATGGGCAGAGAAGCAGAAGAGCTGAACTGGACAAGCAGATAAAGAGGACGATGCTGCCATGGTACTGCCGTGACAGCAGAGGACGACAGCAGTTTTGTGGAGAAAAAGCAAAGTGGACCTCGACAGATAGAGAAAATTCAGCTCATCTGTCGTGTGAAAACCTTATATTTTTCCAAGCCCTAGATCAAAAGATATGTCAAGCCCAAACCTCAAGGAGAGAAAATCCCAAGAAACAAGGAAGACGGCTGGAAAGTAGATTCCTTGAAGATTTAGTCTTTATTAGAATCATACTTTTAATTAAAGTTGTAATCCTTGTTAAATTAGATAACTTGAGCCCAAAGCTTATATAAGGGCATGTATTTTAACCTAGGGCACATCTCATATCCCATAACCGATAACCAAAACCCCTAGTCATTTTCCTGCCTTCGACATGTTGTAAATCCTTCCTAGGGCCACGGGTTGATTTGTAAAGTAGTTGCAAGGGTTGTTTTATTTTAGGAATTTTCAGTTCAATAAAATAAACTTCAAGTTCTCTTATTTTGGTTATTAATATCTTGCAAGAGCATCGGGAGAGCATTGTGAGGTTATCTATTTACTTAGCATCGGGAGAGTTAAGTATACGAAAGAAATAAGAGCAAGTTCTCTAGTTTATAGTTGAACTATCTCGTGCCTAGGGATAGGGCGAGGTTAAGTGGCTAAAGAAGAATTCATACATATCGGTGTTCATCCTTCGATTCACGCCGGGAGGTATCATCAAGACGTGATCATCGACAGACTTGGACCTAGGGATAGGCCAAGGCAGATCTGGGATTCTTGCCAAACTTGAAAGTACTGAGTTGAGTGTTGGCTGCCGCGACAATCAACGGACTGCTGCCGTGACAGGTGCTGCCGCGACGGGTGACGACAACAGAACTGGATTTCCTAAACTCTGCAATACCTGCACTACTGAGCAATTCAATACCAGCCCATTCTCTCTATCTTGATATTTTTACTCTTTTATTTACTCTATTATTTTCGTGACAACTTCTCAAATATTTTATTTACTTTCGTGCATCGAATTAAGGTGAAGCTATTAGCCCAATCCCTGTGGAGACGATATCCGATACTTCGTATCACTTTACTACTTGCGTCGTGTATACTTGCACTACCATTGCGATAGACTATTTTACACGCAACACTCATATTTGTTTTGCCGATGACTTATTTGTTTTCTCCAAAGGTAACCTTGATTCTTTGATGGGGATTAAAGGTGTTTTGGGTGTTTTTTACCATATGGCAGGCCTGCAAGTTAATGAATCAAAGTGTGAGCTTTTTACGGCTGGGATTAATGAAGAGGATCGGCAATTGTTGAGGGCCCAAACTGGGTTTAAGTTGGGAGAGCTTCCAGTGCGGTACCTTGGTGTGCCCTTGGTCACTAGGAATCTCTCTTTTAATGATTGTGAGGCTCTAGTAGGCAAGGTGGTGGGGAAAATTCAAAGTTGGCCTTCGAAACGTTTGTCGTTTGCAGGGCGATTGCAGTTGATTCAAGCTGTGATTTTCAGCTTGCAAAATTATTGGTGTCGTATGTTTTTATTACCCTTGAAGGTTATCAAGAGAGTCTTTCAACTTTGTAATGCTTTTTTTATGGAAAGGAGTAGAGACCAATGCGAGAGGTGCGAGAGTGAGTTGGAGTAATGTTTGTCACCCTAAAAGAGAAGGGGGGCTCGGGGTGAAGGATTCTTCTTCATGGAATAGAGCGTGCATGATGCGTTGTTTGTGGATATTGCTTTCCCAAGCTGGATCCATTTGGGTTGCCTGGGTGTAGAGCTATCTATTGAAGGGTCACTCTCTATGGCAAGTCCAGTTGAAGTCGAACCATAGTTGGGCTTGGAGAAAGCTCCTGAAACTTCGAGATGAATTTAGGGATGCTATTGATACTCAAAGAAAGTTTGTTACGAGAGTAGTATGGAATGAAATCAGACATAAAGTGGAGAGTGTGCCTTGGCATCGTATTGTTTGGGGGGGCTCTCCATCCCTAGGCATTCATTCATTTCGTGGCTTGTTGTGTTGGACCGCTTGCCTACTAAGAGTCGTATGTGGAAGTGGGGTTGCCATGTGGATATCGTATGTTTATTATGTGGTAATGGCGCAGAGACTAGGGACCATCTTTTTGGTGATTGTGGATTTGCAAAGGACCTCTGGGGTTCAATTCTGCAAGCCTGCGACATAGTTATGGACTATGGAAATTGGCATGAACTAGTTGATTGGGTTATTCATGCTGGGAAAGGTAAATCGCTGCGTGCGGCTATTATTTCCTTTGCTTGACGTTGTTTCAACTATTATGTCTGGCAGGAACGCAATCGAAGGTTACATGGGAAAGGCCATCGACTTAGTTCAGTCGCTTTTGATTCTCTTAAGCAGGATGTGTGTGGAAGATTTAGCAATAGTTCTAGATATACTTTTTCTGGGAATTGTATAGCACAGTTGTGGGGGCTTAGTTAGTTTTATTATTCTTTTGTTGGTTGTATAGTTGATATCACAGGGATAGCATTGTATTGGTTTTTTTGGTGGTACATTGGATGAATAGAAGTTTCATTTATCCAAAAAAATAATTAAAAAATAATATTCTCTTCATTAGCTATACGAGCAAAGGTCTTCGACCCAGCGGTGTGAGTAAACTTATGTTGTTGTCTACTAGCAACTCCATTAATACGCTCTCGTTCCTACAATTTAACATTTTCATTACGTATAAATTCAATATTATAATGACATGGTATTATTTTTCTAAAGTGCATCGATCATACCTCTCCTTTCGTTGAACTCCAAAACCTGAATGCATCTTCTCATTAATATCGAAGAATTCATGGTGGGACATTTTGCAGCTTCTCTTGAAGGCTGAGATTATTCTTAAAATATGTCTTTTTCAGAAGGCGGTTATTGTCCATTTATTTCTTTCCTAGCATTTTCACATAATCGTCTGAGACATCTGAAAAAAATTTATCCTACAAATTACATAATCAAAGTAAATATAAATATTACTATTGAACTGTAATGAGTTATCTATTACAATGACATTTTTACTTTAACAAGATTCAAAGCCTGATTTTTGTTACTATTCGGCATCCGATGTCATGACTCATAATTGATCGGTAAAATTGAAGCATTGCGTGCAACAATACCTAAGTAACTGCCTAGAACACCTACTTCTGCCCCCAATGGATTAACCGACATCGTTTCTTCAAACTTTCACGTGTTCTCCAACAAGAAGATTGTACAATTTCGTCAATGTCGTGCGCCCTCTAGTCTTGCGACTTCGATCATTTCTAGCTATATAAGAAATAATTCAGTGAAATATTAGTGGCATTTGCCATAAGTTAGCCATAAGTGAAATATTAGCGGCGTTTGTTTTAAAACGCTACAAAAAGCGCCGCTATATAACAAGTCTGTAGTGTGAAAAATAATATATATTGTTTAATATTCTCACCAGCGTATAGTTTGCAGTGAAGAGGAGCAGGCGAATTTTATCCAAAAATTTATTCAAGGGTATTATTTTTTTCAACAGTATTTAAATAGGGTTAATTATTTATAAAATAGTGTCGTTTTATTTATTAAAAGGATGTCATTTATATATATTTTTAATTTTTTATATACAAATTAGATAGGAAAAAATCTATAAAGTGTGACAAATCCGTCCAATCTATAATGTCACGAGCATGGCCCAAACCATGAATGATGATAATTCGGTTGTAAGAAGGGCGCCGATTTGAATGTAGCGCCACAAGCTAGGCCCAAACTCTTTGGGACAAAATTTGAAGTTATGCTTTTTAAAAATAAATGTTATATTTAATTTATTAGTCGATTATTTTAAAAATAAATATAATAGAATATTTTAGAAATACCACCATTTTCTAATAAGTATGTTTCATTTTTCAACATTAGAGTTGAATTCTGTACCTTATTAAAAAAATGGTGTCTCGACACATCAAATTAAATTATTATTAGTAAAGTTTGAGGACTATATATTTATTTTAATCACAAAATGGAATAATTGACACTCCAATTTCTATCTCATACTATTTTATTACATAAAAAAAGCGTTTTACAAAAGTAGATAAAAATAAAAAAAAACATAAGAAAAAAAACAAAAATTGAATATAAAAAAAGAGTAAAAAATACTGATAGTCAATGACCAACACTAAAACTATACTGTTGCAGGCTAACCTAAAAAAAAGCAAGCTAGAGAGAAGAGACAAACACGGTTTAGTGTAGACAGTGACGAATCTAGAAATATTTTTCAGGATGGGCACAAGCTAAATTTTTTTTAGGGTGGATACAATAATAAAAATTTCAAAATTTCAGGGTGGACACAAGTAATAAAAATTAAGGACTAATTCATAAAATTTTATAAAATTAAAGACAAATATATAAACTTTAAAAAATTCAAAGTGAGCACGGACCCACCCAAACTAACCTTTGCATCCGCCACTGAGTGTAGATGCATTCCAATTTATAATAGTATTAAATATGCGCGATCATATTTCATTGTCATTGATAAATATTTATATAGAAATCATTTCGCATATACCAAAATGAACAATACTTTATTATTTTTTTGGTGCTTTTGTCCATACCTAATACTAAAAAATAAACTTTCCACTATCCTTACTTTCTAAATTTTAAATTATAAATCTTAAACCCTAATTTTTAACCTAAATACTAAACACTATTTTTTAATGTTGGTATATGGATAGGGGTAAAAAGGGCTAGATAATTTCTATTTGAACAATACCAATAAGTATTGGGTGCAAATGTCAAAACACATTGTACTCCTAGAGAAAGAATGCATGTTCGAACCTTAGAAACATTTTTGTTGAGAGATAATACTACAAATTCTGAACATAAAATATACGATAGGCATAAACTATACCAAACAAATTAAAACAAATGACAATCATATAATTTCGTTTTAGATTAAAAAAATCATCTAACAACAACATAAACCGAAACACGAAATTATTAGTTAAATTGGTGTGACTGGGTTAAAGTGCTCAACAGAAGATATATTATATTATATATATCGTTCAAAGAAAGGAATACATATTTTATGGGCAACAAACAAAAGTTTGACATGGAAAATCAAACTTTAAACTTTATATCGCATCGTACAGTGCGTAAAATCAAACTTTGCAACTTGAGCTACTTTAATAATGCAGCATTAACCAAACTAAACACACCCTCTCAATCATCCAAAAGCTAGATCTGGTCACAGGTATCCGTACATACATATACATAACAACAAGAATTGATGTATAAAATTTATACGTTTCTCTGCTCTTTCCCATATGAGACAACAGCAAGAAGGTTGCTTTATGATTGTGTATAATAAGAGTCCGTACTTAAATGATTTAAAAGCTTCACTAACGAGCAAACATATTTGGTCGGTTGATCAAATTATACATTTTTATTTTTTCATATTTTATTAAGTCACGAGTTCTAGACGTACTAAGAGCACTCATTTCTTTTCTCTAAAGTCACCCTTCCTTTCCCTTGTAGGTAGGATTAGGATTTGTTAAAAGAAAAAACTTCATTAACAATTATATGATAATTTATTATATACATTCGATAGCAACGAGGCAAGGAGCTGGTGAAGGAGAGCTTTCGGTTTAGGGTTTGGTGTGGAAGTTGCAAATATTTTGAGGAAAAAGAAAAACAAACGGAAGTAGATAAGAATGAAACGCCAATATTGACAAAGCAATTTGGAGTTTAAGATTCAAACAAAAACGTTGTAAATATAGTATAGCGTGTCCTACCCGACCAAAAAGTAAACAATTTGCACATTGAATTTTTCCTTTCTTTTCTCATCACTTTATTTCTATTGCATGCATATTTTTCTTCTGTCGCTGTCCTAATGGTCCAACTAGCCTATACGGATATACAACTTTCACTTTATGTTCTTCTTTTCTCCTTAAAATTAACCAATAAGGAAGCATTTTTCCTATCCGTTGTTTTATCTTGATGCTTTTACAGCCATTTTTAATTCAAAAGTTGGGTTACTTGTCTTGATATGATGCATGTCACACACTACAAGAATATAGACTTTTAGTGACAAATTGGCAGTGACTAGTAGTAATTTTGTTACAAATATTAAACTTTTGTGACAAATTTTTTGTGCGACACTATTAGCATAAGTAATTGTGATGTATTTTTATTTGGTCACTATTATAGTAGTAATTGTGACGATTACATTTTTCACAATTAAATTCTCACTATAAGTCTAAAACTGTGACACAATTTTCATTGCCACTAAAACTTTGACACATGATGGTGACGATATATAAAGTGGTCACTATAATTTGATATTTGTTGCGACAATGCAATTGTTTGTCACTTAAAATTTTACTTTTGTTGTGATAAATTTTGTCACCAATAAAAAAATAAACTTAATGACAAGTTATATATTGTCACAATAATAAATTTATTTTTATAATTATAGTAATAATAACAATTATAAAAAATTGAAGTTACCATAAAGGCATAAACTAGTTTATCAAAAGGTAAAATAATTCTATTAGTCTCTACACTATGTGTAAATTGTTGTTTTAGTCATTCTATTTTGATCAATTTTAGTCCCTATATTTTTGAAATTTTAAAACTTAATTCTAATCCAAACGGGACAACGACAATATTATTAAATTACAATGTCTAAAAATGATTGAACAAAAGAATAAAAATCAAAAGTTTTACTTAACATATTTAAAGACTATCATTCATATCAAGATCGAAATTTCAAAATTTAAAAAGTACATATTTTTTTGAATAGAAAGTACATAAACTTAAAGTAAACAAATTAAAGTAAAAAGACTAATATGTAATCTTGGCATAATATGTGATAGCAAAATTTTACCTTGTGAAAAAATTTACACTTGATATTTGTTTTAACTTTTCTTGTGGAGGTAAAATTTGCATTGTCAGTATAGTAAATAATTTATCACATAAAGGATAATTCTATCAATAATTTAGGTGTAAATCTTAATATTCATATGTTTATATTTTAAAATCAACTCAATTATTTTTATATATTTTCTTCAACAAACGTATTTCGTATAGGAAACAATATAAAATTAATTAAATTATTGGTATATTAATTATTGTTATAATTAATACATACTTTTAAAATAGATAAAATTAATTTCAATTACAATTTAACCTAAATAATATTTTACTTTCAAAATAATATTAAATTTCTTACCTAGCCTAGTGGATAGATATTGCACTCTCCCCTTAAAGGTTCCAGGTTCGATCCCCTACGAAACCATGCATTGTATTTATTTATTAAAAATTGATATATAAATATGCCACATCATCTTTATTTAACCCCCTCGCCATCGGCTAGCAACCGAGCTAACCTTGGTGTAAGTGACCTTCTCCTAGGCTCATGTAGGCCCTAGGTGTACGGGCCATTGGGACCAAGTGGATGACCTTCTAGGGACCAGTTTGAGGGTAGAGGGCCTCATATCGCGCTCGTCGCAGAAGTCAATGGTTGGTATCTAGCACATTCGCTACGGCCCCGCGAGAGAGATATTTAGTGTGCGTGTTGCCTGAATAAGATGGTTGCAACTAAAATAATATAATTATTTTATTATTATTAAAAGTGATAATGTATTTTAGACACTATTTCAATATGTATTTGTGATAAAATGTTTGTCACTAATAAGAATAACATTAGTATCTAAATTTTAGTCACTGTTATTAATTTTTTGTGTCAAAAAATATAGTCATAAAAAATATAACTTCTTGTGACAAAATGCATAAAAATTGTCACTAATATAATAGTGACGGAGTTATTAGTGACGACAGGTGACGATTCAGAAAAATAGTCACTGTAAATTTCAGTGACTAAATTTAATACTTTTAGTGACTAAAAATCTATTTTCTTGTAGTGACATAAATGGATCCACAAATTTTGAAATTGTTAAGTGAAGGACCATCGATAAAAAAAACCATCAGTAAAAAATTTAAAAAAAAGTATGATTTAGTGTTTATGTTTATGGGGTTAGTTAAAAGATTATTTTTTTTATAATAAAGTACACATAACATTATTAATCTTGTGTAAATTTTAGGTTGGACCAAATTGTCCCCAAACTAATGATTTAATTGATTAATTTAATAGTTCACCCCTAATTGTCCCAGTGATATGATGATGTAATTCATTCAGGTGACTCGAGTTCGAGCATCGATTCTGCACGGTGTGTGTCTTATTGAAAAAGACTAAGAAAGTTGAACATATACTACCCATGTATCACACCAACATATTAAAAAAATTAATTAATTTAATAGAGCCGTAATTATGTTTTATAGTCTTACCGTTGGGTAGAGTTTTGGGATTAATATTCTTTCTTTACATGCTATGTTTTTTAATTATGATTTTTTATAAAGTATATATAACATTATTTTTTTGGTTGTTCCTCCTGATTTCTCATGGCTTTGCTCTAATTAATCTGAACTCATCCGCTTCGCACACCTAACTTTATGAGTGAATCTTCTAGCGTAGATTTTCTGCATATACGAGACTTCGAACTTAAAAACTACTTAAGCGATACTAAGCTGCTTACCACTTGATCTAATCTTGTTAGTAAATACATATAGCATCATCAATCTCATGTATCAATTTCAGTTTGGACCATCAATCTCACAATAAATTATGGTTGTGATTAAAATATAATTATCCCCCAACTAATGATTTAACTAATTAATTCAATTGAATCATAATTCTAATCTTACCGTTGGATAGAGTTTTGCAGTTGATACTCTCTTTTTTAGGTAGTTTTAACTAGCCGCCTATTGTCGTTTTGAAGTATATAAACAAACTTTGAAGATATTTAAATTAGACACTATTCAAATATAGGGATGTAAATGAGACTAGACATATCGCGAGCTACTCGAGTTCGATTAAGTTGAAGTTCGACTTGATTGAACTCGACTCGAGCTTGAATTCGGCCCGAGTTTTTAACGAGTCAAGCCGAGCTATTTGATACACAACTCGAAAAGCTCGCGAGCTACTCGAAAATATAATATATTATTTTTTATTTTTTAAAAATTTAAAACCGAAATTCCTAAACTTAAACCCCTGAAACATAAAACCCTAAACATAAGTCATAAACCCTAAAATATAAATCCTAAATTCTAAACCTAACAACCTAAACCTCTAAACCCTAAAATAAGACACAAAGAATCGTGAGCTACTAGAATCCGACACGGCCAAAGATAGGTCAACACTTGACTCGATTAGGCTCGAATCAAGCTCGAACTCGATTCGAGTTCTTAACGAGCCGAGTCGAGCTCATATTTCTCAAGTTCGTTAAAAATTACTCGAGCTCGAACTCGACTCGAAATCTTAACGAGCAGAGTCGAGCTCAGCACTACTCGAACTCAAACTCGACTCGACTCGTTTACACCCCTATTCAAGTGAATAAAAAAAATAAAAACATTTTCATTATCCGAAATTTAAATACAGTTTTAATACATATATATTGACGTCTAAAATATCACCTGATAGGATTTTTTTTGGGTAAACTACGTGTGTGACCACTCAACTATTGGGTCTGACATGTTTTGACCATAAAACTACAAAAAATTAAAATTTGACCACCCAACTATATAAATGGACCTATTTTGACTACCGATGGTTAAAATCTAACGAAAGGTGATGTGGCCATTAAAGTAAATTTTGTATAATTGCATATTTGGTCTTTGTTAGTTCCTTATTATACCAATTTAGTCCTAATTTTAATTTAAATAATTGTATTATTTTAATCTAATTTTTATTTAATTTAATTTAATATTTAATATATTTATTTTCCTCCAATCAGATGATGACATGTGTCAATATATGGTGAAAGTAAAAATTAAGAATAAAGGAATTACTTGGCATGGGGTTTAAACCTATAATCTCTTGGGGGGAAACCCCATGACTTTACCACTGCACCAACTCATTCTTTATGAAATGGATTGCACCATTATATATATGCAGTAAATGCTAGGGAATAAAGAAATAAAAATGGTTGCAAGGGGACTCAAACCTAAATTACTTGAAATGTGTAAAATCATACAAATCACTTAACTAGTTCAAATAATCAATATAAATATGAACATATTTTAAATATATTTAACGTATAGTTAAAATAAGATTTAAAATAAAATTAGATTTATATTTTTTATATTTTTAAACTAAATTGAATATTTTTTCTTTTTCACATTTATTTTAAAAAATAGAATTATTAAAATGAATGTGAAAAAGAAAAAAAAAATAATTTAGTTTAAAAATATAAAATCATACATATTCAATTTAATTTAAAAATATGAAAAATATTTTTTTTCTTTTACACATCCCAAGTGATTTAGGTTTGAGTCCCCATGCAATATTTTTATTTTTTATCTCATAGCATTTACTGCATTATACGATATGTATAAAATGGTACAATCCACTTCACAAAGAATGCGTTGGTGTTGTGGTAAAGTCATGAGATTTCTCCCAAGAGGTTGTGGGTTTAAACCTCACACCAAGCATTTTTATTATTCTTGAATTTCCCTTTCACAAGATGGTGACATTGATTGGAGGAAAATAAATATATTAAATATTAAATAAAATAAAAATTAGATTAAAATCATCTAATCGGGTGATGACATGTGTCGTCACTTGATTGATTAATTAATTTTATTTATTTAAATTAAAATTAGGACTAAATTGATATAATAAAGAACTAACAATGATCAATTGTGTAATTATACAAATTTTACTTTAACAACCACGTCACATCTCCGTTAGATTTTAACGGCCGGTGGTCAAAATATGTCTTTTTAAATAGTTGGATGATCAAATTTTAAATTTTTGTAGTTCGGTGGTCAAAACAGGTCAGACCTAATAGTTGGGTGGTCACCTAGGTAGTTTACCCCTTTTTTGAATAATTGTTGTGTTTTATTATTCAAAAAGTAGTGAAAAACTGCTACATCATATTCATACCCTATACAAGCCCACGGGCAGTCATCTCAAAGAATTCCCGAGGCGGCATAAATATTTATATTTACATTGTCCAATCTAATACTTGTATATTGTACTCTACTGCAAACAACATCTTTAATACAATTCAACAAAAATTTATGAGCTCGAAAAACACCTTTAAAGTATTTTCGGTTCCTTTTTTCCCACACGTGGTAAATATATGCCTGCTAAGCCAGCTTGAGCATAAAAACAATAAAAGACTTCCCCTTAAGCTGCTTTATGCCTCATCTCAGTTCACCATCTTAGTTGGTCGCTCCTCTATACAATTCACGAAGTTGGAGCACTTCAGTCTATGTCTTTCTCGAGTAAGAACAAGTGAAGAAGATAATCTTTAGTTTCCATTTCTTCCATGAAATTCACATATAAAAAATATTCCATTCCTTATCTTAACTCTCATTCGACTCAACTGATATTTGATAAAATGTCGATTGAGAACTGCCAACCATATAATAAATGCATGTTTAAGGATATGAATGAACGAAACCAAACTAATTCTCAACATGTGCAGCTGTTTCTCAAATTTCAGTCCAAATAAATTTTACTGTTAAAGCATTCCCAGCTGATAGGAAATTTCAGTTATTGGATTTGTATTCATTTATTGAATGATTAAAATTTTCATTCTTATCCAACTGGTTTTTAAGTAGGACATATCTCAAATTCGTTGACCAGCAATGTGAAAATACAGAATATGTTGATTCCTTTTGACTTTAACGACCAGAGATGGCCCATCTCCCTTGCACTGTAATTACCATTCGTCCAACACTAGGCCACATGGACGAGGCAGATCCGATATTGCGGTATAAGATTGACCTTTCAAATTTCAAATACAGTTGGTTCGTTTTTTAATATCAAATTTTAAATTTTAAAAATTATTTTAAATCAAATCACTAGCTGATTAAGAACAAATTACATAGTTTAACTTCTAACTCACACCTCAATCAATTCTTTAAAATTAATTTTTAGGAAATTAGGTCCCCAAGACCCAAGTGGCTAACCCTTTCTCTAATATCACTCTCACCCTATTTAAACCACAACCCCGCTCCTATCAAGTTTCAACTTTCTAGTGCCGCCCGTCTCCGACCCAATTTCCTCCACTTTTTGACCCGTTCCTTGATAGCTCCGTCCCTAATTTCCCTTTGTTTTTTCTTTCCAACCTTTCGAGTTTTCCTCAGTTCACTGTATATTTATATAAATATAGGTTCTTCACCCCCCTAAGATTTTGAGTGGCTGCCTGGAAAGAGAAAAAAGAAAAGAAAAGGGAGCTACTTTATCAGGGTTTCGAATGAAATACTCGGCTGGAGACAGGTATAAAAATGTCCAACATACCTCTATCTCTGTCTGAAGTTTGCCTTTCTCTCTCTCGACTTATTATGTCCGTCGCTGATCCATGGCCATTTTCCTAATCGTCTTCTCCCTCTAAAAAAACCCTTTTGTTCTTATTCTTCAAAGCTTCGAGTTTAGTCCCTCTTTTTTCTTGGAATATTATATCTGTTAGTAGACACGATCCATGCGAAAGACAGGAGGATTCAAGATCGGTAAACGGCTAGTCCGGTTTTCCAGATGGTTCACGCGCAAAGATCGGAACCCATGTGGGTACCACCGCCTGACACGAGCGGGGTCGTTTTTCAGGTCCAAGACTTTATCCAAGTTCATCACCTGGGGTCGCCGCTTGACAAACGGAGCCAAATCCATATCCTCCGCGCAAACCGGGTCGGGTTACATTCCCATCGTTGAAGACCCCATCAAGGAAAAACCGACTGAAGTTCCGAAAGGACACTTGGCTGTCTACGTCGGCCAAAACAATGGCGACTTTCATAGAGTGTTGGTGCCAGTCATTTACTTTAACCACCCTTTGTTCGGTGAGCTCTTGAGAGATGCCGAAAAGGAGTATGGCTTTAGCCACCCTGGTGGAATCACCCTTCCCTGCGGGTTCTCGGAGTTTGAGAGGGTCCAGACCCGGATCGCTGCCGGAACCGGCGGAAGGAAAGCCGTTTGGAATCGCCACCATTGACAGGTTGCTGCTGGTAAAAAAATGATGATGACGATAATTCATTCTGATGTGTCTGTAATTTTTGGTTAGGTAGATTTTGCTTACCATGCAATGGACTTTCAGGTGTACATTATAGAGTATACTTTTCCTTATAATTTGTAACTCCTTTAAACTTACTTAGATTACACAAGCAATTATCAAATCGCTTAAAATCTGAGTTCAAATTATCTTTTATGTGCATTGTCAAATTATTAAGATTATTAGAAAAAATTACATAAGCAATTATTTACGTCTAAAATAACTCTGATAAATGTGATTGATTGTGAGTACTCCTATATGATTATGACTTGCCAATAACGATTAAACAAGTTGCATGTTATATATATATATACTTTACCTATCGATAAAAAAGGAAAAGGTGGGCAAACAGTGTTTGTCACCCTAAGTGTCCTACTCACGAATCTTGAAGGTGGCAGTGGCGAATCTTGGAGAGGAAAATGGAAATGACACGCAGAGTTAGTAAAGGACAAATTCCTCCACAGCTTTGATGTTAAATGACTCGAGCCAGTTGCAACGTAAAGCTCCCTGGACCATGTCCCTGTGGTCCATCGTTTAGCCTATACTCAACATGGCCATGTGCAATGAATCATTGCTTCCATTTTCATCAAAGCCAACCACGAAAATCTTATAAACACTTCACAAAAAGAGAGTCGGTTTCCCTTACTAACTTGCAGCTTTGGCAAGAGAAAACCCAAAACAACTACTATTTGCCTATTTGGTATCTTTTTATCACTGGCAACGGCTTCAGCTTGAAGTTTCGAAATCACGTGTGAGTTTTTGTGTGAAATTAGTTCGTGTTATATTCCTCAGGAATCGATAGGTTTACTCTAGGGCTGTCTGTTCGTGAATGGTGGACGTCGTGTTCTAGGAATAAAAGGCAGAAAAAGAAGATAGGCAAGTACTTGGTCGTATATTTGAACTGTTCCTGTTGCGGGACAGTCGCTTGGAGACAAAAATATGGGTGAGTCTACCCCGTGCGACGAACATTGCTGAACACAACTAAGGATGAACATTGATGAACACCATTAATTTTTTTTAAAAAATTTAAAAATCTAAAAGACTAAAATTATAATCAAAATTATCTCTTAAAAAAATAAAAATCAAATTTAATAATTACTTTATAATATTTTTAATAGGTTAGAATCAAATATATCAAATTCTCCCAAATCAAATCTCAATCAAACCCTAATTTTAATTTTCCCCAATTTCGAATTTGTTAGGGTTTAGGTTTAGGAGATTTGAGTATATTTGATTCGAATCTATTATAAAATTATAAACTGATTTCTATTTTTTAAGAGATTGATTTTGTTAGGGTTTAGGAGAATTTGGTATATTTTTTTAAGAGATTAATTTTGTTAGGGTTTAGGAGAATTGAGTATATTTGATTCTAACATATTAAAAAAATATTATAAAGTAACTATTAAATTTGATTTTTATTTTTTAAGAGATAATTTTAATTATAATTTTAGTCTTTTATATTTTTAATTTTTTTTAAAAAATTTAATGATGTTCATCGGTGTTCATCAATGTTCGTCGCTTGTTGTAGAATTTTCCCAAGAGTATTTAAACTCGAACGTGATTGATTGTACATAACTTGTACTCGTAGACGAAGTCAAGATTTACCCTATAAGGGGCAAGTTGTTTAACTTTAAAATAAATATGGTCTTAAAAAATTAAACTATAAAATTAAGAGAATTAGAGTTTTATATTTTTAATTTTGAAATTAAAAGACTTAAAATTTAATTAAACTAAAAAATTGGGAGCCTGGGACTTAATTTTATTAATTTTAAAACTAACAAGATTTTTAAAATTAATTAAATTAAAATTTTTGGGAAGAACAATGACTTAATTACAAAATTTTGAGAGAAATAAAAAATTAAATACAATAGTTTAAAAACTATCAATGACTTAAAAAAATAATTAAACCACAAAAATTGCCCCTCCCCTTGTTAACGTGCTTCCGTCCCTGTTTAATGTTAAGATCTACCGATGTGTCAACAATATATTTGTCATGTATCGTCATCAGATTCGACCACGTGTCAGCATGATAGTCTGTCACGTGTCACCAAAAAGAAGGGTATAACAATTTTTTATATATAAAATCTAATATGGAATATGCCATGTCAGCATATCGTAATACGTGGCAAGTCTAGTCAACATCAACCGTTGATCGTGATAGTTTCCATTCAACGGGGGGCATTTAGACCAAATTAAAACGTTGGGAACATATTTGGACAAAAAATAAATAAGAAATTAAATGATAAAACATGCAAATGTTGAAGGCATCTTTTATCGGTTTGTTTTTTTTTATTCCATCTCATCTTGGTTAGAAAGAATTCAAAGGGACCCATAGTCTTTTTTCGGCTTTGATAATTTTCTATTTAGTTATATGCAGGTGAACGTTGGGGGTAGCATGCTTGATCTTGATCATTGGCATAATCCAACAAGCCTGGACTGACAAGATCGATTGGGGTAAGTGATAATTACCCCAGCAATCGGGAGGCACAAGTGACTAAACCCAAGTCTTACTTTATCTTTTTATTTACAAGCCCAAGTCTTATCAATTGGGCATCTATGGCCTGCATAAGTGGTGTCTTGCATTCTAAAGTCCGTCCGGGCTGGTTTAATGAGTGAGATGTTTAGCTAAACAAAATATTTAATAGATAGTTGGTATTAAGCCGAATGGAAGTTTTTAGTAGGTGGCAAACTTAACCAAAATGCTACATTTGCACACAATTGCACTTCATCTAGAAATAGAAGGGTTTGGTTTTGATCTACAAAATATTCTACTTATAACTCATTTAACTCTTAAACTAAAATAATTAGGTTTAAACACATTCGAATCTACATCATTATGAACGTTACACCATTATTGTTGTACACTCAAACTCTACGGATGAATATCACTAAGACATGATCCCAACTATTATTTCAGGGTTTTTGTTACAACATGTGCGTCATAAGACACTGGCAATGCCTTTATTACTGGCATTAACTCGTCCCGCATCTTTGTCCTTTTCATCAGCCGTCGGTGGCCAAAACAAAGAGACAAATACAAGCGTTACTTGCACCGATCAGTTAACATATGTCCATAACCTGGCAACACATACACTTGTTCATGCCTTGCCAAATGACAAATATCAACCACACTTCAATCCTCTTGTTAACACGTTTTGTCGATATTTTCAGTCTCGGTAATGTATATTGATTCAGTTTAGTAAATATTAGAACTATTACAGTCGAATTTTACTACCATTTTCACTTAATCAAAGGTATGTAAAAATCACTGTTAATCTGTCTCTAAACTTGTTGCTTTAGTTTTATTGCCACAACTTTTGATTGATTCTTCTCATTTGCCAACTGTCTGACAATTGTTAATCCTCACCAGGACCGATGTTTCTTAAGCTGGCTATGAAATTAATACCAACTCCTCCATGTCATGGCGTCATGCTGCAAATGACACCTGGGCTACAGGTGGTCCATCATCCACGTGTTTGCTTACTCACCGCCCAACTATATAATCAAAAACCAAACCCCATCTCACGAAGTTCATGCATGTCATCCACTACCGATTTCAATTAATCAAATATGTCTACAAGCGTTACCACCTTCCTTCTTCTTCTCTTAGCCATGGCTTCCGCCACCTCTGCGTCGCAAGAACTAATTGCAGAGGCGGTTCAAATGGCTAGGACCATGGTTGTGCAGTCTAGGAACTTGGCTAAGGCTTCAATGAGCTTATACGGATTGCACAATACCTTGCATTATAATGGCATGGGTCTCACCGACTGTGTTAAGCTGTATGATGAAAGCGAGTCGAGGCTCTCGCGGTTACTCTCTTCTCAAGTCTATACTGTCCATGATGCTCGAACATGGTTGAGCGGCGCGCTTGCGAACCACCGGACTTGTTTGGAGGGGTTGGCTGATAAGGGTTCTGTGATTCAAGGTCATGCACGTGCTCGAAACTTGACAAATTTGCTCAGTGAAGCTTTGGCATTGTATGCAACAATGCACAGGAAGGATGGTGTCGTTAAGCAAGGTAAGTTCCTTGGTCTCACTCTCACATGGTTTCCCATTATAGTGCCTATTTTTCTTTTATATAGAATTGGTTCTTTTCTTTTGTTTTTGACAGAGTTAATCCATGGACCAAAGTTGAACGAAGGTGGGGAACTTTTAACATCTTGGAATCCAGCAACTTCAAAGGCTGATTTTGTAGTGTCAAGAGATGGATCCGGTACTCACAAAACAATCAATGAGGCAGTGGCTGCTGTTGCTAGGATGGGTAATGGCCGTCGCCGGCGAGTAATAATTTATGTGAAAGCAGGGGTGTATAGTGAGAAAGTTGACATAGACAAGAACCTAAACAACATAATGTTGGTTGGGGATGGCATGGATAGAACAACGGTAACCGGTAACCGAAATGTCCCAGACGGTTCCACCACTTATGGCTCTGCAACATTTGGTAAGGAACTTGGTTTCAAATCTTGAATTAGAAAGAGTAACTCGATGGTGTTGGTTGGCTTAACTTGATTTGTTTTGCAGGTGTTTCAGGGGATGGTTTTTGGGCAAGGGACATAGGTTTTGAGAACACAGCCGGTCCACATAAATATCAAGCAGTGGCAGTAAGGGTAAGCTCAGACCACTCTGTGTTCTACCGTTGCAGCTTCAAGGGTTACCAAGACACACTCTTTCTCCACTCCCAGAGACAGTTTTATCGAGATTGCCACATCTATGGCACAATCGATTTCATATTCGGTGATGCCTCGGCCGTGTTACAAAACTGTGACATCTTCGTAAAGAGACCAATGGATCATCAATCCAACATGTTAACAGCACAGGGGAGAGAAGATCCAAATGAAAATACAGGGATTTCGATTGTCGATTCCCGAGTGAGGCCAGCTTCGGATTTCGAGCATGTCAAGCATTTGTTCAAGAGCTACTTAGGCAGGCCATGGAAAGAGTATTCTAGGACGGTGTTCATGAAAACGGACCTCGATGGTTTAATCCACCCCGAGGGGTGGTTCGAATGGAGTGGCAGCTTTGCACTTTCGACACTGTATTACGCAGAGTATATGAATACGGGGATCGGCGCTTCCACCGGAAATAGAGTGGCGTGGCCTGGTTTTCATGTGTTCAACAATGCTGAGGAGGCTAGTCCTTTCACAGTGAGTAGGTTCATACAGGGTGAGTCATGGATTCCAGAGACTGGTGTGCCTTTCAGTGCCGTATTCTAATATGATGAAATATGGCTAAAAAGTAAATCTAAAAATTACAGTTAAATATTATAGGTTGAATGCGAAATGTATGATTTCTCTTGGCCCTTTTGCCAGAAATTATTAATAAAAAACGAATGTACTTGATTAAAGCTTATACATATCAGAATTCTAAGCTTAATCTACATACCAACAGAGACCATCTCCAAAGTCCAAACTCAATTCAACGTCAACAAATTGCTTTTCAATCAACCAACCATAACCATAACCTTTCCGAATAAATATGCAACCTTAAAATCAATTCAATTTAAGAAATGGATGTAAGATTGGGCCTACACATACACAGTGTCAGAAAAAAGAAAAATCAAATAGCTAAAAGGGGTAACTTGACAGTATTGGTGGGCTTATGGAACTAGATTATTTGTTACTCAAGTTTAATCTTTCATTTTCAATTACAGGCAATTCAGTAATAGTTTACTGCTTTCATGTGCTCGTTGCGGCAAGCCTGCTAGTCTCCGGTATGTGACTGTTTTCAGCTTTAAATTTTTGCTCCTTTTCTGGTTCACTTCTTATCAGAATCAGATCTCTCAGGATATAATTTTCTTGGTGCAATTCACATATGGTAGTTTTCAAACTTGTCGAGTAAGTGTTCATTTTTCCCCTACTATGTATTACTTGGGAGCTTATCATGCTATGTTGTTATTTACTACGTGTATTCTGTCTTTCCTACAAAGGTTGCATTACGCTGCCTCATTTGAAAGTTAAGGTCTTTCCCTACCACAAAAAAAAATCATCTTAAAATGAGCTTCAACATACGTTTGATTTACTGAACATACTGTAAAACGGAAGGATTGACAATGGCTTGATACACACGCTTCTGCCCTATAAATTAAACTCTATTTAACTGACAATAGACTGGATTGGCCAAATTTTGAGGTGTAAATTAGAGAAATAACAAAATTATCTAGAATGATTCTGGAATTGTGCTTCTGTTCAATGTAGAAGTTCTTTTCTGTAAGCCAAATCCCATTATCATCGAGCCGTGTTCCTCTAGATTAGGACATTGGCACCATAATAGGAGAAGGCTGACTCATTCTTCCCCTTTTTTGAGCAAACCTTAAGAGTAATTGCTAGAAAGGGAGGAAGGAACTAGTGCAAAATCCTTTCCAATTTCAAGTACATCCATTTCTCCTTGGAAATATTTTCCTATTTATCCAATTCTCTTTGGAATCAACTTATAATATTTCTAGAGTTGTTTCAAAACCTCTTGGTGTTTAAATTTCTGCTGCTAGATTGCAGGGGGGGGGGGGGGGGGTTGGATGCAGCTGCTCGAATGATCTGTCCTGGTGTTACAACCGATGAAATTGATCGAATGGTTCACGAGGCAACTATTGCTGCAGGTGCATGTTTTGAAGGAGCTGTTATTTTGCAGCATATATTTATGATAGTGCATCTATCTTGTTTCACTTTTTGAGGTTGACTCATGGTAAGAAATAGTTGTTCTTTACTAAAGAGCCAAAAATTAATGACCATTGGATTATCATGTAGGAAGATGATCTGAAGAATTTCCGTCAACATCCCGAGAATTCTGAGACACCTGGAGTTGAAGTTACAACTGGTATGTTAGACTCGTTTGCAAAGTGATTACATTTGTTTTTTTTTTTTTTTTTTTGGTGTCAAGGAACATGTCAATGTCATACAAAAAATAAAGCAAATGTATGTACTTCTATGTTGTCCTTTTTTCCTTTACATGCAGCTCAGATGTTTTCAAGATGCTTGCATTCGTCTATCTTGTTTAGACATAACAGTTTCGCATTCACATGGTCGAAATTTAAGTTTCATAGTTCTTAGTTAAATTAATTTCTCTGCTACAGCCTTGGCTACAAGACCAATTTAGATAATTGAAAACTGAAAAAACTTGCATCTTTGCATATTAACCCTTGACTTTGTTTTTGATTTTAAAGTCAGGATTAGGCGCATAAAAACCGTTCCTCAACAACCACCATTGGTTATGGGTCTCCAAACAAGGCAAACTCATATAGTGTGCATGGCCACATGAACCTTTCTATGTACCTGAAGATGTTAAAGGGTAAGGAGATTATAGAGATTTCTACGTATGCATTTAATTATGTTTTCTGGTTTGGTGGTCAAAACTTTCTTAGCATCTCTGCAGGCACTAGAGTCGCCATGTCCAACAGGGTGCTGCTCTTGAAGCTGAATGGAATGCCAAGTTTGCTGAATAATCATCACTGGTGAACTACCAACTGGCTGGGAGAAGGCACTTCCAGTTCCGGTGAGTAGCCTTCTTACTGTACACTTATAGTGAAACACCTGAATTTTTAAGAAACATTAAATAATATGTATATCTTATCATGTATTGACAGAAATATATTAATATGAAGTGTGTTTTAGGCATCGACTTACTTAAGTAATTCAATGAGGAAATGTAAAGTGGAAAAAAATGCATCCAAAACCCAAGCAATTATGAATCAAGCTTACCTACCGGCTACCCACCCACCCACCCGAATCGCAATCCATCAAGCCATACGAAACATGTGGATATCAGGATAAGGTTTGTAAACAATACCTACTACTTTTCTGGGCTGTGGTGTGGACCCTGTTAGGCAATTCGGGTTTGTGGTTTGGTGAGACCAGTTACCTCACCAACCCCGTTTTTTTTGCAGCTTTTTTTTTGGTTTAACACCAACCCTGTTTTATGGTAGCCTTTGGAGTTTGGTGAACCCTTCCACTTGAGTCAATCCTACAACAACCACCACCACCACCACCACATCAAAAAGGTTTTTTTTTTAATCCCACAACTCCAATCTCAATTTAGAGACACAAAGGTACGAGCTTTCCTGTAATCTTTGTTTCAGAAAAGTTAAGAGTCTGAGAGAGAGATGGCGCAGGTGAGCAAAATCTACAATGGAACACAAAAAACTTGTGTTCTGCCCAATGTCTCGAAACCCCAGAAGCCCAAAACCGTTCCTTCAGTTTCATTCAGATCAAATCTCAAAGGAGGTTTTTCAAGTTCCTGGGGTTTGGTTGTGAAGAACAATGGCAAATTGGAAACAATCAAGGTTCGATCTTTAAAGGTTTCTGCTTCAACAGCAACAGCGGAGAAGCCATCCAGCGCATCTGAACTCGTGCTTCAACCAATTAATGAAATTTCGGGTACGGTTAAGTTACCCGGGTCCAAATCTCTGTCCAACCGGATTCTGCTCCTAGCTGCTCTATCCGAGGTGTGTTGATTTTCATGATCAAATGAAAACTTGGTATTTTATATCCTTTAATTATTTAATGTTTTAATGTTTGTTTGATATGTAGGGAACTACCGTCGTGGACAATTTGTTGAACAGTGATGATGTTCATCACATGCTTGTCGCCTTGGGGAAACTTGGGCTGCGCGTGGAACATGACAGTGAAAAGAAACGAGCCATTGTTGAAGGTTGCGGTGGTCAATTTCCAGTAGGGAAAGGGGAAGGTCAAGAAATTGAGCTTTTCCTTGGGAATGCTGGAACTGCAATGCGCCCTCTTACCGCTGCTATTACCGCCGCAGGTGGCAATTCAAGGTCTGTCCCATGATTTTCATAGTTTAGTGAAGAAAAATTGCATATTCATGGAACCATATGCTTATATGTCAATGCTCCTTGTTTTGGTGTATCATTATCAAATTTTTAGCTAATGCATATATGTTATATGTCTCTTTAGCTACATACTTGATGGCGTACCCCGAATGAGAGAGAGACCAATCGGGGACTTAGTTACTGGTCTTAAGCAGCTAGGTGCAGATGTTGATTGTACTCTCGGCACGAATTGTCCCCCTGTCCGTATAAATGGAAAGGGTGGTCTTCCCGGGGGAAAGGTACAGCTTAAATTATCTTCGTTATGCTCTAGTAGTTTTATATTGTTTGACAAACTGTTTTTATGACTATGACTTATGTTCTTCTCAGTATTCATGATATAACTTCTGTTTTGGTGTACGCTTGCAGGTGAAACTCTCCGGATCTATCAGTAGTCAATACTTGACTGCTTTACTCATGGCAGCTCCATTGGCTCTTGGGGATGTGGAAATTGAGATAATTGATAAACTGATTTCAATCCCATATGTTGAAATGACTATAAAATTGATGGAAAGGTTTGGGGTCACTGTGGAGCACACAAATAGCTGGGATCGATTCTTTATCCGAGGAGGTCAAAAGTACAAGTAGGTTTCTAAACTTGCACTCACAAATATCACCACACAATTCTGTACTCTATTTTGACAGAAGTCATAAAATTGATATATCTTTCAGGTCTCCTGGAAATGCTTATGTTGAAGGTGATGCTTCAAGTGCCAGTTACTTCCTTGCTGGTGCAGCTGTCACTGGTGGGACTGTCACAGTTGAAGGATGTGGTACAAGTAGTTTACAGGTACCTTTTTTATTAAGTTCCCTACCAAATTAAATGTCTTTTTTTATCAGAATCAGTGGAGTATTTACATTCATTTTTTATGACATTGTTTTTTTGCATTTCGAAAGTGTTGTTGAATTGTATGGCTGTCGTCAAGGCCGATCTCAAATTCCTTTACATTGATTATTCCAGTTGGTTTTTCTAGTAGAGCTATCATACGTCCTTGGATCTTATGCTGCATCTGAATATAAATTCATGTTTTTTTGTTTGTTAAGGGTGATGTAAAATTTGCTGAGGTTCTTGAGATGATGGGTGCCAAAGTCACCTGGACTGAGAACAGTGTAACTGTCACTGGACCCCCGAGAAATTCCTCTGGGAGGAAGCACTTGCGCGCTATTGACGTCAACATGAACAAAATGCCAGATGTTGCCATGACTCTCGCTGTTGTTGCCCTTTTTGCCGATGGTCCCACTGCCATAAGAGATGGTATAATATTGCATTTGTGTTTCTCTAAGATGAACATGTTTTAGCATGTATGAATGGCATCAATGTGAAACTTTACTTGTGCCTGAAATGCCTTGAATTAAAATTCATACATTCCTTTTGAAATTTGTTTCTTTCCTCGTCTCAACTAAAGACTATTGGTATATCCTTGGTAATATTGTTTTATGTAATAACATCTTCCGTGGTTCTCTTCAGTGGCAAGTTGGAGGGTGAAAGAGACCGAAAGGATGATTGCTATATGCACAGAACTCAGGAAGGTAGGTTCGATCTAGTTTTATGCTTAATAAAAGTTCCGGTAGATGATGCTTGTTTGGCTTCTCCCCCTTAACTTTGTCGGTTCTATATTGCAGCTCGGAGCAACAGTTGAAGAAGGGACAGATTATTGTGTGATCACTCCACCGGAGAAATTAAACGTGACAGCTATTGATACTTACGATGATCACCGAATGGCCATGGCTTTCTCGCTTGCCGCCTGTGCAGGTGTTCCAGTTACCATCAAAGATCCCGGTTGTACCCGGAAAACATTCCCCGACTACTTTGAAGTTCTCGAGAGGGTTACAAAGCATTGAGTGGCTCTTTTACTGTTATACTAGAGAATGAAAGAAGAGCATGAGGGATAGGTTCGTCCACTGTCCTTAAAATCATAGGCTGAAAGCAGTTGAACCCTGTCGATGTCATCCCTGATAATTCGACATCGGCAACTCGAGTTTATTATCATTTCTTCCTAGATAACTTGTTTTCTATTTATAATGAGCGTGTACTTGGTGTTTGATCCGTGTCATGAAGACTTGTGATATTAAACAATGTAACTCGACTAAGGATTGATTCTTTTTGGAATGGCTGGTCATTGAATATTTCAATAGCAAAATAATAATTGAGAGCTCGATCCTACAGCCTTGTAATTCTCCCTCGAGATATCTTTAGTTTTTTAGCTACTTAAAATTTGCAAATATATATATATATATATAGTTTGGAAAACAAATATTACAATCAAAACAATACTCCAAAACCGGCCCGGAATCAAAATGGAGGCTTGGGAGACTAGTTTCTTAATTTCTGGTCCATGGCTACAGATTCTTGGGCCTTTTTTCATAATTGATTCGTAAGTTTCTGAGGAAAAATCAAGCCCAATGTCCGAACCAAACAGGCTAACAATTGGACGTTACAAATATCTGACCCACTTTTTAATTTGAATATTTTTGTCAAATATTGTCGGCTTTTACATTTTTTATTCAAACCTTAAATTATAATATATATCAGTTTCCAAATTGCAATTAAAACAATGTAATGTTTATATTTTCAAGCATAATGAGGTAAGTGAAGGCTACAGTTTTGTCAACTTATGCGCGGTTTAGTTTGATTATTCTGCTCTTACAAATATTTTAGTGTCACCTGACCTCATAAGCCCACACCAACGATAATTTTATAACTATGAATATTTAAATAATAAATTGTATACTAACGAGTTGATTCAGGTGGTAAACAGTTTGATATCGCTTAAGTATGTCTTGAGTTCGATGCCTTGTGTATGCAAAAATGTCCGCTGAAAGACTCACCCGCCAAAGTCAAGTGTGCGACGTTGGTCGGTCTAGATTAGTTAGGGAAATACCTTGAAAAACCGAGAGGGCAACAATAATAATAATAAATTTTATAATTGGGTGATTAAAATAAAAATAAAAAATTAATTGAATCTCTGTTCTTGTGGCACTTGTTCTCTCTACCTTTGTGCCATGCTTTTTCTTTGTTTTTTTTGGTTCGTTCATCTGTCTTTATGGCATGATTTTTGAATACATTAGTGCTCGTTTGGTGCTCGTATAGAGATTTTCATGACGCTAGTTTCTCATTTTAATTCGGTCGGTGGTCATAGAAAGATAGATCCCCACTTAATTAATGGTTGTTTGCCGATGTAGTCAGACATGGGTAGCAGAGCAATTTACTTGATAGTTTGGTTCGCACACCACTCCTTTTTCACCCTGCAAAGCGTCTCGTTTGGATAGAGACAAAGAAATCCAAGAAGGCTTCTGAATTTTGTCGACATGCTAATTTTAATGGTAGTATTTACTTTTCTTTGCACCTTTGAGCTTTGTAAGAAATTTTGGTGGACTAGTTCCCATTATTTTTTTTCTTTTGAATGTGTTATATTTAAAATATCTTTCATAATTATCAATATAATCTAGTTGTTATTATAAAAAAATAAAAAACTAACTAATACTTTAATATAATAATCTATAAAGCTAGGGATATGAATATGATGGTAGTATTGTCGTACATGGCACCAAAGATTAGGATTCAAATCTTGCATAAATCATGTCTAATTATCTTTCTCCAAAATAGTAATAAATAAAAATATGGTAGTATTTTATTTTGATAAGAACAAATTATTTTTGTAGTGCAAGTAGGAGGGGGCATTGACCTAGGAGAAATCGTTTTCATGAATCATGACATGTATGTATCATTTGGATCAATCTAATAATATTCACAACTTGTAACCTCGAAAACTATAATCTATAAATATATTCATGCTGTGCCAAAGACTTGGCTTTTAAAATATGGAAGCTGGTTATATCATTTTATTCGTCTATAAAATAAATGGGAAAAATTGAGGTAGATTTTTATATGGTAGGTTGTGCATCAACCATCTTAATGTACGGAGTTGTACATAACAAATACAAAACCACACTTGCAACGTACATTTATACTCTATTGGCCATCTACATATGGTGAAGACTTTTAAGCTGAAATACCTCGGTATTTTCGACTTTTTTTCACGAGAACTAGGAGTTATAAGTTATAACTTATGACATGGAGAAATCATTTAAGTTTGATCTTATCTCGACAAAAGAAAATTGTTTTTTTTTTCGGTGCTCTTTTTTATGTCTTAATATTAAAACAAATAAATTTTAATTTTTAACCCCAAATTTTTAATACTAGACCCTAAAAATACATCCACCTCTAATTCTATAAACCCTAACCATAAAAAATAACCTTAAACGTTAATCCTGAATCTTAAACCTAATTTTTTTAATGTAGGGGCATAAAAAAGGCACCAGAAAAGGTAGAGGATTTTTATTATTTTATATGACCAACATGATTATTGGAACTAAGGATGGGTGTTCGATCGAATCGAGTTTAAAAATTTTGAGTTATTCGAGTTTACATGTCCTATTTTACGATTCAAACTTTATTTGAAATTTTTTCGAATAGAGTCGAGTTTTCGAGTTTCTGTACAAATTTAATTGTAATTATTTATAATGTTATAATACATATTGATCCTAATTTTAACGACATTCTATATCTATATACGATATATATGTGTGTGTTTCTTCATATTTTCACATGTGATATACAATATTATACATAACATATCAGACAGACTCAACTCGAACTTGAAAACTGATCTACTAATTAATAAAATTTTTGAGTTATTTGAGTTAATTTGAATTTCCATTTTATAACTCAAATTTTATTTGAAATTTCTTTTAGTCGAGTTTATGAAATTACAAGTCGAGTCAAAACGAATTATTTTTTTCTCGCGCCGAGTCGAATAATTTAACTTTTTGATTCGAGGCGAGTTTTACCCACCCCTAATTGTAACTTTAAGTTATAGTATTCCTATTCAATCTCAATTAAATTGAAATCGAACTGTGTCGGATCCTTAAACGGAGACGCTTATTCATTCAGAAATTGGTTTGGCTTTAACGCTGAAAAAGAAGAACTATAGTTCATTAGCTACATGGACGGATTTACATGGTCTCTTGGGAGGTTTTTTTTAGAAACATTTAGACCCCAAATTTCAATTATTTAAATTCTAACTCTCTTATTTTTCGATTAATTATACTTTACCCTCTAATTTTGATTCTTGGCTTTGTCTATGATCAACTGGTTGGTGTATGGTCAGGGACAGACGTAAAATTTTATGTAAGGGAGTCGAATTATCATAAAATTATATTAGAAATATAGAGAATGCAAAATTACAAGATTTTAAGGATGCATAATTAAATTATTAATAAAAAATACAAAGGAAATATATAAAATATAATGAAACTTAAAACTTTTAGGGGTGGGATTACCCAGCACCCCTGTGTGAATTATTAGATTATCATAGCTGTATAGTATTTGAGCAGTGAGCTCTGTGAATTAGGGATTGAAGGAAGAAGAAGAAAGGAAAAATGAAAGAGGGAAAAAGGAAAACCGAAAGGAAATAAAACAGATCTGAATATTGAATTAATTCTGAAAATAGGCCTTAGCCCAATTACATTATCCTGATGATATTTATAACCCAAAACTTACACAGCTGTATAAAGCCCAACGGCCTAACAGATTCATAACAGTCTAACAGTCCTTTTAACAAACTAACAGAATAAAGGTCAACTATATGACTCTATCAGACTCTTCTTCTCTAATATTCTCCTGGTTCTTCTCTTCTAAGCAACCTTTAAAAACAAGCATGAACACCCAACCGAGTACGCATCTGAGAAAACACAGCCGGTGGAAGGGGTTTTGTCAGGATATCAGCAACATGTTCTGTAGAAGGCACATAGCTTACAAGAAGCTTGTTGGTAAGTACTTTCTCTCGAACAAAATGAATGTCAATTTCGACATGCTTCACATAAGCATGATGAGTAGGATTTGAGGCAATGGAAACAGTAGAAGTATTGTCACACCAAACAGTTGGTGTGCGAACAAGTGTCACACCGATCTCTATGAGAAACTGCTGCAACCATAAAAGCTCAGAAACAACATTGGCTAGGCTTCGATATTCAGCCTCCGCTGTAGAGCGAGACACCACACTTTGCTTTTTGGAGCACCAAGCAATGGGATTACCTCCAAGATAAATGCAGAAACCAGTAGTAGATCGACGATCTTCAACCGAAGCTGCCCAATCAGCATCTGAAAAACCAACCAGATCAAAGACACCACCCAGCTTGTAGCACATACCATAGTTGAGAGATCCTTTTAAGTAGCGCAGAATACGCTTGACAGCCTTCCAATGCATATCAGATGGAGAATTCATGTACTGACTGACCTTATTGACGGCAAAGGCTATATCTGGCCGAGTCAAGCAGATGTACTGAAGCCCTTCAACAATGCTTCGGTACAAATGAATGTCAGAGAAGGCAGCACTACCATCAGCAGATTGCAATTTAGGAGAAACAACCATGGGGGTTGGTGTAGAATTACAAGCTTGCATGTTAGCCTTGTCTAATAAATCAGAAATATACTTCCTCTGATTTAACATTAACCCAGAGGAACTAGAAGCAATCTCCATCCCAAGAAAAAACTCTAAGTTGCCCAAATCTTTCAACTTAAACTCAGAATTAATATGAATCACCAAATCAGACACAACAGTGTCATTTGAACCAGTGATGATGATATCATCAACATAAACCATCAAGATTAACTGCTCACCACTTGTATTTCTAATAAACAAAGAGGTATCAGCTTTTGAAGCTGTGAACCCAAGGGTGTCAACAAGGAACCTTCTCAAAGTATGAAACCAGGCCCTTGGTGCCTGTCGAAGACCATAAAGAGCTTTCTTCAAGTGACACACCAGCTCTTCCCCATTGGAACCCTAGACCTCAAAACCAGGAGGTTGGCACATGTAGATCTCCTCAGCAAGCTCTCTATTTAGGAAAGCATTATTAATGTCGATCTGTCGTATGGACCACTTCTCCAAAACTGCAGTGGCCAGAACTGCTCGTATAGTAGCAGCTCGAACAACAGGACTGAAAGTTTCTCGATAGTCACAGCCTACTACCTGAGAATACCTCTTTGCAACGAGTTTGGCCTTAAGCCTGTCAATAGACCCATCAGATTTCCTCTTGACTTTAAAAAGCCATTTACAACCAACTGCTTTCCGAGAGGAGGGAAGAGGTTGCAAGTCCCAAGTACCATTGTCCATCAAGGCCATATATTCAGCATTTACTGCAGCAGCCCATCCTGAGTGATTGAGAGCTTCACGAACTGAAGTAGGCTCAGCAATATCACCCTCAAGAAGGTAAGCCTTAGGCTTAAAAATCCCAGACTTGCCACGGGTCACCATAGGATGTCTATTCTGAATAGGAACAATGGTCGAAGTGTTCTGAGATGAAGTTTGTTGTGGAACAGTGGAGGTGAGTATAGCAGGCGAAGTGGATGGTGGAGATGTAGTTTGAAGTGGAATAGTGGAGGTGGATATAGCAGGTGAAATGGATTGTGGAGATGTAGTATGAACTGGAATAGTGGAGGTGGATATAGCATGTGAAATGGGATGTGGAGATGTAGTTTGAAGTGGAATAGTGGAGGTGGATATAGCATGTGAAATGGGATGTGGAGATGTAGTTTGAAGTGGAATAGTGGAGGTGGATATAGCATGTGAAATGGACTGTGGAGATGTAGTTTGACTAGAAGAAACATGAGAAGGGACAGTTTAAGTGGAATCATGATGATGCTGACCATGTGAAGACTGAAAACCAGAAGCAAAACCTAAAATTGGACTAGAAGACAAGTGTAAAGGAGAATGAGAAGAAGGCTGACCAACAAAACCAGAAGCAGGACTGATCAGATTTGGAGATGAATGACCTTGAGAAAGAGAACTAGGAGAAACATGCTCAGTAGGATTTGAAGAACCTGAAACATGCTGTTTAGAGAGAGTGTGGCCAGCAACTTTAGGAGTATAATTGATCACTTGTGACTCAACTAGACAAGGATAAGTGCAAATAGGAACAGGAGGTAGAGAAACAGAGGGAGTAGAAGAAGAAGAGGGTGACACAGACTCACTAGGACACTGAAAAAGATCAAAAATAGCTACAGATGGTAAGGTACTCTTAGAAGCAGATGAAGAACAATCAGACCTAAAGGGGAAAACACTTTCATCAAATTTAACATGACGAGAGATATAGACTCGACCATTGACATCTACACACTTATACCCTTTGTGTGCTGGAGAGTAACCAAGAAAAGTACAGGGAGAGGACCGAAACTGAAATTTGTGATTATTATAAGGTCGAAGCAAGGGATAACAAACACAACCAAAAATGCGAAGAAATGTATAATCAGGCTTTTGTAGAAAAAGAGCTTGATAAGGTGATATACCTGATAAGGCTGAAGAAGGAAGCCTATTAATGAGAAAGATTGCTGTAGAAAATGCATCCTACCAGTACTTCAGAGGCACAGAAGCCTGAGCAAGCAAGGTGAGACCCACTTCAACAATTTGCCGATGCTTCCTTTCAACCAGTCCATTCTGCTCCGAGGTATGAGGACAGGACAACCGATGGACAATTCCATGAGATAAGAAGTAGGACTTCAAGGCTGCAAACTCCCCTCCACCATCAGACTGAAAAATCTTTAATTGAACACCAAGCTGCCTTTCAACTTGCAAGTGAAACTGAACAAAAGCTTCCTTTACCTGTGACTTATACTTCAAGAAATACAACCAAGTATATCTAGAAAATGCATCAGTAAATGCAACATGATATTTATAACCAGAAGACAACATGGGAGCAGGTCCCCATACATCAGCAACCACAAGTTGGAGAGGAGCAGAATAAGTAGTAACAGAATTTGAAAAAGGTAACTTGTGAGCTTTGCCTAACTGACAAGCTTGGCAAAGAGATATAGAATTCTGATCTTTATTAGAGTCAAAAGGAATATTACAACTTTTCAAAACTTGATGCAACACAGAAGAAGATGGATGCCCTAGTCTACTATGCCAGACATCCAAAGGAAATTTATTACAAAGCTTAACAGAAGACAAAGAATACTTAGGAGAACTAACAGCAGCTGTATTAACAACTTTATTGAAAGACAAAAAATTCTGAGATTGAGCAACAGATTTATTCTTGGAAAGATGATCACTAAGAGACACATCCAGTTTGTATAGACCATTAGCTTCACTTCCTGTAAGAAGAATCTGACCCAAGTGCAAATCCCTAGCTTGACAATGAGTTGGAAAGAACTCAAGACTAACTTGATTATCCTGTGTAAACTTTGAGACATACAATAAGTTTTTGGTGATATTAGGCACAAACAACAAGTTATTAAGCTTAAAATTTCGAGAACCTGAAAGAAAACTAGACTGCCCTGAACACTTTATAGGTAAAATACTACCATTTCCAACTTGAACACTACCTGATCCAGAGTAAGTGGCAGTTTGGAGGTTGGTAATGTCATTAGTCAGATGGTGAGTTGCTCTAGAATCAGGGAACCAGGAATTTTCATCCACAACATCAGAGGTGACAAGGTGAATCTGAGGGGTAGCTTGATGAACATTCTGACCAGCAGGTTGTGATTGTTGAACAGAAGAGAATTGAGGATGTAGTGAGGGGTATGCTGAAGGATAAACACTGACAGGAGACACAAACCGAACTTGATTAGAAGGATAAACCAAAGGTTGTGGCTGAAGAACAGAACTACCAGTATGAAACATCTGAGGCTGAGGCTGCACAAACTGAACAGAGGGCTGCTGAAAAGAAGATTGATAAGGCTGAAAAGGTGCAGTAAAAACAGATGTGTTGGCTTGAGCAGGAGTAAAACTCCTAGGAGTGGAGGAGGTTGGCCTAATATTGTCCATATTGTACTTGAACTGCATGTCAAATCTATAATAACATCGTTCTGCCAAGTGTCCAAGTCGACCACACAGTTGACATTGAGGCCTATTAAAGTTTGAGTTACGACCACGACCACCCCTTCCTCTACCATAACCATAACCAGAAGACTCTTGAGACTCAACAACATGTGCCTCAACATTATGTTCTGTGGACTCAACACTATTATTAGTAGGCAAAAAAGCAGAATGTTGTGTAGGAGCAGAAGGATGTGGAAGAGTAGAGCCTTGTGTGGGAGTAGAGTGTTGTGTAACAACATGGGCTGAGGCACTAATAGAAGGAATAGGATTAGAGTGCCTTGCCTCAGCATCCAAGAGAATAGAACTGACAAAGGACAAATCTGAGGAGGATGGACTAGCAGTGATGACAGTGATCACTGAATCATAATCTGAAGACAGACCATTAAGAATAGCTATAATGTGCTTTTGCTCAGAGATTCGTTCACCACTACTAGCCAAATTGTCACACACAGACTTAATTTTCATAAGATACTCATGCATAGTTAGGTCTCCTTTCTTCTGTGTATGCAAGAGTCTTCTATAAGACATGAGACGTGAGGTGGTTTTACTACTATAAAGCCTATGGAGAGTGTTCCAAATATCTGAAGCAGTACCGAGGCCTATTAAATTTGGTAAAACAGACTCACTGACAGTGGACAATAGCCATGTAGCTAAAGCTCCATCTTGTTCTTCAAACAACTCAAACTCAGGATTGATACAAACAACTCCACTCTGTGTAATGTACTTAACAGGTAACTGAACATTATCATCAATAAATTTCAGCAAACGTTGAGTCTTAATGGTGAGATACACTTGCTGATGCCACAAAAGATAATTATGGTCATCCAATGTGACATTAATCTTTTTAGTTGAGAACAATTTAGTAGATGCAGGATTAGACACAGTGACATTAGTAGAATTAACACCTTCAACAACATTAGTAGTTTGAGTAGCATTAGTTGTGTCGGCAATATTATCAGTATTCTGAGCAGTAACTTCAGGAGCCATTTTGCAAACAGATAACACAACAAAGGAGCAAGCTCAAAACAACCAGAGAAACGAGCCAAACAGATGCAACAACAGCAGATGAACACAAACCTCACAGTAGTCAAAGAGATCAGTAAATGTAACAAGGACGAAACCCAATCGAAACACAAACAGCTCACAGAGAACAGATGCAGCCAGATTCAGATCGAGAAAAACACAAATGCCAAACAGACAAATCAAGAACAAACCTCACCAGCAAGAAATCAAGATCCGCAGCAAGAATCACGAAGCGAAGAGATGCAAACAAGAATTAACAAAAAAAAATACCTCGAGAAGCGCTCCGATTGCTGTACACAAAGATAGAGAATCAAACGCGCAAACTCACCAAACGCAGCAACCAAACGAACGGAAAAATCACAGCAACGAACGGAAAAACCACAGCAACGAAGTGACGGCCGTTACACCACCACGCTAGAGATGACCACCGCAACAAATCAAACGGAACACAAGCTCTGATACCATATTAGATTATCATAGCTGTATAGTATTTGAGCAGTGAGCTCTGTGAATTAGGGATTGAAGGAAGAAGAAGAAAGGGAAAACGAAAGAGGGAAAAAGGAAAACCGAAAGGAAATGAAACAGATCTGAATATTGAATTAATTCTGAAAATAGGCCTTAGCCCAATTACATTATTCTGATGATATTTATAACCCAAAACTTACACAGTTGTATAAAGCCCAACGGCCTAACATATCCATAACAGTCTAACAGTCCTTTTAACAAACTAACAGAATAAAGGTCAACTATATGACTCTATCAGACTCTTCTTCTCTAATATGAATCCCTGTGCATGATATGTTACTCGCATGGATCATCACCAACTTTGTAAATGAAACCCTTTTTCCTTTTTAACTTGTCAATGATAAGCATCCACATGTTGTTGAGGTTTCTGTACGTACAAATAAGGGTTGGAGAAGCAAGTACAGTTTGGGCAAGTCAAATACATACGGCATAGACCTCAACTTGCGGTTTGCTGAGCAAGCATAATCCCCAAGTTGATTCACAACTTTAAACATAAATATTAATCAATCTTTGTCATCTAATTATCTAATCCAATTTAATACGTGGGTTCACGTTAACTCTTGTTTTTCTTTGGCTAAAATCGAACTAACTTGAAGGTCAAGTGGTTAAGGGTTGACTATATCAGATTGTACGTACATAATAATATTCTAACCATAGCAGTGCTAGAGCTACGTATGATGAGCAAGTAAGCCTGGCTAACCTACAGCTTTTTTAAAATTACCAAATGTCAACGGCTTCACAAAAAGGGCGTCAGGTTCACTGCTTTCAACCACTTAAAAGGCTGCTGAACCCAACAGGCCAACACCAAACTCTGCCCACCATTTTTCTATCTCTCAAGTCTCAACTCTTACAACTCACAGAAACTTATTAGAAAATCACAGATATTACATAGATTTTGAGGAAAGATTTAGCTAGAAAAACGATGAAACTGGTTTGGTCTCCAGAAACAGCTTCAAAAGCTTACCTAGACACTGTTAAATCAGTAAGCTAATTCTCGCTTCTCAATTTTTTCACAGCTTTATCTACTTTTGATTTTTCTTCTAATAGCGATTGCATTAACTGACTTGCAGTGTCGAAAGTTCAAAGACTCGGGGGTAGCCGAGTTCCTATCGGCCATGGCGGCTGGCTGGAACACAAAGCTGATCGTGGAGTCATGGTCATACGGGAGTCCTATAGCAACCAGCGTCGGCCTTGCCATAGCGGCTAATCACACCTGCGGTAGGCACGTGTGCGTCGTTCCGGATGAACGGTCGAGATCAAGCTACGTCGAGGCCATGAAGGGAGCCGGGATACCATCCACGGCGGTGATCGTCGGCGAAGCCGAAGAGGCGATGGAAGGGCTGCTGGGTGTTGACTTTCTTGTGGTGGACTCAAAACGGAAGGACTTCGCTAGGGTTTTAAGGTTTGCTAAACTGAGCCATAAGGGTGCAGTTTTGGCATGCAAGAATGCATGTCGGAGGTCCATTTCTGGGTTTAGATGGCATTGGGTGCTTGAAAGAGGGACACGTGTCGTGAGATCTGTGTTCTTACCCGTGGGACAGGGATTAGATATTGCTCATATAGGGGCTGATGCTGGAGTTGTGGGTTCCAAGAAGAACTCTAGCCGTTGGATCAAGCATGTCGATCAACAATCAGGAGAGGAGCATTTTTTCCGAGGCTAAAATTGTGTGATATTTTTGGACCTTGTAAATATCAATAAAGTTGTGCTCGCCATTCACTAAGAAGATGAGAATGATAAAAAAAAACGGTTAATCCAGTGATTAGAATTTAGATGTATATTTTGTAATTTAATCAACAAATTAACCCTTTTCTTTTATCACTCTTCACTAAAAACCATTAGGGTAAATCAAAGATTTGGTTCAAGGTTAAAAAATCAGACAGAAACAAAAACAACAACAACAAAAAACAGAGGTCACATGCCTAAGCAAACAAAAGTCCTAAGAAACCAAAATGTTTCCCGTCCTCCATGGCTTTTTGGAGCTTCAGAGTTCCGAGCTGGGCTGCAGGCTCCTGTGGCTTGTTCATCCTTCCGTTGGTTGATGGGTAGCCAAGCCACCAGACTCCAAATTATCTGGTCGGTAAAACTCTGGCCGTTGACCCCGAAGGCCAAACGGCTGCTCACAGGACGGGAGTTTTCTCTCTCCGGCGCCTTGTTTGATTGTTTTTTTAAGTTGATTACATCCATTAGTCTTATTTTATCAATCATATTCAATTTCAATAAAAAATTAATTTTGAATTACATTTAAAAACTAAGTAGGTTAAATTATATAAAAACTTTTTTTAGTAAAATAGGATAAAAGATAAAAGACTAGTATGATAATAATATATTTATGAAAATAATATTTTTTTTCAAAATTTAAAGATTATTATTTCTTGTTGAGATGGAATAATTGGTTTGTTTTTTGAAATGGATAATGATCAAGTATCATGGTCTGACATATAGTTTGGGTTAATTAATCCACTTCTGAAATTGATAAAGAGTTAAATGAGATTTTTAATGAGTTAGTATAGATTTTTCGTAAAAATATTAGATTTACCTCACTTGATTTGTTTAGGTATGTGGTCAATAATATTTATATTGTAGTGGCATGAGAATTTTCGTACCTCAAAGTCTACTATGTGCCCACTATATAAAAATTCTGACTCCACTACTGACATAGTTGGGTCTCGATGTTAGAATGACTATAAAAGACGAATCATTATGGGAGTCTTGGCCCCAAACTTTTAAAAATTTAAATTTTAACCTTTTAAAAAAATTTAAAAATTTTATTTGCCCCCAAAATTTTTAAAATATTCTTATTGTTATGTTTCAAAAATTTCAAAAATTTTTAATTAAATTGTTTTCTAACATTTTAAAATTTCTCATTATATCTCAAAATTTTTAATTTTTTAGCTAAACACAAATTTTTTTAAAAATTTTAAAATTAAACCTTTAAAAAATTTTAAAAAATTTAATTCAAAACCTTCAAATTTTAAAAATTTCAAATAAGCTTCCAAACTTGGGACTAATTATCCCCCCCCCCCCCCAAATGGGTCCAGTGGGCCTTGCATTGCCATCGTAGGCAAAATGTCTATCATGGATTGTAAATTGTAATGAGCTTCAAAAATCATAAGCTAATTAGGGGTGGGTAAAACTTAACTCGACTTGAAAAAAATTAAATTATTTGACTTAATTTAATGTGAAAAAAATCGATTCGTTATGACTCGAATCGTAGTTTTATAAATTCGATTCGACTCAAATAAAGTTTGAGTTATGAAATGAAAATTTGAATAATTCGAAATTTTTAGTAATTAGTTGACAGGTTTTCATATTCGAGTCGAGCCTATCAATTTTGCATGATATATTATGTATATTACATGTGAAAAATATGAAAAAATATATATGTATATCTTATATGCATATAAAAAGTCGTTAAAATTGGAATTAATATATATTATAACATTATATATAATTACAATTAAATTTGTACAGAAACTTGAAAACCCGACTCGGATTTCATAAATTTGACTCAATTTAAAAAAATTTAAATCGTAAAATAAGACTTACAAACTCGAATAACTCGATATTTTTTTATTTGACTCAATCAAACGCCTAGCCCTAAAGCTAATAGGCATGCACATGGATCGAACGCCTAGCCCTAAAGCTGGCACAGTGCAATTGCTGGAAAAAAAAAAAAGGAAAGAAGAAAAATCGAACAACTTGTTTACGTACCATCTAACTTGTTCCAAAAAATACAAAGCCAATGGGTGTAAGTTCTTGAGAAGGAAATGTGTGCTTGGTTGTATATTTGCGCCTTATTTTGACTCGGGGCAAGGTGCTGCCCATTTTGCAACGGTGCACAAGGTTTTCGGGGCAAGCAATGTGTCGAAACTGCTTCTTCACATCTCGCTTCACAAACGCCTTGATGCGGTGGTTACCGTATGTTACAAGGCTCAGGCTCGGCTAAGAGACCCTGTTTATGGCTGCGTTGCTCATATCTTGCTCTTCAACAACAGGTAATTAACTTTATTAATTTCGCCATGTATTTATGAGATGCTTATGTTTGTAGTGAAGGTATGTAAATTTTGTTATGCATGTATTTTGTGGATGCTAATTCTTTTTAAATGGTTAGCCTTGGATATATGTTCTTGAATGGATGATCTTTAATGTAGGTTAAGTGTTGGATTATGATGAAGTAGGGTGAAATGTCTCTAGTGTATGTGTATGCATGTTGTATGCTTGTCTTGGTGTTTGATGCTTCCCTTATGGTATGGCTTTATATGTATGAAGTGTGCTAAGCATGCTTGTTGTGTTTGGTTTTGCCTTAGAGTGTTGCATGTTAGGTTGTGGAAGGTTTTAGCTGGTGTTTGGGGCAGCCTTGTGCCATAAACTAGCTAAAACTTGTCTGTTCGCAGAAGGTGTATCGAAACGGTTGGTCCCGTTTCGATACGGCCTCTTGTTTCATGCCAGGCGTTTCGGTACGCAAGGGGTCGTTTCGATACGTTTTTGCTACTGAAAATCTGAGATTTTGACGATAAATTGAAGTATCGAAACGGGCCTTGGCGTTTCGGAACGGTCTTCGTATCGTTGACCACGAGAAGTTGACCGCTGAGGGCGTTTCGGAACGGTTGACCAACGTTTCGATACGGTCTCCTCGTGTTGACTTTAGCTAGTTGTGTAACACCCCTAAATTAAAAAAAAAAGGTTGCCAACCCGGGGGTTCAAACTTGTAGCCCTTGGCTTTGTAAGCCTAAGCTTTAACCATTCAGGCTAAAGCATTCGTTAGTGTTGTTCTGCCCTCTTTTAATATTAAACCATATTTTATGTTGTATCATTAATAATTATAGCCAACTAACTCATCTACCCCAATTAATGCTCTCTTTTGGATCTGGAAAAATATCCAGATATCTCCCAACTTTTCCCCCTCATCTAGACGTTTCTTTTTCCCCCACCGGTTGCCGCCTCGTGACCGTCACCGCCGCCTCGTGACCTTCACCGCCTACACCGGTCGAATCACAGCACCACCCTGAGCTTAACCCCGACCACCACGCGCGTGATGGAGCCGCCTCTCGCCGGCAAAGTCTGTTTGAAGCTTCGAAAAGAAGCCCCAAATTGTCGCCTCTGTTTTTTTGTCCGATTCCAGCCGCCTCAGTCGTCCGTTTGCGATGCCGCCGCCAGATCCGGGCTCCCGACGTGACGATGAAAAAAACCCAGTCGACATCTTGTCCGTCCGACGCCGGCAAGCTCCTCATCGGAGCAACGCGTTTTCCGACCGTTTCACCTTCGTTCTAGGTAAATTCCGGCTCAATCTCGTCTTGTTTCGTGTTTTCGATGAGTGGGTTGAATAACCGTGTTAATAAACTCCGTTTTTGGCAGAAAAGGTGTATTTCAGGACTCCGGCGACCATTCCGGCCACCGTCCGGCCACCAGAAAATTTTGGGTAAGTGAACCGGCTGGACCGGTTAAATCGGTCGGCCCATGACCCTGACCCGAACTGTCCTGACCCGACCCGACCCGTCAACCTGAGTCAACTCGTCCGAGTCAACCGAGTCAACTCGTCCGAGTCAGCTGAGTCAACTCGTCCGAGTCAGCCCGAGTTGACTCAATTGACTTTTTGTTGATCGCCGACGTCAGCATGACGTCAGCATTGACTCTGACACGTTGACCGTTGACTTGATGACGTCAGCGTTGACCGTTGACTTTGACTTTGACCAAAAAGTCAAATTTTCCGAAAAGCCCTAATTTATGTTTTTCGACGTCCTGAGTCCGATTTTGAAGCCCGTTTTGCAAAATTCTGACCCGAAGGCCTCCGAATCTGATCTTGAACCCGAAAGTGTTTAATTTTGTTAAGAGCTCTATGGATAAGAACTGAAATGTTAAATTTGTGTATTTGAAGGTATGCAAGTATCTCGGTATTCGAAATGTCATGGGACATCCAGTCTGGATTCTAATGCGATCGAATGTAGTATCAGGAGTCAACCGGTATAACTCGGAACTAAGGTAATACATTACTACCCCTTGTATGCTTTATGTACATGTTGATATCTGGTTAAAGCATGCATGCTTATGATAAGTGTTTTGTGAAATCTGCTTAAGCTGAATTCGATACGAAAAATAAGTATGAGATGTTGGATATGAAATTACGAAAATGCCCTTGGAGCATAAGTATGACTAAACTACCCCTCTGATAAAAGAAATGAACTAAAATCTGCATTTCGACCTGATTATGTAATTTACACCACCCAAGATGTATGTTTTAATGAAAAGACTTCGGCATTAATATGCAATTCGTGTGATACAAACTTGGATAATCCCTCAAACTCTGTATAACACATGAATGAGAATTCTTGAGAAATATTGTTGAAATCCTAAGTCGATCCCTATGATAGCAATGCGGGAATTATATAAGAATAACGTTATACCCTCAAGTTCTGTAACGAATGAATCGTCTATAAAGAGGCGGAGAGTTATGACGACTTAATTTCGTTTGAATACGTGAATGATGAAGGTACCAAATGTTAATTCAGAAAGAAATGGTGGATTTATTCCAATTTCCAAAATGACTGAAAAGCCCTCTTGAGCTAAATATGCAGATATGCATTTGATGAAATTCTGAAATTTTAATAAGACTTTAAGGGCTAAAGCGCCCCTAAGTGTTAGGAATCAGACTCATGTACGATAATCACTCCTGATATTAAAATAAGGTTAGAAGTTTTCTACACAGAATATGAGTTCGTCTACTCTGCGGCAGGTCTGGTGGTGAAATACGAAAGCAACCGTTCAGATATACTATACAGCCAGATACATTAGAAGGGTTGGTTAGAAATGCAAGGTTGAGGTATGTTAGTTCGAATGGTTTCGGAGGCTCGATAAACTTCTGGAAATATTAAATATTGTGAATCGTCATATCTTCATTAATGGGCTAAATTACGAAAATCACCCCTGATAGTTAAATGACCAAGAAGCCCTCGTTGGCCCAAGTAATCAAAATAGCCCCGAATATAACTGATATCGTGAAAGATCTTGACGTAGAAATCTCTGAACGCCTGTTTGGATACCTGATGGGCAAATAGAAGTTTTGAGCCATCAGTTACGCCTTGTTGGTATAAATTACCAAAATGTCCGGGTATGATAAAATGACCATAATGCCCTTGTAAGCCTAAATGGCTGAATCACTCAGGATATGCCAAAGCTCTGAAAGATCTTGATATATCATCTCCTGAATATTTGGGTTAAACCGTTAGTATGAACCCCTTCTAATAGGGGCCACGTTTCAGAAATCCGTTCAAATCGTCACAAGTTCAATATGTCTCATTCCGTAAATGCCAAGCATTTCTAAGAAATGATCTGTCCCATCTAGTGTGTTCCATGTGTGTACTAGATTCTGTTGAATGAACTGCATGACATTCTCTGCCTACTTGATAGTATGATATGTTAGCTTAATATATGATGGAACAATCTATTTGCATAATGTATACTGAAATGTCTGCTCTGCTTAATAGTATGCCCATTTATCTGTCAAAAGTATGAATTCTTCCGTTTCTGATGTTATAAATAAAATATCTGTTATATATATTCTGTTAACCATGTATGGAATCTGAACACTAAATTCTGTCTGGGGTATACTGTTGGGTTATGATATGAAGTCTCTGTCGGTACAGCCCTGATCAAGCTGGTAAATCCTTATGGACTCAAGGTCTCCCCTTGAGTGGCACCTACGCCTATCGGGCCTAGGGTAAGTCCTTATGGACCTAAGGCACCCCCTTAGGTGGCACCTACGCCCATCGGGCCTAGGGTAAGTCCTTATGGACTCAAGGTCTCCCCTTGAGTGGCACCTATGCCCATCGGGCTTAGGGTAAGTCCTTATGGACCTAAGGCACCCCCTTAGGTGGCACCTACGCCCATCGGGCCTAGGGTAAGTCCTTATGGATGCAGTTCTAGGGGACTGCATATTGGTGTAAGGTTTGAGGGTACTTCTTGTAAACTTCAGTATGAACATTGGACATTCGCATTTAATCTGTTATGTGCTCATGTGATATAATGATAGGTACTTATGTATGTTGATCTGTACTTATGTATGTTGATATGTACTTATTAGAACACACTAGACGCCAAACTCTCTGATTCCTACCTCGTATGTTACCAGCCTATATAATTTCCGTTTAATTCTTAAGGTCTGATTAAAGAACACACTAGGCGTTAAACTCCTTGTTTTCATCTTCTCAATCTATCAGATTGTAATATTCTCATCTGTTACTCGATGAGTGAATAAAGAACAAGTGTCGTTATTCTCAAGTATAATGTTACCCTGAAATTGCGGAAAGGGAAAATAAAACTGTCACTTCTTGGATCATCATGAATTGTTATGCTTACCATATGTCTGCATGAGCTTATAGCATCTTTTGGTAGTTCTGTATTACTGAGCTTTCCCAAGCTCACGTTGTTTTTACCATCTCAGGATAAAAGATCAGACAAGTTGCACCTATCAACGTCGGTATGGGAGTTTCTTCGGCTCGTCAGGGAGTATGGTATCTGTGTAACTAGGAGGCATGTGTGTCGTGTTTGTATTATACAAATGAGTCTGAAACTATTTTCCGCAACTGGTATTATGATTGTTTTATCATTTTGAACGATTTCTGAAATTGTATTTTAAATCAGATATTTATTTTATGGTTTTAAAGGTTTAACCATATGTTTATTTGAAATTTTTCAGTGGGTCGCTCTTGTGACCCTAATGTGACTTCCTAGGATCCGTGAAACGCATAGGCGGGTCTAGGGGGTTACAAGTTGACCTAGTCAAGGCGTTTCAATACACTCCTTGGGTGTTTCGAAACGGCTTGTAGTTTAAGTTAAAAATGGGCTGTTTTTGGTATGTTGTTTGGGTTGATCGCCTTGCTTATTGCTTCCGTTGTTGTCTTTTCACATAGGTTTAATTTAATCCATTTAGACAAGATAATAATTAAAGGAATTTTCTAGGGTAGCTAACCGAGGGGGAGCCTTAGCGGGTTTCACTTCGATTTTCCCTGTGTAGCCTACTCGGATCGGTCAGTCGCCCAGACCGGGACGAGGGGTTACACAAACAATAATTTTTTTGTATTTTATTTTATTTTTAATTTTTTTCGACGAAACTATTGTTCCCTCGTAAATTAAATTGACATTTTTTATTGTTCACGACGGAACATTTGTTCCATCGCTTAGGTATTTTTAATAATTTTCGACAAAATTATTGTTCCATCAAAAAGTACTTTAGTTTTTTAATAGTTTTCGACGAAATCATTATTATGTCACAAATTAAATTATTATTTTTATTGTAATCAAAAGAAATTTGCGACATAAACAATAATTCCGTCGAAAACTACAACCTAGATTAAAATTTTGTGATGAAATATTTTATTTTCATCAATAAATTGTGACGGATTTTAAAGTTGTCAAAATTTTTTCGACAGTAAATTAATTTATTTTTTTAGTGCATCACTTATTCGGTTAAGAGAATTTTCATAGTAAGTCGACGAAAAGAGTTCACTTAGCTAGGTTACATTTTGTTTTTAACTTTGTTTTGGTAGGTGGTGAATTTACAAGTGGAGATATCGTATTTGCAAGCTCACTTAGCTACACTAGACCTTCCATCACCGTCGGTGTCATCACAACCACCACAAACGCTAATGGAAAAAACATCTTTAATGACAATGAAAATGGTCACTAAAAACATTAAATTTTAACATTAAAGTAAATAGCGAAACTTTTCAGGTCGTCACCTATTGTTACTATAATTTCGTCACTACTATATTTATGACAATTGTTCATAAAATTATCACAATTGTTAGTTTTTTGTGTTCTTTTTTTCGACACTATTATCATTAGTAGACGATCACAAGGCACTAAAATCATAAGCTTTGGACAAGATTAAATTGTCACAATAACTCTGATTAATTTTTTTATTCTAAAAATTGTAATAAACAAGTCATTACAATAACCTATTTTCTAGTGATGAGTCATGAGCTTTGTTACGAATGTTAAAAATTATTTTATAATAATTCTTATAATAAATAAATTAATCAATTAAATATATGAAAAATTTAAAATTTACTAAAATGAAAATAAATATTGTCAAAATTGTACAAAATATAGTCAATGAAATATATTTAAAATAAAATTTGATTACAGTGACAAAAGGTGATCATTTCATATTTTTTTCTATTCTACTTGATTGCTCCAGCAAACTTCTTCACACACTTCAATATTTCCTACTGAAAAGATAAATAAGAAGAAAAAGTCAATGAATTGTATATAAAAATTAAGGTATCTTAACAGATTTAAAGAATGTATAATAGTGATAATAATATTAAATGTTGTTTAGTTCTTTTTGCGTATGTATAAAAATTACTAATTACTGAAAATCAAAATCTTTAGACTACAAACGGTATGTTGAATAGAAACATGTATAATATTCTTGGGAAAGCTTTGAATTTTATTGTACTTCAGAACTACACACTTCAAATTTCTGCAAACATACCAATCAGAGCTTTATCTTCTTGATTATCTTAACAACTGTATCATTGTCTCCTGCATAAATTGACCATATTTATTATAAAATTATTTCCTGCAAAATAAAACAAACATATAACATCGTAATATTTTAAGTATCACAAAAGACAACTAGAATTGACTTATAGATTAATAAATAATTATATACAAATAAATTATATAAATAGAAACATGAAACATGGATGAATGAATGAAAGAAATAAGAAAAATGAGAAGAAAAATTTAAGAAAATTGACAAGATAAAAGAAAGAATTCAACATTACAATGTAAAAAATATTGATAAGAAAAATAAGACAAACCCTCACAGAGTCTTGGCATTGTGAGATTTATTTTAGTATCCCAATGATAAGGAAAAATTGAATACCTTCAAATTTATAACACATTAGATGAGTGACTTTGCTTGCGACCAGAGGTTTAAAAAAATTGAACACTCACCAAGCTAACCATTATCTATAAACACACAAGTAAAAAAACTACATAGCATTTTATTTAGTTTTATCACAAAAAGGCAGCCCATAAAGTGAAAGACAGTCTAATACCATAATGTCATTTTGATATTTCCTTCGGCATATACTTAAACATTTAGCACCCATAAGAGGTCTGTACATAATTTGTCCAGAAACTCTAAAATGTGACAGTAGCTTGTTGACCTTAGACTCAATTTACAACTCACTAGCATGTCCTTACGCCAAAACAATCTAAAGCCAATGCAAGAACAATGCTATGAAAACTATACAAAAACAAGCAATTGAAAACACAATTACCATTCTAAATAGCTATGAGAACATAATCAATTTGATATAATAAATATAAAATATAATACATATAAACATGGAAAATTCAATCAAATAATTAACGTTCTAAATAGAGATGAAAATAAAATCAACTTGACAACATTATAATATAGTTGTATATATTTGTTGTATATATTCCCTCACAACAACATTAGTGATTGAACCAATAATTAGTCACTGTTACACATGCATTTAATATTTCATGAAAATAGTAAGGATTAAGATTAAAAGTCTGAAGCAAGAATTATATTAAAATTTTTACATAAATGTAATAAATGTACCAATAATTAATGATTGAACCCTAAGAAAAAGTTAGAACATCAATCACTCTTTTGTCGAATTAACCATCCACCTCTTTCTTATACTCCTTACCTTTCATATGTTCGAGGGAAACATTTACAATTTAATCCCTTTTACAATTTCTTCATAGCTGGTTAATGAGATCGTTTAATACGACCATACGATCCTATTGTCCAACATGTTATATTCGAAAAGTAATTTTGTTCCCTTATCATTCAATACAAAATATTTAAAATTATTTACAACATTTTTTTTCTAACTGCTTATCACTTGATCCAGTGCCCCTAGCGCTTGCATCCAAATTATAAAAACAATAAATAATACAAATGTGTTTAAATTATACCACCATCACGATAACAAATTAACTTATACCACATCTGAATTAATACTCATTTTGTTTGTTTTCATGCTTTTGTCATGATTACTATTGATTAGTTTTAACTGTTGCAACGGCACGCTCAGTTGCCCAAATACATCAAAAAATTTAACTTTCATAAAATATTATGTTAAGACTCTGATCTACATGAAAAATAAATAATTAAGATTGAAAGGCAACATAACACTCATCCAAACGTTATGTAAAACAACATTCTAATCTCAACAACTATTTCATTCTTCATATATTTTTCTTTCATTCCTCACTAATTTTCTCTATTTTTGTTCTTCCGCATCTTTAAAAGGTTATCATAAATCATTGCTTGACGACTACTCATATCTAGTACCAACAAATATCAATGAGTATTATTTTTATTCATTGAAATAATGATCTGCATAAAATGTCAATCCTTGACTTTACAAAATACAAATTCTCATGTTAATAATATAAATACAATATTTACTAACAAAATTATTCTTACCGCCTCACAATCGATCACTGTCATATATTCTTTAATTGTGCCCTTATAAAATTATATTTATTATTTTAGATACGGAGCAAGACAAATTCACAATCCTTGGTTTTCGTTTTTTCTTCACATCTTCATATACTACCATCCACCCGATCATATCTATTATCTTATAAAAATAGTTGTACAAAATCAATTTATTTTTATTTTTATATCAACATCAATTTAAAGACAAGATAAAAAAAGTACAATTTCTCTACTAATCACTAAAGTAACTCATTCACCCGATCGTAACGTGTCTACGTCAAATATTGTAGCAAGTTGCTCTTCAAATTGAACAATAACTTTGCTGCATCAAAATAAACATATAAACTTTTTTAAAAACCACAAATTACACTCACAAAATAAATGTTTTTTTTTTAAGATTACTTCTTTGCTAACAGACTATTCCATATATACTCACACGTTGCACTTTCAAGTGACCCGATCTCTTGTGGTGCTTCATCATAAGACAATAATTTTGATTCTTTAACATTTTAAATCGTATAAATGTTGTATCAAAATATCGGATGTTAACAACATTATAACTTAAGCCATTAATAACAAACGTTTACATTTTCTTCTTCATTTGTGTAACCAAATATATCAATAAAATACATCATTAATTATTAACTTCATCAACACTAAATATATCAATGAAATATAATAAAAACACATCATTAATTATTAACTATATCAACTGTAACACCCCAAAATTTCCTAATTTTAAAATCCCTAATTCGAAATCCTAGAATTTGGGAATTCCTAGTTTAAAACTCTAATTTGATTAAGGGGTTAAATTAAACAAAATCAGAATTTTGTGGCTTAATTCAGAAATTTGGGTCGTTTTGAAATGTTGGTAAAATCATGTTTCTGTTTTGTAAACCCTAAAAGTGTAAAGTGACCATATATGTGATTTGCCCTTTTAATAGGGTATTTATACCCAATTATAGCTCACATCAGATTTTAATTTTTGGGGCAGCCGCACCCTTTCTTTTCCTTTCCCTCTCTTTCAGTATCGCTTCCCTTACCCTCTCGTTCTATTTTCTGGCGAAGCTCCGATAAGCCTCTCTCGTCGTCCGACCGTCGATCTAAGACCAGCGGGTTGCTCGTATTCTCTTCGCGACCAAAGCCCAAGCCTCGGTTCCCCCGTCATCGGCCGTCGTGTGTCAGTAACGATAGAAAAACCGTTCGATTTCCCCTGCTCCGTCCGCCTCTACCATCCCCACCACCATCGTCAGAATCGTTTTTGGGTCGCAAGCAAACCCTAACCCTTGAGTTCTCGTTGCGCCACCGTCTCTCCCCGTTTCCCGTTTAAGTTTCGATTTGGGTAAGTGTTTGGGTAAGCTTCGTCGTTCTCTTGTGGGTTTTGTTTTGATCTCGAGTATTGGTTTTGTCTATGTTGCGTTTGTTGTTTGACCGGGATGGCCATCGAAGTACTCGTCTTTGTCGCTGCCGTCGTTGCGTCTTTTCCGACGAGTTGCACAACCGTTTCACGCTCACGGCGCCGCCGTAATTTTGTGCTGCCGCCTTGCTTTGTCGAGTCGCCGCCTCTGCCGTCATCTTTTCTTCGCCGCCGCCGTCAAAATTTGGAAACCCTAGTTCTGGATCTGATGAGAGGGATTAAGGATTTTGGCCTGAGTGTTGTTGGTTGAGCCCAACCGTGGGGCTTGATGGTAAACCCAATGGGTTTGTGTGTGTGGGTTGCGTGAGTGTGGGTGAATAGAGTTGGGTGTTGTGGCCCGTGTGTGTGATTGTTTGTGAGCCCAACTTGTGGGTGTTATGAACCGAAACAATTAATGGTACTTGACCCGTGTGAACCGGCTGAACCGAACCAATGAACTGGACCAGTGAAGTGAACCGAGTTGTGCAACCAATCCGGATCAGTGAAACTTGGACCAAACCGAACTGAACCAGAAGTTTTGAACTGAACCGTTTGACTTGTTGACTTTGACCAGATCTGAATTATTGACTAGTTTGACCTTTGACCTTTTGACTGGAGTTGACTTTGACCACAGTTGACCAATAGTTGACTTTTTCAGAAAACGTTCATCTTAACCTTTCTCGACGTCCTGAGTCCGTATCCGCTGCCCGTTTTGTCAAATTAGATCCCGGAAGCTCGGTTTTGTTATCTTTAAGTAATTGTTATTGGAATATAATAAGTTATGATTTCAGAATTTAATTCGGAATATTCCCGTGTTCAGGTCCCGACTTTGAGACCGTTGGGTAACCTCCAGTTGCTCAGACCGATCGTGCACGTTCTTTGAGATCTTCACGTGAGTATATCTTCAGTTCAGTTTTCAGTGTTTTAGTCGGTGGCTTAGTGTTAGTAATAAATGTTAATATAGAATTCATATCTCGTAGGTCCTGATTCAGTGAGATCCGAGCGTGAGGCTCGCCCTTCTCAAGATTAGAGCTTATGTTGCTTAAGGTGTGTCTCTTCTTGTTCTATAAACTTATGTGTTTCTTTCTGTGCTATAAATTTTATGTGCTTTTCTGGATTAATATAAGTAAATGTTTTGTACATTTTGTGTGCATACTCTGTTGTGATTGGGTGAATGTTTTCAGACATCATGCATAACATGTCATACTATGATTTAAATGAAATATCAGATTTTCGGAATTGTAAAACATTGGATTTATAGTATTGTGCAACTTGAATTTTCATAATTCAAGTTTCGGATCAGACTCGGATTTTAAAATATGCATCATATCATTATGGGTATATGGTTTGTGATTTGTTCGGGGAAGTTCAGTGGTTTCAACCTTCGGGCTTAATTCTGCTTCAGATTAGTGGTTTCACCCTTCGGGCTGAATTTCGCTTCGGATCAGTGGTTCCACCTTTCGGGCTGAGTTCCACTTCGGATGGTGACGATGGAGAAAGTAGGTTCTAGGGAACCTTACTTTTCGGTATATCGGAGATGGGTACTTTGATTCATGTGTATCATACATCATATCATCATGATTCAGTTTTATTGTGTTTTCAGAAAAGTATTTATCAGAAAATAAAATATTGTTTTGTTTTTGTTTTGTTTTCGTTGCACTTTAGAGACACATTAAGCTCTTTAGCTTACACTCTTTAGTTTTTACTTTTTCAGATATCTCACTCTTTAGGCGACTCGGTACTAGGAGCTTCTCACATTTTACTCGGATATTTTTATAATTCAGTATGAACTCTCTTTTAATTATTTCAGACTACTGTTTTGAAATATTTTAGAACATTTATATAATTCAAACATTGGGACTGTTTACTGCTTTTAATTTGGGTATTATTAAATGCATGCAATTATAAAGTTATTTTTATAAATTTAACCAAGTATCGGAATAATGTTTAAACGACTACATTTTATAATAATGGGATCTTATTGAGTTTATTTTCTTTTAATAATAATTTTGTTTTTAATTAAGTAAACTTAAAATGTGTTACTTGAGGGGTAAGTTTTCAAACACGACTTCCTAGATTCGGCCTATTTCTTCTGAGCTGGGTTTAGGGGGTTCAATTTAGTGGTATCAGAGCCTAGGTTCAACCCTCGGAATGTGGGGTTCACAAAAGCTGTTTTCAAAATGTTTTCGACTTTTGCATGCATTTAAAATATTTTGGGACGGATGATAATTTCTTGGAAAAAAATAAATATACTATGATATTCTGTGATTTTGTCTTCAACGTTTTCAATGTGTTTTAAATATGAGACTCCAGTACCGATTCCGACTCTAGGTTATTAGCTTCTGGTATATAGTTCATTATGCCACCGTGTATGAGTCTTAATCTATCGTTTGTTCGAGGTCGTGACCGAGGCCGTATTGTTGTTTCTGGTATTGATCACCCGCCTTATGTTGGGCAAACATAAATTCAGAATAAGTTACATGTGATGAGAACCATTCGTTAGGAGGATATCAGATCGGAAGTGATAACTCACTTGATATTGAGAACACTGATCGAAATGTGTGAGCCGAGCTCTTAGCGAAGTGTTAAGATTACTTTATGAATTTGAAATAGAATAACAAGTCAGTAAAAGACTTTGAGATAGATTTTCGGACGTTGGTCAAGTACGCTCCTGAGTTAGTTGCGACCGAGAAAGATAAGAGTGACTGGTTTTTGAAGGGACTTCGACTAACGATTCAGAGAGATGTTGCAACACACCATGATTTAGTGTTCAGTGTGATGGTTGATCGTGTTAAAACTACTGAGAGAATTCTTGCACTAATGGAAAAAGAGGAACTTCAGAATTCTGATCATATCGGGAAGCAACCGGACACATTTGTACAACCAAGTTTTGTTAGCTCGTTTGGAAAGAGACCTAGGGATGAGTTTGTTCCTCAGAGTTATCAGAATGTAAGACCCGCAATATCGACAGTTCCATTTGGCAGTCAGGGTAGTTCAAAAGTTTGTCGGCCTATTTTTGTGTATAGTTTTTGCAACAAAAAGCATAACAAAGAGTGCAGATTGATGAACATAACGTGTTTCAGATGTGGTTCTCAGGATCACTACTTAAAGAATTGTCCACGTTCAGCTACTAGTTTATCCGTTCAGATTCAGAGTCATGCATCAATTCAGGCACCTCACCGAGGTAGAGGGCAGTTTAGATCAGTTGCTTCTGGTACTGCTAGTAGAGGTAGACCTGCTCAAAGTGATATGTTAGCTGGATATGAGATTAGACGACCGGGTTCAGTATATTCGACCGAAGTTCACGTTTGATGTGATGATATGCAAAATGACGTAACAGCTACATTTATGATGTTTTCAGTTCTATTTTTTTGGTCATGATAGATCATGAATTCAGAATGGGAAAGTGTATGCGTGTTTTAGCTGGTTAAGAGATCTATTGTTAAGTCTGGAAATTTCGAGGACGAAATTTCTTTAAGGGAGGGAGAGTTGTAACACCCCAAAATTTTCTAATTTTAAAATCCCTAATTCGAAACCCTAGAATTTGGGAATTCCTAGTTTAAAACCCTAATTTGATTAAAGGGTTAAATTAAACAAAATCAGAATTTTGTGGCTTAATTCAGAAATTTGGGCCGTTTTGAAATGTTGGTAAAATCATGTTTCTGTTTTGTAAACCCTAAAAGTGTAAAGTGAACATATATGTGATTTGCCTTTTTAATAGGGTATTTATACCCAATTATAGCTCACATCAGATTTTAATTTTTGGGGCAGCCGCACCCTTTCTTTTCCTTTCCCTCTCTTTCAGTATCGCTTCCCTTACCCTCTCGCTCTATTTTCTGGCGAAGCTCCGATAAGCCTCTCTCGTCGTCCGACCGTCGATCTAAGACCAGCGGGTTGCTCGTATTCTCTTCGCGACCAAAGCCCAAGCCTCGGTTCCCCCGTCATCGGCCGACGTGTGTCAGTAACGATAGAAAAATCGTTCGATTTCCCCTGCTTCGTCCGCCTCTGCCATCCGCACCACCATCGTCAGAATCGTTTTTGGGTCGCAAGCAAACCCTAACCCTTGAGTTCTCGTTGCGCCACCGTCTCTCCCCGTTTCCCGTTTAAGTTTCGATTTGGGTAAGTGTTTGGGTAAGCTTCGTCGTTCTCTTGTGGGTTTTGTTTTGATCTCAAGTATTGGTTTTGACTATGTTGTGTTTGTTGTTTGATCGGGATGGCCATCGAAGTACTCGTCTTTGTCGTTGTCGTCGTTGCGTCTTTTCCGACGAGTTGCACAACCGTTTCACGTTCACGGAGCCGCCGTGATTTTCTGCTGCCGCCTTGCTTTTTCGAGTCGCCGCCTCTGCCGTCATCTTTTCTTCGCCGCCGCCGTCAAAGTTTGGAAACCCTAGTTCTGGATCTAATGAGAGGGGATTAAGGATTTTGGGCTGAGTGTTGTTGGTTGAGCCCAACCGTGGGGCTTGATGGTAAACCCAATGGGTTTGTGTGTGTGGGTTGTGTGAGTGTGGGTGAATAAAGTTGGGTGTTGTGGCCCGTGTGTGTGATTGTTTGTGAGCCAAACTTGTGGGTGTTATGAACCGAAACAATTAGTGGTACTTGACCCGTGTGAACCGGCTGAACCGAACCAATGAACTGGACCAGTGAAGTGAACCGAGTTGTGCAACCAATTCAGATCAGTGAAACTTGGACCAAACCGAACTGAACCAGAAGTTTTGAACCGAACCGTTTGACTTGTTGACTTTGACCAGATCTGAATTATTGACTAGTTTGACCTTTGACCTTTTGACTGGAGTTGACTTTGACCAGAGTTGACCAATAGTTGACTTTTTCAGAAAAACGTTCATCCTAACCTTTCTCGACGTCCTGAGTCCGTATCCGCTGCCCGTTTTGTCAAATTAGATCCCGGAAGCTCGGTTTTGTTATCTTTAAGTAATTGTTATTGGAATATAATAAGTTATGATTTCAGAATTTAATTCGGAATATTCCCGTGTTCAGGTCCCGACCTTGAGACCGTTGGGTAACCTCCAGTTGCTCAGACCGATCGTGCACGTTCTTCGAGATCTTCACGTGAGTATATCTTCAGTTCAGTTTTCAGTGTTTTAGTCGGTGGCTTAGTGTTAGTAATAAATGTTAATATAGAATTCATATCTCGTAGGTCCTGATTCAGTGAGATCCGAGCGTGAGACTCGCCTTTCTCAAGATTAGAGCTTATGTTGCTTAAGGTGTGTCTCTTCTTGTTCTATAAACTTATGTGTTTCTTTCTGTGCTATAAATTTTATGTGCTTTTCTGGATTAATATAAGTAAATGTTTTGTACATTTTGTGTGCATACTCTGTTGTGATTGGGTGAATGTTTTCAGACATCATGCATAACATGTCATACTATGATTTAAGTGAAATATCAGATTTTCGGAATTGTAAAACATTGGATTTATAGTATTGTGCAACTTGAATTTTCATAATTCAAGTTTCGGATCAGACTCGGATTTTAAAATATGCATCATATCATTATGGGTATATGGTTTGTGATTTGTTCGGGGAAGTTCAGTGGTTTCAACCTTCGGGCTGAATTCTGCTTCGAATTAGTGGTTTCACCCTTCGGGCTGAATTCCGCTTCGGATCAGTGGTTCCACCCTTCGGGCTGAGTTCCACTTCAGATGGTGACGATGGAGAAAGTAGGTTCTGGGGAACCTTACTTTTCGGTGTATCGGAGATGGGTACTTTGATTCATGTGCATCATACATCATATCATCATGATTCAGTTTTATTGTGTTTTCAGAAAAGTATTTATCAGAAAATAAAATATTGTTTTGTTTTTGTTTTGTTTTCGTTGCACTTTAGAGACACACTAAGCTCTTTAGCTTACACTCTTTAGTTTTTACTTTTTCAGATATCTCACTCTTTAGGCGACTCGGTACTAGGAGCTTCTCACATTTTACTCGGATATTTTTATAATTCAGTATGAACTCTCTTTTAATTATTTCAGACTACTATTTTGAAATATTTTAGAACATTTATATAATTCGAACATTGGGACTGTTTACTGCTTTTAATTTGGGTATTATTAAATGCATGCAATTATAAAGTTATTTTCAGAAATTTAACCAAGTATCGGAATAATGTTTAAACGACTACATTTTATAATAATGGGATCTTATTGAGTTTATTTTCTTTTAATAATAATTTTGTTTTTAATTAAGTAAAATTAAAATGTATTATTTGAGGGGTAAGTTTTCAAACACGACTTCCTAGATTCGGCCTATTTCTTCTGGGCTGGGTTTAGGGGTTACATCAACATACATTGAAGCTCAACAATTTCTACAACAATAAAAATCAACATTACAAATAATGACGCATAAAATTTTTTCAACTTAAAATAATTTTAATAATATCATATTTTCTTCTTCAATGTCTATTCTTACGTTTTTAATCTTCATACCAACAAACTTTAACTTACCATAACCTTTTTGTCAACTCCTTCAACCTATAATTTTCATTTATATTTGTCACAACACGATAAACAATAAAAAAATTATGTTATGTTATTTATTATACATTTTTCTTCTTCAGTGGAGCACGACATTTTGAATTCATCTCTTCAATCGGATCTTAAGGTGTCTGTAATTTTAAAGAATCATCACTATATTGATTACCTTTTGACACTGTTAGCCGAAAAGCCTTTCTCAATTTCTTTCATCATACATAATTCTTCATATCTTTCATTTTTCCACAAATCATAAAATCGTAGGATCAAAAGAACTCAATTAATTTTATGGTTTTAGAGGTTTTATGGAGAGTGAAAAGATAAAAGAGATGAAAGTAAAAGAAGGGAGATTTCCTATTGATTTTATGAGGACTTGCCACTGTTAGCCGAAAAACATTATCTCACTTGACAGCTTTTTAATATAATTGTCAAGTCGTCAAGACATGGAGTAACGCTTAGTAGGGATAGGCTTGGTTCTCTTTTTCATAACAAAATATTTTTATTTAAAAAAATTTACAAAAAGGTAAAAGAAGAAATTAGGGTTATATGAGTTATATATTAAAAATTCAGTTAATTTTTTTTAATTCGAACATAATCTAATCTAATTTTAATTATTTTATAATGTAAGCAAATTTTTTATAGTTAAAAACTTAAAATATTATTTAGGGACCTTTAGTGTTAGATGCTTGTTTATGTGCATGCATGTGCACAACACTGAGAAAGAATTAACATAAACTTTCAGGTAGCTGTGTTATTCATTTAAAATATATTTTGAGAAGAAAATATGTTCAGATAGATCTCATCCATAAAGTACATACAACAAAGCCCTAAACCTAACATTACATACACATATTTGAGAGAAAGCCACATTTAAAGATATAAAAATAGGTGTCACCCTTATCTTAATAGGTATTTATACTTTTTTTTTTTTTGCCAATTTCATTGTTTGTCTAGCTCAACATGGAGATTAAACCAAAATTCTTTTATAGCAAAATGATTAAAAAAAAAGAAATAGATACCAACTAAGACAAAAATTATAAAAGCTTACCCTACTCAATATCATCATCATCTATATCAAGATCACCTCCCCTTAGAGAAATACCTTTTTCATACATATAAATGATGTTAAGGCCAATTCAAGTTGAACGTGAACATTAGTTCTCCGAACATACAAGTAATGTTAAGGCCATTTCAAGTTGAGCCTAAAAATTATAATAAGAAGGTAAAAAAAAATTCATGTAGTCTAGTGTATGGTGTCCATTCGACCTATTTAAAACAATGGAATAGAAAATGTTATAAAAAATTACAAAATCATTTGAAAGAATTGAATTAAATTGTCACTAAATGCTTGGCGAAGCGATTGCAACGTGTTCTTCCCGCTCTAATCAATGATGTCCAATCGGCATTTGTTAAGGGACGTCAGATCGTGGATGGTATTATGCTGGCCAATGAAGTGATTCATTCTATGCAACAACAATCTTTTAGTGAGGGGTGATATTGAAATTAGATTTTGCGAAAGCATATGACTGTGTTAAGTGGGAGTGCCTTGAAAAAATTCAGTGTCGAATGGGATTTGGGTCTGTTTGGAGGACTTGGATGCGGGTTTGTACTCAAACGGTGAGGCTTTCGATTTTACTTAATGGGTGCCCGACTCGAGAATTTCCGATGTTGCGTGGTTTACGGCAAGGCGACCCACTTTCGCCTTTATTGTTTGTTATTGTGGCTGAGTTGTTTCACTAATTATTGCGTGAGGCGGAAGGGAGAGGGCTTATGAGGGGTGTTCGAGTTGTGAAAGATTGCTTTGTGTAACATCTTTAGTTCACGGACGATACAGTGATATTTTTACAAGGTGAGCCTTGTTTCGCAATAAATTTGAAGAGGGTGTTGACTTGTTTTGAGTATTGCTCGGGACTGAAAATTAATTATGCTAAATCATGTATGTATGGAGTGGGCGTCGAGGAGGAGGTGTTGAGCTCTATGGCGGGGATTATGGGATGTAATCGGGGCACGTTACCGATGGTGTACCTTGGGCTGCCAATTGGAGTTAATCCTCATAGCTTAAGCATGTGGGAGTCGTTATTGCAGCGTTTCCGTAAAAGTTTGGCAGGTTGGAAAAGGGACTCTCTATCGTTCGCGGCTCGACTAACTTTGCTTAATTCGGTGTTGTCCACTCTACCGGTTTATTATATGTACATTTTCTTGGTGCCTAAGGGTATTATCCGAAGAATTGACCGAATACAGAGAACATTTTTATGGGGAGGTTCCGAGGAGCGGCGCAAATTGAGCCGGGTGAATTGGAGGGTGGTGTGTCGGCCAAGGAAGTTTGGTGGGTTGGGGTGGTTGACTTATATCAGCGTAATTTGGCTCTTTTGGCGAAGTGGAGGTGGTGTTTTGGGATGGAGGGGGAGTCTTTGTGGCGTTTGATTCTGGCTGTGAAGTATGGTGAGGATGTGTTGGTTTGGCGGGTACCGAATGTGAGGAGACGGTCTATGTCGTCGGTTTGGCGATAGATTGTGGAAATACAAGATAACGCTTGTGTCAATCGGTTTATGGGGCTGTCGAATTTTACTTGGTTAGTTGGTAATGGGAGGAAGGTGTTATTTTGGCGAGATTGTTGGTGCTCGGACGAGTCTCTATGTATTGTTTTTCCTCACCTATTCCGCCTTGCTACGGATAAATGGGCGTTGGTAAAGGATTATGCTTGGGGGAATTCTCTAGGGCATTAGGGTTGGTGCGAGTACTTCTCGCGACCGTTGCGATCTTTTGAATTGGCCCAGCTGCGGGAATTGAGATGCGTAGTAGGGTCGGTGGTTTTATCAGAGGAATTAGAGGACATGTTGGTTTGGAAACATACGACGACGGGGAATTTTTTGGTGGCAATGATGTCTCGGTTAATGGCGTCATTTGGATTGGAGCTTGACTCGGAAATTTTGGGGATTTGGTCGGTACAAATTCCACCGAAGATACAATGTTTTGTGTGGTTTGTGTTGTTGTGACGTTTTCCCACGTTGTGTTTTTTGAGAGATCGGGGGCTGCGGTTAGATGTACAAAATTTCTTATGTCGTTGGTGTGGGGAAGGGGATGAGGAAGCGGACCACATTCTTTTTCGATGTCCGTATATGTGGGGGGTATGGTCGTTGTTTTTTGCATGGTGGCGTGTGGAGGTGGTGCGCCCAGCATCGATGGTTGAGTTAGTGTACATGGCGTTGGATAGTTTCTTTCGGGGGTCGCTACGATAGTGGTGGTTGGTGGGTTGTGCTGCGGTCTTATGGTCCATGTGGTTAGCTCGAAACGACATGATTTTTAATGGTAAGAGGCTGTCCGGTTCTGAGTTATTCTTTTTAATTAAGTTGCGCGCTTTTTATTGGGTGAGAGCTTTGGATTCGCAATCACTCCTAGTTGAATCGGTTTGGTGGGAATGCCCTCGGTGGTGTGCGGGAGATGTGCGGCTAAGTGTGCCTCGTGCGGGTATTACATGGACTCTACCGTTACCCGACATTGCGAAATTTAATGTCGACGGCTCGGCGCGTAGGAAACCTGGTCCGGCGGGGTGTGGCGGAGTGTTACAAAATGATCGAGGTCAGGTGTTGGCTTTATTTTCAGGGCCGTTGGGATTGTTGGATTCGAACGAGGCTGAACTATACGCGATTTTCTGCGATTGAGTCGCTTCGCGCATCGCAATGGTGTGCTTGGCCTTGTATCATTGAATCGGGTTCTTTGGTTGCTATTTCATGGATTCTTAACGTTGAGGGTCGGCCTTTGAGGTATTTCTCTTTATTTAGGCGTATTGGTGACACATGTTTGGCGGTGAATTGTGTGTTCCATAATGTTGTCCGCGAGGCGAATGTATTAGCCGATACTTTGGCTAAGGGTGGTGTGGATCGGCGTGCCTGGCTACGTGTGGGACTTTAGCCTCGAGGGAGGTGTTGGATGCGTGGGGTGTGCGGGTTGGAGTTGCTTGGGGCGTGCTTGTGGGGGTGTTATTGCTTGGCGGGGTGAGGGCCTTATGGCCTGGAGCTGTTGGCTCGGGCGACCTAGGGGCGTGAAGCCTTGGTCCGATGGCCTGGGCAGATCAAGATGCTGGTGTGTAGCTGGGTGGGAGGCTTTGGCCGTGCGTTTATGGTCCCTTTTGTACCGGATGGTGTTTGGTTCTCGGTTGTCCTCTTCGGGTACTCTTTTCCTCCATTTAAGTGTAAGGAGGTTTTTAATGAGGCCCGACATAGATACATTGTATGATTTTTTATTCTAATAAAGTCATACTTATTGAGCAAAAAAGAAAAACTTCATATACTCTAGATGACCGTAAATTTCTGGTATTCTTGGATGGAGTAAACTACCTTTCATGCCAGCCGACCAGTAAAAATATTATTGGGGCAATTTTGTTTATCTTTTGTTTTAAGATTTGCATATATTTTATCAATAGCAGGATGGAGACATCGAGATGCAACCCATGATATATGCTCCATTATAGATGCCTACAAGAAAAACAAATATTAATCTATAGTGCATAAGATAAAAATATTAAAAAATAAAATAATAAATATATTTTTTCCTCACCGTAACAAAATGAAATTGCCATATAAATAATGTCCTTTTAATTCTTCACACACCTCCTTCCATTTATCATTAGGGCGCTACACTAGTTTAACGCTACATTAGTTTTATTGTCTACAAATTTTATTAATACGTTAACTTACTCAAATCAGTTTACATACCCCAACGGCATTTTCTTTTCTACTTCTTTCCTCCAATCACATTCACTCAAATTGTAAACATTTCAATTTTTTTATCACGTCTCCTACTTTAATAGTTTTAATCAATAAGCATTAGAACAAATATTATACAACTAGATTTGTACTTACTAAAGTGCATATATGAATTAAGTGGTCTCTTCGACAGATTTTCATCTATCGTAATATGTTCTACCACATTTCCAATGTTTCCTCCAACTATAAGTGTCATATCCTTTGATTTCATTTTTTTCCTATTTGCCACCAACATTTTAACAATAAAATGTTCATTCTAAATAAGACGCCTACATTAATTGAACTTTAACGATAAGTTGTAACACCAACTCATCTTTCCATTCAACAATATGCACTTCACACCAATATGTTGTTTAGCTTTTTCTCAATTCTTAACCATTTCAATAAGGGAAAACTACACCACTGACCACCAAATAAATTGGGGATATCTATTTGGACCACCGAATTATAGAAATCATCAATCAGACCACCGAACTTATAAAATCAACCTATTTTGACCACCGCCGTTAAAAACCTAACGGTGGAGTGACGGAACTGCCACGTGACAATTGATGAAAATTTTTAAAATTACACATTTGGACCTTGTTATTTACACATTCTTTCAATTTAGTCCTAATTTTAAATTAATAAAATAATAAATTATTTAATTAGGCGGTGACACATGTCAACACCAATTTAGAGGAGAAAAACAAATTTTTCCTCACCTACGCTTAGCAGGATTCGAACCCGTGACAGTAAAGGGTAAAGCCAATGGCTTTGCCACTTCACCAAGCACAATTTTATGTTATAATTCTCCAGATATAATATATATCTCTTATTAGTTTCTACATTTATAAGCCAAAAGCTCAAACCCTAAACACTAATTTCACATATATAAATCCTAAACTCTAAACTCTAACCCTAAATATTTCAAATTAATAAAATTAAATATAAATAATTAAAATCCTCCAATAAGGTGTTGACATGTGTCACCACCTAATTAAAATAATTTATTATTTTATTAATTTAAAAGTATGACTAAATTGAAAGAATGTGTAAATAACAGGGACCAAATGTGTAATTTTAAAATTTTTCCATCAATTGCCACGTGGTAGTTCCGTCACTCCACCATTAGGTTTTTAACGACGGTGGTCAAAATAGGTTGATTTTGTAAGTTCGATGGTCTGATTGACGATTTCTATAGTTCGGTGGTCCAAATAGGTATCCCAATTTATTTGGTGGTCAGTGGTGTAATTTTCCCTTTCAATAAATCCTACATTTTAAATAGATAAAATATGATGCACTTCACACAATTTTATCTAGTAATACCACTTCTTGCTTCATTCATTTAATATATCACACCATACATTGAATCCTCGTCAACCTGAACTTTAATACGGATTTTTAAGAATTCTCATCAAATTAAAATGTTACATTGCGTTTGTTTTATGAAGTACAACCGAATAAATTTTCCATTTCAATACAATTTCAATTACAATCCATTATATTATATACAATCTAACATTTTCGGTTAAACCTATAAGGCTATAATGTTACATTACAATGGTTTTATGAATTACAACTGAAAATGTTCCCTCTTTCATCACTATTTTGGTTCCAACCCACTATGTAATATAGAAGCTAATATTTTCGGTTCGAACTAAATTTTTAATTTGGGTTAGTTTTAGTACGTTCAACCGAAAAAGTTGTCAAACTCTTATCAAAATCGGTTCAAACCGTAAATGCTAAGGACAAGTTAACGTTTTCGATTTAACAACACATTTCCTCTTCTCTAATCAATTTTTTTCTCACAAGCTCTATTAGGGGAAGAAAATGCAAACTAGGGTTTCAGTACATACCTTTTCTTTCTTTAAAATGATTCTGATTTTCATTCATCCAACCGGTTAACTGCAATTTATGTTCTACTTCTACTTGCTCAGAGGGATCGCTCAATTCAGATATTTTTTATAGTTTTTTTTTCTTTTGCTGAAAAGAAAAATAATGACGGTTTCTACTCTACTAAAATGATTATGTTATGAAAAAATCGATACATACCCTAAGTGTCGATATTTATAACACAGTTCGATATTTTCATGCCTTTATATTTTCTCGCTTTTTTAACACGTAAGTACCGTTGTTAGCACACCTTATTAATAATCCTCTCAAATTAAAGTTTATTGATGGTTGAGTAAAGGAAAGAACTAACTTTCACCGGTGTAAAAAAGTATTGATAGTTTAGTAAATGGAGGAACTGAGTTATACTGGTATAAGAAAGTGTTGATAGTTTAGTAAATGAAAAGAAGATAGCAATCAGATTTGTTATCAAATGCTATAAAAATTTCGATTTTCACGGTCATATATTATGTTGCGCCATTTGCTCATATTTTAGGCTGCGCCCTTATAACGATAAAAGGTTGAATTTATTTTCAGCAAATTTTTTTAAATCAAAGTATCGAACCTTAGATCATAAGTATCGCTATTTAAATTTTCAATTTTTTTTCAATTTTTTTAAACTAAATTATCGAACATCAGAGCAAATGTATCAATATTTTGTATTCGAGCTTTTTTTCATAACATATTTAAGTTTAAATCAGATATTTTCAAACTACTTATAATATTCTTTGGCACAACCGAATTTGTTATTGTGCTTCATAACATTTTCAGCTTTCAAACATATTTTGTTACTTATATAGGCATACCAATTTAAATCACTACCTACTGTCACTTTTGACAATTAAAAATTAAAAATAAGCTCTCATCAAGTATAATTTATCTCTGGAGCTTAATCTAACATGTTGCTATTATAATACAAAATAATTATTACATATAGACCATAATTACATTGATTCAGATCGCATCAAATACACTAGTCATTTTATTTACTAAACTATCAACAGTGACTTACATCAGTGTTAGCACACCTCATTAATAACCCGCTCAAGTTAAAGCCAATTGATGGTTGAGTAAATGAAAGAACTACATTGTTTCCGAAAGGTTTCAACATTTTTTTTGATAAAAAGAAAGAAAATTCATTTCACACACAAGTTACAAGTACAAACTCAATTGTGGGGGAATGATGGGCCCCTAGAAAGTTTGACCCTCGAGGTTCCTAGCAAATTTGGCTAGCCAGTCCGCAGCATGATTACAGGATCTAGGGACAAAGGAAAAGGTACAAGAAGCGAAGGATTCAACTTGAGACCTAATATCTTCTTCAACAGCTGAAGATACCCAATCTGTAAGAGAACCCGAACAGGGTCATCCAATAACGGCTTGACAATCTGCCTCAATGATGATATTAGAAAATCCATTAAGAGAAGCCAAAGAGATTCCAAGCCTAATTGCAAGAGCTTCTGCCACCGCTACAGACGAAGCTATTGTTGGTGCAGAGACTCCTTGGATAAAGGATCTCGTACTATCGTGTGCAATTGTCGTCGTCGTAGCCTTTCCTGATTGATTGTCAAAGGTGGCGTCACGGTTAATCTTAACCGTATGAGGAGGAGAGGGGTCTAGTACCTCGGCTCCAAAGGTTGATTAGGCTTCTCTAAGGAGCAAGCATGTGTTGCATGTAAGAACTCCATAAAAGCTCATTCAGCACGTAGCCACACATTCCAAGGAAAGTCTTTCTTTCCTTCAAAGACCAATGCATTCCGCGATTTCCATATAACCAATAGAAGGAAGGCAATAAGAGCATAACCTTCTTCAAAGTTTCCTAGTTTTCGGAATTCATTGATCTTAATCCACCATTTGGGAAACCCAAGAAAACCAAAGGAGGAAGGAGAATAATGAAATTCTGATGCCCTCCAGACCGCTTGTGCAAACGAACAGAAAAACAAAAGATGTTCGATGGATTCCGCCTTATCTCTGCACCTTGGACAACAATCTGAGTCCTGGAATTTGCCATGAAAACGAGAAGCAATGGTGCCTTTAGTAGGCACTATGTTATGATAGAGCTTCTAAAGGAAGGATCAGATTTTGAACGGTACCTTCAAACCCCAAATGAAGTTCCAAAATGCTTTGTTCTTACCTGGGGATTCGCTAGATGAAGGGTCTGAAGAGGGTCTAAGGTTGTCTTCAATGAATCTATATCCCGACTTAGCTGAATATTCCATGTTCTTCATTCTCGCCCAGATAAGGGTATCTTTGACACTTGGATTTGTCCCAATACCTTAGATCAGGGTTCATGAGACTACATATTGAGGGACAGGGGCAGCTGGGTGGAGGGAGGGAGGAGATTCGAAACTTAGATAATTTTGGGATCTAATAACTTCTTCCGTTTCCAACCCTCCATAAGGATCCTTCCCTGATAACTTCAGTCCATTCCCTAATACTTTTCCAAGCCCAGGAAGGATTGGTGCACTTAAGAGCATCAAAGATGTTTCCGTTTGCAAAATAGATTCCACGAAGAGTCTGAGTCAGAAGAGAGTCCGGATACTTAAACACTTTCCACACAACTTTCGCGATAAGAGCTCTATTAAAAGTTCTGAGATACCGGAAGCCTAGTCCCCCATGGTCCTTCGGGCGACAGAAGTCTCTCCAATTTATCCAATGGATGTTTTTCTCCTTACTTCCATAGTTATTCCACCAAAAATTTGCCACTAAAGAACTGAGTTCATCACAGGAGGTGACAGTGAGGATAAAACATTGCATGACATAAGTAGGAATGGCTTCTGCGACTGCCTTAATGAGAACTTCCTTCCCTGCCTGATTTAAAAACTTAGCTCTCCATCCTCTGATTCTATTCTGGACTTGTTCCTTAATGAAAGTCAATGCCTCCATTTTGCTTCGCCCCTAGAAAGAAGGTAGAGCAAGGTATTTATTGTCCTCCTCCATTGGTCGGAATCTCAGAACGTTGGAAAGGTGGAGCTTGAGATGGCTGCTGACATTAGGGGAAAAGAAAACCGAAGATTTCTGAAAGTTAACCGTTTGTCCTGTAGAAGTTTGGGAAAAAATGTAAAATACGGAGGGCAGCATCACAACTCTCTTTATTCACCCCTGAAAACATAAGGCAATCATCGGCGAACAATAGATGGCTTAGAACATGGCACCTTCTTTTAATTCTAATGCCTTCAAATCGGGCTATTTCGACCTCTTTTTCTGTGATCCAAGACAGGATGCTTGAAATGAAGGTAAATAAAAAAGGGGAGAGCGGGTCACCTTGTCTAAGACCCCTCCCAGTAGAGAAATCCCCAAATTTCTCCCCATTTAAGATCAGGGAGAATGAAGTGGATGAAACACATTTCATAACTCTCGCAACCCACCAATCACAAAACCCCGTCATGTTCATGACAAAGTGAAGAAGATCCCAATCCACTTTATCATAGGCTTTCTCCAAGTCAATTTTGAGAGACATGATCCCCTTCTTTCCCTTTTTTGCCCGTTTAATTGCATGAAAAGCCTCATTGGCGAGAATAATGTTGTCATGAATAGATCTGCCTTGAACAAAAACTGATTGATAATGAGGGACGATATCGGGGAGGAAAGTTTTCAGCCTCGACGCCATGATCTTAGTGGTGACCTTTAGAGAGAAATTGCACAGACCGGTCGGCCGGAAATGAGAAACTTCACATAGGTTTGATTTCTTTGGAATGAGGAAAATATTAGTTTTGTTTAGCATGTAGTCCAGAAAACCTTCGTTGAAGAAAGCGAACACCATCCCTATGAGATCTCCTTTTATTGTCTCCCAGAAGGTTTGGTAGAAGCATCCAGGGAAGCCATCAGGCCCAGGAGCTTTAGTAGCTCCCATATTAAAGATAGCCTTCTTAATTTCCTCTTTGGACACTTCTTTGCTGAGTTCAGAGTTCATCGCTTCGGTCACCAATTGGGGAATGTAATCACTAAGGCATTGGAAATCAATAGAATGATCTTTGGTGAACAAGTTTTGGAAATGTTGCAACAAGTAACTTGCTATGTCCTCAGGTTCCTCCATCCAGATTGATTTCTTTGGAATGAGGAAAATATTAGTTTTGTTTAGCATGTAGTCCAGAAAACCTTCGTTGAAGAAAGCGAACACCATCCCTATGAGATCTCCTTTTATTGTCTCCCAGAAGGTTTGATAAAACATCCAGGGAAGCCATCAGGCCCAGGAGCTTTAGTAGCTCCCATATTAAAGATAGCCTTCTTAATTTCCTCTTTGGACACTTCTTTGCTGAGTTCAGAGTTCATCGCTTCGGTCACCAATTGGGGAATGTAATCACTAAGGCATTGGAAATCAATAGAATGATCTTTGGTGAACAAGTTTTGGAAATTTTGCAACAAGTAACTTGTTATGTCCCCAGGTTCCTCCATCCAGATTCCATCATCCTTTTTTAATCTGGCTATGGAGTTGATTCTTCGATGTTGGATAGTTGTAGCATGAAAGAATTTGGTATTCCTATTTCCCATTTTAGCCAGTTAACTTTGGATCATTGATGCCAATATCTCTCCTCGCTCCCCCATTCTAAATCTAACTCATTTTTTCAGCTGTTTGTATTCTTCCAGCTCCGAGACGTAAGCTTCCTCCCTTGGAAGTACTTTATCATGGTCATCAATGACTGCTTCTTTTCATTTTTCTGCTTAGTCTTTGTTTTACTCCACCTTATGAGAGTCGTTCTGGTTCTTCTAATCTTCCTCCCAAAATTGTATGAAGTTCTCTCAGCAGAAGGGGATTCCCAGCCTTTGGAGATTGTTTGGGGACAATCCTCGTCCAAAAGCCATTTAGTTTCGAATTTAAATTACTTCTTGTATTTCCTGGAGAATCCTGAGGGGGAGAGAATAATGTGAGCATGGTCAGAGGCGAGAGTGATGTCCATTAGCCCCAGAGCTTTTGGGAATGCAATGCTCCATTCAGTGGAGCACAAAATGCGGTCCAGTTTCTCAAGAATAGAGTTTTCGCCACTTTTTTGTTGTAGCAAGTAAAGTTGTCTCCTTTTATAGGCAGTTCAATTAATCCAGTGGAATCAACAAAATTCGAAAAACACTTTACCTCATCGGGGTTGAAAGGGTTTCCCCTTCCTTTTACTCTTATCTAATCACCATGTTGGAGTCACCCATAACGAGCCATCTAACATTTGGTGATCTTCGGAGCTGAGATAAGCCTTCCCAAAAAGCTTGCTTTTCATCTCTATACGGAGGACTTCCATCCTGAAAGATCACTTTCGTATCTATAAAATTCTTGTCGTGTTTGAGAATAGTGATTCTTGCGTCACCTGTCCACCGTAGGGCAAGTCCGCCTGCAATTCCTTGTGGCTCCACATAGAATGATGATTCCATTTTTCATCTTCATTTTAATTTTCTCGAGGTATCTCTTTTTCTACTTGATTTCACTTAGGAACACAATAGTCGGCCTATGTTTGGTCGAATTTTGAAGAGCTCTAAATGTCTTTATGTTCCCCAATTCACGCACATTCCAAGCAAGAATGGACATGACTTAATCGGATAGGACCAAGCACAACAAGCTTAAATGAGCACAACAGTGAAGCACAAAGAGGAGGTCGCGGTCCAACACCAACGAATCACAAGAACGAGACCAGTAGAAAATGGCCACGCAAACACCAAAGTTCACCCCCAGCAAGCACCAGAAACAATCCCTTAAACAGCACCGAACACAGAGAGCCAGCAAAATCGGAGAAAGTGAAACAGGTTTCATACAGAGGATCACGAGCGTTCGCCAAATCATAGCATGACTACAGCGATTAAGAAAGATCGACCAGAACCACGGCAAAACCACTTCACCATAGTGAAACCGGCCAGAATCAACATACATCAACAACAATTAAGGGAATTCATTCTGAAACCACGGCAAACCCACATAAACAGAGCGAACCGGCCAGAGCCAATACACCGCCACAAGGCAAAAAGACTGAAAAAAGCTCGCAAGCAGGAAAACCATACCAAGAAAAGAGGAAGCACGACAAAAATGAACAGGCAAAACCAAAAAGCAACAGTCGGTCACAACACCGATCGCAGAAAGGGAGATAATCACCAGGAGCGGGGGAGAGCAAAAAATGATCAATCCGGGGAGAAGGGGTAAGAGAAACCAGAAGCGGGATCAAGGGGCGGAGTCGAAAAGAAGTCAGGGATACCTGAACAAGGAGACCAAAGCCGAAAGAAAACCACAGGCTTCGGAGCACAAGGACGATCGGGAAGACCTTTCGCGGCGAAGCTGCCACCAGCGAGGCTAAACGGCGAAAGAAAGCCGCTCAGAAAGTCCCGGAGCAAACGAGACAAAGCCCCTTCTCAAACCACGACCTAAAAACCCTACCCTAAACTCGTCCCCCTGAAGAAACCGGGAACCGACGATGCTGCTAACGGAAGGGAGACGGCCATCAATCCAAGCAGAAATCGAGCAACAACCAGTCAGGAGGTGGACACCGGGGTAGAGGAGACCTAGGGTTCGGGGAGATTTGGGGATTTTCTCTAGGGTATTAGAGCTTAGAATAAATGTTTCAACTTTCAATCACCTACTATTATTTGATCAAATCAGAATGAGATATAATATTAATTTCAAAACAATAATAAAATCTGAGTTAACCAAAACAATAACAAAAAAAATATTAATTCCATATGCATCAGCAACATACGCAGTCAATTGATGCTCAAAACTCTTCAAACTTGTCAGTTACATATTCTGTCTCATTTTGATTTTCTCCAAAAGTTTTGACCTTCCAAAAAATCTGTGCGACCCAAAAACAACAGTATCATGTATGCACATTCGTCTAGAACGAAAAATAGTTATAATATCAACTATAATGCTTAAGATATATCCATTACTATAGAACAGTCATTTAACACATATTAACACATCGCAATATCATTTAAAAATAGTCTGCAGTCCGTTTGGAGTTAAAACAAATATGTCCATCTGGTAAATATTGCGTGCATTATTTGGTTTGTAAATGCTAATGGCAGGTACTGTGTTCTTTAATTCAACATGCTTTTGAGTAGAATGTAAAAAGCTGACCCGACCTGTAAACTCGATTGAAATCTGCTCGAGTCAGAACTTGATTTGACTCGAAGATTTGATGACCTGAACTCGATCTGTAACCGACTGTTGTTGACCCGAACCAGAATTTGACATGTTACTGTAGTAACTGAACCCGATCTGCGTCCGACTGAAAACGACCCGAACCCGAATTGGACATGTTACTGTGGACCTGAAACCCGATCTGCGTCCGACTGAAACGAACCCGAACCCGAAGCTGACCTGGCAAATAACCGAATTTACCCGACTAAATTGACCCAATATCCGATTTTACCCGACCTGAAATGAACCCGACCTGAAATTGATCCGACCTGAAACGGACCCAACCTGAAATGGACCCGACCTGAAATGGACCCGATCTGTTTTGAACCCGACCTGTTTTGAACCCGACCTGTTTTAAACCCGACCTGTTAAGTGACCCGACTTGTTGTTGACCTGAACTGATAAAATACAAGAAGTTTGTTTGTAATAATATTAGCTCTCGGATCTTATAGCAAAGACATAGTTTATCTCACATAAAATACTTTATTTCAATACAAAGGAGAAATCAAGATTGAACATTTGATGGAATTAAAATATTGAATTTTAAAATGACAAGGACTTAATAAGTATTCAAACTCAAAATTTAGGGACAATGCATAGTTTATTTAATAATTATACTTATATAGACCTAAATTGTTATTAGACCAAAAAATTGAGGACACATGTGAGTTGTGACATGCTCATCGTTCTTTTAGTTCAACCATGTTTAATTAAATATAAAGAAACTATACCAAAAGTTAGCACTAAAAAAACAAACTAAAACTTAAATAATCTAAACCCTAAGCATCTAATTAAGGAAGGGCCTAAAGTGTAATTAACCCTTAAATAATAAATTCAAAAAAAACCCTTCCCCAATCAATTTCCACTCAATTTGGCGCCTCCCCATCAATTTCCCCCCATTTTTTTATCGACCCCCCCCAAAAAAAAAAATATTTGGCTACACAAACTTTCCCCCTAAATTAAAAACTAAAGTTTTTTTAATTTTTAACTTTCCCCCTAAATTAAAAACTAAAGTATTTTTAATTTTTAACTTCTCCCCTAATTAAAACTTTTAATTAAATTTTTTAATAAAATAAAATTTTAATTTAATGATCATAATTAATAAAATGATTTAAAGTTTATAATTTATTTTTAATTCATCCATCACAAGTTATTAATTTAATAAAACTTTTTTAAGTTATTATCGCCATAAATAATTTATATTAAATGAGTTAGTACTAAGCATATTGAATTATTTAATAAAATTTAAAACTTAGAAGCGTGAAATGAATATTTAAATACAATTTTTTATACATATATATTAAATTGATTATATATCTATATTTAACAGAAATATTATTTAACACTTTAAATTTATTTAAAAAATTAATAGTTAATATTTTACATTTATCAACACTTTAAATTCATCAAACCCTAACCCTAAACCCTAAACTTTAAACTATGATGTATATAAGTATGTATATATCTATCAATGTATGAACTCTAAACCCTTGATGAATTTTACCTTAAACCCTAAACTCTAAACACTAAACCCTAATGTATATAAGTATGTATGTATATACCTATCAATGTCTAAAGCCTAAACCCTTAATAAAGTTTTCCATAAACCCTAAACCCTTAAATCCACAACCTAAACCCTTAAAACATAAACTCTAAACCTTAAACCATAATGTATGTAAGTATGTTTGTATCTATCAATGTATGAACCATAAACCCTTAATGAGTTTTCACTACACCCTAAACTATAAACCCTAAACCCTAATGTACATAAGTATGTATATATGTATCTGTCAATGTATGAGCCCTAAACCCTTAATGAGTTTTACCCTAAACCATAAACCCTAATGTATGTATATAAATGTACTTATAAATGTGTGAACCCTAAACTCATATTCATTATTTTTTTAATCCGTCCAATATTTTATAATTTTAATTTGATATTTTCATCATTCTAGACCCTAAAACTTTATTTTTATTCCAAATTGACCCACATTTTTTTAATTTGTCCAATGTTTAATTATTTTAATTTAATATTTTCTTTATTCTAGTCCCTTAACTTTATTTTAATTCAGTATTGACCCTTGTATATATTTTAATTCATCATGTTTTATAATTTTAATTTGAAATTTTGTTCATTCTAGACTCTAAAACTTTATTTTTATTCTAAATTGACCTCTACTTATTGTTTTTTAATTACTCTAATTTTTATATTTTTAATTTGATATTTTTGTTCATTATAGTCCCAAAACTTTATTTTTATTCCAAATTGACCCATTTTCCTTGTTTTCTTTTAAATTTGTCTAATATTTTATAATTTTAATTTGATATTTTTGTTCATTATAATCTGTGAAAGTTTATTTTTAATCCAAATTGACCCCTTTTTAGTCCAAATTGACCCATTTTCATTATTTTTTAATTACTCCAATGTTTTATAATTTTAATTTGATATGACTTTAAATAATTAACTCAAAATCAATGACGATTTACGGAGGCCAACCTAAAGTCTATCAACTACTTATACGGTTGTACCAAACTCAAACTCAATACGAATTCCAATTCCGAAAATACTCTGACCTGAATTACCCGACATGAAACTACCCGACCTGAAATTACCTGACCTGAAATGCACCCGACCTGAAATGCAACCGACCTGAAATGAACCCGGCCTGAAATGAACTCGACCTGAAATGAACTCGACCTAAAATGGACCCGACCTGAAATGGACCCAGCCTGAAGTGTATCTGAACCCGAATTAACCTGTCAATTATCTGCTTCGGACCCGACCCGTTTTGACCCGACCTGAAATAGACCCGACCTGAAATAGATCCGACCTGAAATGGACCCGGCCTGAAATGGACCCGACCTGAAATAGACCCGACCTAAAATGGACCCGCACCCGACCCGAGTCGAGTCAAAACAAAAAAATAACCTGAAATGACCTGTATCCGATTTTACCCGACCTGACAGTACCCGACCTGAAACCTGTCCGATTACCTATTTTTACATCCCTACTTTTAAGACTCAAAATCGATGCTCTTGGATTTTGCGTGCTTTTAAGACTCATCTTTTTGTCTCAGCATGACAACGGTGGCATAAGACAGTATGAATGCGAGGAAAATACAAACGATGAAAATAAGAATACCAAAACTATTCATTTGAAATTATGAACAAAAAAACATAAAGTTCAATTGTTAGAGGTAATCATCTTTTGCACGAACCAAACGCATCATAATAAATTTTCATGTCAGTAGTTATTAGTTAGTCAGTTATTATTCTCAATAGGTCGAATTTTAGGACATTTATTAACTTTAATTATATTTTTAGTCCCAAGAAGGTTTTTCATTATTTTCGTTAAAATTGGTAACATTCCAAGAAAAGTCTTTCTCAACGAGTGATTCAGTGGAAAAAAAAGATGTTCATTTTATGAGGTCTGAATTCGAACAATTTCACCTGATTGAGTTTGTTAAGTTAGCTGGTTGACAGCTAAGGTTGTTTAATTAGTTAGTTGTATTTCTTTTATTCTTTCTTTAAGTCTTATACCGGTATAAATATAAACTCCTTTTACCCTTGTAAAATTAATTAGAATAAATAAAACAGAAGTTTATTTTGCACGTGTTCTTTTACTCTCCCCTTTCATTTCGTCTTTCATTCCTAAATCGAATTCAGAGAACACGAACCCTAAATTCCCAATTTCATCCTATCAATTTCATCTCACCTTATCAATTTCATCATGGTATCAGTTGATTTTCCTTCCGATTCCGCTGATTCCGGCCGTCCTTTCAAGGCCGATGATCCTTCTAGTGAATTTTATATTCACCCCAATGAAAACCATGCGCTGATTTTGTCTTCCTCTCTTCTCAACGGCAGCAATTACCACGCGTGGGCTAGATCGATGCGCATGTCTTTGATATCAAAGAACAAGTTTGGCTTTGTTGACGGTTCAATCAAAGAACCCGTCAAATCTGATTCTCGATTTACTTCCTGGGTTAAGTGTAATAACCTAGTGCTTTCGTGGTTGCAGAGAGCTTTGAGCCCGGATATCGCCCAGAGCGTCCTTTGGATTGACACGGCGTCCGAACTGTGGAAAGATTTGTTCGATCGGTTCAACCAGGGTGATCTTGTTATGGTTTCAGATCTGCTCCATGAGTTTTACTCTTTGAGTCAAGGTAATCTTTTCGTTACCTTATATTACACTCAGTTAAAAATGATTTGGGATGAGATTTCAAATCTTCGTCCTCTTTTGTCTTGTGAGTGTTCTGCTATTAAATACCGAAAGCAAGATTTCTTGCTTCGGTTTCTTCGAGGGTTAGGGGAGAATTTTTCAGTTCCTAAATCTCAATTGTTAATGATGAAACATATCCCTACTGTTAATGAGGCTTTTTCCATTGTCTTACAACATGAACGATCTTTAACCTCTTCTGTTGATTCTAGCATTTTGCTTGCTAGTAAATTCGAATCTAATTCCAAGAATTCTAAGTCTTCTGGTCGATCTGAGTCTAGGTATAATAAGAGGTTTCCTGCAAATCTTGCTAATAGCAAACGTCCCCTTTGTGTCTTCTGTGGTTTATATGGGCATACTGTTGATAGATGTTACGAGAAACATGGATTTCCTCCTGGGCATAGAAATAGGAATGTTGTTTCAAAAGCAAATAATGTTCATTGTTCTGGGGATTCTTCTATTAACCCTGACAATCAGTGTAGTGCCTTGGCATCTACTAGTTTTACTAAGGATCAATATGAGGCCCTCTTGTCTCTTTTACAAGAAAGAAACCAATCTTCTGTTCCAGAGTCAAAGGTTAATGCCTTGACTGCTGCTTTTGACATTCCTTCTCAAGAAATAGGTATGGTCTTCAATAATTTCAATTCATCTGTTCATCTTGATTCTTCATCTTGGATTTTAGATTCTGGTGCAACAGACCATATAATAAATAATCTTGATTATTTTACTGATAAATGTGTTGTTTCTGATAAGTTTGTCAAACTACCTAATGGGCAGTTAATTCAAGTTCCTTTTATTGGAACTGTGCAATTTAATTCTATGTTGGTTTTATATAATGTTTTCTACATTCCAAATTTTGCTTTTAACTTAGTATCAGTATCTAAATTGGCAACAGCCAATATTTCATTAGTTTTTAATGCAGATGTTTGTATTTTACAGGATGTTCTAGCATGGAGGATGATTGGTATAGCTAAGCAGCAGGGTGGCTTATACCAGTTAGACACTTCTGAATCTTTTTCCTTTAAATCTACTTCTGTTAAGCCTTTTACTTCTGTTGAATCTCATTGTAACTCTGTTAGTTTTAAACTTTGGCACAATAGGCTTGGCCATCCTTCATATGTTAGAATGAAATCCTTTGCTAAATTGAATAAAAATGTTCCTGCTAGTTCATCTGAAACTTCTGATCTTAATTGTCACATTTGTCATCTTGCTAAGCAAAAAAGGCTTCCCTTTCCTGTTAGTACTTCTAAAACTGACTCATGCTTTGATCTTCTCCATTTAGACATATGGGGACCTTTTCCTGTGACTAGCATATATGGTTTTAAGTATTTTTTTAACTGTTGTGGATGACTACAGTAGATACACTTGGATATACCCTTTAAAACTCAAATCTGATGTTAGCAGTGCTATTCAAGAATTCTACAGTATGGTTGAGACTCAGTTTTCTAAGAAGATTAAAATTTTTAGAAGTGATAATGCTAAGGAATTAAATATGACAGATTTTTTTAAACAAAAAGGAGTGTTACATCAAACTTCATGTAATTATACTCCTCAGCAGAATGCTATAGTTGAGCGAAAACATCAACATTTACTCTCTGTTGTTCGTTCCTTAAGAATTCAATCTAACCTTCCTTTGTTTTTCTGGTTAGATTGTGTTCTGCATGCAGTTTACTTAATTAATTTGACTCCAACCCCTGTTTTGCATAATTCTACTCCTTATGAAATTTTGTTTAACAAGAAACCTCAACTTTCTCATTTAAAAACATTTGGATGTCTTGCTTTTGCTAAAATTTTGCCTAAGCCTCAAACCAAACTGCATTCTAAATCTGTTAAAGCCATTTTTCTTGGGTATCCGAAAAATGTAAAAGGGTTTCGTTTGTATAACTTAGAAACAAAAGAAGTCTTTGTTTCTAGAGATGTTTCTTTTCTTGAAAATTCCTTTCCTTTTCAAAAAGGAAAAATGACTGAATCTGGTCTAGTTCTTCCTTTACATGAAAAATTCTTTGTTTGATGACCCTTCGACAGTTTCAGACACTGCCTCTTCTTCCCTGGTTCCTCAGGTTGTGAGTTCTAATTCTTCTTCTAATAATAATCCAGATTCTAATAACAGTTCTGACTTTGTTCCTGATGATAATGACACAGGATCATCTTCAATGCAAAATTTGCAAAAGGTTCCTTCCAAGAGACATTCAAGAGCTGTTAATCTTCCACAGAAGTTCAGGGATTATCAGGTTACCTTACCTGGTGCACACACATCTCCACATAATGTCTCTCAGGTGCTATCTTATGATTCTCTATCTTCTGATTATTATTCTTATGTTTTGAACAATACTATATTAAGTGAGCCAAAATCTTATAAAGATGATATTCTTCATGATTGCTGGAAAACAGCAATGAATGAAGAAATACAAGCTTTACAGAATAATAATACATGGGAGTTAGTCTCTTTACCACCTGATAAGGTTGCAATTGGTTGTAAATGGGTCTATAGAACTAAATTAAAGTCAGATGGGTCTCTTGATAGATATAAAGCTAGGCTAGTTGCTAAGGGTTATACTCAGCAACCTGGTTTAGACTATTTGCATACTTTTAGTCTTGTAGCTAAGTTGACTAGTATTAGAACTATCCTTGCTGTTGCTGATGCAAAGGGTTGGTTTCTGCAGCAACTAGATGTCAACAATGCTTTCCTACATGGTTTTTTAGATGAAGAGGTTTATATGAAACCTCCACCTGGTTTTTTACCTCAGTCTTCTAAACTTGTTTGCAAGCTTAAGAAGAGTCTTTATGGTCTCAAACAGGCTAGTAGGCAATGGAATGCTAGGTTAACTGAGTCTTTATTATCTCAAGGTTATAAGCAGTTAGTTTCTGATAATTCTATTTTTATTAAAGGTACTGCATCTGATTTTATTGTTCTTGTTGTTTATGTGGATGATGTCATAATTGCCAGTCCTAATAAAGATCAAATACATGTTGTGAAGGATTTTTTGCATAACACTTTTAAGATCAAAGATCTAGGAGACTTAAAGTATTTCCTAGGATTAGAAGTAGCCAGATCTAAAGATGGAATCAATTTTTGTCAAAGGAAGTACACATTAGAACTTCTCAAAGAAACAGATTTTCTTGAATCTAAACTTGTGTCTACACCTCTTTTAGCTAAACATAATTTGTCTAAGGAAGAAGGAACTCCTCTAGCTGATATAACTGCATATAGAAGGCTTATAGGTAAGCTTTTATACTTAACCAATACCAGACCTGATATCACTTTTGCTGTGCAACAACTATCCTAGTTTTTATCTTCTCCTACTGACATACATCTTGCTGCTGCACATAGGGTTTTAAGATATCTAAAAGGGTCTATTGGTCAAGGCTTATTTTTTCCAGTTAATAATGATTTAAAACTTAATGGGTTTTCTGATTCTGATTGGGCTACGTGTCCTGACTCTAGGAGGTCTGTTACAGGGTATTGTATCTTCCTTGGCAAATCTTTAGTTTCATGGAAGTCAAAGAAACAGGCCACTGTTTCAAGATCTTCCAGTGAAGCAGAATACAGGGCCATGGCTTCTGCCACCTGTGAAATTCAGTGGTTGATTTATCTTTTAAATGATTTAAACATTCTTTCTTCATCTGCAAACTTGTTTTGTGATAATCTCTCTGCCATTAAAATTGCAGAAAACCCTGTTAGTCATGAGAGGACAAAGCACATTGACATAGATTGCCATTTGATACGAGAAAAGGTTCAAAAAGGAGTAATTACATTGCTGCCTATCTCCACTCAACACTAACTTGCAGATTGCTTTACTAAAGCCTTACATGCTCCTTCTTTCAAGACCATGGTTCTCAAGTTGGGCATTCAGAACCTTTATGCCTCAACTTGAGGGGGGTATTGAGTTTGTTAAGTTAGTTGGTTGACAGCTAAGGTTGTTTAATTAGTTAGTTGTATTTCTTTTATTCTTTCTTTAAGTCTTATACCGGTAATATAAACTCCTTTTACCCTTGTAAAATTAATTAGAATAAATAAAACAGAAGTTTATTTTGCACGTGTTCTTTTACTCTTCCCTTTCATTTCGTCTTTCATTCCTAAATCGAATCCAGAGAACACGAACCCTAAATTCCCAATTTCATCCTATCGATTTCATCTCACCTTATCAATTTCATCAACCTGTAAAATATGTGTGCGTTATCAAAGAATTAATATATATATAGACACTACATTATAATTACCTTAATACTATTAAAAAAATATTTCGAAAGATTGACTTAATAACATACAAATCAATTTGAGTTGTTTCTTTAATTAATGATTACAATCCTTCATTTGAACTCCAAAATGAAATAAACTTTCAAGTATGAAAATTGGATATGAAAATTTAGTTTGTTTAACTCAATAAATAATTGAATCTAAGGAGTGGTTATATTGGTATAAAGTAATTTATTCTCTTCGGTTTGAATGAAATGAGAATATAGGAAGCATAAGACTTTAAAAACTAAATAAAAAATTTGTCCGTGAAAGGAAGAAGAAGAAGAGTTGTCCGGAATTGAATTAATGACCTAATATTACCCAGGACTATAACAATATTTTTTATTATTATTACACTTCAGACTCAACTAACAATAGAAAAACTTGATTAATCATAAACGAGCAACTTTAAATAGTTAAATTTTTATCTTAAACAAAGTTTAAAATCTACCTTTACAATTAAAATTTAATCAAATTGGACCAAATTAAAACTCGAAAATTTTCCAATTTAAGTTTGGATCGGCTCTATTATCATTATGTACGGAGATTACTGGTCAAAATTAGATGGGCCCTTTTACTGAAATGCCCAGCCCTTCCTTTGAAATTGTTAGATTGGTTCAGTTTTAGGCCCTGATGGAGACTTGAGCTCAACCGGGCAAGCTCTCGTCTCAAAGTCTTATAACCATTTCATGATATATGTATTTTTTGAACAATCGTATTTCCGGTTTCATGATATTTTTAACCATAAATATTTATCCTTATTTCCAAAAGGTGAAATTATATATTTTTTTCATGAGAACGTTAAAATATGATTATTTTTAAATTGTTTCTGGATGGCAGCCCACGTGGTAAGTCCAATGGTACTTCTTTATCGATAGAACACTACTTACCTTAGATGTTATGTCCACAAATAATTCTAAATTAAAAAAATATTTTAATATATATATATATATAATTATTTCAAATTACGTGAAGTATACACGAACTGACATGTGAGATGGTTATTGAAAAAAAATCATATACTCCCTCCGTCCCACTAAAACTGTCACATGTTGACTTTTTTTGGTCAAAATTTTTCAACTTTGACTATAATTTATTTAAATATTTTAATTAATTAAAAATTATAAAAAATATATTTAAAAACTAGTTGATTCAAAGTTTTTAAAATATATTTTTTCATATTTTTATCAATAATAAATTTTAAATTATAAGAGGTCAAAGTTGAAAAAGTTTGACCTAAAAAGTCAACATGTGACAGTTTTAGTGGGACAGAGGGAGTAACTAAAATAGAGATATAAAGTAAAAGTAGTACAATAAAAAAGCATAAAAGTATCACGTGAAAAACTCTTAAAAAATATACAACTAAAGAAATCACTATGTGAAAATCCCAACAATTTAATACAAGAGATAAGGAATTTAAAGAAGTCAAATAGAATACTTAATATTTGACTGGGTGCATTTTAAAACCAAAAGCCTTTGGTTTTTTATATAGGCATAGACTCACTTCCCTTATTTTTCTCTAGTAAAGTTAACTTTTTTGCATTTTTTTAACAATTTTTATTTAAGGAGAAAAAGTAAATTTTTTTACTCCTAATGAGTCTAGAACCTACAACTTAAAAGAGGAGAGAGAACTGACGATTCTTTGTATTTCTTATATTCTCATTTTTTAATCAAAATACTCAACAGATGTTATGTCAACCCCTTTCCTTCCCTTTCATAAAATTCTAAGGCCAAACTAACCATATAACAAATCTATAAATAATTTGATATTCTAAGTTTGACAATTTTGTCGATTAATCATTGGTATAGTGATAAATGATCTACTTTATTTATATGAAATTTTTTCATGATGTTCATCTCCTTTCAATTAAAAATATTATTTTTAAAAAGTTCAGAAATTAAATATTAGACCCGGAAGTAAATAAATGATGTGAATTATGGAGAAGGGTGGCTTTGAATAAAAACTTTTCATATGAAAATGATTGCTAAAAAAGGAATCAAATAATATAGAGGTTGGAAATGGAACATAGAAACAAAAACACCCCGGGAATTATCAAAACAATGTGGAAAGAAAGCGTTGACATAATAATGCTACAACATTTGCATTTGCACTTGCACTAATTAATTAAAGAGGTCATACAAAGCAGGTGAAGAGATGACAATAATGACTCCAAAACAATCGCTATCGACCACATGGAAAACCTCAGTTTGGTCGGCTGTTTAGCCTCTTAAAAAATTCCCCACTGCTGGATATGGTGTGTTTTGATTTATCAACTAAAAACAAGTTTAAAAGCTTTGAATTGGCATGGAGGAGTGGACAACCAAAATGGGTGCAACTGGGGGCGTAAAACGAGCCGAGTCGAGTTCGAGTAGCGCTGAGCTCGATTCAGCTCGTTAAGAATTTGAGTTGAGTACGAGTTTGAGTAGTTTTTAACGAGCCTAAATAATATGAGCTTGACTCGGCTCATCGAGTCGAGTGTTGACCGAGCTTTGTTCGAGTTGGACTCAAGTAGCTTGCGATCAGTTGTCTCGTCTCATTTAAAGCCCTATTAGGAAAAAAACTTTTATACACAAGTTGTGTAAACTTTAGTTTACACAAGCTTATTAATTGTAGGGCTTAATGTGTTAGTTTAGGGTTTAGAGGTTTAGGTTGTTAGGTTTTATAATTTAATATTTAAGGTTTAAGACTTATGTTTAGGGTTTATATTTTAGAGTTTTAGGTTTAGAAATTTAGATTTTAAATTTTAAAAGTTTAAAAGTTAGTGTATTATATTTTCAAATAGCTCGAGTCTAATTTAGTCAAGTGTTGACCGAGCTTTGATCGAGTCGAACTCGAGTAACTTACAATCTGTCTCGTATCATTTAGCAACAATCTCAAACCCACTTTGAAGAAGAACATGCAACACACATCGTTAGATTCAAAGCAGTAGGTCCCCTCCCCCTCACATGGAATCCAAACCCTCATCTTTCTTCACGTTGAGGTGGTCCACTTTCTTGATGGATTAGCCTTGCTAAAATAATTTTTAATTTGGATAAGATAATGGGGGGTTTCGATTTGTTTAATAAATTGTGGTTAGATTACATTAATGTTTATCAAGTATTCTTACATTTTTATAAGCATTAATTCGTTTCATTTCCCTTTCTAAAGAGAAATAATGTTATATGGATAGAAATCTTCTACCCATTTTCGGTGCCTCTACATATACCTTACGCTCAAAATTAATTTTAGGGTTTAGGGTTTTAGGTTAGGGGTTGTGGTTAGAGTTTAGGTTATTTAAGGTATGGTGTATTTTTTAGGGTATAGGGTTTAGGATTTAAAATTTAGGGTTAGGGCTTAAAATTTAACTTTGTAATATTTTTTAGTGTTGGGACATATGTAGAGGCACCGAAAAAGAGCAAACGAATTTTATCCTAATGTTATGGTGTATGACTTATTGAATTCTTGAAGACTTGACCTATTCTCTTCGCAACATTCAACCCATTGCTTTAAGGATACAATATGTTAATCGTGAGGCTAACTATGTGGCTCATACTTTAGCTCATTGTGCTTTTGATTGTGTTATGCTTTTGTTTTTCGATTTAAATCATCCGAAGTGTATTTCACCACTTGTTTTAATTATATACAAGTTGATATAAAATAGTTGAAAGGTACTAAAGTTGTATACGCGAAGGTGAAAAAAATTATTAGATAGCCCGGCTTATTATATCATTTATAGTCTCATCCAAAAAAAAATTTCATTTTATTTTTTTATATGATGAATCTTCACCTCTTTCTAGGGACATGGATGTTATAAGCTTAGGGGTTGTTGCCCCTCCCAAATTTTTACATTTAAAAATACAATGAAAATTTGCCCATTTTAGCCTCTAATTTTTAATTTATTTGAACTTTGCCTCCTTGTTTTATAGTTATTTGTACTTTTCACCCCTAACCATGATTCATAGCTTCGTCTCTGTCTTATTCTTACATGCAACTAAGGAATGAGTAGTTATTTAAAAGTTACACTAAAATAGGTAATGTTATTGAATGAGTCGTGAATGACATAGTGAGTCGGGTCTATCTAATAATTTATCAAAGGTGAGCCATCAATTTCATAAAGGACTTTCATTCAAAAACAACCTAATTGGCACCGTTAGTTTGAATTGGGTAGAGTTTGTTCATGTTTCATCAAACATTAATACAACCTAAGTGATACCACAGTTGTAATAATCAAGGTTGTTGTAACTTGTAAGTTGATATTAGAGAGGGATTGAAAACAATGGAGCATTGGTGATATATGGTGATCGGCGTGTCTTTTTGTGGCAGGCAGTAGAGGCGTATGTTGTCAGCGCCACCCACGCTTTATTTTCATCTCATTCACGCCCACACGCCCTGGTTTCTGATTCAACATACAGCGTTGCACCATTGACGATGCAGTCAAATCCCATTCTCGGATTTTTAAATGCTCTCTTTCTCCTTACTCCTTAAACACCATTTCTTTCCCTTTTCCCTTTTTTATTAGTGTCAAATTAAGGCTCAATAGTTCCTTTCCCCTCTATTTGAAAAAAAAAATTTATCACGGGTCCTTCTCATCACGTCGTTTGTGATCTTAACTAATAAAATACATTTATTTCATTAATTTTCTATGTTATTTTTTAATCGAGTAATTTTCCACGTCGTTTATGGTCTTATCTAATAAAACTCATATATTAGTTATAACCATGATAAATATGCGTGAAGATTCACTTGAAAAAAATAACATAGAAAAAATTAATGAAATAGATGAGTTTTACTAGTTATAACCATGAATGACGGGATGAGAAGAGCCCATAATATAATTTCTCATTTGTTTGAGTGTAATTTTCGTTTTTACCTTTATACTATTCTTTTCTTAAGTGATCTTACGCTTGTTATGTTTTTTATTTGGCTCAATTTTAGTAAAGAGTGGTTTGAGTCAAAATTAGAGGCTTGAGCTAAAATTAGAGTTTGTTTGGTCAAATTTGCTAATTTGGATGTTATAAATAGCGAATAGGGGTGAAACCTCTAATTTTGAAAAAGCTGCTAATATGAGCTTTTTGAAATTAGAGGTTTTCACATAAAAGTTATAGAGACCCTTTTACCATCACATATTTACACTATGACATTTGTAAACTAATATTTTTTGTTTTTTTTATTCTCACACATTTATATTTATATTTATATTTATATTAAATTATATTAAAAAAATTATATAAATAATAAATTAATATATAGATCCTTCAAATATGCTTAGTAATGTTATATCAAAAATTATTTTTTATAATCTAATTAATATTAATAGATACAAAATATTGATAACTAATAAACTATTCAAACAAGTATCAAATATAATCATGTCCTTATATGTTATTTTACTTGTTTAAATAATCAAACAAGTATCAGTTGTTTAAATAATCATGTCCTTATCAGTTAATTTTATCAAATACTTCTATACAATAGACTAATCAAATCAACTAATATAATCAGTCATCAACTATCATCTAATTTAATCCACTATCAGCTATCGCTAATTGTCAAATTTGACTTCGTCTTATCACTGTGGTTTTCTTAGAAAGATGATGTAATCCAATATAAACATGTCTTATTTATGGGAAAATATATAAAATTTCTTTAAAAAGAAAGAGAAAACCAAATCTCGCCTAAAGCCTAAATTGGGTAAATTACATCAAAAGTCCCCAAACCTCGCCTAAAGTCTAAATTGGTCTTTAGACTCCAACTATTGTAATTGAATATTCAAATATAATATTGTACTGTTCAAGTCCTTCCATTAGCTTAGTAGTCAATTTGATCATTAAATACCTACTCAGATTTGATATTAAGTATTTTTAAGATGCTTGCGTCAAATTGTAAAACGAATTTACCTATAGTATGGAGAATTCGAATCTCGAGTGTTAAAAGAAACGAACATAAATTTAGAAGAAATTTTTTAACACATCAAATTCAGGTTGTCGTTACAACAAGTACTTACGTGTTCTTCTGAATACTCTCCATGTTAGAATTGGGCTGACATTTAACGCTTAAGCTAATAGTAAAGTAATTGGTATTTTAAATATTATATGTGGAGAAGAAGCGAAATCGATAATTATATTGTAGTATATGTATGAATCCAATGATGAAAGTTTTATAGGATTCAGTTGAGATGAAGTAATGTGGAAGAATTGGACTTCACTTGGGATGCAAGGCTACAGTCCTTTCCTTGCACCAAGGGACATTATAACTGTACAAGTAACTGCGGAATTGTGCTTGAATTAAAAGCCAAGGAGAAGGCAGAGATTATAGGTCATCGGGGGATACGGGAATATTCCATTTAATAAAGTATACATTTTGCAGGTAAATTGTTCGAACTTAATTTTTTACATAAACATGGGGAGTCAATAAAATAATACAAGTATATTATATTTTTTTTTATATCATGTAGTGAGGAAAGTAAAAATACACTTTGAGCATCGATTGAATCATAAGTGGAGAACCTTTTTATAAGATTAAAATTATCCCAATAAATAGTTTAAACTTCAAAAAGAAGTTGAATAAAGAGTGCGGGAGTTCATCATAATGACATTATAAAGATAGATAGGGTTGTAAGTTAAAAGTCGATAATTGTGTGATCCATATATTTAATTCTCAATTTCATGTGCATAAAGATCGAAATGTAACCAAAAGGCAATTATAAGATTAGATAAGAATACGAGTAAACATCGAGAATAGAAATTTAAAGTTTAATTACTTTTAGTATTGAGAATAATTAAAGATATCTAAAAGGGACGAATGATTTATGTTCGAATAGTGGAGCTCGAATTCAAAACAGCAGCATCAAATTGCAGACAAAGACAGGCCATGAAAAGAAAGGAATAGAGACATGAAGAAGAGAGATTGATTGATTGATTCCTAGAAACGAGAGTCCCCCTTAAGACACGCCCTGACTCTCATGACCCATTTCCTCTTTTTTATATTCCGGGTGGGTCCATCTCCAATTTCCCATGACCCACATGCACCAACCCCCTCCCCCTCCATTAATGCCCTCTTTCCCAGCTTTGATTCATATCAATACGGACCAACCTTCTTTTAACTCTAAACACTCAACAACATCAACCGAAGACAACTTGGACTTCGCTTAACTGCTTCCCAACGTTAGAAGTTCAAAATTCGAACATAAATGTTTCATTCAGGCCTCCTTGTACTAAAAAACGCCAGCTATCTCAATTCTCAACTAACCCTCTTTCAAATTTCAATTTTAACGCACATTCTCACTTTCTCTGAGTTGTTGTTTGAATTATTAAAATATACAGTAATAAACAAGAATCCAAGCAGTTTTCATTCTTATAAACAAAAAGGAGTCAAGATTAGTAATATGTACAACAGTACAAGACAATCTTTGAAACCTTTACAGTCCACACCACAGGGGTTTTATTCCTTTGGGAACTGCATCTGCATGCTTGTGTTTTAGACGGTGAAACAAAGGATCTTATGAAAGACACCTTATGTTATGAATCTTATGATGGAACAAAACAAACATTCTGTACTTTATAGCTTTCGCTTCCATGATTTGTTCAAGTACAGAGCTTTTTGGGGAGTGGAAAGACACTATTTTTAGTAGGGTTTGTTGTTAAGAGAGGGAAAGGGGAGAAGAGGCGGCGAGGCTTGATCAAGTAAATGAAATGGAGGTGAAGGCTTTTAACTCTCAAGTCAAGAGTCAAGACAGAGACAAGTTGAACGAGAGAGAACGTGGGGAGAGAGAAAAAGGAGACCCCACGCACCGCCCATGCGCACGCTGTCTTAACCAAAACTAAACCCATTTTGACCTAACCCTAAACCCAACAACATTGTACCCAAATCAACTCAAACCCATAAACTCTTCTCTTCTCCCCTTCCACCACTCATTTCCTCCCAAACCCTTAACCTACAACTTCTCTTCATACAAGACATGCACAGATCTCAACTCACATGAAGAGTAGTGGAGACTGGAGAGAAGAAACATGGGTTTGATTCAGCTTTTTCAGCTCAAAATTTGGTGGCAGATGCTTCAATACCCTTTTCTTTCACTTTCTTGTTGAATCCTCAAGAGACCTTTCTTTTTCGATCAAAATTCAGCCGGTTTTTGTGTGTGTTTAGCTCATTGTTTAACTAGCGTTTGAGCTTTGAAGGGAAGTAAAAAGAAATGGACCCGGTAACAGCTCATGGACGCCCTCTTCCTCCTTTCCTCACTCGAGATCTTCATCTGAATCCGCACCAGCAATTTCAACATAACCACCACCACCACCACCACCAACAGCAACAACATCAGAACTCTGAGGACGAACAAAACCGTGGCCAGAAACGGGATCGAGATGAAACGGCCACCACTACCGACACGAGTGAAGGCAAAGAACTCGCTGTAGTCCCCGGAACAGAAGGTGAAATCTCGAGAAGACCACGGGGCAGACCTGCGGGTTCCAAGAACAAGCCTAAACCACCGATCATCGTAACCCGGGATAGCGCCAATGCCCTCCGATCCCACGTTATGGAAATTGCCACCGGCTGTGATATTATGGAGAGTGTTTCGACTTTCGCTAGGCGAAGACAAAGAGGGGTTTGCATTTTGAGCGGGACCGGAACTGTTACGAATGTAACCTTAAGGCAACCAGGAGCTCCCGGTGCGGTCGTCACTTTACAGGGAAGATTCGAAATTTTATCACTATCTGGGTCATTTTTACCTCCCCCAGCACCACCGGCTGCATCAACGCTGACCATATACTTAGCCGGCGGTCAATGTCAGGTTGTTGGAGGAACCGTGGTGGGTCAACTCCTCGCTTCAGGTCCCGTGGTAATCATGGCAGCTTCTTTCGGTAATGCAGCGTACGAAAGGCTTCCATTGGAGGAAGAAGAAGAACCAACACCGCCGGTTCCTGGAAGTGGACCCTTAGGGTCACCCGGAAGCATGGTTAGTCAGGCGCAGCAGCAGCAACACCAACTATTGCAAGATCCCAATGGATCCTTTGCTCAAGGGTTGCCACCAAATCTTCTAAATTCAGTCCAATTGCAAAACGAGGCCTACTGGGGCACAGCTCGTCCTCCTTATTAACAAAACAGAAACTTTCATGTTTTTTCCTCCTTTTTCTTGTTAGACTTTGACCTCTTGATAACCTTTTTCATTCTTCTTTTATAAGATAGTTGATGTTTTAATTTTAAGTATGTTGAATATGGGATTCACCTGGCTTTGATTTGAACAATGATGTACAAATTTCATGGATTTCGCTTTGATGGGTGTTTTTTTATTATCAGTAATATTTTATATAAAAAAACCTTTAATTTTCAATTGTCCTCATTGTAGCTTAAGGTTGAAGAAGCACCAGAAGATGGCTGCCATTTCTCTCTCCATTCCTTTTCAGCCTCGTTTCTTCCAACTAATTAAGAATAAAACAGGCACTTAGGGTTCCTTTTTCTTCCTATAATACTTTTAAGTTTCAGATCCTTAAAATATACTTTTAAGGATTTTTGTTTTACATTTTGATGTAAGAATAAGAACAATTCTAGTTTAAATTAGTATATTTTGGATGAAAATGAAGATAGACATTGGTTTATCTTTAAGGTATAGTGACAGTTTGAAGGTTGGTCGGCAAATCATGACTTGAAGAAAGCAAGGTGATGGGAGGTTATGGGCATTAGGGTTTTGCTGTCTTTTCTTGGTTGTCATGTTTTCTGACTTGTTAGGGTTCACCACTATGGAATCAGAGATGAACATTGGGTACTGGGTTACACGTGCGGTGCTCTGTAAATAACATATCCGGATAATAATTAGCCCATTTATTGAAAAATTCTAACAGTGAATGGATTGGAGGAGGTAAGGCAAGTTAATGTTATATGCATACTACTTAATATTATGTAATTAATAAATAAATTAAGACTTATTAACTGGCCTAGTGATTAAGGCTTATATTACCCTATTTTGTATGAATTCGAATTTTAGTATGATAATATAATATCTCTTTATTTAATCAAAAAATAAATTAAGAGTACAATTTATCTTGATTCTGGAATTGATATGACTTTTTCATAAAGTTTTGAGCCTTATACAGCTCATCTATGCAAGTTCAACATATAATGAAGGGTGTATTTATACGAACAAAAAATTTATGCCCTCTAATCATGCCTTCTTCTATACCCACACTAAAAAATATTTAAAAATTAAATTCTAAACTATAATCTTAATTTTTACATCCTAAACTTTAAAAAATAGACCTTACTTTTAATTCCCTAAATCTTAACCACAACCCCTAACCTTAAACTCTAAACACTAAACACACCTTTTTTTAAATGAAGGCACCAAAAGAGGCATAGTTTGAGTCAGATGATTTCCATCCGTACTTATATTAGATTTAAAATTAAAATAGTTTTACATGTTTCAATACTTTCTTCTTACTAATATCTTAATAATTTAATTATTATATTTCATATTTTAATCTAATGCATGTCATTTTTTGAATGAATTTAAAACTTGTTGCCATTTCTTAACTTTATATTTTTAATCATTTGCCTATGCATATGTAACCTTGTTTTTGGTTTTCAATCAATCAACCTGAAATTCTTTATTCTTTCAACTTATTACCAACAGCAATTATTATTATTATTATGGGAGGAAAAGCTCAATTTTGTAGCCTTGTGAGAACGATAGATATATTGTTTCCTGGAAAATCAAACCTTCATTAAAGGGAAAATACTATAAACTCAAACATAATTTACAGATTTATATGTTGTCGGGTGAATCTTAATTTTTTAAACATAATTGTTATGGTAATATTCATAAGGTCATGATTTTAGATTAAATAGAGAGCTCTATATTATAAATATAAATATTAAAATTTAAATTTATACAAAATAAAATAATATAAATATTTTTAATCATTCGGTCAATTAATGAATTTCATAAGATCGTGATTTTAAGTTTGCTTAAATACGTACTATCCTCTTATATTCGAGTGGTTAAGATATTATATTAAATATATATTATAAAATTAAAGTTTGGTGATGATGAGTGCAAGGTTTCGACAACGTAATATAAAATTAGACCCAACAGCTTATAAATTTCTCCACAACTTGGAGGTAATAATTCGGTGGACCATACTTGTATGTCTAATAATGTAGTTTGTGATTTTGTCAAAAAAATTTCCTGTTCTTCATCATTAACATCAATCCCTTGATTATTTGAAGAAAAAAAAACACTTCAATGATTATTACTATATATATAAAAAAGTATTAAGGTTAGGTTTCGCTATTTGAAAAAAGAAAAAGAACACTTAATAGTTTCAACAGTTATAGACCGGCAATTAAAATGGATCTCCCTCCCCTACTATTATTACTATCGTATGTTTATTTGCATATATAGTCTTAGAGTATGTAGCTAAAAAATTATTAAAAGACTATTCCTTTGTGCCCTGGTGGCAAAGGTAGATGTTTATCATCTCTTGAGACTCGAATTCGAGCACCAGCAATACATATTGTGTGTGACGTCTTTGAAAAGACTAACAAAGTTGAACATATTGTCACGGGGTCAGAGTCTTGGCGCAGGGACGTCTACCCGTGCGGCAACCCAGGACTATTACCAGCCAAGGGCTAAGCCTTTTCCATCTCCGATGCTCACTAGTTTCGCCCTCCCATGGGCTCATCAGGGAAGCGGGGACAGCTCCCGACCAGTGTGGTGCCTACCAACGCGCCAGTCCGAGGACTATACGGCTGTACGACACGTACTACACCCTTAATGCTATCCCACACATCCTACATTAAGCACAACCAGCAAGCATCTCGCGCGGTCCCGTGTGTCACGACAAACGGTCTGTGACATTCTCCCCCACCCGATTCATGCACGCCCTCGTGCATGGGGAGAAACTCTTTCCCTCTTTTGATTGGCCCGGATCTAGTGTGCAATTCCCTGCCTGCTCGCCCTCTTCACTTGAGGCTACGACACATTTGACTACGAGTGCTTGGCGAACTTTCGCTATGGCTTCCTGCCTACCCGTCCTCATCTCATCTCTTTATAGAGGACCCACTCGTGGACACCCCTTCACTTGGAGTGTGAGCTACACACGCTCGTCCACTTGACCCGCTTGCGAACACCCCTTCACTCGGAGTGCGAGCTACACACGCTCGTCCGGTTGACTCGCTTACGCAGCATAGAGGCGCTTGGCAAACTCACAGCTAGCACACAAACTGGCTCTGATACCACTTGTCACGGGGTCAGAGTCTTGGCGCATGGACGTCTACCCGTGCGGCAACCCAGGACTATTACCAGCCAAGGGCTAAGCCTTTTCCATCTCTGATGCTCACTGGTTTCGCCCTCCCATGGGCTCATCAGGGAAGCGGGGACAGCTCCCGACCAGTGTGGTGCCTACCAACGCACCAGTCCGAGGACTAGACGGCTGTACGGCACGTACTACACCCTTAATGCTATCCCACACATCCTACATTAAGCACAACCAGCAAGCATCTCGCGCGGTCCCGCATGTCACGACAAACGGTCCGTGACAATATGCTACCTTTGCATCACACCAGCATATTAAAAAAATGTCTTAAAAGATTGGAAAGTTTACCTAATTAGCCATTATTGTTGCTATCTCATATGGTCTATTAGATAGAATAGTACCAGTAGATTGAGTATATGCAATTTCTGTAAAATCTGAATCTTAATCTACAAATATTTGATATTAATGTTCGAAGTCAAATATAAATCAATTAAATTATCGGTTTGATACATGCCCGGTCTTGAGAGTGGGCAAGAGGGGCGTCCGCACAAGGTCCACTGCTCTCTCGAGATACACTATTTTGTATTTTTTAATTATACATATAATTTTTAAATTTAAAATATTCATTAATGAAGTTCATCATCCTTAATTAAATTTTTTATTTAATTTAAATATTAATGAGTTTTAATGTCATGATTGAGATTTTAATGATAGTTTAATTTTGTCTAATATTTGTGATTAAAGGTTCATTTTTTCAATACTTGTTGTTTAAGGCTCATTTTTTACAACACTTCTTATCATATTGTTACCGACCCACTTTTTGCAACCGAGCCCGCCGCACCCATAGGTGCTAAACCTAGCGCACCACGTCCTTCACCCGACCGAGGGACCCGAAGTGTTGCCAACGCCACGCACCAAGGGGCCATGCACAACGCCCTTGGTGGTGTCACGCCTTAGACAACCGAGCTGGGCCACTTCCCACGCACCATGGGGCATTGTCAAGCACCCTATGTGCTGCCCAAGACATGGAGCCCGAGCCCGCACCCAACGTGCGCACCAAGGAGGCTGAGTCCGCACATGAGGAGGCCTTGCCACACACCCTCCATGCCGCCCAAGCCATGGAGCCCGAGCCCGCACCCGACGTGCACACCGAGGGGGCCTTGCCATGCACCCTTCATGCCGCTCAAGCCATGAAGCCCGAGCCCGCACCCGACGTGCACGCCAATGACGCCGAGTCTGCACCCGATGTGCACGCCAAGAGGCCTAGGGGGTGCCCATCCGAGCTGCACACACCCCTAGGGCCCGATTTAGCACCCAACACGCTAAAGATGAGGTTTTAGACACAATATCTGGGCCATGCCAAGCCCAATCCGCCCAAGCTTCCAAGACCCAAGCCAAGGTGTCATCTTTTAACTAACGCTCATGGAAAGATATCATCCATGGAGCCTATTCGAGGAAAGCTTCCTTTCTTGAAGCCACAATCAAGGAAAGTCTTCAATGACAACCAACATGTGATGTCATAGCCTCGTATCTTAGGCAACTATGTATTTGAGTGACAAGCTTTCCTTAGTTAGGAGATTCTCTTTGTAAGACTCATCCATAGCCATTGGATCGAGTCATTCGTAGCCATTAGATCGAGGGGGCCAAGGCTATAAATAAGAGCCTTCCTCATCCATTGTAATCACTCCACAATCACTCCACTTCACTTCACCATTGTTCATTTCTTCTTCTTTTTTTTTGTCTATTAATAAGAGAAGGCATCGAGTACTTTTTTCTCCTCGTCTAGGCTTAGGAGGAGTTTTTAACGAAGCTCTTTGCTTATAAAATCCTTTGCCTCTTTCATTTTGCCTTGTTTAGCCATCACCATCCTTTTCCAAAAGCTTCCGCACACCAAGTTCTAAGCGCCCAGCTTAGTTTTTCGAAGGCTTACTTAGTCCTCGACTTAAGGTCGACGTCTAAGGCCGCACGGGTTGGCGAGTCAGAACCTAGCCCCGTGACAAGTGGTATCAGAGCGAGTTCCGCTCCGTACGAGTCGAGATGGCGCAAGCAAAAAGGAAGATCGTTGCGACAAAGAGGAACGTGGAGTCACTAGGTGTCTCGTTTGAAAGGGAGGTGAGCAAATCATGATTAAGTGATGATTTTTATAATTCATAGTTTTGTTCTCTTTGTAGAATCAATCATTGCAAAGACTTCCCAAAGAGGAGGCCGTCAAAATGCTGGACGTGTGGAGAGCCACACGAGTCTTTCCGATGCCCGCACAAATTCAAGCAGTCCAAGTTACAGGACGAGCCCGACGAGACCGAGGCTTTGAAGCTTGATTCGAGGTGCAATGTGCTACCAATAAGTATGGTAGAGGCGTTCGAGGAGCGAAGCTTGCCTGACGGGACCGAGGCCGTAAAGCTTGCTTCCTTGTTCGGTGAATCACCAGTGAGTATGGTGGTTGTTGGGGCGTCAAACTTCAAGAGTGAAGCTTTGATGACGGAAAGGTTGCAAGAGTGCAACGAGTCTGTTGAGATTTTAGGGGCTCGATTCGATCAACTAATATAGCTCGCCAAGTGTGAAGAAGTTGAATAATTGGGTGTTTTAGTGGGAGGAGAAAAATAGGCAATTTGACACAAGGATTTATAGTGGTTCAACCTTCTAACCAAGGTTTACATCCACTACCTTAGCTCCCCCTTAAGGATTTCCAACAAATTCACTAAGAATTTCGTCCCCTTTTCTCGGATTAGGAGGAAACCGTTACAACCCTCAAAGCTTTCTACCCAAAGCTTGAAGGAACACTCTCTTTACAAAGAAAGACTTAGCAAACTAGAAATCCCTCTAAAAGGTGTTTGTTTGCAATTCTAAGCACTCACCCAAAACCTAAACACTTGAGAAAATTTAACAATGTAAGCTCACAAGTGTTGTCTAAGCAAGAAATGAACAATTAAAGCTCTAGACAAATTTTGACATCATAATGTTGAAACAATTGAAGCATTAACTTGTTCTTGATTCTTGGAGGTCCCTTTTATTCTCCCAAATGAGTTCATAGCCGTTTAGGATCGTTGGGGTTGGAATAGAGTCGTTGAAGCCATTATTTCCCACCATAAATGCAGTTCTGCAGCTTGGCGTATCGATACTCGTCCAACAGTATCGATACGGTCTCAATGAGGAAAGAGCCGTTGGGCTTTTCAGCTGATGTGTATCGATACGCTTACCTGGCGTATCGGTACGGTCCTGCAAATTTAAAAGACCGTTGGGAAATGACCGTTGGGGTAGTTAGGCGTATCGATACGTGACACAACCGTATCGGTACGCGACTAGTTGTTGGGCTATTTCAAAGCACACCGTATCGATACGGCTAAGCGTATCGGTACGGGTTTTAGCTACTGGAATTCTGGTAGTTTGAAAACCCTAAGGCGTATCGGTACGGGTCAATACCGTATCGATATGGTCACTATAAAAGCATGGTTTTGACTACTTTAAATGAACTTTAAACTCATTCCAAAGCCATTAAAACTCCTTAAATATATTTTCAAGTTGTTTTTGACTAAAACCATATTTTAAATTCTTTTCAATTTAGTCCAAAACATTTTTCAAATATTATATCAAAACCTTAGTTCTACAGAGTCCACATGTTACATGGAGTATTCCAGCGACGATGACAAGTCATCTTGGGATTCAAGTGAAGTCGAAAGCGACTTTGAGGAAGAGAAGCCTATGTTTGTAGACATAGTGTTTTCCGAAGCAACGCTAGGTGCACTAGTAGATCCAAGTGCATCTTCAATACTCGTATCCAAGCTAGCGGCCGAGTTGTTAAACCTTCAGGTTGAGAAGGTAAAAAAACAAGTTGAAAGAGTCAACTTCAGAGACGAGCCAGTTGTGGGAATCACAAAAGATGTGTACCATCAAATCGGCGATTTTCGAGGCACAACAATCATCAAGGTAATGTCTTACCATTCCCTTGGTAAAAATGAAATTATTATTGGGTTATCTTATTTGGAGCAAATTAATGCACTTGTCTTGCCAGAATCCGACAATGAGGATGATGCAGGTTCAAGCATCGATTCACATGAAAGTGAGGGCCAAACCAAGATAGCCGAAGATGATGAAGCCATGGAAGAATCCATGGAAGTTTCTGACACAACGGGACAAGTCCTTAATGAGATCGAGGACGTGAAGGCATTCGAAGTCCATACCTTCGCAAGTGCCAACTATATTGAAGGAATCCTCTTAGATAAGGGAGTTCCGATTGCTCGAGAGAGTCGAGTGCTCAACGAGTCCGAGAAGAGTTACCCGGATCGTGAGAAGGAGCTTATCGCAGCCGTGCATTGTTTGCACACTTGTAGACAACGTTTATTTGGGTCGAGGTTTGATGTCTTTTCCGAAAATCCATTAAATGATTATTTTCTAACCCATGCAAAGTTGTCTCGTAAGCAAGTTCGTTGGGAGAAAATCCTTGCAAAGTTCAACTTTGCTTGGAAATGCAACCCAAGTTTGTCAAAGAAAGTAACCGATGCCTTAAGCCGAGAGTATAAGGTGGGGCATGCTACTAGTCCGCCAATGAGCAAGGTGGACCACGAGGACGAGAAGCCTTTGGAGTTGCCAAAGGCGTTGCCACCAAAGTATGAGATGGTTCATGAGATGGAGTACCCATCCGAGTTTGACGAAGCGGTTCAAGAGCCATCCGAATTTGATGAAACACTTGCCATTGAGGAGTTGCCGATGCGAGTGGGACACCTTTGTGCTTTCGAGAGTAGAAAGCCAAGTGAGCGAGACATCATCCAAGCCGATGGAGATGAGCTAGCAATTTTCCTTGAAGAATTGCAAGACGAGTTTGACGAGTGGCATGAATCCATGGAACCGAGCCAAAGCACCACAATAGAAGTGATGCCCAAACCCATTGATGAGGGGCTAAACCAAGCCAACACTTGCCTTGGGTATCGACAAGGCAAAGTGGATCGAGTCGACACGGACCTTGAGTCCGAGGTAAGTGGTTCTTTATTTAAAGAATCCTTTTAAACCCATGATTATTTGGATTTTTGTAGGATGTCTACGAGTTTGAGTGAAGATCCAAACCGAAACATGGGGCGAGTAGCTATCCTAGTCGAATCATGCGACAAGGATAACAAGGGACCGAGTGATGAAGTGGTTGGAACAAGCCGAGAGACTCCACCATTCATTCGAGCCGAGGGTGATCGAGAGCTTGCCAAGGAGTGGAAACCGTTCGAGGACCTAGTTCCCTTAGCCAAGCGGGAACATGACGATGAGCTGAAGCCGTTCAAGATCAAGGCAACCGAGCCTCATCATTGCCCATCGACGAAGATGTCGATAGATTTAGTGTGGGAGAATGTTACCGACCCACTTTTTGCGACCGAGTCCGCCGCACCCATAGGTGCTAAACCTAGCGCACCACGTTCTTCACCCGACCGAGGGACCCGAAGTGTTGCCAACGCCACGCACCAAGGGGCCATTCACAACGCCCTTGGTGGTGTCCGCGCCTTAGATAACCGAGCTGGGCCACTTCTCGCGCACCATGGGGTATGTCAAGCACCTCATGTGCTGCCCAAGACATGGAGCCTGAGCTCGCACCTGACGTGCGCACCAAGGAGGCCGAGTCCGCACACAAGGGGGCCTTGCCACAAACCCTCTATGCTGCCCAAGCCATGGAGCCCGAGCCCGCACCCGACGTGCACACCGAGGGGGCCTTGCCATGCACCCTTCATGCCGCCCAAGCCATGAAGCCCGAGCCCACACCCGACGTGCACGCCAATGACGCCGAGTCTGCACCCGATGTGCACGCCAAGAGGCCTAGGGGATGCCATCCGAGTTGCCCACACCCTCTAGGGCCCGATTTAGCACCCAACATGCTAAAGAGGAGGTTTTGGACAATGCCAAGCCCAATCCGCCCAAGCTTCCAAGACCCAAGCCAAGGTGTCATCTTTTAACCAACGCTCATGGAAAGATATCATCCATGGAGCCTATTCGAGGAAAGCTTCCTTTCTTGAAGCCACAATCAATGAAAGTCTTCAATGACAACCAACATGTGATGTCATAGCCTCGTATCTTAGGCAACTATGTATTTGAGTGACAAGCTTTCCTTAGTTAGGAGATTCTCTTTGTAAGACTCATCCATAGCCACTGGATCGAGTCATTCGTAGCCATTAGATCGAGGGGCCAAGGCTATAAATAAGAGCCTTCCCCATCCATTGTAATCAATTCACAATCACTCCACTTCACTTCACCATTGTTCATTTCTTCTTTCTTTGTCTATTAATAAGAGAAGGCATCAAGTACTCTTTTCTCCTCGTGTAGGCTTAGGAGAAGTTTTTAACGAGGCTCTTTGCTTATAAAATCCCTTGCCTCTTTTATTTTGCCTTGTTTAGCCATCACCATCTTTTTCCAAAAGCTTCCGCACACCAAGTTCTAAACGTCTCAGCTTAGTTTTTCGAAGGCTTACTTAGTCCTCGACTTAAGGCCGACGTCTAAGGCCGCACGGGTTGGCGAGTCAGAACCTAGCCCCGTGACAATATGCTCAATTGTATCTCAAATTTGTTATTAGGGGTCAACTCTTAAATTTTTTAATATTTGTTATTAGAGGTCCAATTTTTTCAATACTTGATATTTGAGGCCTATTTTTTAAAATACGTGTTATTATAGAGGCTCATTTTGTCAAGATATTTGTTATTAGGAAATACTCTTAAAATTCAATTTTTTCAATATTTGTTACTAGGGGACTTCTCTTAAAATTATTTTTTAATATTTGTTATTAGGTGTCTAAATTGTTCAATACTTGTTATTTATGGTCCAAAATTTTTTAATACTTGTTATTTGAGGTTCAAAATTTTTAATACTTGCCATTAGAGGCTCATTTTTTTCAAATATTTGTTATTAGGGACATACTCTTAAAATTATTATTTTTCAATCACTATTAATAGGAATCTACTCTTAAAATTCATTTTTTTCAATATTTTTTATTGGGGGCCAAATTTTTTCAATAATTATTTTTAGAGGCTCAATTTTTTCAATATTTGTTATTAGGGGCTTATTCTTAAAATTTAATTTTTTAAAATATTTGTTATATGGGCGTACTTTTAAAAATTATTTTTTTTCAATATTTATTATTAGAGACTTACTCTTAGAATTCAATTTTTCAACACTTATTATTAGGGCCTAATTTTTCAGTTTTCCCGACCCTGGTTTGATATCTAAACTCGTATGTTATAAGTCTTGGAAATTTAAATGAAAAGAGATTAAAGAGAATTATGAATTCAAATATTTAAAAATAAAGTAATCAAAATAATACATATCCGAATTTAAATCTAATATGAATAAAAAAAACAATGTGAAAATGAATCATAGATATCATGTTTGGGAGACTAATATCCGAATGTTTAGGTGTACTTGTTCAGGCCCGATTGTATTTGGATCCCACCTAATTATACTGGGTTATTAATAATTGCATGAGGCTCTCAACAAGGCTTGTTCACTTTTGGGCTTTTTCTTTCAATCAGTAAAATAATCTTTCGAATGATTCTAGTAAAAAAATACTCGTAAATATTATTATCCTCCAGATTCGAACAATTATCTCTAAAATATACTACCATAAAATATCATATGTTCAAGAAAATATTAGACAACTAATCGAATACTAATACTAAACTTAGGTTAGAGGTCAACCACATGATTAAACAATGTTGCTTTTTACACCCAATTGAACTTTTTTTAGTTGTGTTTTCCCCTCAATGCCCCGTTGTCTTCGTGTTTTTGCTGCTAAACAGGTATCGGTTTTGCACTCAACGGGCATTTACTCGCCATATTCTCTGCCTAAACGCTCGTTTGTCCACAACTGAATTTTTTTAACTTCTGGCAACAGGCGTTTAGGCCCCAACTTCCGTTTGCCCCCACACTTTACAAACCAACGTGGGAGGCCAAACGCTTGTTGACCAAAAGTTGAATTTTTCAACTACTATCAAACACTCGTCTTGGCGTTAAAAATAGTAAATAAACCAACGTTGAGACTCTGACAAAAAAGGGCCTTAACACATTATAGACTACGGGAAATTCTAATAAAAGTCGGATTAATATACGACTAAGAAACGCCGTGACCGAAAATATAATAAGATAAGTAACAAAGTCGGTAAAGCGCGACCGGATATGTTGACATAATATAATGTATCCGGTAGAAAACATGAAGAAATATTAAAAAAAATTGGTAACCGACAAACTTAAGTTACCGGTAGGTATCGATACAAACATAACAAAATAGGTAAAATTAGTTATTTTGTTGATAAGAGTATCCACATATTAGGTAGCGCCTATGAGGATGGAAAACCTCTACCCTTTTCGGTGCCCCTACATATGCCCTCACGCTCAAAATTAACTTTAGGGTTTAAGGTTTTAGGTCAGGGTTTAGAGAATTTAGGATATGGTATATTTTTAGGGTGTAGGGTTTAGGATTTAGAAATTAGGGTTATGACTTAGAATTTAATTTTGTAGTGTTTTTTAGTGTTGGGTTATATGTAGGGGCACCGAAAAGGGCAGACGAATTTTATCTGCGTCTATTATGTTATTAAAGTTTAAGGCCTTGGAAATCCGACGATAACAAAATAGATAAATTACTTATTTTGTTGATAAGAGTATCAACATATTAGGTAGCACCTATTATGTTATTAAAGTTTAAATTAATGGTGCCTTGAAAATCTGATAATAACAAAATAGGTAAATTACTTATTTTGTTGATACTTTTGAATAAATTACTTATTTTGTTAATACTTTTAAAAGTATCTATACTTTTTTTAAAAACAATGTAACCGGTTACAATGTGGCTCGAAAGTATCTATACTTTTTTAAAAAACATTGTAACTGGTTGCATAAAAGTATCGATACTTTCGAGCCACATTGCAACCGGTTACATTGCTTTTTAAAAAAAAATATCGATACTTTTAAAAACATATAGATACTTTCTAAAGTATCAACAAAATAAATAATTTACTCAAAAGTATCAACAAAATAAATAATTTACCTATTTTGTTATCGTCGGATTTCCAAGGCCTCATCAGCTAAACTTTAATAACATAATATGCGTTACCTAATATGTTGATAATATTATCAACAAAACAAATAATTTACTTATTTTGCACTTTTATCCTGTCACCTATTTAACCGTTCACGTCATATATTAACTATATTTTAACCGCCTCACAGTATAACCTCCCATAGACTACACTTATAAACACTATCAGATTCAGACAATCCCGAACAATTTACTTGTTGAAGTTTTCTCGGATTTAACTAGTAAAAATCCAACAGCTCAAACACAAGCTGTCTTTCACAACACACTTGTAGCAACAAAACATCACGGGTCAAAGGAAGTAAGGAACCTGTTGCGAAATTTGGTTGTAGAATTACGCACAAAATTACAAAAAGTAGACAATTGGAACCGCAGCCTTTCCCAACCCTAAAACCCACATCATTTCTACCAGCCTACATCGCCCCTTCACCTCTCACTCCTTTCCCCACCCCATCACCGGAATATGACGTCATGCCTCAAACCTATCACCGTCACCTAAGCAGCTCCGTCGTATTTCTCCGATCGACCACTACCGCCACCACCATTACCATTCATTGAATTGGCCTCCCACCCCACCATCGGATTTTCGTACATTTTCTATTTCCAAGTTTAAAGATTCCCACCCAAAACAAATTCCAGCTTGTCTAGACTTTGGGTTCTGTTTAGCTGTTTGTTTGGTGAGAAATGGCCATTTTGAAGAGCTATGGCGCTTGCTTGAGAGACTCTACGTTCCAGTTTCCGCGTCCCAGTCGCGCCGATAACTACAAGAGGTTGTTAACATTCTTTATTCCGTTTTCTTTTGTAGTAGTCGTTAAATTAGTTATTTAATTTTTTTAATCAACGCTATTTGTTGGCTGATTTGGGATATAGTGAAAAATTGTTAAGGCCTGTTCAAAAGATTTTGGTTTGTTTGATTTAGTGCTTGATGGGTGTTATCGAGAAGCAATGTTAGTCTGGGTTGGAATTATATGTCTGCTTAGTTTATTTGCTTATCATCTTGCTTGCTTGCTTTGTAGCAGGAGAAATATAAAATGGAGATCCCCACAAGCAGCAGTGGTACCTAATTTCCATCTCCCTATGCGTAGCCTTGAGGTTAAAAATAGGTAACTAACAAGCTTTCCACTTGTTCATGTTTTTCACTGCGTGGAATTTGTTGTTAATTTGCCTATAGTTTCTCCATTTTTATTATAAGTACAGCGTTTATACCTGTGTGTGTGTTCCTTGTTGACATGTCAATGTTTTTAATCTGTTTGTTGTCTTTTCTTAAAGCTGCTATAAGATGTGCTGCTGGCATTGTTCTGTTATTTAAACCTTTATTACAGAGCCTTGAAATAAACATAACTGAACTACTTGGTACAAGAATCTTTTCATACTTGTTATAGACTTATGTTTCGAGTTGGTACTCGTGTAATGCTCCATACCTGGAGAATATGTAAGATCTATTGGTTCTGTGATGATGGTGCTATGGTGTATGTATATTCACTGTGTGATAAAGTTGTGGTGAATGTTAATATTTTAGTGTCCTAATTGATGGAGAGATGGTTTGTCTGTAGCTTTAGATTTGTTGGGAATGAAGCTTTCTTTTGTAAGAATCACTGCTGTTGATGATTTTGCCTGCCTTCTGCTTTGCAGGACATCGGCAGAAGATATAAAAGCTCTTAGACTGATAACAGCCATCAAAACCCCATATCTACCTGATGGAAGGTTTGATCTTGAAGCGTATGATTACTTAGTGAATATGCAGATTGAAAATGGTGCTGAAGGGGTAATTGTTGGCGGCACAACCGGTGAGGGCCAACTGATGAGCTGGGATGAACACATAATGCTTATTGGTCATACTGTCAACTGTTTTGGCGGATCGATTAAGGTAATTGGTAATACAGGAAGCAACTCAACCAGGGAAGCGATTCATGCTACCGAACAAGGTTTTGCTGTTGGAATGCATGCTGCTCTCCACATCAATCCTTACTATGGAAAAACCTCTCTTGAGGGCTTGGTTTCTCACTTTGATAGTGTTCTGCCAATGGGGCCTACCATCATATACAATGTACCGTCACGAACTGGCCAAGATATTCCTCCACGCGTCATCAACACTGTAGCACAGAGTCGTAACTTGGCTGGTATCAAGGAATGTGTTGGAAATGACCGCATTGAGCAATATACAGGTAATGGAATTGTAGTGTGGAGTGGGAACGACGATCAGTGCCATGATGCTAGGTGGAGCCATGGGGCTACCGGTGTAATTTCTGTTACAAGCAATCTGGTTCCAGGTTTGATGCGTGAACTCATGTTTAGTGGGAAAAACCCTTCACTTAACGCAAAGCTCTTACCTCTGATTGAGTGGCTCTTTCAGGAGCCTAATCCCATTGGCCTTAACACAGCCCTTGCCCAACTGGGGGTTGTGAGGCCAGTTTTCAGGTTACCATATGTGCCTCTTCCACTGGCAAAGAGAGTAGAATTTGTTAACCTGGTCAAGGAAATTGGGCGGGAGAACTTTGTCGGAGAAAAAGATGTTAAGGTACTTGATGACGAAGACTTCGCCTTGGTTGGGCGATATTAGTTTCTTGTCGATGTTGAGAATTCACAGCTGGTGTCTGGATTTCGACATTGCAATTTGTCATTTTCGTTTATAGAACTACAGATACAGTGGACCAGGTTGTTTATAAAAAGAAAACATACGATATGGTACTGATGTGATGTCTTTGGATATTAAGTATTTGCCTATTTCGACTGATTTGCCTTGTTAGAAATGGGAGTTGTCTGATTTCCAGTGAAATATGTCCGTTTTTGTGTTTTTGTTAGTACTTAATCGTGTCTAGTGGATCACGATTGCCTTTTTCTAGCCATATCTACTGTCTTTAATAAGATAACCAGAGTATTCTTTTGGCTTTCCTCAACAAAACGTGTATTACTTTTTACACTTGGTATCAGCAGCCAAAACACATAGAAGCAGCAGTCTCTTGTGTTTGAAAATGACAACTGAAAGTGAGTTTGTGCAGCCAGCTATTCCTAAATTCGATGAGCATTATGATCATTGGAGAGTCTTCAAGAGAAAGAGGATGGGGTCGTAGTGGAATGTGTGGACGAGGAGGAAATAGAGGTAGGCGTCGTTTTGACAAAGCCACCGTTGAATGCTATCACTGCCATTGGCTTGGACATTTTCAATTTGAATGTCCCAGCAAGGGTTCTGATGCAAAAGTAAATTATGTGGAATATGGTGACGAAATGTTATTAATGGCATACTTCAATGATAAAGAATCAAGCAGTGAAGAGTGTTGGTTTCTAGACTCTGATTGTAGTAACCACATGTGTGGCAAGTGGAAGTTTTTCTTCAATCTCGATGAAAGCTACAGAGAGAAGGTAAAACTGGGAGATAATTCAAACATGAATGTGATGAAAAAAGATATCGTGCGCGTACTAGTAAATGATTTTATTCAAATTATTACTGGTGTGTTTTATGTTCCAGGTTTACAAAATGTCAAAACTTGATGCTAAAAGCAGCAAATGTATTTTTCTCAGAGTTAGGGAGGAGTCAAATTGTAGCGCATGTTCACTAAAATCATTGTTAGCAGAGATGTGGTATTTGAAGAAGACAAAAGTTGGGATTGGGATAAAAGTTACATAGAAGCTATTTTAGTGGACTTAATTTGGGATGACGACGAAGAAGAATCAAACAAACATTATAATGAAGCTGAAAATAGCACAAAAGATGATAGTGAGGACATGGAAACAGATGGCTTAAATGAAGAAGGTTCATCAAATTCAAGTGAAAATTTATCACCTGAACATCTTGATGAGTGAATACGACAACCGCCAACTTGGTTGCAAGACTATGTAAGCGGGGAAGACTTGTCAGAGGAGGAAGAAACAACCAATTTCGTCATGTTCGCAGAGAATGATCTAATTTCGTTTGAAACAACACAAAGAAATGTAAAATGAAGAGCAACAATGGATGCGAAGATTGAAGCTATAGAGAAGAATGGCACTTGGGAATTGGAGAAAAGAAGGTTGGAGTAAAGTGGGTGTGTAAAACAAAAGCTAATGAAAATGGTGAAATTGAGAAGTATAAAGCGTGTTTGGTTGCGAAGGGTTATGTCCAAAAGCATGACATTGATTACACTGAAGTTTTTGCACCAATAGCGCGTCTTGAAACGATTCGAATGGTAATTTCTTTAGCTGCTCAAAAGGGATGGACAATTTTCTAACTTAACGTTAAATCTGCTTTTTTCATGGGGAACTTAATGAAGAGGTTTACATTGAGCAACCACCTGAGTATGAAAAGGAAGGTGAAGAACAGAGAGTTTATCAATTGAAAAAAGGCTTTATATGGACTAAAACAAGCACCTCGAGCCTGATATAGTCAAATATAGTCATATTTTGCCAAAGAAAATTTTCATCGGTGTCGTCACGAGCCTACTTTATTCATCAAAAGTGGAAAATAGGTAAAACTTTGATTGCTTGTCTTTATGTTGATGATTTAATTTTTACCCGTGATGATGTACAAATATTTCTTGAATTTAAAATTCCATAGTGCACGAGTTTAACATGACAGACCTTGGAAAAATGAGATATTTCCTTGGATTAAAAGTAGCTCAAAATCAAAATGGTATATTTATCTGTCAAAAGAGATAGCGCATGAGGTATTGAAAAGGTTCGATATAGATAAGTGTAATTCGGTTAAAAATTCAGTTGTCCCAGGTTGCAAACTTACAAGAGATGAAAATGGAGCGAGAGTAGAAACTACAAGCAGTTAATCGGCAGTTTGATGTATCTAACTGCTACTTGTCATGATGTGATGTATGTTGTAAGTCTTTTGAGCAGGTATATGAAGCATCCTACCGAGTCACACTTTCAAGCTGCCAATAGAATTTTGAGATACATAAAAGAAACACTCGGATTTGGCATACTTTACAAGAAGGAAGGAAATGACGAGTTAATTGCTTACACATTTAGTGGCTATGCTGGGGATTTAGACGATATAAGGAGTACTTCAGGCTATGTTTTTCTATTGAATTCTACGGTTGTTTCCTGATCATCAAAGAAACAACCAATAGTCACTCTATCTACCACAGAAGTTGAATTCGTTGATGCATCCTCGTGTGCGTGTCAAGTCATTTGGTTAAGGAGAATTTTACAGAATTTGAGTCATGTTCAAAGTTAGCAACACAACCATTCTTTTGAAGAAACACATAATTGAAGAAAAAAACAGAATGTGTTTTTGTTTCTTTCGATTGAATAATTGATAAACTTACAAAGATTTACAGACTTTTATAGACTAGAACTTTTAGTTACATCAGGAGTCCTACTAATTATTAACTTCTAACTTTAGTATTAGGAGTTTGATTTTAACTAAACTTATACAATATAGTTCGATTACAATAATTATTCTATTTCGACTAGACTTACAATTCTAGTTCGAGTAAACTTACACTCCCCCTCAAGTTGGAGAATATACATTGTATAATCCCAACTTGAATAAAAAATTGTCGAATAAGGCTTTTGACAGTGCTTGTGTTAGTACATCTGCCACTTGCTCCTCAGTAGAAACATACTCTAATGAAGCCATTCCACCTGTCAACTTCTCTACGATAAATTTCTTATCTATTCCAACATGCTTTGTTCTGTCATGTTGAATAGGGTTCTTGGCAATTTGAATGGCCGATTGATTATCACAAAAGATCTAGAAATTTTCATCTTTGGTCATTCCTAGTTCTTTAAGCAACTTTATTAACCAGATTCCTTCACACATTCTCAAGGCCAATGCTCTATATTTCATTTCTGCATTGCTTCTGAAAAATAACTGTCTGCTTTTTTCTTTTCAAAGTCACCAAATTACCCCATACATAAGAGCAATATCCATTGGTTGACCTCCTTTCTGTTAGTTCACTGGCCTAACTTGCATCTGTGAATACTCTAACAGTTTTATCAGAACTTTTCTTGAATATTAAACCATGTCCAAGTGTACCTTTCAAGTATCTCAGTATCCTCTTTGCTGCTTCCATGTGTTCTTGCCTCGGATCTGTCATGTGCTGACTCACAATATTCACTGAAAAAGAGATATTTGGTCTTGTTAGAGATAGGTAGATCAATTTCCCTACTAGCCTTTGGTAAAGTCCTTTATCTACCTTTGGACTTGGATCGACTTTGTTGAACTTTAAGTTTACATCCATGTGTGTATCTGCTGGTTTACAACCCAACATTCATGTTTATGTCAACAAATCCAGAACATACTTCATCTGATTGATCATCAAACCTTTGCTAGACCTTACTATCTCCATACCTAGGAAATATAAAAATTTTCCTAGATCTTTAATTTCAAATTCCTTGCTAAACAGGGTCTTTAATCGACTCAATTCCACTTCATCAGCTCCTATCAATATTATACCATCCACATAAACAATAAGAATAACCCTTTTATTCAATGAGGCTGCCTTAGAGAACCAGGTATGGTCTGCCAATGACTGTTTGTATCCATTATCCAAAATAACCTTGGTGAATCTGTCGAATCATGCTCTTGGAGACTGCATAAGGCCATAGAGAGATTTGTCAAGCTTGCACACCTTCTGATTTTGTCCAACACCTTCTAATTTTGTTCAACACCTTCTAGTCCATGTGGAATCTGCATGTATACTTCTTCCTCAAGGTTACCATTAAAAAAGCATTTTTAATGTCAAGTTGATGCAATTGCCAATCACAGTTTAAATCTAGGCTTAACAAAACTCTAACTGAATTTAATTTAGCAACAAGGGCAAACGTTTCCTTATAATCCACTCTATAGGTCTGTGTGAACCCCTTGGCAACCAATCTGACTTTATATCTTTGTATACTGCCATCTAAATTGTACTTAATGGCGAACACCCATTTGCATCCAACGAGTTTTTTTACCTTGGGGGAAGATTTGTAATGGTCCATGTACCATTCTTTTCAAGTACCTCAATTTCATCATCAATTACTTCCTTCCACTTTGAATTCTGCAAAACTTCTTCAATAGTTTTAGGGTATGTTCTTCATCTAGCTTTGTTGTAAATGCTTTAAAAGATGACATTAAATTCCCATAAGCAACATACCTTTGAATAGAATGTTTAGTACACTGTCTCACCCCTTTTTCTTTTAGCAATAGGTAAGTGTACAATTCAAGAAGATGAGAAGGAATACTAACAGAATCATTACCTCCACTTTCTTCACAAGTAGCTGGACTAAAATCCAATTCTTAGCAAGTACCAGATTGCATATTGGTTTCTGGAATGGTTCTCCTCTTCCTGGTGTAAACCTGCAATTATTTAGGGGGCTGTGAAGAAGGTTCGATTAAATTTTGGGTTCCTGCAGGCGTGACAATAGGTGAAGTATGTGGTGTAGATAAGGTATTAGGTGAGGAAATATGTAAAATATTAGGTGGAGAAAGAGAAGTCTGAGGCTCAAGTGATGAGGAATAAGTATGTGGTAAAGGAAAATAAGGAACATGTTTTGAAGAGGGCTAAAAATCATCAAAACTCTCCTCCAGAATTTCAGCCGTGGGAAAATATGGTTCATGTTCAAAAAAGTTAAGATCCAAAGAAACAAGAAATTTACGAGAAGGTGGATGGTAATATTTGTAGCTTTTATTTAGTGAAAAGTATCCTACGAACACATATTTTAGAGATTTAGGATCAAATTTAGACCTATAAAGATCATGGTTTGCAACAAACATGATACACCCAAAAGTTTTCAAAGGAAGTGTAGATGACAAAGGCTTAAAGTGAGGAAAACAAGACAAAAGAACATCTTTAGGTGTTTGGAAATTTAAAACTCTACTAGCTTGCGATTAATAAGATATGTAGAAGTTAATAAGGCTTCTCCTCATATATATTTAGAAACATTGTGGGTAAATAATAAGGCTCGAGTTATCTCTAGTAGATGCCTATTTTTTCTTTCTACGACTCTATTATGTTGGGGAGTATCAACACAAGAACTAATATGTAATATCCCTTTCTCCTTGAAAAAATCACCTAAAGAATTAGTAAAGAATTCCTTTCCATTATTCGATTTAAAGATTTGAATTTTAGAATGAAATTGGGTCTCGACCATGTTGTAAAATCTCTAAAAAAACATTAGTCACTTTAGATTTTTCTTTCAAGAGGTAAGTCCAAGTGGTTTTACTATGGTCATCAATAAATGTCACATACCATCTACTACCAGTAATATTCTTCACTTTAGAAGGACCCCAAACATCATTGTGGATAAGAAAAAAAGATGTGAAGGTGTGTAAGTAGATGGTAAGTAAAATTGTCTTGCTTGTTTTGCAAGTTGACATATATGACATTTAAAGGAAGAAGGTTTTTGATTAACAAATAATTGAGAAAAAAATTACAAGATAGGAGATGTGAAACAAATATTTTAATTTTGATATAACTAAAAACCTAAGGACTAAATTGAAAAAGTCAAAACGAATTTTAAGTCCTCAAAATATCCCCATATAATTTTAAGATTATGCCCAAGTTAAAAACAAGTCTTTCAAATATTTTTCCAAGTGTTTCAAGCTAAAAACAATGAATTTTAAGCTCCTGTTTCGAAACGGCCCTGAGGCGTTTCGAAACGTTTTCATCACTGTCGAACACCGTTCCGAAACGTGTATCAAAACACTTTACCTCGTTTCGAAACGGTATCACTCGTTTCGAAACTGTTCTTCATATTTGATTTGAAAAAGACCAACGGTTCAAATATTTGCTGAGTTTTTTAAATATAAAAGGGGTGTTTCGAAACGGATCAAGGTCGTTCCGAAACGACCCTTGACAGTAGCAAATCCGTTTCGAAACGGATTCATATCGTTTCGAAACAGGTCTCAATATTAATTTGAAAATATGACCGTTAAGAGTTTTTAACTAACTTTTTGGAAACCGTTAAGGCATTTCGAAACGGGCTAAGACCGTTCCGAAACGACCCTTGACAGTGGCAAAATCGTTCCGAAACGGCCCTAAGGCGTTTCGAAACGGGCTCTTAAATGCACCCCAACAACTCTTTCTATTTTAGTCCGTTCCGAAACAGGTACCCCGTGTTCCGAAATAGGTTGGTGCAAACTGCATTTATGGTGGCAAGAGAGGGTTCCAACGGCTCCATTTATGTTCCCAACCACCCAAACGGCTAGAAATTAATGAGAAGGTATAAAAGAGACATCCAAAAGCATCAGCAACAACTATTGATCCTAAAGCAAACATCCAAACATCAAAATCAAGTAATTGTGCAAAAATCCCACTTTGTGTAAAATTCCCAATTGTGTTCTTCATTCATACTTTGTCAAATTGGGTTGAGTGCTTGTATTGGGGCTATAATTTGTATTGAGAGATACCTTATTAGCCTACAAATTTCTTTGTTCTCTTGTGTGAGGGTTGAGTTGATTTTTGGGTAGAAAAATCAACCGAAATTGTAAAGGGTTGCCTCCTTATCCTAGAAAAGGGGAAGAACGATTTAGTGGAATTGTTGCAAATCCTTAGTGAAGCTAAGGTAGTGGATGTAGAGTTCATTTGGAACTTGAACCACTCTAAATCTCTTGTCCATCAATTTTTAATTTGCCAATTTCCACCACCAACCTTTAAATTTCCAATTCACCCCCCTCTTGGTTTATTTCGATCTTGCAATCCACTCAACAATTGGTATCAGAGCTTAACTCTTTGAGGATTAACAACCACAAGAGGAGATCCTTGGAAGAGTGTGATCATCAAAATATCAAGAGATGGCTTCAACCTCCGGTTCCGGCATGTACGAGTCACAATCAACCACAAAGCCTCCTTTCTTCAATGGTGACAACTATTCTTTTTGGAAGAATAAAATGCGTCTATTCATCAAGTCTAGTGACTATCTTGTGTGGGATGTCATTGAGGATGGGCCATACATTCCATTGAAGCAAGATGGTGAAGGCAAGATGGTGTTGAAGAAGAAAGCCGAAATGAGTGAAGAAGAGAGGAAAAAGATTCAAGTCAATGATAAAGCTCTCCACATGCTATTTTGTGCTTTCGGTCCGGACATCTACTCAAAGGTCTCATGAATTGAAAATGCCAAGGAAGTGTGGGACACTCTTGAGACCACTTATGAAGCACCAATGATGTTAAAGAAACTAAGATTGGACTTCTCAATCTTAGTTATGAAAATTTCAAGATGGAGCCCGATGAGACGGTGTCAAAGATGTTTGATCGATTCTCCACGATTGTCAATGGTCTAAAGGGCTATGGAGAGATCATACCGGAAGACAAGCTTGTCCGGAAACTACTTTATTCACTTTCCGAATCTTAGGATGGGAAGAGAACCGCCATCATCGAAGCAAAGAACTTGAAGACATTGAAGCTTGATGAGCTTGTGGGTTCTCTCCTTACTCATGAGATCATAAAGCAAGGAAGGGAAGATGAGAAAAAGAAAGAAGAGAAAAGAGTAGAGAAGCTTGAGGTTGAGAAGAAGAAGAAGATGGGAATAGCTCTCAAGGCTAAAGCTTCACAACATGATGAGAGCTCATCTTGTGAGGAGGATGAACTTGAAGAATTGGCTATGATAGCCAAACGGTTCTCACGATTCATGAGGTCCAACCGGGGAAGAAAAATCCAAAGAAAGATGGACTTCAAAGGGAAGAACAAAGAAGAAGGAAAGGATCCCATCATTTGCTATGAGTGCAAACAACCCGGCCACATCCGTTCGGAGTGCCCTCAACTCAAGAAGAAGGGCTTTGAGAAGAAGAAGAGACTCAAAGCCAAGCTTGCTACTTGGAGTGATGAGGAGTCATCGGAGGATGACGAACAAGAAGTGGCTAACCTTTCAAGATGAAAATGTTGATCTTAATAACCTTTTATCTCAATGTAATAGTGAACACCAAAAGGTGTTGGGTGAGCTAAATGAGCTTAAAAAGTCTTTAAAAAATGTTGGTAGTGTCAAGCATGAAGTAGGAGAATCCTCTAGAACATACCAACTTAAGAAAAAGACTAATTACTACAAACAAGGTAGCTATCCTAGACATAGTAGAGCTAAAAGAATTAGAAGTGTATGAGTTCCTAAGGAACTTGTAAAATCTAATAATATTATTGCTATGTCATCTTGGATTCCTAAGGGAACCAAGATTTTGGGAGCTAACACTCATGGACCCAAAATGATTTGGGTACCAAAAACCAAGGTTTAATATCTTTGTTTGTAGGGGGAGCATTGCTACAAGGCCAAAGCACAAAGTCAAAACTCATGGTACCTTGATAGTGGATGCTCGAGGCACATGACCGGAGACAAGAGTCGATTCATGGATTTAAAGCCAAAAAGTGGAGGAGTAGTAACATTTGGTGACAACTCCAAAGGCCACATTAAAGGTATTGGCTCCATAGGTAATCACTCTACCATTCTTATTGAAAATGTCTTATATGTCGATGGTCTTAAACATAATTTATTGAGCATAAGTCAATTGTGTGATAAATGATTTAATGTTTTATTTGATAAAAATGGTTGCAAAATTGTAGACATTAAATCAAATAATATTATGCTCATAGGTCATCGCATAGGAAACATATACATGGTGCATTTAGATGACATACATACATCTCATGCATGCTTAGTTGCTCAAAATGAAAATGATGCATGGTTGTGGCATAGGAAGCTAAGACATGCTAGCATTAGTGTTTTAGAAAAACTAGTCTCTCTAAATCTAGTTAGAGGTTTACCCAAAATTAAGTTCTCAAATGATAAAATTTGTGATGCATGCTCAAAGGGTAAACAACATAGGTCTTCCTTTAAGTCCATTAATGATGTTTCTACTAGTAGATGCTTACAATTAATTCACATGGATTTATTTGGGCCAATTAGGACTATGAGCTTGGGTGGTAAATCTTATGCATTTGTGCTAGTTGATGATTTTTCTAGATTTACTTGGGTTCTCTTTTTAAGTACTAAAGATGAGGCTTTGGAAAAATTCATCACATTTTCAAAATTAACCCAAAATGATCTTGAACTTAGAATTTCACATATTAGAAGTGATCATGGAACCTAGTTTCAAAATTTAGGGTTTGAAGAATTTTTGAATAAAAATGGTATTAGCCATAATTTTTCGGCTCCCCGAACTCCTCAACAAAATGGGGTAGTTGAGAGGAAAAATAGAACTTTACAAGAAATGGCTAGGACTATGCTTTGTGAAAACAATTTACCTAAATATTTTTGGGCGGAAGCCACAAACACCAATTGTTATATTGTAAATCGAGTGATGATTAGGCCTATTTTAAAGAAAACACCTTATGAGATTTTAAAATCTAAAAAGCCTAACATTAGTTATTTTCACCCTTTTGGGTGCAAGTGTTTTGTTTTAAATAATGGAAAAGACAACTTAGGTAAATTTGATGCAAAAAGTGATGAAGCCATTTTTATAGGTTACTCTTTAACCTCTAAAGCCTATCGAGTATTTAACAAAAGAACTTTAGTAGTAGAAGAATCTATTCATGTTGTATTCGATGATAACCTCCTTCCTAGGAAGGATTCTTGTGATGATGATGATGTAGGAATCATAAATGCCTTTGATGGAGGTCAAACTTCAAAGGAGGATGAGATTCCAACAAAGGAAGAGGACTCACAAGATCCACCTCTTGAAGCCTTGAAGGACTTGGCTATTGTGGAAAAGAAAGTGAGCTACCCAAGGGAGTTGAACTATGTCAAAGATGGTGAAATCTTGGGTGATCCATCCAAGGGGGTAACCACTCGTTCTTCTCTTAAATTAATGAACCATGTTGCATTTATCTCATGCATAGAGCCTAAAAATATAAAAGAAGCATTGAAAGATGATTTTTGGATTATGGCCATGCAAGAAGAGTTAAATCAATTTGAGAGAAGTAATTTATGGACATTAGTTGATAGGCCTAGTAATCAATCTACAATAGGAACTAAATGGGTCTTTAGGAACAAACTAGATGAGAGTGGTAACATTGTGAGAAATAAAGCTAGACTTGTAGCACAAGGTTACACTCAAGAAGAGGGAATAGATTTTGATGAAACCTATGCACCAGTAGCTAGAATGGAAGCCATTAGGATGTTGCTTGCATATGCATGTTATCATAATTTCAAGCTTTTTCAAATGGATGTTAAAAGCGCATTTTTAAATGGTTTTATAAATGAAGAAGTGTATGTGGAACAACCACCGGGTTTTGAAGATTCAAAATTTCCAAATCATGTTTTCAAACTTGCCAAAGCTCTTTATGGTTTAAAACAAGCTCCTAGAGCATGGTATGAAAGGCTTTCAAATTTTTTGATTGAAAAAGGATTTGAAAAAGGTAAGGTGGACACTACACTTTTTATAAAAATGTATAAAAATGACATCTTAGTAGTTCAAATTTATGTTGATAATATTATTTTTGGTTCTACTAATGAATGTCATTGTCAAGAGTTTGCTAAGTTAATGCAAGGTGAATTTGAGATGAGCATGATGGGGGAGCTCTCATTCTTTTTGGGACTCCAAATCAAGCAAAAGAAGGATGGCACCTTCATCAACCAAGCAAAATACATAAAGGATATGCTCAAAAAGTTTGGCTTGGAGAATGCAAAGCCTCAAGCCACTCCTATGAGCTCATCTACAAAGCTTGACAAAGATGAAGGAGGTAAGTGTGTTGACTCTAAGCTTTATCGTTCAATGATTGGATCTTTGCTTTACCTTACCGCAAGTAGACCGAATATCTTGTTTAGTGTTTGCTTGTGTGCTAGGTTTCAAGCTAGTCCTAGAGAGTCTCACCTTATAGCCGTTAAGAGGATCTTTAGGTATCTTAGAGACACTCCTTGTTTAGGTCTTTGGTACCCTAGAGACTCTACCTTCAACCTTCATGCTTACTCGGATGCGGATTATGGGGGTTGCAAAATTGATAGGAAAAGTACTTCGGGAACTTGCCAATTCTTAGGTAGTATGCTCATATCTTGGTTCTCTAAGAAACAAAATAGTGTAGCCTTATCTACCACCGAAGCCGAGTACATATCCTTAGGGAGTTGTTGTGCTCAAGTCTTTTGGATGAAGCAACAACTCTTAGATTATGGAATTAAAGTTGGAACCATACCCCTAAAATGTGACAACACTAGTGCTATTTGTTTAACAAAAAATCCCATCCAACACTCTAGAACCAAACATATAGAAATAAGGCATCATTTCATTAGAGATCATGTCCTTAAGGAAGATGTGGTTATAGAGTATGTAGACACCTTGAATCAATTAGCGGACATATTTACAAAACCCTTAGACAAAGAGCATTTTTGGTCCCTTAGGAGAGAGTTAGGTCTAGCTAGCCTATCTTGACCTTTTAGGACCTCTTTTGTGCTTAAATATGCTTGAATTTGTGAAATGCCATGTTGATGTGTTTAAACTCCTAATTTCATCCATGCTTATAGTTAGGGGGAGTATGTTTATGCTTGAATATATTTTGCCTGCTCATTCATGACATTTATGCATGTTAGGCCTCCTAAAACCTCATTTTTCTGCACTTTTAGAGCCTTTTCTGCACTTCCAGGCCCAGGTGTATCGAAACGGGTGAACTTGTTTCGATACGGATACCTTAAATCCAGCTCTGAGAGAAGGGCGTTTCGTAACGCCTCCAAGGCGTTCCGAAACGTTTTTGCTACCGCCAAGGGGTGTATCGGAATGTGTTCCGATACGGGTCAAAGGGGTTTCGATACAGTCAACACCGTATCGAAACGGTCAGCGTATGGTCTTAAAACGGTCAAAACCCTAGCCGCCCTGTTCCGAAACGGTCTTGACCGTTCCGAAACGGCATCGCGGATTGCTTTATTTAGGGCTTTTAATGATACAAATTTACTTTTTATCAATCTCTTAAAACCCTAAACTGCCTCCCTCTCAAACTAATTGTTTTTCACAAAATTGTGAGGGGTTTTACTCTACAACTCAAGTCTAAGCAAGTTTCATCAATCTTGTGCAAGGATTTTAATCAAATCATCCAAAATCCCAAACTAAGGTAATTTTTCTATTTTTCTTTTTCTTTCAATTTATGTTCGAATCTTAGGTTAGAAAATTTTATTTTTGTATAAATTATATGTTTTTAGTTGTGGGTTTTCAATATCTTGTAAAAAAATTTCCAAATCTCAAATTTTTTGATTCGAATATAAAATTTTTTAGTCGTATTTTTTTTTAATTTTTTTTTAATTTTGTTTTCAAAAACCTAAGTGGGATTTATTATTGGATTGATTTTAAATATCAATGCATACACTTAATTTTAAAACACTTGCTTAATGTTTTTAGATGGCGGATCAAGCTAACAAGAAGCGCAAAGCCGTTCAATCCGGTGATTCGAGCATTCGTCCGAATCTTACTATGCTTTTTCAGAAATCCCTTAAAACTCCGGACGCGCATGCTCGCTTCTCTTTTGTCAAGGATTTCGTGGTTCGTAAAGAACGTGTCATTGATCTTGAGTTCCTCAATTCTGAGCGATTCATTTTCCGTTATCTCCATCGTTTGGATGAGTGGAATCTCATGTATTTCTTGAGCATTCTGGATGTTCGCTACAAAAACATGGTACTCATCTTTTACTCTAATGCTCGTTTTCTTTATGATGAGTCCAAGACCGAGATTATAGGAATTGAGTCATCTTTATTAGGCAAAAAGTTTGTTGTTAATGTTGCTCTTTTGGAGTCTGCTCTTAAACTTAAGGATGAGGGTCTTGAGGATGAACGCCACTTTGGCACTTTCACCGGTAAGGCACTTCATTTGGATGTGCACGATCGCGTTCTTCACTTAATGGTTTCTTGGTTTATTCGACCTTCCGGAGGTAAATACTCCCACATCCGTCAAATCGATCATTTTTGGCTAGAGTGTTTCCGTAGGGGTGAGCGCCCAAATGTGCCTAAGATAATTTTTGCCGAGATAGTCAATAATATCAAGCTTATTGACACAAATGAGTTGAAGTCTTTTACATATGGCATTGTCTTGAGCGCCTTATTTCACAATCTTGGCATCGATTGTTCCTACGACTCTCCGGATCCTCGCAAGACCAATATTGGTGAGTCATCCCTTCGCAAGTCCGGGTTCACATATGTGAATGGTGTTTGGGAAAGAGATGATAGAGAAGCGGTTCCTCCTCCCGTTGCTCCTCCACCGCAAGTTCAAGTTGCAAACAATGAAGCCCTCACGGCTCTCATTACCGAGCGGTTCAATGCTTTGGACACTAGCATTGCTTCGGGTTTTTCGGCCATGGACAATCGTTTGAAAAATGTCGAGGATCGCCTTCTTACTCTTGAGACTTCTCATTCCAGCTTGGACCTATCCTTCTCTACGCTCTATGGGCAATGGACGAAGTTTCACCGTTCTCAAGCCAAGAGCGATGATGATACTTCGGATAATGATGACGAGGCTTAGGATCTTCATATCTTATCATATCATATTATCTATGCATTTTAGGATTCAGATTGCATCTTTATATTTTCTCATGTTTTAGGAATCTATGCTATTGGCTTTTTATTTGGGATTTTATGTTGAACTTAATGTTTGATTTATGTTTTGGATATTTTGATTATGAATTAATATTATGGTTGCTTATTCTTGCTTATTGGTACTAATCTGTTATCTTCTCTATGAGCTTTTATTGTTCTTTTTGATCTAACAAAAAGGGGAGAAGAAATTTAAGAGCCACACTAAAATTCGTTTTAAATTTTAAAAGGTTTTTAAAGGTTTACAACTTAATTTCAAATCAATTTTTTTTTAACTTTAAAAACCTATCTTAAATTAAGGGGGAGTTAGAATATTTTCAAAACTTTCAAATTTCTCAAAAATTCTAACTTTGGTTTTGTTATATCAAAAAGGGGGAGATTGTGAAACAAATATTTTAATTTTGATATAACTAAAAACCTAAGGACTAAATTGAAAAAGTCAAAACGAATTTTAAGTCCTCAAAATATCCCCATATAATTTTAAGATTATGCCCAAGTTAAAAACAAGTCTTTCAAATATTTTTCCAAGTGTTTCAAGCCAAAAACAGTGAATTTTAAGCTCCTGTTTCGAAACGGCCCTGAGGCGTTTCGAAACGTTTTCATCACTGTCGACCACTGTTCCGAAACGTGTATCGAAACACTTTACCTCGTTTCGAAACGGTATCACTCGTTTCGAAACTGTTCTTCATATTTGATTTGAAAAAGACCAACAGTTCAAATATTTGCTGAGTTTTTTAAATATAAAAGGGGTGTTTCGAAATGGATCAAGGTCGTTCCGAAACGACCCTTGACAGTAGCAAATCCGTTTCGAAACAGATTCATATCGTTTCGAAACAAGTCTCAATATTAATTTGAAAATATGACCGTTAAGAGTTTTTAACTAACTTTTTGGAAACCGTTAAGGCGTTTCGTAACGGGCTAAGACCGTTCCGAAACGACCCTTGACAGTGGCAAAATCGTTCCGAAACGGCCCTAAGGCGTTTCGAAACGGGCTCTTAAATGCACCCCAACGGCTCTTGCTATTTTAGTCCGTTCCGAAACAGGTACCCCGTGTTCCGAAACGGGTTGGTGCAAACTGCATTTATGGTGGCAAGAGAGGGTTCCAACGGCTCCATTTATGTTCCCAAACACCCAAACAGCTAGAAATTAATGAGAAGGTATAAAAGAGACATCCAAAAGCATCAGCAACAACTATTGATCCTAAAGCAAACATCCAAACATAAAAATCAAGCAATTGTGCAAAAATCTCACTTTGTGTAAAATTCCCAATTGTGTTCTTCATTCATACTTTGTCAAATTGGGTTGAGTGCTTGTATTGGGGCTATCATTTGTATTGAGAGATACCTTATTAGCCTACAAATTTCTTTGTTCTCTTTTGTGAGGGTTGAGTTGATTTTTGGGTAGAAAAATCAACCGAAATTGTAAAGGGTTGCCTCCTTGTCCTAGAAAAGGGGAAGAACGATTTAGTGGAATTGTTGCAAATCCTTAGTGAAGCTAAAGTAGTGGATGTAGAGTTCATTTGGAACTTGAACCACTCTAAATCTCTTGTCCATCAATTTTTAATTTGCCAATTTCCACCACAAACCTTTAAATTTCCAATTCACCCCTTTTGGTTTATTTCGATCTTGCGATCCACTCAACAGGAGAAAATTGGGTGATCTAACCTAAAATGTCGTAACATAACATCGGACTGTTCTAAGGAGGTAAGACAAAATTTAAAAGATAAAGGTTTAGAATTTCTTGTACTGTGAAGAACATATAAACCATTCTCCAAGCGATCTTTGTCAAACTTCTTTTTGAAGTCCAGTGCCTGTAAAAAAACACTCAAAATTAGTGAACTAAAAAATACAATTTAAATCCTTGCAGAGTTTACGAACTGACAACAAATTGCAGTTCAGACTAGGCACAAAAAGCACGTTTCGAAGGACTAAGTCATCAGTAAGAAATACAGAACCACTGCCTTGAATTGGTGAGAAAGAACCATATGCTAATTTGATAAAATTCTGAGAGGAGAAATTTTTAAATTGAAAAAATAATTTCATGTTACTAGTCATGTGGTCAGAAGCACCAGAGTCCACAATCCATGCTGATGTATTCGTAGTAGAAAGAAGTGCAGCGGAAGAAGAGTTGGTCTGTGTACCATCATTGTCTGCGAAAGTCAGATTTCCTGCACTGCTCCTAATGAATCTGTCGAACAGTTGTTGCAGTTGTACCATCTGTTGGTTGGTGAAGCCTCTAGATGAAGTCAAATTATTTATTGAAGAGAAAATGAGAAAAAAATTATGATAGGATCAAATTTAGACCGATACCATAAAGAAAAACAAAATTAAAGAAAAACATAATGTGTTTATGTTTCTTTCGATTGAAGAATTGATAAACTTACAAAGGTTTACAAACTTTTATAGACTAGGACTTTTAGTTACATTAGGAGTCCTACTAATTATTAACTTCTAACTCTAGTCTTAAGAGTTTGACTTTAACTAAACTTATACAATATAGTTCAATTACAATAACTATTCTAGTTCGACTAACTTACAATTTTAGTTTGAGTACACTTACATCTTTGTGATAACAGTTCAACTATTAAGCTTTCAAAGAATCATGTGTTACATGGTCGAAGCAAGCATATAAACGTTAGGTTTTATTTTCTTTGTGAACTTACTAAATATGGAGTGTGTGCTGATCCAAATATAAACTGAAATACATGAAGCATTCAGTTTAAGAGTGAATGTTAAAATAGTTGATTTATGGCTTGATGTCTGAATAATCCCTATTTATTAGGAATAAATTGTTTGTAGTTTAGTCAAAGTTGTCCTCTTTAGAGTTTTTGTTTCTGTTACTTCTTGTAAGGCTATATATATCTAGCTATATCTAGGGTTGACAACGAGTAGAGTTTGGGTGGGTTGGAGCTTTACTCACCCCATCATTCGTATCTCAAATCGTCACCCAACCCACCCACCACCCGCTTGATCATTGACCTAAATTCACCTCACCCATCAATTGCAGATAACGCGGGTGGATCAAATTATAAATGGGTTCTATTATTAGAAAATTATAGTTAAAAATACATGTAAAATTTTATTAAAAATATTTAATATTTAATACATTAAAATTAACTATTATTAAAGTTCTAAATTTCCAAATAATCTTACATATAATAGAATCTACATAAACAAAATTCTCATTTCTCAATAACAAACAAAAGCTTAAAAAATTTAAAGTTCAAAATATTTTTTAAAATTAATATTATACCGATTGATGAGGCGGGTGACGGATCGGATGGTGGGTTGAAAATTTTTCACCCGAATCCATCACCCGCTTCATCTGCCTTCCACTTCAAACGGATCAAACCCACGTTTTATCGAGTTTTCGTCCATTTAGTTAGATTGGGTGAGTCGGGTGGGCCACCCTCCATGGGTAATTGTCGACCCTAGCTATATCTACTTGTTACAATAGCCCCGTGACAAGTTGTATCAGAGTAACCCTTTGACTACCCGATTTCACGTCGATCGCCCGTGAGCAGAGTAGGCAGCATGGACAACCATGACAATTGGTCAATCACGAGAGCGAAAGCTCATGACGAGGGCGTCACGAGGTTGGGTGGAGGAGAATGTTACGTTCGAGTAGAGGCGAGATAAAAATGTCTTGAAAAATATAAATAGTGGCGCTGCACATCCTATCAGACATGTCTTTTAGAAAGAGGATAATGATCCCGCGACAGAAAGACTATAAGGAGATTGGTAAGTAGTCAATGTGGTTAGGTTCTTTTCTCTTTTTTTTTCTTTCATGTAATTGAACCCATGCTCATTTAATTTGAAAAATGAACCCTCCTTTTTCTCCCTTCATCGTCACGATAAAAGCATTGGCAATCTGGGATTATTATGAGCAGATAGATGTAAGATTTTATATAAAGAATACAAACTATTAAGAAGTAATATTAAAAGTGCAGGAACAAAATTATAATCGAGTTGAATCAGTTGGTCATTAGCAATAGATGGAAAGAGGTTTAGACTTTTAGTATGCTCTCGTCCCTCGTTCTTTCAATCCCATCCAAGAGCGGAGAACAAAATGAAGTTACAGTGCCCAATTCATAGCTTGAGCCACACCTCGCCGTTTTAATGAACAAACCTACTCCATTACATCATTACAATTTACAGCCCCTCCCAAATTAAATATGGGATTCTTCAGGGACGAAGCTATGCAGGGGTACAGCCCCTCCCAAATTTGTTTTTGAATATAATAACATTTTAGGTCCTTTTTAGTTTAAATATTAGTCAATTAAAATCTATGCGCTTCCAATATTTAATCTTAGCTCCATCCCAGAGAACCACTAGACGTTTCATCCTCCATTACATCATTATGCTTTTGATCCTCGTTAGCCTACTCCCTACCCCCTCTCTGTATCTGATATTGAACCACTTTCAGCAGTTTCTTCGCTATTTTTATCGCTACTGTCAACACAATCCTTGGTATCTGAGTCAGAAGTCGAACTCTGTTTTTTCCTCTGTTGATCAAAACCGTTGACGGAGGCAGCCCCGAATTGGTCCTTTAAATCAGGAGCCACGATTCCTATCATCTCACTCAATGCTTGACGCTCAACATTATGTCTGGAAGCAGCAGCAGCATCAGAAGATGGGGTGCTTTGACTCTCAGCTACCAGACCAGCAGAATCATGAATAGCCATGGCATGATCCTCATCATTGTCCCCAATTTTAGGAGATTCGTTTTCTCCGTGGACAGAGGGATTGGTACTGTAAGCCCAACTCCCCATAACTTCAGAAGCTAAAAGGTCAGATGTCCTGATTGTGCTTCCAGCTTCTGTCTCTTCCACAGAATTTTGAGTATCATTGGGTTTATTCGACTGAGAATGCATGGAAGTATCCGGGCAAGCTGTTTGAATTCGATTATTGCTTTCAAGTGCATTGGTCTCACGAACACACTCCGTTGTATCTTTGCCTAGAGTTCCAGACCTGTTCAAATCAAAATTACATTCAACCTCGATCCCCATGCTTTCAGTTTCAAGAACACGCTCACTTCCAATGGTATCTCCTTCGTGAACAGGTGCTGCACCGACACCATCTATGTCAGAACCAAAGCCACCTTTAACAAGATGACCAGCACTAGTAAATTCTGCCTCCTGTGTGTTTTCGCCAACTTCTTGACTTCTTATACCACAGTCATGCTTCTCGGTTACACTGGCTTCATCACTAGAAATATTAACCCTCTGAGCTGAAGTACTGGAGCCTGCCTTAGTGGCACCTTTCCCATGATAACCGGCGCATGTCTTTTCTCTGACATTGGTTCCATAATTGTTCACATAAGGTATGTTTAGGTCAACATCAACAGAGGTATTCTCATAATTTTCCTCATCTTCCAGAGTTCTCTGCATTGCCTTCAGTTGTTCCTGCTGCTTTGCAAACAGTACAGAGATTTCCGCAGTTGTGGAATAGAATGCTCGTAGCTGAGTTTCTCTGCAGTGCAACCACATAAATGTTACCATGCTCAATCAAGAAAATCCACAATAATATATATATATATATATATATATATATATATATATATATATATATATATATATATGATAGAACAGCATCCATGTTTACACCCACAATATACAAATGGATCAAACATTGATCAGCAAAATGCTTAGACCAATAGTGCAACTAAAGATCAAACAATAATTGACACAGAAATCATACCGAAGCATAATTCTTTCTCTGGCACCTTTCAGCCGCCTCCTCTCATAATCAAGATCCCGCATTGCGGAATTTATTTCAAGCTCAAGGGCGGACACTTTAGTCCATGCTTCTTCTTGGGCTGCCTGCTACCAACAGCGAAGGAAACCTCAGCTTGACATATTTACTTGATAAAGTTGTATCTTGATAGAATTAAAGAAACCAATTGTAGTGAGTGCAGATAAATAGTTTTCATGACATTCATTTACTTTTATTATGCCTTGAAAAGCTGCAGGCACAAACAAGATTTACATGCCAATTTAAGAAAGAGATAACAAGTTATCAACAAATTAATAGACAACCTCAATCTTCTGCAGCAGAGATTGTCAGACGGTTTATATCATATAAAATATACCATTCGAATTAAGTAAAAAGAATATAATATAAATTTATACCTTTTCAGTCTCAAGCTGTTTCCTCAATCCTTTAATTTCATGTTCAAGTTCTTCCACTTTCTGCTCAAAAGCACATTAAATGTCAGGTTTAGAATTTATTTGCATACATTTGTCCATATAAGCAGGCACCAAAATAAATGTTTACTTTTGTTGCATTTGCTAAGGCCTGTTTTGCTTCAGAAACCTGAGCTTCTAGTTGGCGAACTTTATTATCAGAGTTGACCAACTTCTGCCTAGTGTCTTCCTGCAGTAGATAAAGGAATTAAGAAACTTCAGAATTCAGATGAAAAGGTGGTATCATGTGTTTAAACTTCAAATCAGATAGCAAGGTAGACACTACCAGTTTGGACACCAGACCTTCCACTTGTGTCGAGCTCTTTCCCAGCGAGTCCTACGAATTGAGATTCATAACATTTCATTTCTCAGTTCTTTAGATATATTACACGTGAAGGAAATCCAACAACCAAAAGAAGAAAATCATTCTGACCTCAAGCTTATTAATTGATTCTTCTAGCTCTTTTTCTCTTTTTAAAGAGACATCTGAGAGTCTTTGCATTTCCTCTTGAGCCTCTGACTGCACTCTTTGCACTGCTGCTTTTAAATCAACAGCAGCCTTTTCACGTTCTTCTCGTTTCTGATCTCTCTCCTCCTCTAACTGAACCTTGAGTTCAGCTATAGAAGCCTTCTGACTAAAATTATGAAAGTGAACCATCATATCTTCTATTCTCTTTGGTGCCATGAATGGACCAAAAGTAATAAAGCCAGCATAAACTCATAAGTTATCTCTTTATTCTTTCATTTGCTTCTGTACAAGACTGCATGGAAGCACGGAGTCTTTCATTAAGGTCTTCTATAGAATGCTTTTGTTCAGCTGATATCCTTTTGACCTCCACAAGCTCCTTTTGTTTAACATCTAGCAAAATTTCCAATTCTTTGAGTCGATCAAGGTATGAACTTGCAACTGATTCTTTTATCTCTTTGATTTCCTGCAGAAACAGATGAGAAAATATCAAAATCACCAAGGATCACAAAGAACAAAAAAAAACTAATTCATCAACAAAAAAACGACATACAATTGAACATATGGTATAAAATCAGAAAGAGGTCTGCCATTACACATTAATTTTCTCTCTTTATTAAGGATAATGGCGCTAGGTGAACTTAAAAATAGTGGACCGATTATTAAAAAAAGCTAAAATACTAATGTTATAATTTCAAGTTGTAAGAAGGTTGAACCACAGTTAATCATAACAACATGAAATCAAAGTAAACGGCTGCATCAATTGAATTTACCATTAACAGAACCACAGTATCCAGTAACATAGGCACTCAGCAAAACCAACTCAAAAACCCCAAACATAAACATAAATCAGAGATAAAAGAAACGTTTATAGTCCATCAGAAGAGCATACACTCTCATGATGCTCAACGGTTGCACGATTCTCGTTACGCAATTTATCTATTGTAAGCACATGATCTTCCAATTGCTTCCTCAATTCCTGCATGCATCAGTTTCATTATTATTTATTGTGCAACAGAACTCAAGGGTTCGGCAGTTTGAGCAATCAGAAGACTCATGAATCAAAAACAGGATACCTTGTTTGATCGCTGAAGGCTCCTAAAATCATCAAGCGATATAGGACCCTCTGGAGCACCAATGCCAATACCTTTTAGTCTCTTGTTTTCACAAGCAAGTTCATCTAGATAATATGGGGCAATAGTTTCACATAGTAGTACCTTAGAAATTCTTTCCTCAATAAGAACCAACTAGCAAAATATATGAAAATTCTGAAAAGGGCTCGAATTTAGAAGATATACCAGATTTTCTTTTCGCACAGACACGTTCCATTGAGTGAGCAGACCTAAGAGCATCTCTATATACAAATGCAAAAGCAAGTTCTGTAACCAGAAAGGAAATCGCTTACTTTGAAAGACATTCCAAGCTTCAAACCTCAATCAAAATGAAAGAAGGAAAGAAGAATTGCATGTTCATTATCTGAAATAAAAGATATATGTATTAGCATTACCATGTTGTGGGGGAGCAGAAAATGAAATGATGTCTCCATGTTGAACTTTCAATTCAGGGCTATTCTTTTTCAACTTCTCCCAATTAAGATATGTTCCATTTGTACTATGAAGACACATAAGACAATCAGAATTTAGAACCCAAAAAGGAAATAACAGTTGAATAACAGCAAACTAACCTCGTATCTTTTAAGAAAACAGATGAAGAACAGTTGGACAACTGCTCCGTATCTTCATTGGTCACTCTCTTCCTATATATTCTGCAATGTTTCGCGCTAACTGAATTTGATTCAATTCGAAAACTCATATCCTCTACTAGTCGACCAATACAGTGCTCATCCGTAGTCAAAAGCATATTCATACCCTAGAGAAATAGCCTCTTCATCAGTTTTTCACTTATATAATACAGCTTTAACAAATTTTCATTTCGGGTTGATCATTCAGGCAGTTCAAGCGTAAAGATAACTTACAAAACGATGGCTTTCCATATGATGCAACTCAAAAGATTGAAAATTTACTGAGAGAGGGGAAATTTCAACAAACCTGAGGGCGTTTGCGGGCATTGTTAGAGATAGCGGTGAGAACGCCCCAAACGTTGGGATCGTAGGTTGGGAGAGGCTGAGATGAGATGTTGGCAGCGACTGAGACTATGAACTGCTTGGGACTCAACGGCCGATTCGAAGGCGGAGAGTTGCCGGCTTGCTTGGGCTGCGCCGACGCGGGTCGGGGCACATTGTCTTTGGGGCTTTGACTGTGGTTTGAAGAGTTGGAGTTCTCCGGTTTTTCTTCTTCATGAGTAGCCATTGATGAGAGAGTGGAGTAACTGAGCCAGCTAAGTAAATTAAAAATGGCGGGGATTTTGAAACCCTAACTGCTGGCCGTGTTTTTGCGTTAGACAGAAACTTGCCTTGGAAGACTCGTGTTTTTGTTTTTGGGAGTTTCCTGACCGTTTGATTAGACTCGAGGAATGTGATTTTTGGGCATATCAGCGATATCTGCCGTCATCACATCAAGTTATCAACACTGTCATTATATCTGCTTTCTTTTTTTGGGTGAATTTGTGGCTGTATTCAATTATACTCTAAAATAAAATCTCAAAATTTACAAGTATATTTGTAAACAATAAAAAGCTAAAAATATGATATATAACTCTTCTACAAAATACTAGAGTTTAACACCCCAATTTATACATAATGTACTGTTCAAAACACCATTAAAATTAATCTTTAAACTGCGAAAATGTAATTTTATCGTCTTTTTAATCTGCCCAATTAAACTGGCACGGTCTAATGAATAAACTACATAAATAGTCTTAATAGATATTGAACTCCAATTTAAAAAAATAAATTACATAAATAGTCCCCCGACTGTGCTTCAATTATCTTTTACGTTCTCCGACTATTAGAAGTTACAAACTGGTCCCCTGACTTAAAAAGGTAATAAATTGGTCCGATGCCGTTAGAATTTTAACGGCTGATGATGTGGCAGTTAATATATATTGTTATAATTACATAATTAGCCCTCAAATTCTACACTTATTTTAATTTAGCCTTAATTCTTAAAAATTAACCCACGTAATTTTAATAATCTATCAATTTAACCCATATTCTTTTCTATTTCTCCTATCCTTTAATTCTTCAACTCAAACCAGTTACATGAATTGAAAAGGCTACTACCACTAAGCCAAGTACTATATTTTGCGACTAAGGATAAGGGTAAGGCCTGTTAGAATAAAACTTAGCTTCATTTTTTCCATTTTTTTCTGGCTCGGAACTTCATCTTCCTAATCTTTTATTATGAATCAAACCCAGAAAAATAATGTCAATCGCTTCCTTATCTTTCCCCATTACTGTCAAAAGTCGCCTTTTTTATCCCTCGAGTTTTCTTTTCTCTCTAAACCCACGAAAACCCAGTTTTCCCTTTTCTTCATCCAGAAGAGGTCCTCTTTGCATGTCATCTCTATGAGTATGGAAGCAGACGTTGGAGTAATGGGCACAAAGCTTGGAATGCTGAGTTTCTTTAAAACCGGCGACAAGGTTGTTTTGGTGACTGTCGTTAGTTTTAGAGAAGGCAATATAGTAACTCAAGTCAAGACATCGGCTACCGATGACTATGATGTTGGTCAAGTTGGGTACAAGAAAGTTAGAGACAAGAAGCTTACAAAGCCTGAGTTGGGCCATTTGGGGAAAGCTAGTGTTATTACCATGAGGCATTTGGAGAAGTTTAGGTTGCAAAGTGGGGAGGAGTTTGAGACTATGCAGAAGTTAGATGTTAAAGAGATATTTAAGGAGGGTGATCTTGTTGATGTCTCTGGGACTACTATAGGGAAAAAATTTCAAGGTTTAATTTTTATTTATTTATTTCATTTTGAAGGTTGTCAATTGATGGTAGATTCCTTTATTTTAGTATTAGTGGTAGTAGCCTTTTCAATTCATGTAACTGGTTTGAGTTGAAGAATTGAAGGAGAGGAAAAATATAAAAGAAGATGAACTAAATTGATAGATTATTAAAATTATGTGGGTTAATTTTTTAGAATTAAGGTCGAATTAAAATAAGTGTAGAATTTGAGGGTTAATTATGTAATTATATCAATTTATATTAACTGTCATGTCATCAGCCGTTAAATTTTTAAGGGCGTCAGACCAATTTATTAACTTTTTAAAGTTAGAGGACCAGTTTGTAACTTCTAAAACTTAAATGACGCAAAAATAATTGAAACATAGTCAGGGGACCATTTATATAATTTACCCTTTTAAAAAATTTATTAATCGATAGCTTTTAATTAGTCAATATATTCTATAATTTTGTTGATATATCTACTTAATTATTCTAATAACAATAATAATAATAAAATACCCAAACAATTATTGACTTTTTTCATCATCATTATAAAAAAATATGTCTATTTAACGACATTTTGAGTCAGTACGTCATCTCTAATAAGATGATAACACCTCTTAATTAGGAATGATTATACATCGAGTTGGGTCGGGTTTTTGTTAATTCGTGCTTGGCCTTAAAGTTTAATACATCCACTAAATCTGATTCGACTCGAATCTGGCTTGAATTATAGAGTAAAAATCCAAACTTAATCAGACCTGACTCGATATAAATAAAAATTTATTATTTTTCATTATTATTTGATAAAATATGGAGTTAATTGAAAAAAATACAAATAAAAACGGAGCATTATAATAATTATTCTATTTTTATTAGACAAAATAGATATATATATATATATATTTAGAATAAAATTATACATGAAAACTCAAATAAAATTAAATTATTATTTCAAGTCGGGTTGGGTAGGATATTTTCACCTAAAATCAAAACCCGAATCGACCTAAATTCATACTTATAAAATTATGCTCAAACCTAAAATTTTCTTTTTAAAAACTCGACTTTATAAAATCGGGTCAGATAAGAACACGTCGAGGCGATCCCTGCTCCTTATTCGTTACAAATAAGAGAAATGAATTTAAAACCTAAAAAATCACAACAAATATCTTGACTCTAACTCAGCCAAGTATGGAAAGCAGTGGGATTAGTGGGGTCATGGTCCCTGCCATATTTTGAAGAAGAAAAAAAATAGATTTTAGTCTTTTAAATTTTCTAAAAAGATATTTAACCTCTCAAAATATTTAAAAATTTATATTGAATTCTTAATTTTTTAAAATATCTTTAATTTAGTTTCTTCTCAAAAAATTTAAATCCTCATTATGTCTCTTAAAGTTTCAAAAAATTTGATTAGACCCTAATTTAAATAAAAACATAAATAAACCTTAGAAAAATTGAAAAAATTAGTTTAAGCCTTTATTTTTAAAATTTTAAGTTGCCTCACGTACTCTTTCATCAAGTTCTATCATTGTTGTACATGTCGTTTTTCTAATAGTATATGTTTTTAGTCCCAATTCATTTGGAGTAAGCTAAAAATATTTTTAAAAAATTATTGTATATCAATATTTGCTTGAAAAAGCTATTAATTTATATTTTATTATACAAAATTAATTTATATTTGTCCATTTTTTATTGCCATATCTTGAAGTAATCATGTCTTAATTAAATATATTGAGTTTGTGTCGTGCCAGATCTGCATTGGATTTCCAACTTCCTAATTACAAATTAACATCTTATAATTTTTAAGGTTAATTTTGGCAGCCAGTTTCAACAGACCACAAAAAAACTTGATAGATTCCAGAGAATTCATGGCCGAACATCTCGTAAAAAACTGTTTTCCCCCCATTACGTACCTTAAAAAAAACCCTCATTCTTATACAAACCTTCTCTCTCCCCAACCACTGTAATTCTTTCAAAACTAATGGTTCCATTTCATGCATAACATATAAAGGATCAAACCCGTTGTTGTTCTTGTTCTTTGACAGGCGATAAAGGGGTCGGAATCGTTTGCAACGAATAATTATTGTTATTGTTATGAATTTAAAACAGCAACGACACTGGTCATGAATCTTGACGTTCAATGGAAATTAATAACGTGGCGTATGTGCGGATAAAAGAAGAAGAAACAGAAGCAGAAAAAGAGCTCAAACAAGAGCGAGTAGTAGTAGAAGAAGAAGAAGAAGAAATTTCTTGCAATTCCGTTGTTGAGTTTCCTTTGCAGGAAGAGGCTTTACCTGCAATCCCTACGAATGAGAAATCGTCGAATCGGGCACTGAAGTTGATCGGAGTCGGAATCTCTTCGGCCATTGTGGTCATAGTTGCGGTTAAATGGATTGGACCCTTTGTGTTGAAAAAGGTAACTACCAATCTCAATATCTAATTTTTAATGTTGATGACATATTTAGAATGGGTATTAGAGGCTAAGATTTGAACCCCAATTTGATTGTTGTTAACGTTACTTGGTGTTGGATTTGGCTAGAGAATGGTCTTCAAGGATGATGAGATGGATTTGGATATTTTTAGGCTCTAGCAAGATGGACATGAGTTGAGGAGAATCAAAGTTGTTTATGCTCCAAAATTCTCTTAGATGTTTAAGTTAGTATAAAAGTTAATTGCATCACACGTACTTAAATTATGACATTATTTTAAATTGGTCCTTAAAATTTTAAATATTTTAATTTCATCCTCAAACTAAGACTCTCATTCTAAATTAGTCTTCAAACTATGACCCTCATTCTAAATTGGTCCCAAACTTTTTGAATATTGTAATTTCATCCTCACATCTTCATTTATACCACATTATGTCATTACATAATACATATCAATTTTTCATGACAATTAACATTTTTATTAACATAAGATATGATTAATATATATACTGATAATTTAAGGGTGAAATTTGAATGTTCAAAAAGAGGAGGACCCATTTAGAATGACAGTTATAGTTAGAAGATGAATATGAAATGCTCAAAAGTTTGGGGACAAATTTAGAACGAAAGTAATGGTTTAAGAATGAGATTGGAATGTTTAAAAATTTATAGACCAATTTAAAATAAATGTCATAGTTTGAGGACGTGTGGTGCAATTAACCCTTAATATAATATAAACAGAAGAGTAAAATGTAAGAAATACGAGCTGAAATGAAAAATAGACCCTTCATTCACTGTGTGATAAAAATTCTCTGCCCCTTTTCGGTGACTCCCTTTATGCCTTACACTAAAAAGGTAAAATTTAAGCTTTAATCCTAAATTTTAAACCCTAAACAATAAACTTAAAACCTAATCTTAAACATTAATCATAAACTTTAAACATAATTTCTTTTAGGATGGAGCATATATAGGGGTATCGAAAAGGGATAGAAACAAAGTTGTAGCCACTTGGGCTGGCAGAGGCCTGGTCCCCGCGACTCACCTTTATTTTCTCACCCTTATGACATTTTTTTATATAAATTTAGCCCTGCAAAAATTTTACATTATAATTTATTTCACTTACATTGATATCATAAAATAGTTCTTGCTTTAGTGGTATAATATATAAGTGAAAGTAAATATGTTTTACTTAAGTCAATAAATCAAATCTTACTATTGACATTTTTAGTTGTGTTTTTTTTTTTTCAAATTTCTCTTTAACTCTTATGGTGGTTTTTTCTCGGCACTATCAACTTTTAATTTCTGACTTCGCCCACCGTATGTGTGTGCATTACTCAAAAATTAAAAATTAGTTAATTAAATAATTAAGAATCATAACTGCTTTCTTATTTTGAATCTTGTCCGGCTAGTCATCAGTGCTTGACCTAAGTTTGCCAAGCTTTTAACAGCTGACTTTGTTGTGCTTCAGAAGACTGATTTAAGGTTATTTTGTTTAATGTTGTATTACGATAGGTTGTTGTCCCAGCTTTACAATGGGAGGCTGATGCATTCAATACCAGCCAGAGAATAATGGTAATCTTAGCTACATTAGCTGTATTTCCGACCATATGTTTGCCATCTACACCTTCAATATGGATGGCCGGAATGGCTTACGGATATGTAAAAGGAATGCTACTGGTCATGGCCGGGGTTTCTGTAGGTGTTTCCTTACCCTACTTTGTTGGTTCTGTCTTTCACGCCGAGATTCAGGTGAGTTTTTAAGCTCTGCCTCTCATTACAAGTGATTTTGAGCTTGGAAATTCCCACAATAATCAGACCTAGATTTCCTGCTTTCTTTTCTTGTGCTTATAACGTAGCGGTTGTTAGATAAATATCCAAAGGAAGCTTCAATTCTGAGACTCGCCGGAGAAGGGAACTGGTTTCATCAGTTCCGAACAGTTACGTTGATTAGGATCAGTCCGTTGCCCTACATCATGTTTAACTACGCCGCTTGGGCTACCAACGTCCGTTACACTCCTTACTTGATGGGGACATGGGTGGGGATGTTGCCTGAAGTTTTTATTGCACTCTACAGGTTACCACATCCCACATCGTTTATTAAACTAACAAACCCAGAATTTCTTGTAAACCAACTGTTTGATTCTTTTCCGCAGTGGGATTTTGATACGATCGTTTGCGGAGGCGACACAGGCCAAAAGGAGTCTCACTCCCAAACAGATCATATTCAACGTCGTCGGATTCTGTGCATCGGTGGGGGCTACGATTTTTATCGGCATTCGCACCAAGAAGAGACTCGATCGACTACACGAGGAAGAGTCGATGCCGGAGTAGGCTGTGATTTAAATGTGAGATGGAGCTTGAAGAAGTACGGTCGAATCATAATTAGGAAGCCAATCTAGAGGACATAGTTCATTGAATTTTTAAGCCTTCTTTAGTGAAAAGAAAAGGGAAGAAACAATAGTAGTGCATATATGTGTTTTTGAATAGAATCAGCTATCACATTTATGATTTGAGGTCTTCACTTATCTTAAATTATGACTTCATTGTAAAGACATCCATAAAAGTACAAGTTTTCATCTGTTTAGTGGTACAAGACGTTCGATTACTCAAACAATATTTAAGGTTTAAATTATGGTATTCTAATAAGAGTAAGTTTTCATCTTAACTTTGTTATGGGTAAAATTAGATACGTGCACTTGAGACGAAATTATGATCTATTTTTTTAAAAAATAAATTTTATAAAATTTTAGGTAGTATAGTATAATTTTTTATCGGAATAACTTATTTATGAATTTCTTTTACAAGGATTAAAGGATAGTTTATTAAAATTATGATATCTTATTGGTCGTCAAAGATGCTCATGTTATTTTATCTTGTATGAGTTTAAATCTTGACATTTGTATGTCTCTCTATTTAATAAAAAATGATAATCTATCAACTATAAGATATAGTGTGGTGGTTGATAATTTATTTATTAAAGGATAATATAATTTACTGTTGTCGGTAGGTATTTTATCGTGGTTACAGACAATCATAGATTTATTGCGGTCATTGTGGACCATGATTCTTTGCAATAGCGATTTTAAACGATGTCACTACAGTCATATAACGGCCGCTATAACAATATAAGATTACTATTTGAATCTCTGCCGACTAGTGTATTTTATCACGTTAGACATTTTATCAAAGTACACGTGTCTAATACAATATTATCTCAAATACAAATACTTGACCGCTCAAATATTATATAGTGGTTTTGATTCCAACACCGTGAAAAAAAAAGAAGGCATGTCACGATTCTTGAAAAGTACTAAATGTTGTATTTCTTTATAATTTAACTAAATCTGCTACAATGGAGCTAGAAACAAAAACGCTAGATGCCTTGGACGTGTAATTATATCTAAAGCAGCTAGTGTAGTATGAAATCTGTTGGAATGGCTGGTGTGCGTCCCTCTCTCGTGCTCCTACGTGGTCCAGCTGTTTCTGTTGCTGACTCAGCCTGATCGGGTCCCATTGTAACGGTTTCTCCAGCTGTGAGTTCCTCTCATATACCCTCAAGTGGAATACTCGTAACATTATCCCTTCGTTTTCGAAAATCTTGTCCTCAAGGTTCAAGTTGGGTTCCCTGTCTGGCGATGAGGAAGAATCTGAGAGTAAGGGCAGTGGTGTGATCTGCTCCAAGGGTTGCCCCTTGCACGCCTTCAGTTGAGAAATATGAAAAACAGGGTGGATGCGAGAAGACGAAGGCAGGTTCAGTTTGTAAGCCACAACTCTAATACGTTGCAGTATGCGATAAGGTCCAAAATACCTTGGTCCGAGTTTCTAATTGTTGGTTAACTTTAGAGACATTTGGCGATATGGTTGGAGCTTAACGAATGCCCAGGATCCTTCCTGAAGTTCTAGCTCCCGGCGATGTTTGTCAGCCTGGTGTTTCATGTGTGCCTGGGCTCGTGTCAAATTAAATTTCAGCTCACGTAGAATAACATCCCGTTCCTGGAGTTCCGTCTCCACCTAATCATTGCGTGTGATGCCTTACAAGTAGTCAATTAAGACTGGTGGATCGCGGCCATAGAGGGCCTTGAAGGGTGTCATCCCTACCGAGGCTTGGTACGAGGTGTTGTACCAATATTCTGCCCAAGGCAACCATCGCTCCCACTGTTTTGGTTCCTGTCTGACCACGTACCGCAGATACATCTCCAAACATCGGTTTAGAGCCTCGGTTTGACCGTCGGTTTGGGGATGGTATGCTAAACTCGTGCATAAAGTGGTACCCTGCAGACGAGCCATTTCTTTCCACAAATCACTAACAAAGACCTTATCTCGGTCACTAACCATAGTCCGAGGAATGCCATGCAACTTTATGACTCCTTGAACCATAACCTTAGCAACATATAGAGCATCAAAACGTTTCGGCAAGGCAAAAAAATGTGCATATTTCGACAAACGATCCACGACGACAAGAATCACTTCCTTACCATTGGCATTGGGCAACCCAGTGATAAAATCTAACGTTATATATGTAACACCCCAATTTTGGGCTTGGAAGTTTAGGGTCTGAACCGGACTGGTTTAAATTACGATTCGAATATAAAAGGTGATTTTAGGGAAAGCCTAGTTCGGGATGCATTAAAAATATGGAAAAATATCTAAAACTCCTCTTTTATTATATATAAGAGAGTGGTGAAATCAATTTTACAAAACGGGGTTTGGAAATATGACATTTCAAGTTAGTGACTAAAATGTAATTTTTTGAAAAGTTGGTGACTGTTTTAAAAGGATTGAAACTTTGAATCTTTAAGGAGCTAATTTACTCAAGGGAGGGTTTCTCCAGATTTTTCTTAAATTTTAAAGACTCATTTAATGTTATTTAATAAAAGGAAAAGAGGGAAAAGAGATATTTTGGTTACATAACTAACTTTTGCCAAAATTTTCCCATTTCATTTTCTCTCAATTTTCCCTCAGCCAAACACATTTCCACAGCCACTTTTCCTTTGATTTTCACACCTAAAGTTGAGATTTCAATATCTAAATGATTTCTAATCATTTCTACACCAAATCCTCATCATTTGCTTATTGAATTTTCAAGAATTTTGGCTCTAAACAAGGAGAAATCCACATTTAGAGGTATGAACGTCCTTCTCCTCTAAATACTCAGTTCTTTACTGAAATTCCCAAGTTCTCAATCCTTAAATTGAGTTTTATTAAAGGTTTTAATGTTGTGATCTTGATTTTGGCTTCAAATGCAAGATTTGGATTTAATTTTGAAGAAATTCGTATTAAATGATTGGGCTCTATTTTGATATGTCTTTTTGATGTATTTTGGATGTCTAAATGATGTGTAATTAAGGTTTAATCAATGCAATCCCGAATAGGTTGATTTTCCTAAGTTTTTACTTGAGTTAATGGTGGTTTTTGGGATGATTTTGATGTTCTGCTATAGCTAGAGGTATAAGGACGTGATTAGGTCCTTTTTGGATGTTAATTGATGTCTAAGAATGATTGGAATTGATGGATCTTGGCTGGGTAATGTTGTAGAGGTGTTTGGATGTGATTTCGGTTGTGTTTGGCAGCCGAAATGTGAGTTTTGATGAGAGCGGCGAGTTTAGGTGTTTTGGATGAAGCTTTTAATGCATGATGATGCATTAATCCTATGCTTTGATGTGTTTAAAACAAGGGAGACATCTTCGGATCCTTGTGGTGTTGATCCGAAGGCTTGATCGGCGTTTCGACAAGCTTGCGAAACGGATTCAGTGAGTGAATTTTGGTTTTCAGCTTTGAAACCAATGTTTGAAGGTTATGGGAGCTTAGTTTAAGTCTAAACAACTTAGCTAAGCTCAAGAGTAAGTTTTCGGAGAAACTCTCTTTTTGAAAAACCATGAGATGGTTGAATGCAATGTGTTTATTTTGTATGTTTAAATTCTGTTTTGAAAGCATATTTTAGCATGTTTAATGTTGGTTTTGTAAGCCATGTGTTGGAGGATGCTCAAGGTAAGAGATCCTTGATTTGAACATTGATAAATGTGGTTTGATGCATTGTGATGCATAATCATTTAATGGCTTTGTTAAATGCTTTAAAACAGTGGATTTATGATGGTAAATGATGTATATTGGCAAGTGATGTGTTGGTTTAAAAGTACTTGAATCGGATATAGTTAGCCGGCTATAGGATTGGGTGCACCGTGAATAAAGTCGCCTTGGATGTTGAGGGGTTGTAATTGTACCGTAAACTTCATCCAAGTACACTAACGAAATGTCTAAGATCATAATGATGGTTAAAATGCCATGTGAGGATCTTGTGTTGTGTGTCCCGTGTTCTCGTTAGTGATGTTATACAACTACCAATGAGTGATGTGGAGGGTTTGTAATTGTACCGTAGACTCCATCACGGGTGTTGAGGGGTTGTGATTGTACCGGTAAACTCTACCTTGAGTGTTTGGTAGTGTGTATGGAGCGTATGGGACAACGCTTGTAATCCACGTATTCGATTGTGTTTTGAGTTGAAAAATGGTTTGGATTATCACTTGAAAGCCAATATGACATGTTGATGAATTGAATCATGAGATGCTTGGTTTGTATGCATAAATTCATGATAAATGATGTTTTGAAATTAAAGGCCTTGAAAAGGTGTTTTTACAAAGTGCATTATTGTGTTGTTTTATTAGAGCATTTCTCACTAAGCATAAGTGCTTACGCTCTCTCTTTCTTGAACCAATAATGCAGAGCATTGAAGTGCTTTAAGGGCAGCAAGGAGGTCAAGGGTCCAAGTGAAAGTCTAAGCTCATGTATGGTGACTATTTTCACAACACTATTAGCTTTTGGTATTTGGCAATGGGAACCTAGATTGTGTTTTTGGGAGATGTTTTGGACTCCCTAAGTTTGGTTTAATGCCTATGGTGTTTGGAGCATGTAAATGGCCATTTGGTATTTTGTTTTGGAGATTTGATGATTGCTTGCTTTTCATTATAGGATGCATGCCTTTAGACTTGTGGTTTTTCTTATTTGAGGTCGTGGTTGAGCTTTGATGATGCAAATATGTTCCTTTAATGTTTGATGACTTGTTGGCATGTTATAGAGGTCATACGAACATGTTAGGTGGGTCGAAAGGGTGTAAAACAGACTTTTCTATTGTTTCTGGGCAGGGTGTTTCGAAACACCCTTGCCTGTTTCGAAACAGGTGCACATTTTGGCCTGGGTGTTTCGAAACGGGCAGAGGTGTTTCGAAACACTTTGGCTACTGCCAAGGGGTGTTTCCGAACGGCCTAGACCCGTTTCGAAACACTTGACCGTTGGGCACAGATTTGAATGGTTTTGAGGGTTGCAAGCTTTACGTTTTAGTCCTAATTTTTGTATATGCAATTGATTGAGTTTGAGATGTCCGTTTGAGATGAAATTTGACAGAGAAGCATGAAACATGATTAATTTCATAATGGTAACCTAATAATTGGTAAAGTCCTCGTAATTTTCATAATTTACAAATTGGTCCCTAAATTCGTATGTTGTGCAATTGAGTCCCTTATTGTTTTCCGATTGCTGTGATTTTTGAATATGCTTATCTCAAGAGTACACCTAGGGTTAATATGCATTTAGAAAATGTTAAAAAAAAGGTCGTTAATCAAGGTTGACTTTCGGGTTGACTTTGGTTTTCCCCGTGTAATCTTCGTAGTTCGGGTCAACCGTCTAGACCGGGCTAAGGGGGTTACATTTGGTGGTATCAGAGCTGAGTTCTCGAGTATTTGGGAACGGTTAAGTGGGTGATATGTGTATGATTGCTTGTATACTTGTTGAGTGAGTGTATGATGTATGAATTGTAAGTATGTTGCAATTGTGGTGTATGTTGTGGTGAAGCATGTTAGAGGGACCCATTGCCATATCAAAGCTAATGAAATGATTTGTTTTTAATTGGAAATGAGCTTGATTACTTGGATTTCTTACCTTGCTGAGCCTGACTATGTTTATTGCATTTGTGATTGCATTGTACAGTAAATGGGACCTCGTAGAGAGACGAGGATTAATACGCGAGCTATGGCTCAAAATGAGAACGAAGAGAATGCTGAAAATGTGGTGGATTTACCTCCTCCACCTGGTGGTGGTGGTGCTGGGGGTGAGGGAGCTGGTGCTGGTGTTGGGGTCGCTGGACCTGAAGCTGGGCAGAGGCAAGCTGCTTCTGACATGTCAATGCTGATTCAGTCTATTGCTGGAGCCTTTCAGGCGACGGCAGCTGGAGCTCAAGGAGCTGGGCATCAGGGAGATGCTAATGCTAGATTACCTCTGGAACGCTTGCGCAGTCTGGGAGGGACTGAGTTCAGGGGTTTGTCTGCTGAGGGTTCCGAGTCTTGGTTGGAAAGTACCAAGAGAATTTTTGGACAAATGAACTGCAATGAAGTGCAGAAGCTGAGCTGTATAATATCGTTGTTGCATGACAATGCGTATACCTGGTGGACAACCACTATCTCCGGAATGGAGGATGCTGATGTGACTTGGACGTTCTTTCTGAACGCGTTCAAGAGGAGGTATCTGGGTGTACAGTACCTGGATGAAAAGAAAAGGGAATTCATGTCTCTTACTCAAGGGAACATGTCTGTGGCTGAGTACGAGGTTCAGTTTGTCCGACTCAGTCAGTACGCACCTGAGCTTGTCCCTGATGAGCGGGAGAGGTGTGTCTTGAGTCTCTCATTCTCCGGAACACAGATTCTCCCACGCCAAAGGACTAACAAAGTTGTTTCAAAAAAATCCTTGTGCTCCAAGCTGCCACGAGAAATGTGATCCTTGACTGCTTGCAGCTGGGAATCTTAACTAGTTGTAGCTCTGATTTCATCTAGAATGCTAAATGTTGTCAGAGTAATAGACATGAGTGTGGAATGTACCTCCCTGAACAACGCATCGGCTGCTGAGTTTAATCGCGCTGGTCTATATTGGATATCAAAGTTGAAGCCAATCAGTTTGGAAAGCCACCGCTGTTGTTCATGAGTTTGGATAATTTGTTGGTTCAACTCGTGCAGAGGTTTCTGATCCGTGATAATGGTAAATTTATGGCCTAACAAATACTTCCTCCACTTGCCGACGGCTTGGGTGATAGCGTACATCTCAAGTTGATAGGTTGAGGCACTTTGCATCCTTGGACTCAATTTTTGACTGAATAAAGCTAAAGGACGTTTGTCCTGAGTTAACACTGCCCCAATCCCCACCCCAGAGGCGTCAGTTTCAACTGTAAATTCTTTCTCAAAACAAGGTAAACCCAATACTGGAGCCTCACTGAGTAGCTATTTTAAACGGTCAAAGGCTGCCTGAGCCTTAGCTGTCAACTGGAACTTCACCCCATGATGCAACAAGTCTGTGATGGGTGCGGCAATGGTGGCAAAACCACGAATGAACCATCTATAATATCTCGTGATGCCTAGGAATCCCCTCACCTCTTTAACAGTCGTGGGAGTCGACCAATCTTTGATGGCGCGCACCTTGCTCGGATCCATCGCAAGACCTTCGCGCAAGAGGAATGCCACAAATACTCGACAGAATGATGTCCAAACAAGCACTTAGAGAGTTTCGCAACCAGCTTGTGATCTCGTAAAACCTGTAGCACACGGTGTAGATGAGACAAATAAGCTTCCCAAGTCTTACTGAAAACCAAAATATCATCCAGAACCAAAACAAATTTGTGCAGAAATGGCTGAAATATTTGATTCATGGTGGCCTGGAAAGTCGATGGTGCGTTAGTTAGTCCGAACGACATGACCTAAAATTCATAGTGGCCTTCATGGGTGCGAAACGCAGTCTTGGGAACATCTTCGGCTTGGACGCGGATTTGATGATACCCCACTAACAAATCAAGCTTTAAGAAGTATTGTAAACCTCCCAATTCATCAAAAAGTTCATCGGCGGTGGGAATGTGGAATTTATCTTTCACCGTAATCGCATTTAGGGCCCTGTAATCGACACAAAACCTCCATGTTCCGTCCTTTTTGCGAACAAGTAGAACTGAAGAGGAGAAGGGGCTGGTACGTCGCTGGATCAAATTGTTTTCAAGCATTTGTGTCACATGTCGCTCAATCTCCCCTATTGGAAATGGGGATAGCGATACGGCCGCACATTCACTAGCTTCTATCCCGGTTCCAAATGGATGGCATGATTAGTGGCACGAACGGGAGGCAAAGTCGAAGGAGGTTCAAATACTTGAGGGAACTCTGAGAGCAAGTCGTTTATCTCGACCCTATTCTCACTCGCACCCTGCTCAGTGTCCTCGTTTACTTGCAACCGGAAATACTCTATGATGCTATTTGTGTCTTGTAATCGCCGTAAAGTCTGCAACTGAATAGACTGTGGTCCACCCATAGGTTCTCCCTTCCACCGTTGTTTCTTAGTCCCAGAATGAAATTCAAATGTCAATATAGAAAAATCCATGGTGACCGGTCCTAGAGTTGCCATTCACGCGACTCCTAGTACCATCTCGGTGCCTTTCAAAGGCAAACCATAAAAATCTGTTCGGAGGTCAGTGCCTTGGACCTTAACTTGCAAATTCTGGACACACCCATCGCTATGGAGCTTCGCATCATTGCCTACCAAGACACGAAAGTTCGGAGCGGCCGTAACCTTGAGTCCCAAGTGTTTCGCGACTCTGGTTTGGATAAAATTGTGCGTGCTTCCGCCATCAATTAAAATCTTCACGTCACGGCCCTGGATGCGACATGTTACCCGTAGAGTGTTAGGAGTATAGCACCCAACCAAAGCATTGAACGAAACCCATAGTTGTTCAGTGCCATCATTAGACTCGACTACCACGCTTGTAGGCTCTGTGTCGTCCGCGTTTTCGCCGCCATCATCAAGAAGGAACAATTGAGGCGTCTTGCATTTATGGCCCGACGTAAACTTTTCATCGCAATAGAAACACAATCCCTTTTCGCGCCGGATTTGCATTTCCGCTGAAGAGATCTTTCGAGGATGTAAATAAGGGGCGTTGTACGGAAAAGGAGGAGGTTGTCCAGGTAAACCCTTAGAGCTCTACGAATTACTAGTGGGAGTGGGCAGGATGGGCGGCAACTTAGGCCCATTATTTCGACCCATAGAGCGCTGGGCTGCAGCAAGACGAGACTCGTGGAAACGAGTCGTGGCTAATACTTTTGCCATGGATGAACCACGGCTGGCCAACACTTCGTGCTTAATATCGGAGAGTAAACCGGAGATGAAACATTGGATCAAGAAAACCTCAGGCAAATTATCAGTGCGGAGAGAAAGGTCCTCAAATCGTGCCTGGTAGTCGGCAACTATAGTGGTCTGACAAAGCTTCGTGAGTTGCCCCTCGGGAGATTCGATCTCAGTTACAGAAAACCATTTTCGGATTGCATCCACTAGATGATCCCACCCCGCCAACTGCCGTCGACGTTGCATCCAGTGATACCATCGTTTAGCTATCCCATCCATACGAAAAGAGGCCATGGTTACGCGATGACGATCTTCGGTACCATAGAACTCAAAAATCAGTCGTAGACGCGATCCATTCCTCCGGATCGTGACCCGTGAACAGAGGTAATTCAACGGCAACAGACTTAGGAGGAAATGGGAAACCCTCCTCGCCCTCAGGTCGAATACGATCTTTCCCACGCAAGGTCTTAGTCCCACTAGCGCCATCGGGGGTCACTGTCGGTTGCGAAGATTGACCCAGTTGTTCAGAAATGCCAGTGAGCTGTTGAAGAACATCCTGTAAGGCCTGGGCGTTGCTAGCTGTGGTCGTTTGCAGAGCGACCAGGGTTTGCTCATGGTGCGATGAGGTTTCTTGGATTTGTTTGAGTGTTTCGGAATTGTTGACCATTGACAAAGGGCAATGAAAGCACCAATTTTAGTGTCTACTAACAGTGTTCATAACGACAAATTGAAGAAAGAAGAAGAAAGAAATTTAGATTGAAGAAGGAATACAATTTCTCAAGAGTTTGCATAAAATCACCCTTTTACAACATTCTTTTATTTATATCTAAAGCAGCTAGTGTAGTATGAAATCTGTTAGAATGGCTGGTGTGTGTCTCTCTCGTGCTCCTACGTGGTCCAGTTGTTTCTGTTGCTGACTCAGCCTGATCGGGTCCCATTGTAATGGTTTCTCCCGCTGCGAGTTCCTCTCCTATACCCTCATGTGGAATACTCGTAACATAGGGTAATTTAGTTCTTCTGACCTGGTCATCTTTAAACTTTTGACTGCATTCGTCTTTTTAGATGTTTATTAACCATAATATGTCTTATTTGACAGGCAACTGATGTAAGAACTCTTGCGTCCCTCAGTAGAGATGATCTTAGGAAAACTTGTGGTGATAATTATCCTGAATGGATATCATTCCCTGTTTATGAACAGGTAGGTTTAATGGTGTTAGATTAATTAATACTTCTATTAACTTTCTTTTATGATTGTTAATAAGTTCCAGCACTTTCGATTCAACTCGTTGAGACTAAATTTCTCTTGATTCACTTGCGTTAGTGCAAATTTGTTTGTCACAGGAAGTTTAGAATATGATCTGTTTCTTTTATATACCTTATACTTGAAAAGAATGAACATAATCCATTTCTGTTCTGAATGAGTATCTGCGATAATCCTTCATTTTTCGTGAAGGGAAATATTCTCTGGAATTTTGTTTGAGACAGTTTCATTTGCTGTCCAATTATGCTTCACATCTGCTATTAGCGCCTAAAATATGCATGTTCAAAGACTAGATACATACGCATGTTTTAGGTATAGAAAAATGTGCTCCTGTTTTTGGTATTAAGATTCCATGCAGTTTATTTACTTAAAGTATGTTGACTCTTTTAGGCAAAATGGTTGAACAAGCAATTGAGCAAGTTATGGCCTTTTGTTGCAGAGGTAAGCTACTTGTTCTTCTTATATATATATTCTATAAGATTCATAGTATTTGCTAGCTATTCATTTCAACAAGACTGAGAGAGACTATTCTAGTAAAAGGAACTTAGTAATATGGCTTTCATGTAGGAAAGTTTTCCATCACATTCTCACTTATTCAGATTCAGTCACGGGGTCAGCAGTGACCACCCCGACAAGCGTGGGCTACAAGACTTTGGCTTTAAGAATAGAACAACAACATTTATGCATAAAATATGTAGAATCAAATATACAACAATGCCAAACAACTGGGGAGTGGGACTCACGTGATCTAAGTCTCTTCCAACTTCCAACTATTTCACTTTCTTTTTATTCTCACTTCTTTAACCTTCTACTTGTCTATGTCTGCATTTTTTTTTCTTACAAATTTGATTGAAAATGTACTAAAAGTTTTATAAAAGCTCGTGTACTACACTTCGTGTCTTTGATACTCATCTTCATTCTTCGGCTCTTTAAGTTTTCGAATCTGTATTTTCAATAATGTGGCGTGGCTGATTTTTTTATGACATGATATATGTAATTTTATATTTTTTTACACATTTATATGATGTTTTTTTTTATCTATGGCCTTGTTTGGCAATTAGCAGATAGCGGATAACGAATTACATTAGCAGATAGCTGATAGCGGATTACATTAGCTGATAGCTGATAGCTGATTGCATTAACTGATTTGACTAGCGAATTGTATTAGCTGATTGTATAAAAGTGTGGTAAAATTAACTGATAGATGATAGTTGTTAGATTATTTAAACAAGCAAAATGACATATAAGGACATGATTATATTCAATACTTGTTTGAATAGTTTATTAGTTATCAATATTTTGTATCTAATTATTAATTAGATCTATAAAATTATTTTTAATATAACTTTTCTAAACATATTCAAATGATTTATATATTAATTTATTATTTATATACTTATTTTAATATAATTTAATTAATTAATAAATTTAAATACATATAAATATGTGATAATAAAAAAAGTAAATAAGATTAGCTTATAAATAGGGTGAGAAAAGATTTAATTATGTTATTTTGAGATTTTTTGTAACTGGTAAGGGTAAAAAAGTCTTTACAACTCTAATATCAAATCTCTAATCTCAAAAAACTCTATTATGAGTTTTTTCAAAATTAGCAGTTTCACCTCAATCGGCTCTTTCAATCTGATGTTTACCAAATAACAATATTAACAAATTTAACTGGTCAAACCTCTAATTATGCATCGAACCTCTATCTTTTGCCCAAAACTCTCTTTACCAAACATGACCTATATAATATGTCACATTATTTGTTACAAATATTAAGTAACGTAAAATTTGACATCAAAACTTAAAATATATGTTTCAAAAATAGAGAATTGAAAATTAACAAATTGTAATAGAAGAGCTAAATCTGTAAAAATATCTATAATGCAAGACCTTGTATACAATTTAACCTAATAAAAATATTTTTTTAGAAAAAAGAACAGTATCAAATAGGTCAAATTGAGGTAAGCCTCGCGAATCATTCAAATTCGGAATAATACTTTTTTTTATAAAAAAGTTTAAATCAGAATAAAATAAACAAATACCAGAGAGACAAACAAAGCACAAGACTGAAGACTCTATTCATCTCACGCCGTCACGCGACTCGCAAAGCGCGTTTCAGATTCCTCAGTTCCATAACGCGCCAGGCGCCGGGCACTAGCAGCCATCAATGGCTTAACAAGTTAACAGAAAAACAGAAGACAAACCATGTTCAGTAAATAACGGGTTTAAGTTAATCTTAAAAGTTTGATCGTTTAAATTCCCTAACTTAAATGTATGGTAAATAGCGTATTAAAATAGTTAGGTAAAACCTCTAAATAAATAAAAAAACTACTAATAAGATTTTTTTTAAAATAAAAATTTTGACATAAAAATTATAAAAACCTTTTTATTCTCAACAATTATAAAAAAATCTCAAAATAACTTAAATTTAACATTTTCATTTTAATTTTCCATCTTGCATATTTATATTGTTACATTTGAAAATTAATATTTTTTAATTTTTTCCTTTTATTCTCACATTTGTATTTATATTTAAATTTACTTAGTAATAGTTAATTAAATTGTATTAAAAATAATTATATAAATAATATATTAATATATATATATTTTAAATATATTTAGTAATGTTATATTAAAAATCAATTTTTATAATCTAATTAATATTAATATATACAAAATATTGATAATCAAACAGTTATTAACTATTAATTAATTTTATCACACTTTTTACAATCAGCTAATAGCCCTGCTTGGTAAAGAGCGGTTTGGGAAAAAATAGAGGTTTTAGGCATAATTAGAGGTTTGACCAATCAAATCTGCTAATATTTTTGTTTGGTGAACAACGGATTGAAAGAGTGGATTGAGATGAAACCGCTAATTTTGAAAAAAAACTCATATGGCCATGTTTGACAATTAGCGGATAGCTGATAGCTGATAGCGGATTACATTAGCTGATAGCCGATAGCTGATTGCATTAGCTGATTTGACTAGCGGATTGTATTAGTTGATTGTATAAAAGTGTTTGGTAAAATTAACTGATAGCTGATAGCTGTTTGATTATTTAAACAAGCAAAATGACATATAAGAACATGATTATATTTAATACTTGTTTGAATAATTTATCAATTATTAATATTTTGTATCTAATAAATATTAATTAGATTTGTAGAAATTAATTTTTAATATGAATTTCCTAAACATATTTGAAAGATTTATATATTAATTTATTATTTATATAATTATTAATTTTTTATATGCACATATAAATATGTGATAATAAAAAAATAGAATTAACTTACAAATGTCATCATATAAATTAGTAGTAACAACAAATAAGTCCAATATTTAATATGTTATTATTTATATTAAAAATATTATTATTTAATTTAGGTTATTTGGAGATTTTTGGTAATTGTTAAGGGTAAAAGAGTCATTACAACTCTAATATCAAACCTCTAATCTCAAAAAGCTCATATTATGAGCTTTTTCAAAATTAACTTTTTCACTCCAATCCGCTATTTACCAAACATCAATATTAGCGAATTTGACTAGTCAAACCTCTAATTATACCTCAAACCTCTAATTTTTGCTCAAACCGCTATTTACCAAACAGGGCCATAATAGGATCTTTTTGAGATTAGAGGTTTGATATTAAAGTTGTAAAGACTCTTTTACCCTTATTAGTTACCAAAAATCTCCAAATAACTTAAATTAAATATTTTGTCACCCTATTTATAAGTTAATCCTATTTATTTTTTCTTTTTATTATCACATATTTATATGTGTATTTAAATTTATTAATTAATTAAGTTATATTAAAATAATTATATAAATAATAAATTAATATATAAATTATTCGAATATGTTTAGAAAAGTAATATTAAAAATAATTTTTATAAATCTAATTAATATTAATTATATATAAAATATTGATATCTAATAAAGTATTCAAACAAGTGTTGAATATAATATGCCATTTTGCTTTTTTAATAATCTAACAACTATCACTATCAGTTAATTTTACCAAACGCTTTTATACAATCAACTAATACAATTTGCTAGTCAAATCAGCTAATGCAATCGGTATTAACTATCAGTTAATGTAATATGTTATTCGCTATCAGCTATCAGTCATCCGCTAATTATCAAACAAGAACATTATAGTTTATTAATTAAATCAACTAATAGAATTAACTATCAACAAATATAATATGTTATCAGTTAATTCCCAAACAAGCCAAAGAACTAGTTTTGTAGACGAGTAGATGCAGATCTTAATCCCACGTGAAACCTCAATCGTTCCAACTCCCATGTTCATCACAATAGCGCGTGTTGTTCAAATTCTTCAACCAGCTCATCGGTTCATCACTTGAAATTAAATAAAGGGTAAACTACTGTGGTGGTCACTTATGTTTCACTTTAGTACAGAGTTGGTCACCGATTTTGAAAAATGACCAGTAAGGTCACTTACGTTTTCGGGGCGTAAACTTTTGGTCATCAACCGTTTAATGCCGTTTAACTTTAACGGTTTTTTTATTGGCAATTGAAAAATTAAGGGTAAACTACTGCAATGGCCCTAAAATTCCCGAAATTTAAAAAAAAAACCAAATTCATAAATTCTTAAATCTTTAAATACCTAAATCCCTCAATCTGGCCACTTTTGCCGTCGTTGGCCACGATTCCGGCGACGGAATGGAGCGTCATCCTTTCTCCCAAACACCCATGCACCAATCGTCGTCGTTCAATCGTCGCTTGTTGTAAATCGATCGAATGAATTTTTTAAATATTTCAACCTTCGTCCGACATTTTGCACGACTTCGATCAATTTTTGGCAGCGGCGTGGTAGGGTAAACGATCATGGTGGTCCGGCGACGGATGTGGTGGGCGGCGGCGTTACAATCGGCGACGGATGTGGTGGGCGGCGGCGTTACAATCGGCGACGGAATCGACTTAAATCGCGATTTAAGTTTTGGTGAGTTGGGGATTTCGAATATGGGGGTTATTTTGTGAATTTTGAAAATTTAGGGATTTTTTAATTGCCAGATCAGAAATTTGTCAAAATTTAACGGCATCAAATGGTTGGGTGACCAAAAGTTTACGTCCCGAAAACGTAAGTGACCTTACTGGTCGTTTTTCAAAATCAGTGACTAACTCTGTACTGGGGGAAAACATAAGTGACCATCGCAGTAGTTTACCCTTAAATAAAACCCAACTCATTCTTCAACTGTCAGAAATTAACTTCATGACACTCCAATAACATTTCGACACGTCAACGCTAACATCTGTATCATAAAAGGACTCCCTCCCGGTCACCCAAAACTCTAACTCTTTATCCTGAAAACTCCTACTCGATTAATAGTATGAAAAAGCAAACGAAATTCAAACTTCAGCTTTGATTTCTTTATTCAGAATCATGCCGTCACGGTTTTCGCCACCGGAGATTGGGGAGGAGACGCCGCTGAAGCGCCACCGCCACATAAGCTCCCACCTCCTCCTTCCCCTACTACTTGCTGGAACCATAACTCTAACCATAATCCTTTTAACCGTATTAACCATCTTCATCTACCGGAAGCTCTCTCGCAACCGTACTGCTCCATCGGACTCTCCAAGCCACCGTCAATACCGCCGCTTTTCTTACTCCCTTATCCGCCGCGCCACCTCCTCGTTCTCCGCTTCCAACCGCTTAGGACATGGCGGGTTCGGCTCTGTTTACAAAGGAACTCTTCCTTCTTTGCCTCAACAGCTGGCGATCAAAGTCATGAACTCAGCGGATTCATTGCAAGGAGAGCGCGAGTTCCATAACGAACTCTCTCTCACACGCGCCTTGGTTTCTCCCCACATTGTTCCTCTCATTGGTTTCTCTTCAGATTCGAGAAAGAGGAGGTTCGTTTTGGTTTACGAATTAATGGAAAATCGCAGCGTGCAAGACGCGCTGTTGGACAAAAAATGTGAAGAGCTAATGAGCTGGAGTAGAAGATTTCGTGTTGTGTATGATGTAGCTAAAGGGCTTGAATATCTTCACCATCGTTGCGATCCGCCGATCATTCATGGCGATATCAAGCCAAGTAATATCCTTTTGGACGGAGAATTCAAGGCCAAGATTGGTGATTTCGGGCTTGCTAGATTAAAAACCGAGGGCGCAATTGAAGGGCTTGAAGAAAGTGAAATTTTGAAGAAAAAAGATGATAACGGATCGATTTTAGAAGAAACAGAGAGTGTTTTGACTGGGTTCGAAGAAGGGGCGAGTTCCACGGTTGCTGATAGATCACCGGAGGCGTCGCCGGGATTGTCGCCGGAAATGGGAAACCAAGATCATGGAGGTGGGTCTGAATCAGTGAGAATCAAAGACTATGTGATGGAATGGATCGGCAATGGGATTAAAAAAGAAAAACCCAGAAATGAATGGCTTGCTTCTCCGAGCTCAGTTGATAATATTAATGTTAGCAAGGTATCGAGTTCGAGTGCTGGGATCAAGAAGGCGAAGAACAGAGAGCCGAGAGAATGGTGGAAAGAAGAATTTTGTGAAGAACTAACAAAGAAGAAGAAAAGAGAGCTTAGTTCAAGTAACAATGGAGGAGAATTCTGGCGGGAAAGAGATGGATTTAGTGGTGAATTCAGAGTACCAAAAAGCGGTGGGATCAGTAGTACGCCGAGCATGAGAGGAACAGTTTGTTATATCGCGCCGGAATACGGCGGCGGCGGTTTACTTTCCGAGAAATGCGATGTTTATAGCTTTGGGGTATTGGTTTTGGTTATAATATCCGGCCGGAGACCTCTCCAAGTGACGGCCTCACCGATTTCTGAATTGGAGAGAGCAAATTTGATATCCTGGGCAAGGCAAGTGGCTTGCAATGGGAGGCTTTTAGAACTTGTTGATCCATGTGTTCATTCACTAGACAAGGATCAAGCATTGCTTTGTATCACCATTGCATTGCTTTGTCTCCAAAGATCAGCAAGCAAACGCCCTACTATGAAAGAGATTGTGGAGATGCTTTCCGGTGAGGCGGAGCCACCGCATTTGCCTTTCGAGTTTTTGCCATCCCCGCCATCGAATTTCACGTACAAGTCTAGGAGGACCGCTCGATGAGTTTTAGGCTTTCCATTAACTGTAGAGCAGGGATTTAAATAGCGTTCGCGGTCGCGTTTTCGGTCGCGTCGCGGTTATCGCGGTTGCGGACATAACGGAGGCTATTGCGGTCATTGCGGGTGTCGCGGTCGTGAATTTTTTTAAAATTTGCACAACTTAGTGTAAAATATAATAATTATAATTATAACTATAAAAAGTCATTTTTAATGATATTTACGTATTTTCTAAGCAAAAATAAATATAAATTAAAATAGATTAAAAAATATTTATTATAAATTATAATTGTGAGATAGGAGATTAAATTTCTTACGATTTTATTAAAGATTTTTTCCATTAGCAAACTCAAAAATAATATATATATATATGTTCTAGGTAAATACCTAATTAAAAAAAATATCAAGGTAAATATCAAAAATGAGAAATTTAAATTATAATTATAAAAAAAATTCCAACACTTATAAATGGATTTAATTGAAAGAAAATAAGACTTAGAAGCTCAATTGGAAGTTTTGTTATGGATTTGATGACTTAATTGAAAATGGAATAAAATAAAACATCTTAATTAAACTAAAAATCTGCCTTAAAGGACTAAATTATAAGAGAATTAAAACGTTTAAGCCTCTCCAAAAATACATTAAAATTAGAACCCTTCTTCCCGCATTTACCCTTTTAATGTTATATCATCGTCTTCAACCCCGATTTTTTTTTTCTTTGCAACTTTTTCCTCCTCCTCAGCCACCATCCGCGATTGACCTGAAAACGGGGATAGCGTCCCGCTATCGTCGCGACAGCCGCTATCGCGTTATTTCGCGTCCGCTACAGTCCGCTAGCGTCGTGATTCCGTTTCTCACCGTGATTTCCTCCGATTGCGGTTTCGGACGGCGGCGCGACCGCAATTTCGCGGCCGCTATCGCGGTTGCGCTCCGCTATTTGAAACCCTGATGTAGAGTGTGTATCTAGTTGTAGAAACAGTTGCAAAAAATGGAGACAAAGGTGTTGGTTTGTTTCATTTTTCGCATCTTCTTTTAATTCAATTTATGTTTAATGATTTTATTTGTTGTCTATTTAATGGTTTTTGTTAGGTTAATCATCAATGTGGGGGTGAGAGGGCCAACTTAACACCGCTATTGTAGAGGGGAGCTTTAACCAAGGAAAAAGCATACTGTCACGGACTGTCTGTTTGAGTTCGAGTCACATACACAATAGCTTGCTTAAAAGGTTCAAAGGTAAACTTTGGAGTTGAAAAGACTACCAGACTGGCCCGATCTATAGGAAAATTTTATTCACAACAATGTGAATATATGAGACATTTTCCTTAGATGAGATAATAGAATCTAGGGAATATGTCGATTTTGTACCGATTATGGTTGGTAAGATTTAATCTAGGTTGTCGATATAAATCAATAGTAATCGTCGGATGTAAGAGACTCAATTATAAATAGAGACTCCCAACCTCATTTGTAAATCATTCTTCTTTTGAGAAATAAGGCATTCTCTCTTAAATTTCTTGCGTTGTTTTTGAGTGTTCTTAGTTTTCTTCTTTTGTTCTTGAGTTGCATTTTCTATAGTTTGCTTTCACTTAAAACGAACGTTTTTAGTGGCTTGGAAGAATTTGATTAACCCGAGTAAAAATTCAAGTTGATTTAGTCGTTTGTCTAAACAACATCAACTAAGGCCGCACGGTTAACTAGGTCGAAATGTTAACTCGTGACAATATTCAGTGATGATATATTATGAAATTCTTCAAAAATAAATTGGTCATCATATTTTATCGATACATGAACTGGATCAATGATCAATATATGAGATTCTGTAGAGTTAACCAGGTAGCTTAAATGGCTCTCATCTTATCATTGGAGTAAAAAAAATCTGTTAAAAATGGTTTTAGCTTAGGCTTAATATTTACATGATATTGATACTAAAAAGCTTAAATTTTCTTTAACATTGTTGGGCTCATTAAGCAACAAGACAAGTTTTACTATTTCTCATGAACTAGACAACTATAAACAGCCATGAAGTTGAGCTTTCTCTATTGTCGTCAATAAATTGGTGTCGGTTTGAGTTTCTAAGAATCTTGCCTCAATGTATAGTTGTTCATAGGAGGACGTGTAGGTCGTTTCGATTGTTGCTCGAGCTTTTAAAAACGTGTGTTTTCAGGTGCTTTCTAGTGCTTATGGAGCTTGTCGTGAGCTTTTGATTACTGTTTTTTTGTGGGTAAAAAAACAGAGTTTCTCGAGCTTTTAAAATGTGGTAATTTTGTTATTGTGATGCATTATTGTTACAGAAATATAAAAAAAAACTTTTGAATTCTATGAGTGTCAAAAGTTTAGGAGCTTATAAGCAATAAGAGAGAATTGAAGGAGTTGATATCAATTGGGTTATCAAACTATCTTGAATAGACCGATGCGTACTTGGCACTTTTAAACTAAGTGTTGATCCTCTCTCAACCGATAAATATAGAGCCCTAATCCACACTTTATAGTGATGTTCGTTCTAGTTAGATATTACTTCTTGTGTTGTAATCGAATAATGTTAGTGACATTAATAAGTACTAAATGGTACATCTCGTTACTTCACTTTATTAATATTTTGTCATGATGGCTCTAAATTTAATTTAAATGAGAACTTCGTCCAACATTTTATCTATATCATTCTTTGTATATTGGCTTTTTAGTGATTCAATTATGGTTTATGCATGTGGTGTGCTTTTGGTGTGGGTTTTTAGTTATAACCAGTGGCATTAAGTTTAGTTTCAATGTCAATTTGATATGTTTAATTGGATACATGAAAATACATATTCTAGTTACTGGTTTAAGGGGTAATTAGTCTTATGCATAAAATTGGATCCCTATTCCTATCACATATATCACCCCTCATGCTATTGAAAGAGAGACTTGACGGGAGAATATCGGTAAAGTGAGAAAAATAATATATTTTATGTCTCCGAAAATTAAGGGAAACTTTGAGAATCTAAACCCTAATATGGGCGGTGGGCTTCCGCTGGGCGCCATGAGGTTCTCGGACTCTGGTGGCCGTCTTCCAGGGGCAGGGCGGTCTGTTCTCACTGAGCAATCTGGGCTGGAGCGCGGCGTGGCGTAAGAAGTGCAGACGCCTCTGCGGCTGGCGTCGGGCACGGACGGTGACTCTGGGTTATCGCTTGTGTTGTCGGAACGACGGGAGATAGGCAGGTCGGAGGGGGTGAATGGGAATACGGTGGTTCAGGGGTTGGCTGCTGGTGATCGGAGAGACACTACTGTGGTGTAGGATGGTATGCGGGTGATGGCTAATCCGGTTTTTGAAAAAGCCGGGGTGAGGGCAATGTGGTTTCGGACATTGCCATGGCAGGTGAGGATGATTCGAATGCCTCTGCTGGTGATTCTCGCTCGTATGCTAATATTCTAAAAGGTCCAAATGAGGGTAAGGGTTTGATTTTTTCCAATACTTCCGAGGTAGAAATACTTGTTTGCGATGAGGACGTGATGGTTAATAACGGCGGTCCTTATCCAACTATTAAGTTTTCTGAACGAGTACATGAACTGGTTGATCGTAGCATGGAAAAGGCGTTGATTGTACGTCTTCTGGGTCGAACTATTAGTTATCGTGTCCTGTGGAACCGTATTCAGTCGTTATAGCAGTTGGTGGGTCGCTTTCAGTTGATGGATCTAGAGAATGAATACTTTCTGGTTAAGTTAGAAAAGGAAGATGATTATATCCGAGTCTTGACTGCTGGACCATGGACTATTTTTGGGAGTTATCTTACGGTACAACCATGGAGCAGGGAGTTCTCTACTGCGAAATCTTATCCATCACACGTCGTGGTCTGGGTTCGGTTGCCGGGATTGCCTTTTCGTTACTATTCGAAGAGTTTGTTTCAACGTATTGCTGAGGTTATTGGAAGGGTTATCAAGATAGACTATAACATTGTTGCTGGAGAACGAGGCAAGTTTGCTAGGCTTGCTGTCATGGTTGATCTCTCTAAGCCATTGCTTCCATGCATTGGGATTGATAACTTCCTTCAAAAGATTGAGTATGAAGGATTACAACTTATTTGTTACCATTGTGGCGTGTATGGGCATACGATGGATTTTTGTGCTAAAAAAGTTATGGAAGAAACGAAGGAACCGACCGCTGAATCGAAAGTGGTTGATCCGGATGTTGAGTGTGCTGATCTATACGGTCCTTGGATGGTGGCGGAGAGTCGAAGACGTCGCCTGCGGAAATCTGGTGAAAGTGGAAATGCATCTAAGGGCGGGAATAGTAATTCTGCACCATCTCGTTTCCATATTCTTCGTAATCTTGAGAAGCCTAAACCAAACAAGATGAGGTTGCGCGTGGCAATCCTGCCTCCTACGAATCTAGAATTGATTAAGGGTAAACAAGTGGTAGTGGAAGTGGCCAATAGCGATGTTTCCCCATCCCGACATTTAGACTTGGATCAGGGGACTAGTGGTGCTAAATCGGATGCTCTTGTAACGGGTTTGGGCGGTGTGAGGGATGGTCCACGGCTAAGGCGGGGAATGCGACTGTGACATGGAGTGTATCTCCGACGATTCTTAGGGCTATCCCTACAGTGGTTGAATTCAAGGATGGTAATGCGGGTTCTAGTCATAGTGCGGTCTCCATTCTTAACGATGGGCGTAAGGTTCTTGCATCGCAGAAACATACTAAAGTGAGAGTTCAGGGTGTCCAAAAGAGCAGTAAAGGCTTAGTTAAACCGCAGGCATGGGGGAAAAAAGAAGGCGGATAGGTTGCCGACGATGCCTTTGCTATCAGATTTGGTTAATTCGGCAACGTCCCGTTTAGATGAACTCCAATCGGTAAGAAACTGTGCTTCCTCTACGCCGGTTGATGGGTTGGTGGACGGACAGCAGGTTTCTCACGGTTCGCATGGTGCTAGTGCTAATCGTGAGGTGATTTCCTTGGTTGAAGTTGGCGATGGGGAAGAGGCTAGTCCCGTTTCCACCAACACTATGTTGGTTGATTGAGGTTCTTTCTTTCCATCATTTATCTATGTTATTAACGATTAACGTTTTGATATGGAATATACAAGGAGCTGCATGCTCCGCTTTTCGTGACCATCTTCGTAGGATTCGGGTTTCGTCGAAGCCGTCGATTGTTGCCTTATTGGAAACTAGGATTAGTGGACAGCGTGCTGATAGCATCATTAGTCGTTTGGGTTTTCAGTCTTCTTTTCTCTACTGGTGTGGTTGATCCAGAGCTGAATAAAACTCTACTTGTGCTCATTTCGAAAGTTGATAGTCCTGAGTTGATTGCTCAATTTAGACCTATTGGTCTTTGTACTGTGGTGTATAAGATTCTTAACAAAATTGTGGTTAACAGGTTAAAGTCGTTTCTTCCAGGTTGGATATCGGAGAACCAGACTAGTTTTGTCCCTGGTCGTTCAATCACAGATAATGTGGTTATTGCCCAAGAACTTATTCACTCCATGCGCGGTAAGAAAGGGAAAAATGGTTGGTTTGCGATTAAGGTTGATCTTGAAAAGGCTTATGATCGGTTAGACTGGTCGTTTATTGATGATACTCTCGCTGATCTAGGTATCCCTACTCACTTGAGGTCCCTTATTATGAGTTGTGTTTCTTCCGTGTCTACTCAGATCCTTTGGAATGGTAGTCCGACGGTGAGCTTTCAGCCTTCTAGGGGAATACGGCAGGGTGACCCATTGTCACCTTACCTATTTGTCCTGTGCATGGAGCGATTAGCTCACTCTATTCAGAGGGAGGTGGATCAAGGTAGCTGGAAGGCTTTCCAGTTTAAGCGAAGGGGCCCGTCAATTTCTCATATGTTCTTTGCGGATGATTTAGTTTTGTTTGCAGAAGCTTCTTTGGAGCAGTTTGATGTCGTTAGTCGGGTTCTTAGAGAGTTATGCGAATGCTCTGGGCACAAAGTTAGTATTTCGAAAACTAATATTTATTTCTCCCCTAATATTCATTCTGCGCTACAGGAGGATATCAGTGGTGCTTTTGGTTTTAGGGGTGTTTCTGATCTTGGTAGATATTTGGGAGTTCCACTTATCCATGATAGGATTACCAGAGACATGTATCGTTATTTGATTCAAAAGGTGGCTGATAGGTTGACAGGGTGGAAAGTGCGGTTGCTCTCTTTTGCTGGACATATCATCTTGGCCAAGTCTGTGCTTGCGGCTATTCCTATGTATACTATGTAATCGGTTAGATTGCCCAATTATGTTTGCAAAGAGATTGAACGCCTGATCATAAATTTTATTTGGGGTCATTCTAGGGACATTAGAGGGGCTCATGCCGTCAGTTGGGATGTGGTCTGCTCTCTGATTTCCGTTAGAGGGTTGGGGCTCAAATGTTTGGAGAATCAAAATGAGGCATTTCTTTTAAAGCTGGGTTTTATTTTGATATCGGAGTCACACCGGCTTTGGGTGCAGGTTATGAGATGTAAGTATGGTATTCAGGATATGGTTCCGGATACATTACCAAACACGAGAGGCTCGCGTCTTTGGATGAGTATTAAGCTTATATGGTCAGATCTTTGTCGGCATTTGGTATGGAATATTGGTGATGGCCAACGCATTGCCTTTTGGAGTGATGCATGGGTTGATGGCTTCGGACCCCTTTGCCGCTATGTTGAAGATGGAGAGAATGTGTTAATCGTACTGTATCGGTTAGGGAGATGGTGGCTAGTAATGGACAGTGGAAGTGGGATGACTTTGTGGATGCTCTTCCACCGGACGTTATTCAAGGTATTGCGGCTATTAAGCCACCTGTTTCGATGGGCGTGTCTGATTGCCCGGGCTGGGTGCTCGAGAGCTCTAGGAAATTCACGGTTAAATCCGCATATGAGGCGCGAGCGCATCCAGACGTTACCACCGCAGATCCGGTTTAGATGGTATTAGCTAAGTACCGTGGTTTGCCGAGAGTGAAGATGTTCCTTTGGAAAGTCTGTCATGGCCGTATTATGACGAATGCAGAACGCGTACGAAGGCACCTTACGAATGACGCTAGTTGCGTAGTATGCAGGGCTGCTGTCGAAGACATCTCTCATATTCTACGTGAGTGTATGACAATCAAGAATACTTGGCTGCAGCTTATAAGATCGGATGGGGCCCCGGCTTTCTTTGGTTCTTCTATTACTTCATGGATACGAGACAACCTTGTTGATGCGCAGCGTTATGCTCAGTGTCCGGGGGATTGGGATTTGTTGTTCAGATCGTTGATTTGGTTGGCTTGGAAGCGTCTTAATGAGGCTGCGTTTGGTTCTGAATTTAGCACGCAGGAAACGTTGTTGCAGCAAGCCTATCGGCTTTGTAGGGACCTGCTGCTGGCGAGTACACGACATGATCAGATTGCGGCTGTCGCGACAATCCCACGAGCTGCTGTGCCATGGACTAAGCCTCTAAGGGGCTGGATTAAACTCAGCGTTGACGAGGCAAGGAATACATCTTCCGGTTTCGCCTCGTGTGGTGGCTTAGGGCGTGATTCTAATGGGGAATGACGCTTCGGCTTTTCCAAGAAAATTGGTGTGTGCTCCGCTTTTGATGTCGAGCTATGGGCTGTTTATGAGGGTCTCTCGACAACCTGGTCGCTCGGCTACACAAAGGTTGTCGTGGAGACGGATAATAGAGAGGTTTATAATGGCTTGATGACTCGTGAACCTTGGCGTTTCACATCCAATCTCCGAGTACATCTTTCGGAAATGTTATCGAGATCTTGGGATATCCAATTCTCTTGGGTGCGACGAGAGGCGAACGGGATTGCGGATTGTCTTGCAAAGATGGCAATAGACCTAGAGTTTGATTACTATAGATTTCTTGATCCTCCCCTAATGATTTGTGACAGTTTGCGTAAGGAAGCTACTGTAAATGGCAACTTGGAGGGGGTTGGTTGACTTCAGTTTGTTTCGATGGTGACTCTAGTTCATGCTGCTGGGTGTGCCATTTGCTGTTGGTGAGTGTAACATCGGTGCATGGCTGGGGGTTGCTGTTTGTTATTTGCTGCGCTGATCGATGGAGTTATTTTTCCTGCTGCTAGATTGTGTAGATTTATGATTTGCTTTTATTCCCTGGCTAATTTTGGACGTGGATTGGTGCTACCTTATGCAGCTGGGTGCTTGGTTTGCTTACTTCGAGAGTTCTGGGTGTTGCTACTGTGTATTGGGGTGTTGGTTAGGCTTTGTTAGTTTGTTGGTTTTTCGGGTTGGTTTGATTATTTTGTTTCTTTATCGCCTTATTTTACGTACTCTTTTTCCTCCATTAGGTTTAGTGAGGTTTTTTAGCGAGGCGTGTCGTAGGTGCGCTCCCCATTCGTTTCAAAAAAAAGAGAGAGACTTGACTCTTGAGGCACTCTTAAGCCTGGTTTATATTATAAGTATTTTATACAAATAAAATTGGATCCCTTTAAAATTGTTAGAAATTTCTTACGTATATTGGACTAACTTCTAAGTTGTTAATTGTTTCTATGATGCCCTTTCACAAGTTGAACTTGAAAGATATTTTATTTGTGGAGTTCTCTATATTGCTACATATGAGTTTGGGATGCATTTTCTGTCATGATTTTGGTGCCTAGATTTATTTTCATTTCGATCTAAACATTCTTTCATTTTATTTGCAGACTTCCTAAAATAAATGGTGTAATTGTACTTATGAGAGTGACCTTTTTTTATTACTTATATTGTAGTTGATGGATGGGTTGAGATGACAGCAAGACATTAATGATGACCAATTTTGATAGGTTTTCATATGTTTCATGTTTTGGTTGGAACTTATTTCTCAATTGTAGTTGAATGCCTTAAAAAAATATTAACTTAATACATTTTCCCACATTTTCTTGCTTTGTATTGGTCCCTTTCTTCAGATTTGTTCATTAACAACTCTTTATAAAATGCCATGAGAAATATTTTAAAAAGAAAAACGGGCCATTCTAGAATTCTCATTGTTTATCTTTGACATGAATTATAAAATATTTTCTTATAATTAAATGAATTAACTAGTTTTATATAGTGTGGATTGTTGTTGTTGCGAATATATAATATAATTATATAAATTTCTTAAAATGTTAATTTGGTTGATGAAAAGAAATGTTTTCAATTATACAAACATTTAACTCTCAATAAAAAATAAAGATAAAAACAATAAAATGTTAATGTATTTTTCATCGGAAACAGATTTCAGAAAAACTTACTAAACAATGAAAAATAAATTACACAATATCATCCAAACACCAGAAAAAGCATTATGTAATTTGCTTTACAAAAATGTAATTCATTTTACATAATTTATTTTTCAGAAACTGTTTTTAGTGAAACAAACGAATTAAGTTTATACTAATGCTATTAGAAATGAGATTGTCTAAACCGTTAAATACAAAACTAACATCAATTATTATGTTAATTTTACTTAATATCTTCAAATTATTATTTAATTTCAAAAACATTTTAATTAAATCTTTGAAGTATCATTATTATATAAATCGAGTCACTTTCTCTAATTTTTGTCAATGTAGGCATTAAAAGGCGGATTGGAATATGACATGAACTGTATTTGAATTTATAAATTAAATTAAAAATATGTGTACAAATAATTTTGAATTTGACATATTTAAATCGACACGTTAAATCTAACTTGTTTATTCAGTATAAACACATATGTTTACCGTTTAATTTAATATTTTAACATACTAAGGTTGGATTTGAACTGATATTTATTACTAGGTTTATAATTAATTAATAAAAAGATATGATAAATATATTAGTTAAACATGATGTTAATTATTTAAACTTGAATTTCCTTTTTCTCCATAAAGGTGGAAAAAAGTAAAAAAAGAAAAAGAAAAGAACAATTGTACCCTAAACTTGCTAGCTAAGGTATCGTATGCGAAATTGCGAATGATCCGTAGTTGGTGACAATTACAAACACAAGCCCAAAGTCCGAATTCCAAATCAACAACTGAGTTAGAGTTTGAGTCAAACACTCGAAACCAATATCTGGAAGTAGTTATCCGACATCCTTCGATCTAAAAGATCCAACGGTTGTCGGACGTCGATCCAACTGTCTGTTCCCCAAATTTAAGATTTTAGATACGCTTATTTAAACAATCACAAAAGTTTTTACCTTTTAGCCCAATCAGATAACCTGACAGGTTCTCACGTCTCCCTTTGCCAATCGATTCCCCCCTAAAGTGTTAGACAAACTAGCTGCGATGGCCGGCGGTGGCGGCGACGCGCCACTGGCACCCACCTCCAACGGTGGCGAATTCCTTCTTTCTTTACTCCAAAAGCCCCAATCAAATCAACAACAACAATCTCCATTATTGTCTAGTGTTACTGCCATGCTCATACCTCAACCGCAACAGCAACAGCAGCAGCCGCTGCCCTTAGATCCTGCCGTTGCAGCAGTTGGGCGTGTGCTCCCTTTGCCGCCTTCTTGGCCATCTAACGGACGGGATCTCCAGACTCCCTGGCTGCAAACAAACCCTCCGCCTTTTGCGCCTAATTTTCTAGGGTTTCCCCAAAACCCTTGGTCTTCCCCGGGAAACCAATTTGTCGGTAATCAAGGAGCTTTAAACGATGACTTGAGAAGGTTAGGGTTTCCGGGTGTCGATAATAACAACAGTCACGTGATCCAGAACCTGATCCAGCAGCAAAAGCATCAGGAACAAAAGCTCATCTTTGGTTCTTTGCCTAGTGATATTCAAATCCTGCAGAAGCCTGGAGGTTTACTTAATGGGAATTTGTTTGAAAAATCGAAGCATAATTCCAATCCGAATTTGAGTCCATATGCCTTTCAACATCAAAATTCTGGTGAAAGAGGGAAGCAACGGCAGAATGTTGGGAATTATAGGCCTCCACCGTCCGGGGAAACTATAAGAGCGCCTCCAGGGTTTTCAGGGAAGCCTAGAGGAGGAGGGAGCCGGGATTTCGGATGGAAAAAGCGCGTTGAGCACAATGTAGATGAATTAAAAGCTGAATACAGTCATTTGAGTGGTGACAGGGTGATGGGACTTCGTGGACAGCTTGATCACCCTGGGCCGCCGGCAGGGAGTAATTTGCGGTCTGTTTCAGCTACTGATATTGAAGAGTCTCTTTTGGAATCGAGGAGGGTTGGTTATAGAGACGGGTTTTCAAAGCATGATAAGTTTAAGGGGGAAGATGGTGGTCAAGTGGATGAAGTTGGGGAAAAGCTTGTTGAGTCTTTGTTGGCTGAGGAAATATCTGATGATAAGAAGCAGCATCGTCATGAGAAGGTAAACTTTTTCCCCTAATGTCACTTTTTTTACCTTGAAGTCATCACAATGATTTATGGAGCTTTGAGAGATTAGATACTTAAAGATTAAGTTGTAGTTGTGTAGGTCTGGATTTTACATTGATATTCAGCAGGACACAATTAATTTTGGTACTATATGCTTAATAGATCACTTATTTAGTTTGTAACATTAGTTTGCAATGTTTTGCATTGTAAGTTCAAATGGTGTCCAAATGTACTCTAGTTTAAATTTGGAGTTCACTTGTGGTTTTCTTATCAGGAATCCAGAATAGATAACAGAGGCCAAAGGTTACTTAGCCAGAGAGTTAGAATGGTGAAAAGGCAGATGGCGTGTCGTGGGGACATTCACAGGCTAAATGCACCTTTGCTTACCATTTATGAGTCACTTATACCGCCCGAGGAGGAAAGAATTAAGCAGAAACAGTTATTGGCATTACTTGAGAAACTAGTTTGCAAAGAATGGCCAAATGCGCAGTTATTTCTTTATGGATCATGTGCCAACTCTTTTGGGGTTTCGAAAAGTGATATTGATGTTTGCCTTGCATTTAATGAGGACATTAACGACAAATCTGAAATCTTATTGAAGTTGGCAGATATTTTGCAGTCAGATAATCTCCAGAATGTGCAGGTTGGTTGTATTTCCAATTCCTTTAAAATTTATTGCAATCAACTATAAGTGTGATCTTACCTTGTGTTCTTCCCTTTTAAATTGGTATTAAATTAGTTGCTGAGATTTTCGGTATGTTCTATTATTGATCATAATTTGCTAATTTGGTTTTCTTTAACTGTTTAGTTTTCTAACTTATTTTATTAATAGCCGCTACTTATAGCTTTGTTTTATAGTTTAGAATATTAATCTGAATTTGAACTAGTACATGCACCCCAAGAAGTCTTTAATTTATACCCCTTAAGATTCATTATCTGATGTATATTAGTTTGTGAAGATATGTTCAGAATTCCCTGTTTATCTTTGTATTATATTTTCATTAAACTTCTTCCTTTTTGTTGTCCTTCCCTGCTACTATTCTTCCATGAAGTTTATACAGAGCTTTTTTTTTTGATAAATGCTGAATATTCATTATCCAAAGATAATGGACCCCATCCTATTTAATCATTGAACTATCCCCCAATAAATTCAAAGCTAAGATAAGAATTCACATTACTACTCATATTAATGTTTTTACCTAAAAGCCTTGTCTGTAAAGTATTTCTAATATCCTCTATATTATCTGCTTCACTTCTTTTTACCTTTTGAAACAATCCAGCATTTCTTTCTAATTCATACTTCCATGTCATTACCTCTCTGTTTAAGTCTACACATTCTAAGCACCTCCTTCCGAACTTGCTTTCCTTAACTGCATCCAAAGAAAAAATGATTCCTGTTTTCATCTGCACTACAACAAAGACACATCGCGAATCTACTTCCATGAAGTGTATACAGAACTTTGCTCTTGAAGTTTAGACTAAAACTTACACCGCAACTAGAGTATAACTTACTGTTTGCCTCCTGTGCAGGCATTGACTCGTGCCAGAGTCCCCATAGTAAAGCTTATGGATCCGGCAACTGGAATTTCCTGTGACATATGCATAAACAATGTTTTGGCTGTAGTAAATACTAAGCTTCTACGGGATTATGCAAAGATAGATGCAAGATTACGGCAGTTGGTGTATATTGTGAAACATTGGGCCAAGTCTAGAGGAGTGAACGAAACTTATCGAGGAACTTTATCCAGCTATGCGTAAGTTATTTGCAACTATTATTCTATTCCAACAATAAGAAATGTTATTCTTGTGCAGCCAGCATATTCCAATTGGTGCTAGTGGTTAGGCTGTTTAGCTTGCTTTGGAGTGTACTGTGTAAGCATAGATAAAAACTACAAGCTAATGATGGTCAATGTAGTCAGGATTTGTGCATCTAGAAAAGAGTAGGAAACATTTTTTCTTGTTCTCAAGCTTTTTCTTTAATTATGATTTTCTTTGCAGGTATGTTTTGATGTGCATTCATTTCTTACAGCTACGTAGACCTGCCATCCTTCCGTGCTTGCAGGTTCGTAGGCCTTCTTGCTTCATATATCTGCTATTTAATATGGTTCTTTTATGTTATTTCTATGATGCAAAAACTTATGTAACTTAAAATTTGAATTTTGTTCTACCCTTGCAACTTGATTGTCAGTAGTAAATATTCTCCTAAATGGTAATGGTAACATGATATCTATACTGTGCTTTATCATTTTTAGTTGCATGAAATAATGGAAGTATGGCAGACATCAAGAGTTATATAATGTAACTAATGGAAAAACATGTCAGAGATGAGTGGACTTTTAATAGTGTTTTTTTTTTTTCAATTAGTTAGGTAGTGTTATATTTTACCTGCCTGACTCGTGTATGATTGTTGATTATGTTTCCTATTATAAATCTTATGGTTTTTAATTAGCATGCGGCTAGTCTTATGTTGGACCTATTCTCAGCCTTTATTCGTTTGCATGAAACATTTAATGAGAAGCTTTGCATTTTTCTCTTCTTTTTACTTGCCAAATACTGTGACCAAATGTCGGTGGGTTAACATAGGGATTTTGCTTTGGCTAATTCTCTTTCAGGGGATGGAGAAAACGTACAATGTCACTGTGGATAATATTGAGTGTGCTTACTTTGATAAAGTTGAACAACTTAGCAACTTTGGCTCTCCTAACAAGGAAACTATTGCTCAACTGGTGTGGGGATTCTTTAACTATTGGGCATATGGTCATGATTATGCAAATTCAGTAATATCCGTTCGCACAGGAAGCATTATCAGGTGAGATATAAATTTTCTTGATGATTGCTGAATATGCAAGGAAGAAACATGTTTCTAATCTTAGAGTAGCTTTCAATTTGTAAAAGATAAAAGGACTACTTGAATACATTTGTTTTGCCTTAATTGAGGAATAAATAGACTATGGGAGGTGGAAGAATAGGATACGATAATGCTTTTATTTTTTTTGGTAGATTCAAATCTCATTTATGACATGTCTTTGTACAGTAAGCAAGAAAAAGACTGGACAAGAAGAGTTGGAAATGATCGTCATCTAATCTGCATAGAGGATCCGTTCGAGATTTCTCATGATCTTGGCCGTGTGGTGGACAAGTTCAGCATTAGAGTTGTAAGAGAAGAGTTTGAACGAGCTGCTGATATCATGCAGTATGATCCAAATCCTTGTGTGAAACTCTTTGAACCTTATGTTCATAGTTAGCCAATTTTGAGTTGGGTTTATAGTATTTATTCAGTCGGGGCTTTCGGCTTGGTTCGTGCCCATAAATGTAAAGAATTACCAGGTTTATGAAACTTTTTCTTCTTTTGTTTTAGTTTCTTTTACTTTCTATAAATCAATTTGCGTTGCATTATAATTGTTTTGGTCTTTTTTTTCTTCTTTACCCGATTATAAGTTTCTTTTCCATCTGAAAAAAATGCCGATCATGTAAATTACCGTAAGTTACTGGGTTCAGAGAATAATATTATAGCATCTCAAATCTCAATGGCATTTGCCGTGCTCCAAATATAAGGGTATTTATGTAACAAATCTTTATAAGAAATTTTTATACTTGTGATACCAGCAAATTTTATTTGAAACTAACGTAACAAACTGGATGCATGCTTAATACGTAAACTTCTGCCTCTATATATATTATTTTTGCAGTGGCGTGGGATAACTTTTGTTGTCGACAATCAGTTTGGTGGCAGTATTCGTCTTGTTCTCCCTTCCGGTAGTCCGATAAACAGTTCAGTCTCAACATCTGACCTCGGACTGCTTTCGTCACATGGTACATTCTCTTCCTGCTCGTTTGATCCTTTCCATGGCTTCGTTCCAAACTGTAGGAACAACTGAGAAGATAATGGTAAGTAAGTTGTACCTAAGGAATCAATGAGATAATGTCAAAACGGGGACAAAATATAGTTTTGATCCTTTTAAGTTTTACTATACTCAAGGATTGAACCGAAGGGGGCTGGCAAGGGTGGTCGCCCCCTTAAAACGGGCACAAAATATAGCTTTGATCTTTTTTAACAGTTGTTTCTGAAACTGAAATAAATGGCAGTAATAACAATTTGGACTAAATAATGACATTATAAAAATAGATGAACCTAATTATGTCAAATTTAGACACATGAATTAAATCTTCAATTTGAATATAGTAGAGATATCAAAACCAAAATTTAACAATCAAAGGGGACCTTGAAGTCTATTCCAAATTCCTTGCCATGCAATTAGTGATAGCAAAGGCTTACCTTTCCACAAAGCTTTTCATTTTCAGCAGTTAGGGATTTCTCCTGAGTTTCGGCCGAAAAAATAACAACAGTTGTTAGCAATTAGCAGCTCAAGGAAAGGATTCAGAATATTGTTCAAACCCAAAGGCCTCACCTTTTGTTTCAATTCTTCAATCTGTTCCTTGAAAACCTGTGTCTGAAAAGTAGACAGTAAGGATTAATATGCGTTAGATACGGTGTAATAAAAAAATTCTATGTTTTCTCATGCATTTGAATGATTCTTATGTAGAAAGTTATATCTTCATTTCCATGAGCGTCGAACATGAAAACTTTGGAAAAAAAGAAAAAGAAAGAAGCCTTGCTGCATAGCTTTTCATAATCAACCTTTCTTGCTCTGATGATGCTCATGCTCTTCTCCAACTGCTGCTCTATCTGTTGTAGTTCTTCAAGTGTGCATGAATCCAAACCCTCTCCGAGTAGTTTCCTGAGGCATTGCGGAATCGAATTTCAAAATCTTTGTCTCGGAATTACTAACCAGTACTTTTTTTTTTATAGGAAAATGAATCTTAAACAAGTCCCGGTACCGTCTTGAAACTTCAAGATCCTCTATCTTCTTCACCATGGTTGCTGCTTCACTCTTCATCTGCTGCCATTTCAGTCAACATGCATAGTAAGAAACAATGGCACACAAAATACTCGGTATTCTTCCGGTCATATCGTATCGTTAGAAATAAAACTAAGTGCATAAAATTTTGATAATGTATTATAATCCGATTTACTGATAGTGCATGGAATTAAACAGTACAAAATGCATGGCGAAGAAAGGTTAGGGCTTTCACATTTTATAAGACATAAAACATACAAAACAAGACATCCTAACCTGCAGGTTTGGTTCAGTTGGCTTTGTTCGATTATTATCCTTTGTATGCCGCTTGTAACGTTCTATAGTCGCCTGCATGCTAAACAATGGCATCCAATACCAATACAATCAATGCGTGGAAGCTTATAATCAGAAACCAAACATTCAAGAATTTTTGGTACAATTGCATTTTAGGTCCTTTCTAATTTAAATATTAATCAAATAAGGTCTTTGCTCCTCCTAATTTTTAGATTTAAAGGCTTTTAATAGACTCTTGTCCCTCCCGATGCTTGATCCTAGCTCCGTCCCTGTGTGTATAGGCATAAATGAAATAAAAAGAAAAACATGCCAACAGCTTCCAAAAAAAAACATCATGGCTAATGAATCTTTTCCCCTATTTTATCCTGTTAAAGCAGACATAAATTCATTCTTCATGCTTTTAACCAAACAATCATTAACCATTCCCACAATGAATTTCAAAGATTAAATTATACATACATATATATATGTTAATAAAGCATGACATAAAACATTTCTAACCACAATCATAGCTGTCTGAATTCATCTGTAGATCTTTAAGAAACAAGGTGAATAAGTTGGCCACTGCACTACTATTACATTATATTGGATGTCTTTGTCAGAAGAACTATGGGAGATTAATCTCTTTTTTTTCTTTAGCAAACACACCCCAAATTTTGAATCAAAACAGTGATACAAGTAAGAGACTAAGTTTAACTATATGTTTGGAATGATTAACTTTTGTTTTTTTTTATTCTAAGTACCATAGTAAAGCTTATAGTAACAGTAAAATAATACAATAGTACAAAATGAATATATCAAAATATATACCATATAAATTATTAAAACACCAAACTTTATATAAATATATTACCTTAAAAGCTTAAACATAATTGTAAAAAAAAAACACAAACAAGAAGGCACATGAATTATCCCAAGAGTTGGGGGGGATAGGGATTGGGATGTGACTTCAGTGTCATGAACAAATCAAACAAGCAAATCTATTTTTAGAAAAAAAAAAGGCTAAATTGTCTCAGGTTTACAAATCTATAGTGCCTTGGAAACTAAAAAAAACATTATTCAACATTCTAAAAAGAGAGAAAAAAAAATAAACAATGCAATAATCAAAGAATCTCTCTCAGATTTCCCAAGGGTTGATTTCAGTACATTGATGAAAGGGATAGTACACTACCCTTCATAAAATAGTAGCAGAAATTGTACCCTTTTCTTCAAAAACCATTATTTTGCACACCAGTTTTCAAGGAAATTAAAGTTTTCTTCTGGGACAAGGTACATGTTACTTAGGTTTAGCCATAATAAGCCTGCAAATTTTTTTCCCTAAGCTGTTCTTTGTTGTATTTAAGACCCCAAAGATTTACTTTTAGATTATAGTATTAGGTTCTTGGAAACCCCATATGAAGAACAATGTGGACAGAACCTATATCTATTGTATGAAACACTGAAGGACACTTTAAACAATTTCAAGACACAAAAAAACCAGCTTTACACTAAGATATTATAGCTTACTTAACTGGTATATACTACTAATTGTAGTATTTGTTTAACTTTGTGTATGTAAGAGAGTTTATGCCAGAATCAAACAACCCTAGGTTGCAAATACTACATACAAAATATAATAGAAAAAAGAATATGAAAATTGATAGTAATTAATCAAAACTGGCATATGATGATATATGAGAAGAAATGTTAAATTGATACCTAGAGCTTGCAAATTCAAAGAGTTTTCCCCTGGGAGAGAAGATTATGAGGGCAACTTCAGCATCACAAAGAACTGATAGTTCAAAAGCCTTCTTTAGCAACCCATTGCGTCGCTTGGAGAATGTGACTTGTCTGCTTGTGGCGTTCTCTATGCGCCTCATTTGTGTCTTTCCCCTCACCATGATCCCCCTACCTTCAACCACAAAAGGACATGGAGTTCTCATGTTACAAACCAGAAACCAAGCACTAACAAAGCATGGAATATAACAGACACACACACAGACAGACAGACAGAATAAGCAAGACTTTTAAGGTAAATATGAACCAAAGCTGAGCAAAACCCAGAAACCCTTTTGTTTGATTCTAGTGATGTTAGAGCCTACTCAGCCTAGAGGAGAAGGAGCCAAGAAAACTGAGAAATCAAAGGGTATTTTGTAGTTTGAGTGTTTGAATGAAAACAAGACACCTCACACCATACAAGTGGGAAGAACAAAGCTCCATGGTCAAAACAAAATGGAAGAAACAAAGGAGATTTAGAGTTTAGACACCTGAGAACAAGCTTTAGGAAATCAAATAAACACTTAAATTATGTATTTTCTGTGATCTGATCCCTTGAAAACAAAGTTTCAAACAAGAACTAAACATGAAAAAGAGATCATCAAACCTAGCCTAACTTACCCCTCTAGGAAAAAAAACCCAGAAAATGAATAGAATCTGAAGGTAGTGAAGAATAGAACACCCAAGATTAGAAATTTTTTGTTGTGATTGATTTGCTTGGGCTGTCCCTTTATTATTAGTCACCCACTAAAGGTGAAGAAGAAAAAACCAAAAAAAAAAACTATAAACCCCACAAACATCATCCTTTCCTTTTTTATCTACCCATCCTTTACCTTTCTCTTTGTTGCTTCAAACCCACCCACCCACCAATATAAAGGAGCGGCAAAATTCTCCATTTTCAACACAGGTGTAAAGCAAAGAGCATATATTTGTATATATGATAAGGGCTTTTTTTTATTTGAAACCTCATCTTTTTTGCTTCTTATGGTAAATTCATAATACAAATCCAAAGGACTAAACTTAGATGGAAAAGGCAAAAAATACTTTACTAAAAACAATACCTAGTGGTTGTTTAAAAAGAAACCAACTTGGTGGATAAACTTCAAAGAAATTTATAAACAAAAAAATGTTTTTTTTTTAATTTTGGACTGCAAATTATCTTCTTAGAAATATATATTTTTTATTTAACGGTTTGAGTTAAAAGAAAAAAATAAGTAAATAAAGCAACTCATTTCAAGTGAAAATATGGTAAGTGGGAGCATGGGACAATGCTAGAAACACGACAACATTGTCCGTACAATTCCGTACACGCCCGGCCAATTAGGTTTCGAAAGCCCACTAAAAGATAGATAACCGCTTTTTTTTTTTCTTTTTCTTTTTTTTTTGTCAAAAACCTAAAAGGAAATAAAAGAGGAAAGATGGAGATTGGGCTTTGGATTTGGTACTCAGGTTTTTTTGATTTTTTAAACAACTTTTTCATTTCTAAATTATTGACACTTGTCGAAATTATTTGATGGGTGACTTTAATTATTTCTGTGTTTTGATTTTAGTAATGTGAACAATTAGACAAATTCAACAGGATGGCGTGATTTAAATAATAACAACCATAAATTTGAAGATGAATTATATATGATTATTATCTATGAAATAAATATTATATAAGCCGGTTAATTTAGTATTTGGTTTATGGTTTAGGGGTTATAGATTAGAGTTTTGGTTATAAAATTTAGAATTTAAAGTTTAAGGTTGAGTTTATAATTTATGATCTAGGGTTTTATGATTTGAGATTTATATTTTAAAATTAAAATAGGCATACTTGAGTTTTTTTTTACCACCTGTAGTTAGGGGTGTTCAAATCCGGGTACCCGGGTTTTCGGGTATTAGATTTGCCGGCCCGTGTCCTGACCCGTAAATTCCGAGTACCCGTAAAATCGGGTACCGGGTACCCGGTTCTTATTTTTTTATTTTTTATTTATTTTAAAATTAAAAAAAAAACTTAAAAGTTTATAACACATGATCCAAACAAAAAAATAATAATGATTTGAAGTTTATAACCATAATAAAGACATTAAAAATATTAATCTCGATCGTGATTTTTTTTAATCTCATATTTTTTTAAAGAAACCTACTAATGCATAAATGCAATAGAGAAACCTTGTTGTTTATTTCATATCGAATCTTACATATTCACAAATTAATATTTTTTTTGTTGAAAAATTTAAAACATGAAAGCATATAATACAAATATATAATGAATTTAGAGATTTAAATATAGTTCTAAAGTAAAAATATTAAGTAATCTAATAAAATAAAAAATAAAAAAATAGGAACTGGGTACCCGAAAAAATCATATTTTTTGACCCGGGCCTGACCCGGAAAATGACGGGCCGGGTACCCGACCCGGGTAAAAAAAATTCCGGGTAAATACCCAATTATTTGTGTTCGGGTTGTCGGGTAGTCGGGTCGGGTAGTTCAGGTCGGGTAATTTTGAACTCCCCTACCTATAGTGCATCAAATAATAATTCATATATATAATTTATATGAGGTGAAATTTAAATTAATATTTGAGATTCAAGATTATAAGATAAAATTTCATTGACTATTTACATGCTGATTTAAATATAAGATTAAAGTGAGCAAGTACATCTAGTCGGTTGGCCGAGCTATTCATTTTTGTTCCCTCGTATTCTCTTAAGTCATGAGCACTAGATTTACTAGGAGCACCATCTTCCTTCCCTTAGAGTCTCCCCTTCCTCTCCCTCTAAGTAGGATTAGGATTAGAATTAAGATTTGTCAAAAAAAAAATATACGATTAAAGGAATTCAAAGAGTGGTCCTAATGATAAAAGGTGACGTGTTCCACTTAAGTGATATAGGATCGAGTAGTTTAGTTTGTAGGTGTGCGTGAGTTTATCGAGATACTACCAAGACCACTCGCGGTTTCTATACTTATCGTATATTTAAAATCCAGCTTCTTATTTTTATTTCTTTAGAATCTAGTCCTTTCATTTTTTTTATTTGAGAATCTTAGCTTACTTGTTAATTTTGTTAAAATTAATCTCTTAACCTCGTTGATAAGGCAATTTGAAATTTAAGAAAAGAAAAGAAGAAGATAAAAGCAATTGAAATTAGTTTAGTAATTACCACGCATGTGTGTGTGGTTGTGAAAAGGCCAAAAAGGTTTTGAAAACTGAGAGTAGGTTCTCTCATTTATGCCGTTTATGGGCATTGGCTGAGGTTGTCCTTTTCCCGGTGCCTGTTGCCGTCATTACTTGACATTGGACAAACAAGTCTACGGTCGGAAACAAGGGGGACCACAAACGCGTGTCATTCTGGTTTTGGGATGTGTGAGACACTACATCCTGGCCCTTCATCCAACCTTCCTGAGAACACACATGTATTAGTATTTAGTAGAGGGAACCTTAAAACTAAAAGACACCAATTTCTAAGAAAGTTCCCAGAATCACATGTTTCAGATATCTGTTTTTTAAGGATCGGTGGTCCTGTTTTAGATTCCTCTATGTTTTGGTCCCCTCCGGCCCCCACTCTCATTACCAAATCACGTGCCACATTTAAAGTAATTTGAGAAACCCCAAAATGCAGAAAACCACGATGCCTTGTTGCCTTTGCTTGAATGGTCGTCACCTTGTTTTTCCTCATCAATGGCGTTGGACTAAAAACCGCAACCACATTTAAAATTATAGTTATTTTTTTTAGAGAAAAATCACGACGTATCCACGACAGCAGCCGATGGACAACACCAACAAAGGGGTGGATGCAATTCAAGGACATATGTCCTAACCAATCCCATGTAAGAGACAGTTTGATCTCCATACACTATCACGCGGAAACAAGTTCAGAAACAAGGAGAAGCACACCAAATCATAGTTCTGGCATTCTATTAAAAGGAAAAAGAAAGTTATGAAACATGCTGGAAAAGACAGAAAGGTAGGCACCCATATTCTTAGTTCTTACAGAGTAAAACTAATCTAGTTTTACACTAATGTGAATCTCTCCTATTTGAATCAATATTAAATGTTATGATTGTGATTTAGTTTTACACTAATGTGAATCTCTCCTCATATATAATCTATTGCGGAAGACAACGGCCCATCAAACTATCTCCTCCAGCATTCTATCACCGGCTATTGGGAAGTCCTTTTGCAGCAATCTGGGTGAGAACAATGCTATCAGCAAAGGGTTCTTTCTCAGGCAGGAAAGGAAATCATCTCTGCTGATTCTTCCATCGTTGTCCGTATCAAACAGGTCGAATAGCCCGTGGACCTACATGTAGCCATCGGTGTATATATAGGTTCGATCAAGTCACAAAATGACCCCCCCCTCCCCCCCCCAAAAAATACTTATCGCGTAACCAATATATACATGTATATATACATTACCTCATCTTCATTCAGGTCTGGAATTGCCTGCCTAAGGATGTCTGCCAACTATTCCAAAAGAAATCAGAAACAAGAGTTGTAAAGTTAATGTTCTAAGCATAGAAGGCAAAAACGTTAAATTGATGAAAAATGACCAGAGTTTCAAAGAAAGCAAGAAAAAGCCGCATACTTCCTCCTTCATACAGTAGTTATCTCGCCTCACATCACATTCGGCAAACGCTAGTTCACAGGCTTTCTTGAATAGTGGTTGCTTCATAACATGAGCTACTCCAAATAAGAACTGCCACGGAGAAAAGAAAATTGTATAGTAAGCCTCTAAATGTCATCATCTGTACATCTCCTAAATTTTGTTTTAGTACAGCAGACCACTAAAAGTTTCTCTAAAGGCAATATAGTAGCAGCCGTCGCAGTAGTGGCAATGAAAAAGAGAAAGAAGTGATAAGTCCAGCCATAACTTGCAGGGGAACAGTAGTGAGTGAGTCCAAGACACATTCACAACTTCATAGGAGATAAGAGCGGTATCATTTTCCGTAAATATGTTGCCATGGCCATGCTCAGGTAGCCGGCAGTTGAACTTACCTGCTTAAATGTAATCGATCCATTCTTCGCCACATCAAGGAACCCAAAAATCTGCATGAGGTAATAATCACAATACAAGACAAAGGAAAAAGTGTCATGAAACTAAGCAAACAAGAAGTGTTTAGAGTTAACCATGCTCGAACATCAATAGACAAAGTAAGAGCAACTGACCTCTTCAGAAAGTTTACAAGACTTTAGTCGCAGAACCCTCAAAAAATCATGAAGTTTAACACAACCACTGCAAGAAGAGATGATTCGAAACATAACAACTATTAAAAAATAAAGAAAGAAGCATCTTTCAATTTCTGAACTAGAGACTGGAGTGGTTCTACAAGTTTAGATTTGCCACTCTAGGTTGGCCGAATAACAAGAAAAGAAGACCATAAATACATAGCAATACCTTGTGTCTGGATTCATTGAAAGAAATTTATCCAAAAAGTCCACAGCCTCCAAGCTGCTTATCTGAAACAACTGCAAAATGATATAAATTGTTTACCGAGTCAGAAAGTAATTGACCAAAAATGTAGGGAGCAAACAACTTCAGAGAAACCAATGTAGACAAGGTTAAATTAAGTTCAAATACAAATGTATTTTCATGGAGGAAAAAAAGAATGAGGTATGTTTCAACCGATAAGAGTTTCAATGCCCGACTCACCGATTCAATCCTGGCCATTTCAACCATAAAACTCCAGGGCCTTTCCTGCAAAATTTATGTTAAAAAACTATTGACACAAACTATAAAATGACAATTAGATTCAAGCCTCATTATAAAAAAACCACAAAGTTAACTTTTATGAATTAAAAAGTTCATAAAAAACCACTGAGAAGCACACACTTGTTGTCGTTCAGCAGCTTTCAGAAGGAGCATTAAATCCCCATAGGAATGAGATGTTTGTACAACATTGAGAGCACTTGCCATAGCTTGACCAGTCTGCCAACACACACATGAACTAATCAATAATCTAAAAAACCCAACACTCTACAGAAAAAACATACATTACAGACTACTATAACAAATCTGTACGTTGGGTTTCAGCTCCTTAAAAACTAAAAATACAAACACTAACGGCAAAACAAAGTAACAATGATAAATAACAAGCATAGACTCACCCTCTCAGCAAAGTGGACAGGACTTTGTATTTTATGATCGGGGGGAATAACAACAGGGAGATATTCTACCTGTCAATTAAGAAAAAACGTGAAATAGATTTAAACAAAAAGTGAACTTTGCTAGACTTTGGAATACAACATTGTAAATTTGAATTGAATAAGATAGATGACGGACCTCCATAAAATTATGAAACTGAGTAAACATTCTAAACATGAGCTTAGCCAAAGAAATAAGCCCCCTAAACAAACAAGAGCAAAAGTAATTAGCAAGTGCGAGGAGAAAATAAAATTAAAAAAATAGATACCATAGAAATCGAGTCCTACCAAGACTGATCAAAGTGTACATGGGGATAACGAACAATGATGGGTTGCACTGGATGACCCGGGATGAATGCACCAAGTTGAAATGACATAAGGACCTTCCCATTAGTTGTGGTTCCCTCTGGAAATAGTAGCACTCGAGGAAATTTATCACATGCAGCCCTTCTCTGTATTCAGATCCTTAAGCACATTTCTGTATGAAATAGCTTATAAATTGGTAAAGAAACCTATAAATTTACTTCATTAGACTTAGCTATGGGTGTGTTTGATAAAGCATTAAAAACTTTCATCGCCTTTTAAAAGGAAGAGTTTTAATTTTAAATTGTGTTTTATAACGGTACTAAACTTTTACTTGATACAAAAGTTTCAACAAAAAAGTGTTAAGTAAGATAAGTAGATAGACAGCTACAATAACTTAATGCTGAAAATATCAAGTTAAATATGTTTTAAAAAACATATTTTAAATATATTATCTCATCTTTTAAACAAAATAAAATATTCAAATTATGATATTTAACTTTTGTCCAAAACTATTCAAAATAGTATAAACTATATTAATAAGATTCAATTTATGAAATAAGGAATTTTCAGAATTCAAGATTCAATACTAGAAATTTAGTACTTATTTTTTTAGTTTATCAAACATCATCTTAGACTCCTAGCCATTAAACATTTCTATGGTTTCATTTCCCCAAGTTTTGAAACAACAATATTAGACTCCTAGCCATTAAACATTTCTATGGTTTCATTTACCGCATTCTTTCTTGATGCTGGTGAGAATCTATTGACATATATCACCTAAAATCGAAAAAAGAAGAAGAGGAGTTAGTGCATGAAGAAAGCAAACAGCAACTTTGTAAGAAGAGAATTAACATTAAGATTGAAGATTACCTGCATTGCTCTAATAATAGTTCCAACAAAGGGCATTGAATCATGGGACTCTGATGCAACAATTGTCGGAAATAATTCATAGAAATAAAATATGGGTTCAATATATGATACATGATTAGATACAACTATTGGAGCAATATCCCTTGGAGCTGGTTTTCCTTTTCTTCTAATCCACTGATAGCTACAAGGAAATATAAAAAAAGAACTTAACCTATAGGAAAGTAAATAGAAATTTCCCCACTAGAGAAAACAAAGTGTTTTTTTTTTTTTTTGAACCGGCAAAGTTTTGATTTTTAAGCTTACCCAAAGGAGAAAAGAATAAAGCGAGCACAAAATCTGGTGATCCACATGATTCTAGACCTCCATTTAGGCATTGGGTTTTGCTTATCCTTCCACCCTTCCAACGCTATCCTCGTAGCAACATAACCGACAGCCAAACACGCCCCAAACAAGACCAATCTAGCTAACGCAATCGGCAAACACAGGATGATCTTTATTACCTCGTAAACCCCCGTTATAAACGGCGTCCCGTTTCGAAATGGGTCAACGGTGGTCGGTGCAGGAACCGAGTACTCGCCCGACCCGAGAAAATCGTACGGGTTCGTAGAGCTGACGGTGAGTTTCTCGTAGTTGACTCGGCTGTGATTGTGGTTCCGATGATGAGTGTAGGGTGGGAGGGAAGATTTCCGATTGGACGGCGATTGATCGGAGGATTCGGAATCTTCATCGTCGCGAATGGTGAGGACAGTTTGGGGTTGACCGGATGACCGAGGAGAGAGGAGTGGTGAAGTCAAATCGTGTTCCTCCATTTTCAGCGGAAAAGGCTCCTTTTTCTCTTTGGATTTCCTTCTTTGTTCTTACTTTTCTGAGATTAGAAATGTGAGATTGAAAAAAATGAGGGAATGAGTAAATCAAGGAAAACGAAAAGTTGAGTTATTTCTTTTCTGTATGGTGGAGTTTGTTTGGTTTCCGACCAAAAACTGGAGACGTGCGTTGGTTCTTACATTTTTGTTGCCACGTGATTTGCATGTGAGGTTCATTATATTCTTCCTTACATTAAAAAATGGGAAGAAGGAAAAAAAAGTGACTGGGTTTAACATACAACAGATTTAGGGTATAGTTAAAGAATAAAAAAATTAATATTTGTTTAAAATTTAAGATATTAAATTTTTATAATATTTTAAGTTTTTTTTCATTTTTTTTACAAGTATCAAAATTTATTTTTGTAAGTATCGATAATTATTTTTATAAGTATCAATACTTGCTAAAAAGACATAAAAAATAACATAAAACGTTATTAAAAAGTTTAACATTTTAAAATTTTAGAGAAAATTTAAAATTTATCATCTCTTAACCGCACCTTGTACTTATCTACCCAAGAAGAATGCCTTCTCTCTTATCTTAATTTTGTTTCTTAATTAACCAGGTTTTTTTTTTGAACAAGCTAACCAGGTTTTGTTATAACAGTCTTTCACATATTGAACTTAAATAATATTTTAAAATTATTTTCTAGATCTTATTGGATTGCCCAAGTGATGAACAGGTTAGTTCACCTAGTGTTTCACCTTTTGCATTTTGTTGACAAAGATTCTTTTATGAATATTTATTAAATATAAACCTAACATGTAGTTTCAGTAGAAAAACGAATGATGTTTATATTAAGAGACTCAAATTTAATCGTAATTTTTGTACAGTGTGTACATATTAAAAAATTGTGAATATATATAAACATATACAATCTTGTAATCACTTTTAAACTATAAAAAATATTTATTAAATAATATCACTTTAAGAGATGTCATAGAACATTAGCATTTATAGAATTTTAATTCTACGATTTTATTAAGGCGCAATCATGTGCATCCATATGTATATCAGATGTAGGCCACCTATTGACTGATTCAAAAATAGTCTAAATTATTTTTTTCTCAAATGAATATGTATTTTTTTAAAAGAATAACACCTAATTAAACCTATTCTTTTTCAAAATAGGAGTGCATATGCTCCCTACTGGAGTTGGATGCATCCGCCCTTATGTTTACTTATTTATACTATAATAAAATTAAGTGGCCAAAAATATACTATAGTAAAATTAAAATAATTTTATGTATTTCTATAATATTTTCTATGACTAATATTTCAACGGTCCAATTATTAAATTTATCAATATAATTATATTTACAATGAATCATACCAGTGTGCCGTCTTTATTTATTTTATTATATATATAGATGAGGCTTGGATCGGACTTTATAAAGTTCAAGTATAATTTAATTAATAATTGAACTTCCAAAAAAATTTAAGTTCGAATTCAAATCTGATTATATAAATCTGAGTTCGATTAAATAAAATATCTAAAATCCGAATCCGAAAGCATGTATTCATTTTTTTAAGTAACAACTCAAACAAATATATTTAAATAAAAATAACAAATAATTTTCATCAAACGAATCGGAGTGATGGTGAAGAATTACCTGTTTAAAATCTCGAATTATGAATTTGGAGAAAATAGATACCCAATAACGATTCTACGATGTCGATTCCTAAGCCGCAACGATAACTCTCCGACATCTACGTAGTTCACCCAATTGAAACGAGCATATAAAACTCTTTAAACTATTTAAAAGATTTTTTCAAAAAACATTAATGATTGTTAGATCTCTTATGCCTTTATATAACATTTGTAATGCTAATTCAACTTATATTAAAATTTCGATATATATATATAGTAATATATATAATCCTAATTTAACTTTAATTAGGATTTTAATATATATATTAAATATATATAATAATAATGCAACTTAATTAGGTTTTTAATATATATTTATATTAATATACATAATTTCAATTCAACTTAATTAAGATTTTAATATATATCTATAAATTTTAAAATTTAAGAGTTTTAAATGTTTTTATTTAGATTTATATATAGATCAGACTCGGATCAAATATAAATTTGATCAAATTCGAATCGGATCATGACAATGTCCATATTCGATCCACCTCTTATTAAGACTCAACTTTTTTTTGAATTTGGATTCGAACTTTTTTCGATCGGATTTTGATCAATTTTTTTTCTTCAAATCGAATTCGGATTATATTGTTACCCCTATATATACACACATAAATGATACTTGATGTGTTTTTGATTTTATTAATTAAAGCTAGTAAGCTGCTTTCATTTTTGGGGGTACATTCATTAAAGCTGCTTTCAAGGTCTCTAAAGTGTGAAGTCAATTGACCCAGCAATTTAATACAAACAATAAATACACTAATTCATATTGTTGGAGGGGATTCCATCATTCAACCAATTACAAATTGGCTCCTAGAAGAAGAAAAAAATTAATAGTGTAAAGGTTATTTTAAGGTAGTATTTGTTCATACATATTCTTAATTTTTTGACAATATACATACATCTTGTACACAAAGTGATTAAACTCGTATTTCCTAAGATGAACATCATCCGTTTTTTGTCGAGATATTTGTTGGGCTCGGTTCCAAGAATTTTGGAAATATTAAAGAAATACGTTTTCTTATTTATGGCCATTGAAAAGTGTAGCTCATATGATTGTTTTTACATGTTGGGTCGGAAACTGAGTTACGAGGTGAGTTCCATTGGATCAAAAAGAACAAAACGAGTAGCCGAGTCATCATTTGGATCCCTGGTCTGGGTTGTCTGTAAAATACGAAGTTAGTTAGAAGCCCAATAGCAATGAGTTGGCACTTAGATGCTTGGAATTAGAATGAGAAAACATGGTTTTTAAGTATTTGCTTTGATTAATCTGGACCGACCTGCACTAAATATTTAATTTTAGTAGGTAAATCTCCTAACGAATTTTCTACATACATAATGATTCGAATTCGAACTCCGAAGTCAATTGACCCAGCAATTTAATACAAACAATAAATACACTAATTCATATTGTTGGAGGGGATTCCATCATTCAACCAAGGACAAATTGGCTCCTAGAAGAAAAAAAATTAATAGTGTAAAGGTTATTTTAAGGTAGTATTTGTTCATACATATTCTTAACTTTTTGACAATGTACATACATCTTGTACACAAAGTGATTAAACTCGTATTTCTTAATATGAACATCATCCGTTTTTTATTGAGATATAGCAACTGCTGGCAGTGGAACATTCAAATTCGCCGAGCACTATTCGAATGGAAAAAGCCATTATGGGAGGAATTTTTTAGTTTAATTAATGGAGGCAAACCGAGAGGCAATAGGCAGGACAACATTAGATGGAGGGGCTCGTCCAATGGTCTGTACAGTCCGAAAGCTTACTGCAGAATGATGAACTATGGCAGTAATAATACTAATCGGGTGTGGAAGTTGGTTTGGGCCTATATCTCTCCTCCAAAGGTCGAAAGTTTTGTGTGGTCATTACTTCATGGGAGGATTCCTACTAAATTTGAACTTTTCAAACGAGGTATGGGGTCCCTCTCATCCCTAAATTGTGTTTTATACAATAACAAGAGGAAACTCCATTTCATCTATTTTGTGAGTGCAAAGTGTCGTGGGCCCTATAGCAGAATTGGTGCAAACTGTGGGATTTCAAGTTAGTAATGCCTAATAGTGTACACAGTCTACTGCTAATATGACATGAATGTTTCAATGGATTTAGGAATCCATCAATTTGGTATCTAGCTTTACGAAGTTATTTTTAAGGGAGTCAATCCATCCGAGAGTATTATGTTTGAACTATTTGTGGTCAGAATGGCGTTATGGTGTAAAGCAAAATGGAATATCTGTCAGTCTACGGTGTCGGATTTATGCAATATGCCAAGAGCGTTCAAGGAATTAACTCAAGGGGAAAATAGCTGTGGGAAAATTTGGATTGCCTTCTCCAAATCTTTAGGGTATATGGACGTCTCTACTGCCGAAACACTGGCCATAGTCGAAGCTGTTAGGATATTTGTTTCTCACCCAGAATGGAGGGCATTCTCGTTGACGGTGGAAAGCGACAACAGTGTCATCGTACAGTGGTTTCGGAATCCATGTGGGGCACCTGATTTTTTAAAGAAAATAATCCTGGACACTACACAAGCAAGCTATGGGGTGAAGTGGACTGTGGAAAGTATTTGCAGAGAAGCAAACCATAGTGCTGACATACTCGCAAAGAAGAGCATCCACAAAAAAAGTGATTTGGTGGAGGTATATGATTGTTTTTTTTTTTTTGTTTAAAATATAAACATGAACAAGGTTTATGGATATCTTAAAATTTAAAATTTCATCATATATTTTATTTTTACAAAATTGAGTCTCAATATCATTTTAATTTGATAATCTTGGACCATCCTCTAATTTCAATTCAATGTTGCCTCTAATCGTTGACTTGATAGCAACCATGTTTCGTAATTTGAATAAGTACATTGTTTGGTAAATAGAAGTTTGAGCTAAAATTAGAAGTTTAACCGGTTAAATATGTTAATTTAGATGTTTGGTGAATATGGAATAGCGGATTGGGGTGAAACTTTTAATTTTGAAAAAAATGGTAATGGAAGTTTTTTTTTTTAAATCTGTAATAGAAGCTTTTTGAAATTAGAAGTTTTGACATTAGTGTTATAAAAATCCTTTTACCCTTAACAATTATAAAAAATATCAAAATAACCTAAATTTGTTATGAATATTTATCTATGTGGATGTCTATCATGATTAGAACTTTATCAAAGGAGTTTGATTTATTTATTATTATGAATATTATCTCTATGAATTAGAGTTTAATGTATTATGTACTTCTTATGCCTTCATGCCTATAAATAGATGATTCATTGAAGGCATTGTAGACAAGTTTATATTTGAGAATAATACAAATCTCCCTCTTTCTCTCATCTCTTTGTTCTTCTTGTTCTTATTCTTGTTTTTCTTTACTTTATTCACAACACGTTATCAACACGAGTTCGCTCAGAAGATTTTGGTTAAAGATTAAGTTTCATCTTCCCTTTAATTTGACACGTAAACATAAATTTGGTGAGAATTATTGGTGTTTTTATAATCATTCTAAATATAAAGGAAGTATATTATGATTCATCGTTTCGTTTATATATTTCATGATTTAAGGTTTGATTTTTTTTTGTGTTAGTATATTATGATTTTTTTTGTATAGTTATGATTGTATATATAATCGAATTTGGTATGATTATATGTTATCATTTGATTAAAACCTATATATAATGTATTAGTCATTAGTAATATTGACAGATAAGTAAATAATTTTAAGTTTCATGCTTTTATCTATTTATTTATTTATGAAATTATTAGATTTGTTATAAAAATAACATACAATTATATCAAATGTCTATTTATTATTGACAATGCCAACATTTTCCTATGAAAAAGAAGTGATGTGTTTTTGGTTGTTTAATGATTGACGTTTATAGTTTGTAACTTAAAGTTTTGTTACATGATAACATATTATTTTATATTCGTGAATTATTAGAGATGCGATTATTAAGTAGTAATATTATTAATTTGTTTAATTTGATTTATATCTCATTTTATGCTTGGTTTATAATTAGGGATTTCAATTCGCAAAAAGTGGTCCAATTTCATACTTTAATTGATTAAGACAGATATAGATTTTAACAGATCTAGCCAAGCAAATTTTGAACATGTTTATTTTTGTTGGTTAAATCATTTTTTTCTTGTTTCTTATAATTAAAGATCAAATTTTATTTATGTTATTCTATGGATAAAAGTTGGTATTTTTAACCGTGTTTTGAGTTTTACATGTATTTAAATGGCTTGGAAAGAGATGTGATATAAAGGGACTATGAGAAGCTATCTCGGTGATATGCTATGTCTCCATTGTCCACGAGCGAAAAATCAATATCGGTAAATTTTGGTTTTATTTTTTCTTTATATTATCATTTTAAAGTGCGATAAATCATGATGATTTTGAATTTACAAGAATATTATTATAAAGTCTATATTTGCTCGAAAGTAATATTTCTTCTTCGTCGAAAAACTCGACCATAGACTTCTCCCAATTTCAAGTTACGAAAATTCGTCTTGATCCAAAAAGTTTTATGGCAGGCATTCCTTGAAGTGAATGCAAAGCATGATGTTTATTCCATGCGATTATCAATGATGGGGCATTCCCTGAAGTGAATGCAAGCATGATGTTTATTCCATGCGATTATTGGAACTGTTTCATTCCCTGAAGTGAATGCAAACATGATGTTTAAATAACCCTGTGGACAGGTTTAACAATGTCACGTACGAGGATTAAATCTTTGTTCTCTATGATAAGGATATTTGAAAAAGTTTCAAATGCCTACTGGCTCTACTCCATTCCCTGAAGTGAATGTGAAATTATATTATGGAAGAAATAAAAACCACATTAGAAGTTGTGGCCGTGATCGAGGCTATGAATATAGACATGAAAAATATGATCATTTTAAGAATACTTCTACCCACTGGTAGTGAGGTTATAAGGATGACAAGAGTGATAAAGATCATTCTATTGAAGTAAAACTCTTCTTATTACCAATGCGATGTTATAAACTATTGGTCTCGTACGTGTTGTACGTTGAAAAATTAAGAATCATTGAATGATAAAGGAAAGAAAATAGAAGCAAATTTTGTTTGCGAAACATGAAGAAGATGATACTGATCCAACTTTATTTGGACATTGTTGGTCCAACTCTTTTGGACGTTGTTGATTTTCTTATAACCCTCGAATGAAATAAATCATCTTCTAATTATTCTCATAACTTTGAAGAGAATTATTTATTTATTTTACTTTACGTTTATTTATTTTACACACATTAATTATTTACATTTTATATTTATATATTATGATATTTATTTATTTTGTTTAACATGATTACTTGTCAAATACAATCTATGGTGACGATTTATGCTCAACATAAGCATAAGATATATTTTCCCATTTAAATGCAAGAGAATAATGTGAGTACTATATCTCAAAGTACTGAAAATATTGATGCTCTAGAAGAGCAATAAATTCTTGAGAGAAAGCACATTATGAAAAGTGCAGAATTGCGAATATTGCAATAAATACCGCTAATGGTAATAATATCGTCACCACTATAAGTGGAGATTTTAAGAGAGCAATATGAGTTTGCAAAATATCCCCTTGAAAATTATAGATAACATATGTTATCAATTGACATTTGAAATAAGCCAATATGAATATAAGTTCTGGTAGCCAAAAAGTCAGTTGAAAGCTCTAGGAGAGCTATATATTGCTACCAAAAGATAATTTTAATTGAAAGCTCCGAAAGAGCTAAATATATTACTATTTAAAGGAACAATTTTGATGGTAGTACTAGACATGTACGAGTATTGAATTACATGTTATGGTAAACAAGAAGTTTACAAATTCAGAGATATATACACACATATATATAGTTGGCATGATCAGTTAGACCATCCTGATCAATAATGGTGCAAAAATTATTGAGATTTACATGCACATGTATTAAAAGAACCTGTAATTCTTGTGGTGCTTATTCTCAAAGGAATGAATTAAATTCCACTTATTAAAGAACGCGAAGTTCTTGTGTTGCTTAAAGGAATTGATTAAATTCCACTTACTAAAAGAACATGAAGTTCTTGTGTTGTTTGTTCTCAAAGGATATAGATGATCCCACTTACCAAAAGAATTAGAACTTAAAGTTCTTGTACTGAAGTTAAGATTGTATGTCTTGCATATCTGAACGAAATATGGGCCCATATATCCACAAATGTGAAAAGTTTTATATGATTTTAGTAGATGCATCTACATTATTTTATCGACTTACAACCAGAAGTTTGTGAGATTGATTCTAAAAAGATTCAGATTATGCAGTTAAACTATTCGTCTTGAAAAGCTAGTGAGTTTATATTTTAGGCTATATCAGTTGTTACAAAGCCTATTGATTATGAAAAATATAGTTTAGCAAAATTTCAATTGGATGCCTCCTATTTAATAGCTAAACTATGGGAACAAAAGAGTTATTATTTATATGGTGTTTTCATATAGCAACACTTATACGCATCAAACCAACGAGTTATAATAAACTCCCCGTTATGATTGTTTTTTGGTCAGAAACCATACATTTTCTATTTTATGATTTTTGAATGTGCGATATGAATTGCTCCACCACAACGCATAAAATGGGTAAATAAAAAGAGTTGAGAATATATATTGAGTACGAGTCTTCTTTTATGTTTAAATTCTTAAACATTAATTGGAGAATCATTTATGACATGATTTTTCTCAACATCAGGGGGAGATAATAATCAGCTGGATAGAGGAAAATGAATTATCATTATCTAGATCCTCGTATATGAACTAAAAGTTCATAAGATAATTCATGTTAGGGAAAACTACACCGGTGGTCCCTAAACTATTACCAATTCTTTATTTTGGTCCCCAAACTATGTTTTTCGGCAAAATCGTCCCTTCTGTTACATAGTTCTTCTGTTTTAGTCCCCGGCGTTAAATAGCTAACGGTTTTGCTGACGTGGCATTTTTTTAAGAGGAGAGAGAAATGATTAAAAAATATTTAAAAATGCCACGTCAGCAAAACCGTTAGCTATTTAACGTCGGGGGACCAAAATAGGAGAACTATGTAACATAAGGGACGCTTTTGCCGAAAAACATAGTTTAGGGACCAAAATAGGAAAATGGTAATAGTTTGGGGACCACCGGTGTAGTTTTCCCTTCATGTTATTACATTTCAACTGCTAGATATATTTACTGACCCAATGAGAGTAATTAAGTCTCATATACCAGCTGAAATGATATAAGTTTAAATTACATGTTAGAGCGAGAGAATGTAAATCATGCATGAAGCATGATAGTTGAAATGGTTCCAATGATCAAAATTCTCGTAAATAGAAAGTAATATGAGATAGTCATATATTAGAGGCGGGTGCTCCTGAAGAGACCCAAGACATAACAAAAAATAAAACTCTACAAGAGTTTCAGGTACCTGAAATAAAGATTAAAATCTTGAAGAGATCTCGATGAGTTATGTCATTACGAGAATGGAACCAGAAAATTGAAAAGTTGTCGACAACGATTTTACAAACAATTTTACATAAAATACTTCTATAAAAGTAAAGAAAGAAATCGAGGATCTTGTATAAAATCTATCTAGAAGTATAGATATTGAATTGGCCAATGTTGAAAGACGCTTTGAACTTCTAAAATAAAAGTATTTGGACCAGCAGTCCAAACACCTAAAGGTGTAATGCAAGTGAGGCACAAATAAGTAGTCGTAAATACGACTTGAACTATGATTTATGAAAAGTTTTAATTACTTCATGGTGGATGCAATTACTTTGGCAGTTTTGAAAATTTTACATGCGTCTAATTATTTGTGGATCTATATTTATCCTTGAAGGATCTAAAATGCTATAAGCATTTGAAAATTTCTGAAGAAATTTATTTAGACATGTCTCATGAATATTATGGCGCATTTGGTATAATCGCCTTAGTGAATACTAATTGAGAAAATACTATAAGAATGATCAGATTTCCTTATGTATTTTATAAAGGAGTTTAGATCAAGATCCATTATGATAATTTTAGAACTCCTAAAGAGCTTCAAATTGGAAACTCATGAAGTACTTTCAATACAAGTACTTGAATCTTGACATCAAGTTTATCTCGACCTGAAGATCGAGCATTTTTATATATTTCTTTTGTCTATGAATAGACATAAGCTGAAAGAATCTTAAAGAAGATTCAATATGAATAGAGCATATCTATTGAATATGCCAATAGTTGTAAGATTGTTGGATGTGAATAAAGATAATTATATCTTTTCTTGGTCTTGAAGCACTATATATTAGTTGGTCAAGAAATATCTATGATTATAAAAAGATCATTACATTTAGATCTTCAAACATTCGTTGATGCCTCCTCAAATGTCGTAGAAATAATTGTTATGCACGAGGAAAGCCAAAAAATGTGTTTGGCTAAGACCATTGACCCAACATATCCAAAAGATATGTGGATTTACTTTTACAAGATATGATAAAAGCTATCTTGTGTGAAGATAATGCAAGATGTTTATCTCAGTTTGAAAGTGGATACATCATGGAACATATTACTCCAAAGTTTCATCCCTCACGATCTTTAGAAAAATAATATTCAAGATTAAATTATGAAGATTCAAAGATCTTCTGTGATGTTTGCATGAGGGGGAGTAAATATGCGTTGCACTCTTTTTCCCTTAACCGAGGTTTTGTCCCAATGGGTTTTCCTGGTAAGGTTTTTAATGAGGCAACATGTTATGCGTATCAAAGATGTGTGTACTCTTTTTCCTTCACTAAAGAATTGTTTTCCCACTGGGTTTTAATCTTAGTAAGGTTTTAACGAGGCACATTATCTTCATAGACATCCAAGGGGGAGGGTTATGAATATTTATCTATGTGGATGTCTATCATGATTAGAACTTTATCAAAAGAGTTTGATTTATTTATTATTAGGAATATTATCTCTATGAATTAGAGTTTAATGTATTATGTACTTCTTATGCCTATACATAGATGATTCATTGAAGGCATTGTAGACAAATCTATATTTGAGAATAATACAAATCTCCCTCTTTCTCTCATCTCTTTGTTCTTCTTGTTCTTATTCTTGTTCTTCTTTATTTTATTCACAACAAAATTTAACATTTTCTATTTTAATTTTTCACCTTCACGTTTTTACATTGTGACATTTTTAAACTAATACTCATTTTTTTCTCCTACATTTATATTTGTATTTAAGTTTAATAATTAATTAAATTATATTAAAATAATTATATAAATAATAAATTAATATATATATATATCATTCAACTATGCTTAGTAATGTTATATTAATTTTTTTTTCATAATCTAATTAATATTAATATATACAAAATATTAATAACTAATAAACTATTCAAACAAATATCGAATATAACCATATCTTTATAGGTGATTTTGGTTGTTTATATAATCAAACAACTATAAGCTATCAGTTAATTTTATCAAATATCATTATACAATCATTTAATACAATCTGCTAGTCAAATCAACCAATACAATCCGCAATCCACTATCAACTAAGTAATCTGTTAAATACCAAACAAGGCCTAAATGATCATATTCATCAATTTGAGTAGGTTTATCGTCATACTAATATCCTTAAAATATAAAATATAAAAATATAGTTTAACACCACTAATCATTTTAGATTTTAAATTATATTCTTAATATTTATTAAAAATATTTTATCTTAGTGTTTTGTAGTAAATATAACTAAAATATGAACATTTCATAATACTATAAATCTTTGTATTATTGCCTATAGGAAAGGGACAGACGCAATCTCAATATTCCATGTATAGGGGAGTAGGGACCACCCCAGCATTAATTATTTGAGAAATTATATCATGGGTGATTCCACCACGTCATCTATGGGACCAACTACTAGAAACCACCCACTTCATCATTTTTTTTCTATGTCATTAATTTAATAATAAAATAACTTCCAAACAATAATTTTTAAAATGACATGGAAAAACTTTAGTGAAGATTTATTGGTTGGAGAAAATGACATGAAAAAATCATGGTGTAGTAGGTGGTTTCCATTGGTTGGTCCCATAAATGACGTGGTGGGAATTAATCATAATATAATTTTTCTAATTATTGAAAAAGAAGAATAAAAACAAACAAGGTCTTGGTCGTTTTTTTTTTTTTTTTTTTTGAAAATCCTATTCTACTTCTACCTTGAGGGGGAGGGGGAGAAATCTAGGTGAAGGCTATGCTCCTGAGGGGTCTTGAACCCGAGACCTAAGGGGAAGGGAATAGAGCAGGTGAGCGTGCTCTGACCACCAGGCCGTCATCGCATGCTCAGGTCTTGGTCGTTTTTGTTTCGGCTATGAGTCCCACATATTTTTTAAACCAAATATTTTTAATATCATTTACGGATTTAACACATATAAAATATCAATTCTCACTCTAGAATTCATATTCGCAACTCGTTTAATTGGTATGATAAATTTTTAGTTTTTTTAATGGATTTATAAAATTTGTCTGGTTGACATGGCGAGTTTCCGTAAAATATTATTTTTAATTTTTTATTGTCAGATTTGAATGAATTTCATAAAAAAACTCATTAAAAATAAAGATCTCTTAGAATTCGTTATACCAACCAAACAAATTCCAGAAATAGGTGTTAAATCGAAAATTAATGTTTTTTTGGATTAAGTAGTAAAAAGCAAAATATTTGCGTGAAAATCCCCACTTAACCATTATATTTATGCAATATGTTTTACTATTGTAGCATTTTCGGTATTCTTTTTTAAAGGTTAAATACTATAATATAACTAGGGGTGCTCAATCGGTCGGTTCGGTTAACCGAACAGAACTACCAAAAGTTTATTAATCGATTTTTTTTTTATTAACCGTTAACCGAACTAAATTTTTTTTTGAAAATTTTTAACCGAAAAACGTTCGATTAATTCAGTCGATTTTTGAATTAACCAAATTTTGTTATAAAATTTCAGGAAAATTACACAAATAGTCACTAAACTATGATAAAAAACAATCTTTTTAGCCACTGAACTTTCAAAAGTTATAAAACAACCATTAAACTTGTTGAATTGTTACAAAATAGTATAAATTATTGATAAATATTGAAAAGTTTAATGATCATTTTTAATAATTCAATAAATTTAATGATCATTTTGTGCTATTTTGATAAAATTTAATAACCATTTTATAATATATCAAAAACTTTAATGATTATTTTATAATTTTTAAAAGTTCAGTGACCGAAAATAAAAAATATGTAATATATAAAATATATAATATATAAAAAACTTCAGTTAATTAACCGATTTCAAACCGAATTGACTGGTAACAGAAGTTTGAAAAACATTAACCTTTAGCCGACCGAATCTAAAATTAACCGACCGATTAACCAAAAAAACTTCGATTCGATCAGTCACTTCAGTTAAAACCGAAATTTGAACACCCCTAAATATAACTCAACGAAAGAAACAAAGATTAAAATGACAAAAATTATAAATGTGGAAATCTAAATTTGTCTTTATTTTTGTCCCTCGATTATAAAATGTCACAAAACGACTATCAAATAATTCCAACTCTCTTTTTTAAACTTGATATTACATAAAAATTGGTTGTTCTCATTTTTGGCGTTATATAAGGGAAAAACAATCAACTTAACACTTGCTGTGGATAACAGACAACAAAACAAAACCATTAACGTACTGACTGTTTTTTAGTTCTCCAATATTGAAGCTTCCTGTTCAAGCTATCCATGTTTGTACACAATACAATAGAATCCAAGTAGCCGAGGATCGATCCTAGGATTGGTTTGAGACGATATTTTTGCTCATGTGTGCCCAATCGAGTCGAGTGTTAACTGAACTTTGAATGAGTCAGTCTCGAATAGTTCGTGATCTGTCTTATCTCATTTACGGCCATAGACGTGTCATTATCGGTTGGAATTCGATTTAAACACGAGTTTAAGCACTGCTCAATAGCGTGAACCCTGGGATTGGGAAACCCTGATTAATTGCTCCATCAGTCGGGTATTGAGAATGATGGAAGGAATAAAAAGCACTTTATAGCTTCATAATTTTCTAACACTAATTAACCTTCTTTTGAAGTAAAATTTTATTTATAAACAAACGAAGACAATAGTTGGAACTGTTTCAAAAATTGAAATCAACTTTTTTTCCCCTAGATATTATACTTGGTACAGTAGTTTTGAAGTCGGATTTAGCACAATTCATTTTAAACAGTGATTTATTTTTTCATTAAAAATTTAAAGACGACTTTAATAGGAATCTGAATAGAAATAGTCTTTGAACAGTGATTCAATTGCACCAATAGAATTGCTTCCGATTTCAACTCATATGAACTTTTTTATTTAAAATAATCAAAACACTATTAAAAACGTTAAGAAATCATGCCAACTTTGAACAATATAATTTCTTTTATTAAAAATAATTTAAACAACCTTTAAAGACGGATTGTATTAAATTCAACTTCAAAAAATACAATATTTATAAAAATAATCGGACTTGTACTATATTTGTAGAAAAAAGTTGTGCAATATTTCGGTAATTTAACCATCGTTTTCGGTTAGCTTACTTACAATTTTACACTCAAGTAAAAAAAATTGAGTCGTAGTTGATCATTGTTTCTCATTCATACCATTAATAGTTTTTTTTCATAGTACTAAATATCAAAATAAGTCCTAAACTTTGATTTTTAACAAATAAACCAAAAATTAATTCATATCTGATTAACTAGTTGAAGGACATTTTAGAGATCAACCTATCAAACCGTGTGATATTAACTTATTCTGCAAGGTATCCTTGCCCAGGGACCACGTTAGTGGGTAAGTTGAATTGGTCCCTCAAAATAATTAAATTATATTTAAACCTCATAAAATATAAATTTATGCTTCAGCTCCTTCAAAAATTGCATTTTAATCCCTCAAATGTATATGTTAAAAAAGAGACACCTCTCTATTACATCATCAATCACGCCAATCGCTTTCGAAAAAATTAATCACGCCAATCACTCCTTATTTCATTTCTTTGTAACAAATTAAGCACACTCCTTATTTCATTTCTTTGTAACAAATTAAGCACAGAAAATTTTCTAGTTCCGTCCCTAGCCTTACCTATAAGATTCTTGCCATTCGTTGACACTTTTCAATAGTCAATAACATCTTATTTTCCCATGTGTTCTTATTCTTCTTGATCTTCCCATGAAGAGTACTGGTAATTACAGTTTTCTTTGCTTCCATGCTTAGTTCATTAACTTATTAAGTGCATATTCTGGTTATAGCGATCGCGGAATGCTATTTAAATCCATATTAACTACAACTGAAGTACTTAGAGTTCCCAATGTCAAGGAGATGAGCCCCGAGACATGTTTGGATTTTGGAACTGACAACATGTAGAATTAACTGCTGTTCCGACAGTCATGCTTGAGTTTAATTACGATTTTTGATGTTAAATTAACTCCATTTTTTCTTTTTCTTCAGTCGTCAAGATCTTTAATGCATAGCTATGCTGGGCGATTACAACTTGTTCGAGTTGTTTTGTTCAACATAGTAAACTATTGGTGCAGGCAGGTCCTTCTTCCCAGCAGTGTAATTTTGAAAGTAGAACAACTTTGCAGCAGATTTCTTTGGAAGGGACGAGATGTTTCAGCAAAAGAGGCTCGAGTTAGTTGGCAAAATGTTTGTCTTCCAAAGAATGAGGGAGGGCTTGGGGTCAATGACCTAAAGTCTTGGAACAAATCTTATCTTATTAAGCTGATGCAGAAGTATCTCATGGGTAGTGATACTCTGTGGATTGCTGGGTTGAGGGAGTATATTTTTAGAGGGACTGATTTCTGGCAATTGGAGTGTAAGCCCCACTTTAGTTGGTGCATAAGGAGGATACTCAAACTTAGAGACACTGCTCATTCTGTTCTCACGTCTGGCAACGTTTCAACAACGAGGTCTATTTGAGTTGAGATTCGTGGGATGGCTCCGCATGTTGAGTGACACAAATTAATCTGATTTTCCAATCATATTCCTAAGCATGCATTCATTGCATGGCTGACAATTCTCAACCGTCTTCCTACTAAGGATCGGTTGAGTCGAATGGGGATTGAGGTGGGCAATGGTGTGTGTGAACTGTATGGAGGAGTTGGAAACTCGAGAACACATTTTCTTCTCTTGTACTTATTCGAGAGAAGTATGGGCAACTGTACTTCAGCTTTGTGGCTTGCATCGAGATGTGACTACTTGGGATGGTGAATTACGATGGGGCATTTAGCAACTCAAGAGGAAGTCCTTCATTGTATTTGTGCTCAAGCTAGCTTGGCAAGCTTTCGTCTACCATGTGTGGACTGAACGGAACTGGAGATATTTTTGTGGAAATTCTGGAACTGCTGATACTTTGTTAGGTTGTATTAAAGATAATGTTTGTAATAAAGTACAGTATACGAACACAAGATTAGATACTGTAAATAGAAACATTTGTGCTGCATGGGAAATTCTGTAAGATGGCTGCCCAGAGGTTGATATAGGGTTTGATGTAGCAGTTTTTTCACTGCTTCTTGGATAATAATATTATAACAATTATCCAAAAAAAATCTTTAATGCAATGTTGATGTTACTAGCATTCATTACCGCGATGTCAACTGCCTCAGCGGACAAACAAACATATATAGTTCGTATCGACAAGACCAAGATCACAAACACCTACAATTCCCTCGTGGATTCCAAACCATGGCAGCAAGATGTTCTTGATTCTTTAGCTGATGTCTCATCGCAAGATGAACCGAAAGCTACATCTCCGGAGCTACTGTATTCCTACGAAACCTCCTTTTCGGGTTTCGCCGCAATCCTCTCTAGTAAGCAGTTAGAATCGTTGAAAAAGATGGATGGCTTCGTGTCTGCGGTTCCTGATAAAATGTTAAGCCTCCACACTACTCGGAGTCCACTGTTTCTTGGCTTGCAAGGGAAAAAGGACTGTAGGGTTCTTCTAATATACACTCAGATGCGATAATTGGCGTGGTGGACACTGGAATTTGGCCCGAGCATGTTAGTTTCCAGGACCATGACTTGCCTCCAGTACCGGAAAGATGGAGAGGTGCTTATGAAAATGGCACCCAATTCTCGCCATCGAAATGCAACAACAAACTAATCGGTGCTAGATTTCTGCGGAGGCTATCTAGCCTCCGACGGCCAAATCGACAAAACAAAATATCTATCTGCTAGAGATTCATTCGGACATGAGACACATACAACATCAACAACAACCGGTGATGTTGTGGAACATGCAGATCTTTACGGCTTGGCCAATGGCACAGCGGCAGGAACGAGGTACACTGGGAGAATTGCAGCGTATAAAGTATGTTGGCCAGGATGTTCAAGAGTTGATATCCTGATGGCTATGGTGAAAGCCATTGAAGATGGGGTTGATGTGTTGACTATCTCTTTGGGTTCCCCTTCTAAAGTTGAGCCTTATTATCAAGATTACCTTGCTATTGCATCATATTATGCTTTTAAAAGTGGGTTTTTCGTTGCCTTTAGTGCAGGTAACAATGGACCGGGGGACTACACCACCGTCAACACCGCTCCGTGGATCATGACTGTAGCGGCAAGTACCATGGACCGAAGCTTCCCGACAATTGTTACGCTCGGAAACTGTAACACCCCAGTTTGTAAAACCTAAATCGTAAAATCCTCAATTGGAAACCCTAGAATTTGGGGGGGGGGGAATCGGAATTTAACCTAATCTAAAATGGGGACCAAATTGAATAAATTATAAGTTTGGTGGTTAAATTGTTAGGCGGGCAAAAACAGAGACCCTTCTTCTGTAATTTACCCATTTGTCTAGGGTAAACACTCCTTTGGTCTGATTCCTGTTATATGCGCCGCTCACCATCTCATGTTCTCTAATAAAATAATAATAAAATATTACAAAGCAATTGTAAACCCTTCCCTGTTTTCCGTCGAAGTTCCGGCCAAAGGGCTAGCCTTGTCCGTTCAGTGTTTCAAGGTCGTCGGTGTGTTCATCGTGGCCGTCCGATCAAAACCCGCCGTAGGGTGTTCCGTTCGCCGCCTCCCATCATCGAAACGGTGAGTCGAAAGCTTCGACTCTTTGCTTTCCGCTGCCGTTGTCACCAGAAACGTTTGAGTTTCCTTCGAGAACTCATGCCGCCACCGTCCTCTGTGAGCGCCGCTGCCGTCTCGAGTTGGGTGAGTGTCGTGGTCGGGGTTACTGTTTGGCTTCGAGGTTGCTGTTGGCCGTCGTGTTGGCCGCTGTCGAGCCGTGGCTGCCGTTGAGTTCATGGGGTTGTGTCGTGGGTGGTTGGGCGCCGCCGGGATTAGATCTAGGGTTGGGAATTTGGGGATTAGGGTTTGGTTGATTTGGGTGGCTGATGTTTGTGAACCGGTTGAGTTGGTGAACCGGACGGTTGGGCTGAACCGAACCGGACCAGTGGGCTGATGCAACGATGACGTCATCCGCTGTTGCAGTCAATGATGACGTCATCGCAATCAATGATGACGTCATCTCAGTTAATGATGATGTCATCGTAGTCAATGATGACGTCAGCGTTGACTTTGGGTTGACTTTTTCAGCTGAGTCCACCTTTATGATTTTTGACGTTCCGGTTCCGTTGCCGCTGTCCGTTCCTTCATATTCGAACCCAAAATGCCTTTTTGGATCAAGTTTAATTGTTGAGCTTAGATTTTTGTAAGTGTTGCATCATAATTTGACTCGGTTGTTTATGTGTTTAGGTGACGTAGACTCTGACCCCGAGATTTTACCTCCTCCTTCGCCAGGCATACCTCCGGTGCCATAGTCTTCGAGATCTGCTAGTAAGATTTCTGTTAGGCGTAGTTTATTCGAATGTGGCATAGTAGTGTTGCGACTAAAAATACCGGAGTCACTTAGAAGAACCGAGTTTTAATTTGGTTTTTGAAAAAATTAATCGAATTTATAAAAATAGAGGAGTCGCCACCGGCCATTTAAAAATGGTAGACCGGACACCGAAATAAAACCAGAGATTTAAAAGGGTTCGGGAGTCGGTTACACGCGAGGAAGGATTAGCACCCTCGACGTGCCCAAAATTGGTACAAAAAATATTACCGCTTAATTAATATTAAATTTTGCGAATTAAAGTAACGAATCATATCGAAATTTGGTTATATGACCGAGTGAATTTTAAAGGTCTTAATTTAACTAGGTGCCGTTGGGATTCGAACCCAAGACCACTAGTGCACCAAGTATGCACTTGAACCAACTAGGCTAGGCTAGATACTTAATTTAAAACTACTAACACTTATATTTAAGCTGTACAAATTAACCCAAAAAAACCTAAAAACATAATTGGTGCCGCTGGGAATTGAACCCAAGACCACTAGTGCATGAGGCATGCGCATGAACCAACTATGCTAAGCTGGTTACCTAATTCAAATCTACTAACATTTATATTTAAGCTGTACAAATTAACCCAAAATTCAGCGCTGAGGTAATCTGTTATTATTTTTGATTTACTGCGAATATATATTTTTTACTTTAAATTTTTGAGAAGACTATTGTTATTTATGCCATATGCTCAATGGTTACATGTTTGTGGAAAACAGGCAACAAGCTGGAAGCTTGATGAAGCTCTTCAGCTGTTTTATGTCGGTAATGAAGGTGGTGTAGTTGCACCGGCTTCTGAGTCTCCAGCTGTGGAAAACGTAGATTCTTGGGTTGATCAAAATTCTGGGTTAGAGATTTACATTAATGTTTACTCTAATTCAGCACCCAATTGTTTGTTTTCCTGATATTTACTGATGTCTTTTGTTATTGGTCTCTAATGTTACTCAGTGCGTTGAACGAATCTGGAACCGGCAATGTTGGACCCATTGGGGGAGAGGAAGTACGCCCTCCTTTACCTGTAGTAAGGGAGACACTTTATGATGATGCATCACTGCTATATGGGTATCTTTCACTTTTTTATTTTTAACAGCTTGCTTGTTGCAGTACTGGTATATTCTTCTTCTTCTTTTCTCTATATGAAATTGAAAATGTATGTTGGTTTTTTTCTTTTATGGTCATTCATTTGTGTGTGTGTCTATGTCAGCGCATGTATGTTTATATTGTCTTTAGTTGTTCTATGGTTTTTTGGAGAGAATCTTACTGCAATTTCCTAATAATTCCTCATGTGGTAATATTTCATTTTCTAATATTCATACAGAGCAGCAAGATTGGGATTACCTCCTCAACAGTCAGGTTCGTTAGTTGCTTTCCGTAATTTTGTACAGCTTAAATATAAATTTTAGTAAATTTGAATTAGGTAACTAGCCTAGCATGGTTGGTTTACGCGCATGCCTTATGTGTTGGTGGTCTTGGGTTTGATTCCCAACGGCACCAATTATGTTTTTAGGTTTTTTGGGGTTAATTAAAAAATGCCACGTCAGCCTTAAAAAAATATTAAAAAATGCCACGTCAGCAAATCCGTTAGTTATTTAACATCGGGGACCAAAACAGGAGAACTATGTAACATAAGGGACGAGTTTGCCGACAATATAGTTTTAGGACCAAAACAGGAGAACGGTGATAGTTAGGGGACCACCAGTGTAGTTTTCCCAAAATAAAACTAATTAAAATGCGAAATGGGACCCAATCAAAAGGAAATGAAAAGCCACAGGGACCCAAACGGTAATATTCCCCCTTCGGAAACCGATTAAAACCAAGTTGGGGACCAAATTAAAAACGCCCAAAACACATGAGGGACTTCAGGAAGAATTTTAAAAAGCGGAAGCCCTCCCTCGCGCAATTAAAGTGACGCGGAGGGGCTTATAACGCGATTAAACCAGTTTTAAACTAACAAAACCCTATATAAACTAAGTTTAAAACCTTTTGACCCCCCTTTTTTATTTTTAAAACCCTAAACCGATATAGCCTCTCCCCTCTCTGGTTTCTCTCCGGCGCCGCAAAGGGGTTCCGGTCGCCGTTGCCAGCGCCGGAACCCTAAAAAACCCTTTTTTTTAAACCAAAACAGGGAGCCCCTTTCCTTTTTTAAAAACAAAAAACGTTTCTCTTTTTTGTAAAAACCAAAAAAACCGAAACTAAAAGAAAAACCACAAACCCTACCCTTTTCGTGTCACCGACTCACCATGCATGGCTTCCAAGGGAGCCAGAAGGCTTATCGCCGCCAACGGACAACATCGATGGGGATCCCGACTCGAAACGGAGGTAAAAAAAAGAAAGACTCTTTACTGTTTTTATTTTATTTTTGAATTGCTTCTTTTGATGCTTGCAATGAAAAGAAAAATAGAAAAAGATACCTCAGAAGGCTTTTTCACTGTTATTGATTTTTTTTCTCCCCTCGTTACAATGGCTTTTGGTTCGGATTTATATCCGAAAGATTACATGCAATACTCTCTCTTTTTCTCTCTGTTCTGCTCTCTGTTTGCTCTCTGTTTTTGTCTAGTTGACTTTGTGCATCTTCATTTATTTTTTTTGCTTTTCTTGCTAGTTTCGGGTCCCTGACCACTGTTTTTTTTCTGTGTATGCTGTCGGTTTGCTCAATCGGGGGAGGTATGGCGTGCTCGGGAGCAGAGGAGACTGAAGCGGCAGAAGGCTCTGGTGCGTTCGGGACAGGGGCGGCACGCGCGCGTGGGCGATCGAAACGCTGCGCGTGGTGGGGCGTGGAGAGGAAGACTGTTTCTGGAATCCTCCATGGCTCAATCTGAGTCGTTCAATGACCTCCTCGATCCAACGGTCTGAGATGCGCGGCGCCGAGTCTTGGAGAGGGCTCGCTAGGGTTCCTCGATCTGGGGAGATCTGGACTGTTGATTACGAGTCAGATCGAATGGCTGGGGTTGTGCGGCGCGAGGGCTTCACCAAGCTCTTTTAGGGTTTTCCTGTGCGGGTGCGATCTGGACCGTCAGATCTTGGAGGATCTGACGGCTATAGATGAGGGCGGCGGCTGCACAAGAAACGAATGTGGATTAGGGTTTTTCTTAACCATTAGGGCTAGCATCATTTGGGCCTACGGGCCATGTATTATTAGGACATTCGAATGAGCCACCTGTGAATGCTTGTTATTATTTTTTTGGACTTGTATGGAATAAATTGATTCGGGCTTTTATTTATTTGGACTGTAATTTTTTAATCAAAGTTTAGATTTTACTTATGTTTTATTTTTAATTGTGATAATAATACTTGTAATATCCGATGATAATAATATAGATAAATATAATTGTAATAAATGAATAAAGAATAATAACAACAAAATTTATTTAAGAGGTTATAGTATATAATGATACTAATAAGATATATATATATTTCTCTTTTTTCTTTTCCCTTTTTATATATATTTTTTTATTTTTTATTTTTTGGACTTAAATTACATAATAGCCCAATCAAAGCCCTATATCAACACAAACTTAAGGGGGTTCAAGGCCCAGACAAAATTAGTGATTACAAGTAGGAAGTCTTATATAGTGTTAATTGTTTTTAGAAGCTGATTCTGTTTGACCTACCGCTAGGGCTGAGCGTGGGAGACGTCACTATCGACGTTGACTATTTAGCTGCCTAAGGTGCGTTCTCTGTCTGTGCTAAATGTATGTGTTGCCTGATTGCGTGATCTGTATGAGAAATGTTCGGTGTTATCCTGCTCGGTTGATTGAGAAATATTGTGTGTTATTCTGCTCTGTTATATGATGATTATTGCATGACTTGACTGTATGCTATTCTGCTCTGTTACCTGATAAATAATGTATGACTTAGATACTGTGATCATGTTATGTAACACATATCAGAATCGGATTATTATGTACATGCATCTTAGTTATTTTACAAGATTGCATTCGGACTCTAAAATCGGATTGCATGTCATATCATTAGGTTGAGATATTGTACGGAGGAAGCTCAACGACTTCATCCTTCGGGTTAAACTTCGCTTCAGATCAGAAGTTCCAACTTTCGGGATGAGTTCTGCTTCGGACTTGGTGTTGCGCTGCAGAGTGGTTCAGAGGAACTTCACCCTTCGGACGGTGTTGTAGTTGGGTGCATGTCATATTATGATATTTGTATGCTTTGCTTGTAATATTTCGGAATATCTGTAAATTCTTGATTCGTTGTTTGACTGTTGGATTGACTTCTGTTATGCACTTTAGAGACACACTAAGCTTTATAGCTGACTCCCCCTTAGTATCTGTTTCAGATTTCTAGACTTAGGTTTCGGTACTTGGAGGACCTCGTACAAACATTATTTGATACTATTTATTAGTATGTTATGTTCTAGACTTATATTTATTTATTTAAGTATTTTTCAGATTTGGTTGTAAACGTGTACTTTGGACATTTAATATTTTTGGGATTTGATAAACTATTTTTAGCATGCTTGGTTTTAAGTTGAAACATTTAAGGATATTATTATAACTGAATAATAATTTCAACATGGTTTTTCATAAATAACCTTACTTGAGGGGAAGATTTCCAAATTGTCAATTTCAATTTGTTATAAACCCTTAGGTCAAAATAGGGGTTACATTTAGTGGTATCAGAGCCTAGGTTACACCCCTCGGCCTTTGAGGCTCGATAAAAATTTGATTTTAAACTTTTAAAAAATTTGCATGCATAATAAACGTTTTCGGAAATTATGAGATTTTCAGATAAATGTCCAAATTTTAAAGAAGTAATATATGTTTTAATTAAAGTCTCTAAGTACCAATTTTGACTTTATGACTATTCTTTTGTAGATAGACTACTATGCCACCCCGTAGAAGTACTAGAGCTACGGCTAGCCGAGGTCGAGGCCGTGGACGAGGTCGAACCGCTACGAATACGAGTAACGTTAATCCTCCTAAGCAATCGCCACCGCATCAGGAGGACCCACAAAATGAGCAGGCTGAGGAGCAACATGAGGTTCATACGAGTGGTCAACAGACCGATCACCCTGATCAGCAGACTTAGAGTGAAGGTCCTCGTGCAGCCGGTAACAGTGAGACTGCTGGAGTTGATGTTACTACAGTGCATTTGAAGCTACTTGAGTATCTTCGACGGGGTTCTAAGAGACCCATATATGTTGAGTTTTTGTCTGCTGGGATGTCGATGTTTGATGGTAGGACGGCTGCAGATCTGGCTGACGCAGAGTATTGGCTGAAGAAATTACAGTAGTTATTTGATGAGATGGACTACCGTACTGACAGAAAATTAAGAGCTGATGTATCTTTATTGAAGGGTGAAGCCCTGAACTGGTGGGAGGCTGAGAAGACCGTTATTTCTACTAGTCGGATCACTTGGGATCATTTTCGTCAGGCTTTCCGAGACAGATATGTCGGGGCAGAGTATCTAGCCAAGTGTCGAGAGGACTTTATAAATCTGAAGCAAAATGACATGACCGTGAATCAGTATGAGATTGAGTTTCTGAGGCTGGTACAGTACGTCCCTAGGTTAGTTAATACAGAGGAGGAGAAGTGCAGCTGGTTTCTGAAGGGTCTGCGACCTTCGATCAAGACTGGTGTGTCTTTGCATTTGGACAAAGAGTACAAGGATATTACCTTGCGAGCTAGGACTGCTGAACGCAATGAGGCAGAATTGAGGCAAGCTGAGTCTCAGGGTATGGATCGGGGTAAGAGGTAGTCGTCCGCGACAGTTCAGTATAGTCAGGGTAACCAGACCAGGAAGAGGGCAAGAGATGAGAGTGATTATCAGAGTTATTCCAGAGCCAGACCAGTGACCACTGCTGTTCCGACTTTTAGTGTTGGATGATCGACTAGCACGCGGGGGCCACCGCAATGTTCTTTCTGCAAGAAATTGCATTCTGGGGAGTGTAGGAGACAGTCTGTGGCTTGTTTTCGATGTGGGTCTTTCGATCATATTTTCATAGATTGTCCGCATGCACCTCCGTCAGCTTATATGACGAGTCCGTCACAGGCATCAGTACAGACTCCTGCTAGGGGTAGAGGTCGAGGTAGACCTGATACTATTGTTTCTGCTGGTAGAGGTTGGCTAGCTCAGAGCGGAGGATTGACTGGTACTATATTCGTATCATAGAGGTTTCTGAGGGTACATCTGTGGATTATACTATTGATCAAGATGGTGTTTTGTGTTTCTGAGGCCAGTATTGTATTCCGAGGAAATCTGGGTTGAAACAAGTTATTTTTCGTGAGGCACATGACAGCCCCTACTCTATGCATCCTGGTGATGATAAGATGTATAAGAACCTTCGTCAGAGGTACTGGTGGAAAGATCTTAAACGGGATGTTGTCAGATTTGTGTCTAAGTGTATGACTTGTCAGAGAGTCAAGGCAGAGCATCAGCGTCCATCTGGGTTGCTTCAACACATCGAGATTCCTCAGTGGAAATGAGAGCGTGTGACTATGGATTTTGTCAGTGGTCTTCCGATGACTTCGTCTAAGAAGGACTCCGTCTGGGTTATAGTGGACTGTTTGACTGAGTCTGCTCATTTCATTCCGGTTCGAGTAAACTATCCTTTGAATAAGTTGGCCCGACTTTATATTTCTGAGATCGTTCGACTTTATGGGGTACCGCTATCGATTATTTCTGATCATGATCCGAGGTTTACAACGAAGTTATGGAAGGCACTTCACTCTGCTTTGGGTACCCGGTTGAACTTTAGTACATCTTATCATCCATAGACTGACGGGCAGTCCGAGCGTGTGATTCAGATTCTTGAGGACATGTTGAGAGGTTGTGTTCTCGATTATAGTGGTAGTTGGGAGGATTTCTTGCCGCTCGCAGAGTTTGCATATAATAACAACTACTATGCCAGTATCAAAATGGCACCGTATGAGGCTCTGTATGGGCGTAGGTGTAGGTCACCGATTGGGTGGACTGAACTTAATGAGCATAGATTGTTGGGACCAAACCTAGTCCGTGAGGCCGAGCAGACATTCAGATTGATTCGGGACCGGCTTAAGGTTGCTTTTGACAGACAGAAGTCTTATGCTGACTTGAGACGTCGAGATCTTGTGTTTGAGGTTGGTGATGAGGTTTTTCTGAAAGTATCTCATTGGAGGAAGGTACTTCGGTTTGGTCGGAAGGGCAAGCTGAGTCCTTGTTATATTGGTCCTTATCGGATTCTTCGTCGGGTTGGACCTGTTGCTTATCAGCTCGAGTTACCACCAGAGCTTCAGCGTATTCATGATGTTTTCCATGTTTCCGTGTTGAGACGCTATCATGCTGATCCGTCTCATGTTTTACCTGTGGAGGAGATTGAGATTCGTCCTAATTTACGCTTTGAGGAGGAGCCTATCGAGATTCTTGCTCAGGATAAGAAAGTTCTCAAAAGGAAGACCATTAAGATGGTCAAAGTCTTGTGGCGTGGTCGCAGTCATGATGAGGCTACCTGGGAGCCCAAAGCTGTCATCAAAGCTCAGTATCCGCATTTGTTTGCTCTAGGTAAATTTCGAGGCCGAAATTTCTTTTTACGGGGGGAGAGTTGTAACACCCCAATTTAGCCATAATTTGTAAAACCTAAATCGTAAAATCCCCAATTGGAAACCCTAGAATTTGGGGGAAAATCGGAATTTAACCTAATCTAAAATGGGGACCAAATTGAATAAATTATAAGTTTGGTGGTTAAATTGTTAGGCGGGCAAAAACAGGGACCCTTCTTCTGTAATTTTCCCATTTGTCTAGGGTAAACACTCATTTGGTCTGATTCCTGTTATATGCGCCGCTCACCATCTCTTGTTCTCTAATAAAATAATAATAAAATATTACAAAGCAATTGTAAACCCTTCCCCGTTTTCCGTCGAAGTTCCGGCCAAAGGGCTAGCCTTGTCCGTTCAGTGTTTCAAGGTCGTCGGTGTGTTCATCGTGGCCGTCCGATCAAAACCCACCGTAGGGTGTTCCGTTTGCCGCATCCCATCATCGAAATGGTGAGTTGAAAGCTTCAACTCTTTGCTTTCCGCCGCCGTTGTCACCAGAAACATTTGAGTTTCCTTCGAGAACTCTTGTCGCCGCAGTCCTCTGTGAGCGCCGCTGCCGTCTCGAATTAGGTGAGTGTCATGGTCGGGGTTACTGTTTGGCTTCGGGGTTGTTGTTGGCCATCGTGTTGGTCGCTGTCGGGCTGTGGCCGCCTTTGGGTTCACGGGGTTGTGTCGTGGGTGGTTGGGCGCTGCCGGGATTATATCTAGGGTTGGGAATTTAGGGATTAGGGTTTGGTTGATTTGGGTGGCTGATGTTTGTGAACTGGTTGAGTTGGTGAACCGGACGATTGGGCTGAACCGAACCAGACCAGTGGGCTGATGCAACGATGATGTCATATGCTATTGCAGTGCTGATGCAGTCAATGATGACGTCATCGTAGTCAACGATGACGTCAGCGTTGACTTTTTCAACTGAGTCCACCTTTATGATTTTTGACGTTCCGGTTCCGTTGCCGCTGTCCGTTTCTTCATATTCGAACCTGAAATGCCTTTTTGGATCAAGTTTAATTGTTGAGCTCAGATTTTTGTAAGTGTTGCATCAGAATTTGACTCGGTTGTTTATGTGTTTAGGTGACGTGGACTCTGACACTGAGATTTTACCTCCTCCTCCGTCAGGCAGACCTCCGGTGGCACAGTCTTCGAGATCTACTAGTAAGATTTATGTTAAGCGTAGTTTATTCGAATATGGCATAGTAGGAAGTCTGATATAGTGTTCTTTGTTTTTAGGAGTTGATTCTGTTCGACCTACCGCTAGGGCTGAGCGTGGGAGACGTCACTATCGATGTTGACTATTTAGCTGCCTAAGGTGTGTTCTCTGTCTGTGCTGCATGTATGTGTTGCCTGATTGCGTGATCTGTATGAGAAATGTTTTGTGTTATCTTGCTCGGTTGATTGAGAAATATTTTATGTGTTATTTTGCTCTGTTATCTGATGAATATTGCATGACTTGACTGTATGTTATTTTGCTCTGTTATCTGATAAATAATGTATGACTCGGATACTGTGATCGTGTTATGTAACACATATAGGAATCATATTATTATGTACATGTATCTTAGTTATTTAACAAGATTGCATTCGAACTCTGAAATCGGATTGCATGTCATATCATTGGGTTTGGATATTGTACGGAGGAAGCTCAATGACTTCATCCTTCGGGTTGAACTTCGCTTCGGATCAGTAGTTCCATCGTTCGGGATGAGTTCTGCTTCGGACTTGGTGTTGCTGTGCAGAGTGGTTCAGGGGAACTTCACTCTTCGGACGGTGTTGTAGTTGGGTGCATGTCATATTATGATATCTGTATGCTTTGCTTGTAATATTTCGGAATATCTGTAAATTTTTGATACGTTGTTTGACTTTTGGATTGACTTCTGTTATGCACTTTAGAGACACACTAAGCTTTATAGCTGACTCCCTCTTAGTATCTGTTTCAGATTTCCAGACTTAGGTTTCGGTACTTGGAGGACCTCGTACGAACAATATTTGATACTATTTATCAGTATGTTATGTTCTAGACTTATATTTATTTATTTAAGTATTTTTCGGATTTGGTTGTAAACGTGGACTTTGGACATTTAATATTTTTGGGATTTGATAAACTATTTTTAGCATGCTTGATTTTAAGTTGAAACATTTAAGGATATTATTATAACTGAATAATAATTTCGACATGGTTTTTCATAAATAACCTTACTTGAATGGAAAGTTTCCAGATCGTCAATTTCAATTTGTTATAAACCCTTAGGTCAAAAAAGGGGTTACATTTAGTGGTATCAGAGCCTAGGTTACACCCCTCGGCCTGTGAGGCTCGATAAAAATTTGATTTTAAACTTTTAAAAATTTTGCATGCATAATAAACGTTTTCGGAAATTATGAGATTTTCAGATAAATGTCCGCATTTTAAAGAAGTAATATATATTTTAATTAAAGTCTTCAAGTACCGATTTTGACTTTAGGACTCTTCTTTTGTAGATAGACTACTATGTCACCCCGTAGGAGTACTAGAGCTACGGCTTGCCGAGGTCGAGGCCGTGGACGAGGTCGTATCGCTACGAATACGAGTGGTGTTAATCCTCCTGAGCATTCGCCACCGCATCAGGAGGACCCACAACATGAGTAGGCTGAGGAGCAATATGAGGTTCATACGAGTGGTCAACAGACCGATCACCCTGATCAGCAGACTCAAAGTGAAAGTCCCCGTGCAGCCGGTAACAGTGAGACTGCTGGAGTTGATGTTGCTGCAGTGCATTTGAAGCTACTTGAGTATCTTCGACAGGGTTCTAGGAGACCCATATCTGCTGAGTTTTTGTCTGTTGGGATGTCGATGTTTGATGGTAAGACAGCTGCAGATCCGGCTGACGCAAAGTATTGGCTGAAGAAATTACAGCAGTTATTTGATGAGATGGACTACCCTACTGACAGAAAATTAAGAGCTGATGTATCTTTATTGAAGGGTGAAGCCCTGAACTGGTGGGAGGCTGAGAAGACCGTTATTTCTACTAGTCGGATCACTTGGGATCATTTTCGTCAGGCTTTCCGAGACAGATATGTTGGGGCAGAGTATCTAGCCAAGTGTCGAGAGGACTTTATAAATCTGAAGCAAAATGACATGACCGTGAATCAGTATGAGATTGAGTTTCTGAGGCTGGTACAGTACGTCCCTAGGTTAGTTAATACAGAGGAAGAGAAGTGCAGCTGGTTTCTGAAGGGTCTGCACCACCGTATGTTGGCCAGGATGTTCAAGAGTTGATATCCTGATGGCTATGGTGAAAGCCATTGAAGATGGGGTTGATGTGTTGACTATCTCTTTGGGATCCCCTTCTAAAGTTGAGCCTTATTATCAAGATTACCTTGCTATTGCATCATATTATGCTTTTAAAAGTTGGTTTTTCGTTGCCTTTAGTGCAAGTAACAATGGACCGGGGGACTACACCACCGTTAACACCGCTCCGTGGATCATGACTGTAGCGGCAAGCACCATGGACCGAAGCTTCCCGGTAATTGTTACGCTTGGAAACGGTCAAATTTTTGAAGGGTTATATTTTTACACTACTGGTAAGGCCCTAAAGTCTTTGCCGATTGTATTTGGAAAAACTGTGGGTCATTCAGGTGCAGAGTTTTGCGTCCCTGGCTCACTCAATCCCAAACTTGTGAAAGGAAAGCTTGTTATTTGTGCACAAGGAGCAGCCCCGCCGATCGAAATGGGAGAGCAAGTGAAATTGGCCGGAGGGGCTGAAATGTTGATAATGACCCTACTAGGTGAAGATCTCTCAACCGATGTTCACGTTTTACCAGCCGCTATGTTAAGAGCCTTAGCCACTGAAGCTGTCCTGAAATATGTGAACACAACTAAAGCACCAATAACTTCCATTGTCTTCCAAGCCACAACTTATGGTAACCGTGCACTAAAATTCGCCACGTTTTCATCTAGAGGGCCGAATTTAGTTGGGCTCGATGTGATAAAGCCTGACGTAACGGTACCGAGAGTCCACATACTGGCAGCATGGCCGGCCGAGACTAGTCCGAGCAAACTCAAGAGCGTCAAGAGAAGAGTTTTATTCAATATAGATTCAGGCACATCGATGTCGTGCCCTCATGTTAGTGGCATCACAACACTGATTAAATCGAAGCACAAAGATTGGTCACATGCAGCAATCAAATCAGCCCTCATGACAACTGCTTATACCATGGACAACAGGGGAAAACCTATAGAAGATCTTGCATTCGGCGACCTGGCATCGCCATTCGAATTAGGTTCAGGCCATGATGATCCCACCAAAGCTTCTAATCCAGGGCTAGTATACAACATCACCGCGGAGGATTATGTGCTTTATTTATGCAGCTTGAAGTACATTGAGTCTTAGATTTCCTTGTTTGAAGAGGGTTTCGAATGTCCAGATCCAGAGAAGGCAAGTATGCAACCTGGTGACCTGAATTACCCTTCTTTTGCAGTGAATTTCGAGCTCAAGGCTCCGAATGTTACTTGTACCTACAGAAGGACTCTAACAAATGTTGGGATTCCTGTAAGTACATATAAAGTATCAGTTGAAGCACCCGAAGGAGTAGCAGTGATGGTAAGGCCTAAAGTTCTGAATTTTAAGAAATTGAATGAGAAATTAAGTTAGAAGGTGAGTTTTATAGGACAGAGCAGAGAGAAGACGGTTGCTAGCCTAGCAGCTGGATCCTTGGTGTGGGTATCTGGAAACTACAGAGTTAGAAGTGCCATTGCAGTGACTTGGCTTTAGTTTTCTTTCCGGCGAATTGGGTTCAGTTTTTCTTTATTTAGACTATGTAAAAGGGCTTGGGTTAGAACTTAGAATAATGTAAAATTATCAAAAGTGTGACCCGGATACGTACCTTGCATTTTTAATGAGTTTGTTATTATTTTTAAAAAATTTCCATTACTTTTTTCGGTGAAGAATGGTGAGTCTTCCAGTGAATTTTTTTATACACAAGACTTCGATTTCGAAACTTGCTTAAGAAATACTAAACTGCTTATTACTTGAACTGGGGGCGGATCTAAGAATTAAATTTTGATAGTTAACTCACGGATAATAAATACAATAATATGTATGATAAGAGTAAATTGAACGAGTCATCAAAAATTGCTTAAGAAATACTAACTCTCTTTAATAGAACACATGTAATATGTATAAAGGAATCCACATTAGTCTATACAAATTTTTTCCCTAATTAAATAATTTCAAAAAATTAATTTTACAACTAATGCTATGTACACAAAACTTTATATTACTTGTAAGTAATTGAAACTATCTAAAATAATTTTCAACATTTCCATATGATCGATCACTAATCTACATCACCAAATCATTATATTTTTCTTCTTATTTATTTATTACTATTAATTTTTTAGAGAGAAAGCTCTCAATTTTACATTTTGTATAACAATATTTCTTTATAAGTAAATTAGCGATAAAACTTTTAATTTTTATTGGTTAAAAAGTTTTTTTACTCTTTTTACAAGTGCACACAAGATAAGATAGTAAGATATCAAATAATATTTTTTTCTTAATAATTTTCATAATAATATTTTTTTCTTAAAAAATTAGTAAATAAGAAAAAAAAATTGTTGTAAAAATTAGACAATTTTTTTAGTGAAAATACACATACTTGTTAATAATTTAAGAAATTCATTTAATAATAAAAATTCAATAACTTAAAAGCTTTAATTATTAGTTTATTTTAAATAAAAGAGAAACAATGATGTCATTAAAAATATACAGTTACTAAGAAAATTGTATAATAATATGAAAATCTTTAATTTTTGTAGAAAATTATAGGGTAGCAATAACTAAAACTCAAAATTTTCATAAATATATTTCAATTAGTTTCATTTTAATATAGATACTAATTATAGATCTAACATTAAAAATAATTATAAATATATTTACATTTATAAATTTGTGCATCAGATTAATTAATGATTTTAAATGAAGTACTCTACTGTTAACGAGGGTATACGTGTGATTTGGGAGAAGAAAATGACTAAATTGATGTCTTTTTATAAATGTTAAGGGTTAAATTTATTGAATTAGGACTAAATTGGTAAAATATATAAGTTTTGAGGACTCAAATTGTCAACGTACCAAATCTTGTTAGATGCTAATTTGTGGCCCTATTTGGCAATTAGCTGATAGTAGATAGCTAATAGCATTAGCTAATTTGACCAGCGAATTGCATTAGTTGATTGTATAAAACTGTTTGGTAAAATTAATTGATAGCTGATAGTTGTTTGATTATTTGAACAAGTACAATTAAAATATTTGTTTGAACATGATTATATTCGATACATGTTTGAACAATTTATTAGTTATTAACGTTTTGTATCTATTAATATTAATTAGATTATGAAAATTATTTTTTAAGGCTAAAGAGTCACTTTTGCCCTTGTAGTAGTCCCAATTTATCGATTTCACCTCTATGTTATTTTCACATTAATTTAGCCCTTGAAGTATTCCAATTACATCACCGTTTGCCCATTGACTGATGGAAGCCAGCGTTGACAGTATATGACTAAAAATAAAATAATTAAAAATATCTAAAAATAAGTAAAAATTATAAAATTAAAATATCATAAGCTAATAAATTATAAATTATTCAATAATTAAAAATTAAAATATTTATAAAGTATTAAAAAATATAAAAGCTTTTATAAAAAAATTGGACAATTTTAATTTTCTTTTTCTTCAAAAAATGTAAGGAATAAAGAATCCTAAAGTACAGCTAATGTGATTCTCTCTACCGAATAAAAATCTTTTATCTTTTTTGACGCTCCTATCTCTCAATACTAAAAAATTAAACTTTACATTCTAAAGTTTAATTTCTAAATCACAAACCTCAAACCCTAAAATTTTAACCCTTTACTTGATTAAATTTATACACATATTTTTATGATTCATACTCACTTTATATTGATAAAATTTCAATTAGGGTTTAGGATTTAAGGTTTGCAATTTATAGTTTAAAATTTGTAGGGTTTGAAATTTAGAAATTAGGATTAGAGGAAAAAAATTATTTTTAAGTTTTGAATAATTTATAATTTAATAGCTTCTAATATTTTAATTTTATATTATTTTACTTATTTTTAGATTTTTACTATTTTTAGTCATATATTAATAAAATATTTTTAAATTTTTATTATTTTTACATCCTTTTAGTATTTTAATATTTTTTTAAATTCGTATTTTTACCTAAAAATTTATTTTGCCTTCGTACTCAACCAAAAATCAATTTTATCCTCGAACTCGCTTGAAAAATTAATTTTGCCCTCTGCCACGTCATCCTAAACTGTCTCGTCACCACTGTAACGATCAACATTGGCTTCCGTCAATCAAGGGGCAAACAGTGACACAAATGGACTACTTTAGAGGCTAAATTGATGCGAAAATACCATAGGAGCGAAATCGATAAATTAGGACTACTACAAAGGAAAAAGTGACTCTTTAGCCTTTTTTAATATCATTACTGAGCATATATGAAGGATGTACATATTAATTTTTTTATTTCTAAAATTATCTTTTTAATATAATTTTAATAAGGGAAAACTACACCAGTGACCACCGAAGATATTGGGGATACCTATTTGAACCACTGAACTAAAAAAAACGTCAATCACACCACCAAACTTATAAAATCAACCTGTTTTGACCACCGCCGTTAAAAACCTAACAGTGGAGTGACGGAACTGCCACGTGGCAGTTGATGGGTATATTTAAAAATTACACATTTGGTCCCTGTTATTTACACATTCTTTCAATTTAGTCCTAATTTTCAATTAATAAAATAATAAATTATTTAATTAAGCGGTGACACGTGTCAAGACCTTATTGGAGGATTTTAATTATTTATATTTAATTTTATTAATTTGTTTCCCCCTCCAATCAGGTGGTGACACGTGTCACCACCAATTTAGAGGAGAAAAACAATATTTCACTCATATGCGTGGTGGGGGACTCGAACCTAGGTCTCCCAAGTATAAATGCAACAGCTCTACCACTACACCAAGCACATCTTTGGTTTATAATTCTACACATATAATATATATCTCTTATTAGTTTCTACATTTATAAGCCAAAAGCTCAAACCCTAAACACTAATTTCACATATATAAATCCTAAACCCTAAACCTTAACCCTAAATATTTCAAATTAAACCTCAAACCCTAAAATTTTTAAATTAATTCTATGCTAAATATCCTAAACCCTAAACCTTAAAATTTTTAAATTAATTCAACGCTAAATACCCTAAACCCTAAAATTTTTAGATTAATTCCACGCTAAATATCCTAAACCCTAAACCCCAAACCCTAAAAATTTCAAATTAATTCCACACTAAATATTTCAAATTAAGCCTTAAACCCTAAACCCTAAATATTTCAAATTAAACCCCAAACCCTAACCTTAAACCCTAAATTTCAAATTAATTACACGATAAATATTTAGGGTTTAATTTGAAATATATAGCGTGAAATTAATTTGAAATATTTAGGGTTTAGGGTTTAAATTAAAATAGTTAGCGTGTAATTAATTTGAAATTTTAGGGTTTAAGGTTAAGGGTGTGGGGTTTAATTTGAAATATTTAGCGTAAAAATAATTTGAAATATTTAGGGTTTAGGGTTTAAGGCTTAATTTGAAATATTTAACGTGGAATTAATTTAAAATTTTTAGGGTTTGGGGTTTAGGGTTTAAGATATTTAGCGTGGAATTAATTTAAAAATTTTAGGGTTTGAGGTTTAATTTGAAATATTTAGGGTTAGAGTTTAGGGTTTAGGATTTATATATGTGAAATTAGTATTTAGGGTTTGAGCTTTTGGCTTATAAATGTAGAAACTAATAAGAGATATATATTATATGTGGAGAATTATAGCACAAAGATGTGCTTGGTGCAGTGGCAGAGCTGCTGCATTTACACGTGTCACCACCTGATTGAAGGGGGAAAACAAATTAATAAAATTAAATATAAATAATTAAAATCCTCCAATAAGGTCTTGACACGTGTCACCACTTAATTAAATAATTTATTATTTTATTAATTGAAAATTAGGACTAAATTGAAAGAATGTGTAAATAACAGGGACCAAATGTGTAATTTTTAAATATACCCATCAACTGCCACGTGGCAGTTCCGTCACTCCACCGTTAGTTTTTTAACGGTGGTGGTCAAAATAGGTTGATTTTATAAGTTCGGTAGTGTGATTGACATTTTTTTAGTTCAGTGGTTCAAATAGGTATCCCCAATATCTTCGGTGGTCACTGGTGTAGTTTTCCCTTTTAATAATTATTAAATTTGATGTATATATTAATTTTGTATTTATGAAATTATATTTTGAATATAGTTTTATTAATTATTAAATTTATATGTATTTATTATTTTATATATTAATTTCTTGTTTATGATTTTTTTAATTTTATTTGTTATTAAAATTTATTTTATTTAGAGATATTTTTATAATTATCAAGGACAAAATAGTCTTTATAAGTCTTTTATCCCAAACCTCTAACTCAAAAAGCTCCTAAAAGGAGCTTTTGCAAAAGGAGAGGTTTCACCTCAATCCGCTATTATAATTCTCTATTTACCAAACATCCAAATTAGCGAATTTGACTGGTCAAACCTTTAATTTTGGCTCAAAAAGCCGTTTACCAAACATGACCGTATTTTAACAGAGGTAATTAAAATTTTAATTAAGTGACCTAATTATAATTTTTAATAATTGAGTGACCAAATTATAACTATATTAATAATTGAGTGACATCTAATATAGTTTATCCAATTTTTTAATGACCTATCATGACCTCCGGTAGATACGGCCCTGACTTTGAACTAATCCGCTGGTAAAATAAAGGTATTTTAGGGTGTGTTTGGTTCGCGGAAAAGATGATTACCAGGGGTAATAATCTTTTCCAGACTTACATTCCTATGTTTGGTTTAGGAGGATTCCCACTAGGAGGTATTATTCTTTTCCCAAGAGTTGCTCTTTTCCCCCTAAATGGTGGGAATGCTATTCCCCTCATTTTCTTAGGTATTACACAATTCCTTCCCCTTTGGACAATATTACCCTTATGATTATGAATTATGTTCATGTTGATCCTTTATTGCATTTTTAATTAGGTAACTAATTATTTATGGTGTAAATTTATTAAATATTTATATCTAATATTAGTTTAATATATAAATGGTGTTGTATATATTTAGATAATGTTGTAATATTTAATAGTACATTTTATTAATATTGTATTTACGATGTTTCTAGGGTTATAAGATGAGATTGTATGTTGCTTGAGACTGAATGCGTTAAGACTTGATGTTATTAATTTTATTATTTGATTTAGAAGATATTTTTTATCTTAAAAAAACATTAGGTTAATTTATTTTTATCATTTTTACTACTTTTAGATTTGTTTTATTATTTACTTTAATTTGTTTGATAAATAGTCGAAAGTAATAAAAAAATTAAAAATCTAAGCATATTAAACGTTTAATATTTTGATGTTCAAAAAAATTAAAAAGGGATAAATGTATATAAATATAAAATATTTTTAAAAAATAATAATATAATAAGATTAATTATATTATAAATATTTGTTTTTTTTTTGTGCAAATTTTAGGTAATGTAACGAAAATAGTTCTATAAATTTTTGTGTAAATATTTTTAATTTAATGATTAAAAATTAAACTTGTTTAAAAAATATATCATAAGGACAAGTTAGTAAATTTTGCTTCTAATTAATCTTATATTCCTCCAACCAAACACTACAATCCTATATTCCTACCAAATGAACCAAACAAGGTAATATAACATTTCCAGTAATGTGTCAGGTAATGTTACATTCCGGTAATCCTATTCCCAGAGGTAATCTTACATTCCGTGAACCAAACGCCCCCTTAATGTATTCTTTTTTAACACATATTTTAGGGTAAACTACATAAATGACCATCATGCTATGAGTTTAATCGTGATTTGACCACCATATTTTTTTCCGAAGCAATTAGACCACTCTACTATTAAAATGGACTTAATGTGATTACCTGCTGTTAGAATCTAACGGAAGGAGTGACATGGCAGTTAGTAAAAATTTGTGTAGTTACACAATTGGTCCTCGTTACTTATACATTCTATCAATTTGGTCATAATTTTAATTTAATAAAATAAATTAAACATTCAATTACGTAGTGACACATGTCAACAACTTATTGGAGTAAATTTTTACTAACTGCCACGTCACTCTTTATGTTAGGTTCTAACGGCAGGTGGTCACATTGAGTCCATTTTAATAGTATGGTGGTCTAATTGCTTCGAAAAAAAATATAGTGATCAAATCGAGACTAAACTCATAGTATAGTGGTCATTTATGTAGTTTATCCTATATTTTAATGTATGCTTATCGAATGAAGAAAAAAGGTATTTTAATGATGAATCTAACATAGACCACAAAACAAAGAAACTTCCATTGGATATAAAGCTGAACACTTTACTTCAATTTCAGCACACAGACAAACACAAACACTTATGGTGATGGCTTTGCTGAATTAAAGACCCTTTATTTTTTCCTCTGTCACAAAACCACTGTTTCTGGTTTCCACCCCACTAATGGAAATAAAGAGCTTCTGGCACCAACCTTCTCTTGATATTCTGCTTACAATAATATCATTTTAAGATCCCATTTCTAAATAACTATTTCACATTGCACACACTTCACTCACCTGCAATAAGCATGTAAAAAATATGAAATCTGGAATATAATAGTAGTAACATGCAAACGAGATTCTCCATTAACAAGCTTTTGATGTTAATGCTCCATTAACTAGGTTTTCCTAACCCTAATGATTAAATAATTCAGCACCACGGCCTAAAATACCCTTTCCTTACAAAGGGAGTTCCTTCTAATCCAAACCCTTTTTTTTTGAACTTGAAAGAAACCATTAGCAAGCCTTGAAGTTGTTTATAATCTGTGACTTGTGACGCAATCTTGACGTATTGGTCCCACTCTCCATCTCTTTACTCATCACTTGTAATGGAGGAGGAATGTTGAAGAAAGCTTTGATCTTTCTCGCGCGTGCACCGTTTAATCAAAGCAATGGGAATGGGAAAACACTTTTGTTGCGTATAATTATTAATGATGATGAGCATCGACGTTATTGCTCCATTGGATAACTCGGTGGGAGGCAACCCACCACACTTGAGTGCCTTAACCACCTAGTAATGTGCGAACGCGAAATTTTGTATTAGGGTACGAACTTTTATTACGTAGTAAAATTATACGAGAATTTGAAATTTTGAGGGGGTGACTGCCCCTTGCACCCCTCGGTCCCATCCCTCTCCACATTGCCTATATATGAAGCTCTCCTGGTTGGTTATTCTATGTCCTTTACATTCATTCCTTCTCAAGTCTCTACTGAGCAATGGAGACAGGTGATTCTCATGTCTCATATTTCTTGTCTTTCAATGAGTGCATAGTTGATGTTACGGTGATCATTTATATTTTTATATACTTCTTATTATAGCTTATGAATCATGACTGCTCAGGTCTATTTATGAATAATTCTGCTGAAGTTATTGATTTACCACTTCATATATGTATGTATAGGTCATTTTCAGCATCCATGATGTGTGAATAGGCCTAACCTATATGATTTTATCATTTATATCCATTAGATGACTTATATGTTGTTTTGGTTCTCCATAATTACAGCAGCCATGGTGTGTAAAACAGTCTTGCTGTTGTTGGTCTTCATAGCAGCCGCTTCGAATGCATCGACCGATATGCAGACTTATATAGTTCACATGGACATGTCCAAGATGACAGCCTCTGGTCAGTCTCCAGGCAACTCCAAAGAATGGTACGGATCGGTGATCGAATCTTTAACCGAACTCTCGGATGAAGAGGAACGCGAGTCTGAACAACAGGCATCTCCTCAGCTAATTCATGTCTACACACGAGCTATTTCTGGTTTCGCTGCAAAGCTTTCAACTAAGCAACTAGAATCACTGAAAAGACTCGATGGTTTCCTCTCTGCCAGTCCTGATGAAATGCTGTCTTTACACACTACACGTTCACCTCAATTTCTTGGACTAGAACCGGGAAAAGGACTCTGGAGTGCTTCGAATTTGAAGTCTGATGTGATCATAGGCGTGGTGGATTCCGGAATCTGGCCGGAACATGTCAGTTTTGACGATCAAGGCATGCCTCCGGTGCCAACAAGATGGAAAGGTGCATGTGAAGAAGGCACGAAGTTCTCGAAATCGAATTGCAATAGGAAACTCATTGGTGCCAGAGCCTTCTTCCAAGGCTACGAGGCTGTTGTTGGCAGAATCAACGAAACGAAAGATTATAGGTCCGCGAGAGATGTCGAAGGCCATGGAACACATACAGCATCAACTGCAGCTGGTAACCTTGTGGCGAACGCAAGCATTTTCGGTTTGGCCAAGGGCTTAGCCGGTGGACTGAGGTACACCTCAAGAATCGCAGCATATAAAGCGTGCTGGTCTCAAGGTTGTGTTAGTTCTGATATACTAGCAGCCATAGACCAAGCCATTTCTGATGGTGTTGATGTGTTGTCACTCTCTTTAGGAGGCTCCGCCAAGCCTTATTATAGTGATAACATCGCAATAGGCGCATTTCATGCAATCAAAAATGGGGTTTTCGTTTCATGCTCTGCTGGCAATTCAGGCCCGTCGACCTCAACCGTTTCCAATACCGCGCCCTGGATCATGACCGTGGCTGCAAGCTACCTTGATCGGAGCTTCGAAACTACTGTCACGCTCGGGGACGGTCAAACTTTCGAGGGTTCATCTCTGTATGTTGGCAAGGCAACCAAGAAATTACCCCTTGTTTATGCAAACTCAGCTGGTGATGTATTGGCCTCATATTGTATTGATGGCTCACTCAAGAAAAAGATTGTCAAACGCAAAATTGTGGTGTGCCAAAGAGGAATAAATGGCCGAGCTGCAAAGGGAGAGCAAGTAAAATTGGCCGGAGGTGCCGGAATGATCATGATAAATACCGAAAGAGAAGGCGAAGAACTTTTCGCAGATGCACACATTTTACCAGCAACTTCATTAGGAGCCACTGCAGGCAAAGCCATCAAAATGTACCTCAATTCAACCAAAAAACCAACAGCTGCAATTGCATTCAAAGGAACAGTTTATGGAAAGCCCGCACCATTGATGGCAGCGTTTTCATCACGAGGACCGAATGTAGTCGGACCGGATTTGATAAAACCAGACGTAACTGCGCCGGGGATGAACATATTGGCAGCATGGCCACCCTTAACCAGCCCAACTCAGCTAAAGAGTGACAAGAGGAGTGTTCTTTTCAATGTTGTTTCCGGCACTTCAATGTCTTGCCCACATGTAAGTGGCCTAGCAGCACTCCTCAAATCAGTGCACAAAGATTGGTCCCCTGCAGCTATCAAATCCGCTCTCATGACAACCGCTTACGTTCACGACAACATGAACAGACAAATCATGGATGTGGCTTTTAGTAACACAACTATGGCTACACCTTTCGCATTCGGTTCAGGTCACGTCGACCCGGAAAAGGCTTCAGACCCGGGATTGATCTACGACATCACCCCAGAAGATTACCAAAACTATCTATGCACCCTAAACTATTCAGCTTCCCAGATAGCCTTATTTGCAGGGAAGGGTTTCACCTGTCCCAAAACCTCAACCCTGCAACCTGGCGACCTAAACTACCCTTCATTTGCAGTGAATTTCAGACGAAACAGCAAAACAAACAGTGTAACCTTCAAAAGGACCGTCGCCCATGTCGGGATCCCCGGTGTTACATACGTAGTACAAAAGAATGAACCAACTGGAGTGTCGATGGTGATCGAGCCACAGATTTTGAAGTTTGAAAAGCCGGGCCAGAAGCTTAGTTATAAGATCACTTTCACACAGAACAAAGAACCAACAGTCCAAGACTCCTCCTTTGGTTCTGTAGCATGGGTTTACTCTGATACTTACCATGTCCGAAGCTCCATTGCAGTGACTTGGACATAGATATTATTGTTAAATTATTAGGTCTCAACATGGAAAAAGAAGAAGCCATTGAAATGGAATTTAGATGCTTTCTAATCATTCAGGTTCCAAGGAGCTGTTCTTTAACAAAACAGTTTAAAGAATGATATTTGATTGTGTCAACCATCAATAAAATATTAGATTCTTATATTTCATATTTTGCCACTTGAAAAAGGCCTAAATATGGTTTATGCCCCTCAATTATGTTATGTTAAAATTCGAGATTTAATCTCTGTATTTTAATTTCACAAAATTTGACCCTCTACTTTTATAATGTTATTATAAGTACAAATTGATAGCACAGTTGGTTGCAGTTGCTTGCTGCTGTTAGGGTGATGGCATTGGCATGAATTTTTTGGGAACAAATTATGTTAAATTAAACTAGAGGGATGAATTCAAATATCAGCATAACTAAGGGACTAAACAATAATTAGATCAAACAAATTGAAGAGCTATAAATTTATTGTAATTTCCTCAATTCACGGGGAAACATGGTTTTAAGTTTCGTGGTGGCTTCATTAACTATATTAACGCCCGAATTAGAAGTTAGTCCCGTCAATTCCTTGAACACAAAGCAACGAACACGAGTGGACCAACTGTCTGCCGTTGGTTTCCGGAGGGAAGAAAAACCAAAAGATCAACCGAAGCATGAAAATGCCGATGTGGCAATGTCTGGAATTCCAACGCCAAGTGTATATTTATCTGAAGTAAGTTTCTTTGAATGTTTTTCAGAAATATTTTCTCCAAAGGTTCTCTCTTTGCATTTTCCTTATTGTTTCTGTTACTTTTGTTCATTTTGGCGTGTTGGGTTCTTTTTTCTTTGAATTAAAATCCAGTTATTACAATTGAATTCTCCATTGGAACTGAGGAAACAGAGCTCCATTGAAAAGGAGACGTTTTTATTTATGTGTTAGATGATTTCATTAGCATTATAAAAGAAGCATAATTTGGAACATATAGAGTGTGTAGTTGTTTGTTGATGGATAAATACTCGCCCAGAAGGCAATATCCATACCCTTATCATCCCAATGGCTACCCTCCCCCAAACCAAGGTCCATATGCGCCTTCACCATATCAACAAGTTCCATACGCTTATCCAGCAGCAGTTCCATATCCAATTCCACCCCAAATCTCCCAATCACCTGCCTTATGCTATCCCATTCCTTTCCAACATCCATACCCGGTTCTTCCAAATCCAGCTCCTCGGCCAGTTCTCCATCATCAAGCTACTTTGCAGTATTCATCAGCTTTCCCTTATCCGCAATCCCTATCGCCTCATTGCTCGCCTCCTGAGAGTAATTCCCAGTTATCTTCCCCTTATGTACAACCTGGCCAACATTCTCCTGAAATTAAGTCTGAGTCACCTACTGGACAAGATAACTTCATCAGTCATAACAGGCAGGAAAGTGTAGGCTCTTTAGGAGCAAATACAGATTTTAACCCGTCTGCTGCTCCGAGTTATCCGCCGTTGGATGAACTTTTGAGTAATGTGACATTGTCTGATAGTTGCCCGGCAGCTTCTGCATCACCACCGGCATCTTCGGTGCCTATGTTGTCCACTGCTACATCAATACCTGAACAACAAAGTCCGGTTTATGGCAATGCTACTGCAGGGCCTTCGTATGGATATCCTACACACTCGTATTCTAGGAGTTGGGAGGGGGGAGCCTTTAACCGAACAAATTCATTTCAACAACCTGCTTTACGCCAAACGAGTTCATTCAATGAAGCAAAACATAGAAATTTGCAGATTGTGTCCTGCCAGAAAAATTCATTGAAAGTTTTGCTCCTGCACGGAAATTTAGATATTTGGGTTTGTGATGCAGTCAATCTCCCCAACATGGCTATGTTCCATAAGACCTTAGGCGATATGTTTGTGATGATACCTGCAAATGTCACCAACATGATTGAAGGACGCAAGCACCCTAAGGTTACAAGTGATCCTTATGTCACAATTGCGGTTGGTGATGCTGTCGTGGGAAGGACCTATGTGATTAACAATACTGAAAACCCTGTCTGGATGCAACATTTCAATGTTCCCGTCGCACATTATGCCGCTGAAGTGACTTTCGTTGTTAAAGACAGTGATGTTGTGGGATCACAGGTGATAGGAGTTGTGCCAATTTCAGTGGAGCAGATATCCACGGGGGCAAGGGTTGAGGGAGCCTACCCAATTCTGAATAGCAGTGGAAAGCACTGTAAGCCTGGAACTTTCATGAGACTATCTGTTCAGTACATACCAATGGAAGAGTTGAGCTTATATCATCATGGAGTCGGTGCAGGTCCTGACTATTTGGGTGTTCCTGGCACATACTTTCCTCTTAGGAAGGGAGGAAAGGTGACTCTATATCAAGATGCCCATGTCCCTGACGGGTGCCTTCCGAATTTGAAACTTGACCAGGGGGTTACCTATGTTCATGGAAAGTGTTGGAGTGACATATTTGATGCCATTCATCAATCTAGGCGCTTGGTTTACATTACAGGGTGGTCAGTTTGGCACAAAGTTAAACTGGTCCGGGATGGTGGTCCTGGTTCAAATTGCACTTTGGGGGATTTGCTCAGGTCGAAGTCCCAGGAAGGTGTTAGAGTGCTACTTCTGTTATGGGATGATCCTACTTCAACAAGCATTTTGGGATACAAAGTGGTGAGCAACTTATATCCGATTATGTTATTTGTTTTGCATAATATCTTACTATTAAGTCCATTTATAATTATTTAGGTTCATCAAGTGTAAACCAAATGACATTTTGACAACAAAAGTATATGTCGATCATTGTGCATAGCAGGTTAATAGAGAAAATGACATGTTCAAAAATGAATGATGACAATGAGAATGTGTAAACTTAGTCCTCTTTGTGTGTGTGTTGTTTGAACGCATGTCTCGATAGTGGCACTTTGGTCCGTGTTGATGGTAGAAACATTTACTAGAAAGAAAGAAGAGAAAACCATATCAGTTTGAATATGTTGTTCTGCATGCCCCCACCCCCCGGTATACCATAACAAAACACACATAGATCTTCATGTTCTCTACTTATATAGGTTTATGCAGTTGGCACTTTTTCTGTTTTCACTTTAAAAAGCTTTGCTTATTCTGGCTCTTACACTAATATCTTTAAATTGACGAATGTAGGATGGAATAATGCAAACCCATGATGAGGAAACACGCCGGTTTTTCAAGCACTCTTCGGTGCAAGTGTTACTTTGTCCTCGTCTTGCTGGAAAACGACATAGTTGGGTCAAGCAAAAGGTTAGGTTAATACATGATCATTGTTTTTATGGTTGGTTAAAGCACTTTATCTTTTTCTGACATATTCAATTATCAGGAAATTGGGACAATTTATACACACCATCAGAAAACTGTAATTGTAGATGCCGATGCTGGGGGAAATACAAGAAAACTTGTTGCTTTTGTTGGTGGCCTTGACTTATGTGGTGGGCGATATGATTCTCCGCATCATCCAATATTTAGGACACTGCGTACCTTTCATAAGGATGACTATTATAACCCTCCATTACGTGATCAGGGTAGTATTGCTGGTTGTCCAAGACAAGCATGGCATGACTTGCACTGCAAGATTGATGGCCCTGCTGCATATGATGTTCTGGTCAACTTTGAGGAACGATGGATGAAGGCTGCAAAGCCTGCTGGAAATGGAGTTAAGAAACCAAAAGGTATATATGATGATGCTTTGTTGAGGATAGAAAGAATTCAAGACATCATCGGAGTTTCCGATTATCCCATTACTAATGAGAACGATCCCGAAGCTTGGCATGTTCAGGTAATTTTGCTACACGAGGTTGGCTTTAGTGATAAATTAGTCAGTCAGGTAGGTGAGGTGCAAGTAAGTCATAGGCCTATATCTTCCTTGGCCAATGTGAGTTTCAAAAGAATCTTTGATTTCTACTTTTTAGTTTTCTAACAGCATTAATCTTTTGATTTCGACAAGCAGATTTTTCGCTCGATTGATTCAAATTCTGTTAAAGGCTTCCCAAAGGATCCTAAAGAAGCCACACGCAAGGTAAATAAAAGGTTACGATTGATTTACTCTGCTTGGATTAATTGGCCTGTTTTGATTTCCCATCTAGAAGCTGATTGATGGTCTTTTTTTCTGTTTGCGGCAGAATTTGGTGTGCGGTAAAAATTTACTTATTGATATGAGCATACATACAGCATATGTAAAGGCCATTCGTGCTGCGCAGCATTTCATTTATATCGAAAATCAGTATTTCATTGGATCATCCTTCAACTGGAGCTCTAACAAAGACTTAGGTAGGAGACTTAGTTTTGATAGTGGCTATTACATCTTGTTTCGAAAATTGCAACTTTTGTTTGCATGATTGCATGAGTTATGCAGATAAATTTATGGGAATAATGAATCACTTTTTTGTAGTTTTGATCAGAATTATAATCATTCACTCTTTCTGCAGGAGCCAACAACTTAATTCCAATGGAAATTGCTCTTAAGATTGCCAGTAAAATTGCAGCACACGAGAGATTTGCTGTCTATATCGTTGTTCCAATGTTTCCGGAAGGCGTTCCGACAGGCTCTGCCACTCAAAGGATTCTATTTTGGCAGGTAGGCTTTCGCTATGTACTTGGCGTTAAACCGTTGGAGCTTTGACATAGTACTTTTTCACTTCATTCAAAGAGAAATAAGTTGAGCTTGAATTTTTCTTCTTGTTGCAGCATAATACTATGCAAATGATGTACGAGACTATTTACAGGGCTTTGGCGGATGCCGGTCTCGAAAACGCTTTTGCACCGCAGGACTTTTTGAACTTCTTCTGTCTCGGTAATCGTGAGGCTAATGACTTTCAAAGCAATGCACCTCATGGTAATACTTCTGCAACTACTCCTCAGGTAATCCATACCATGTCCCTACTACCAATTTTCGATACTGCAATGTTATTGTTCTCTTTTCCCTTTAGAGATTAACACCATCAAAATCCTTTTTATTTTTTTGCATTAAATTTTTTCCCTGTTTTTGCATTCTAGGGTCTTAGCCGGAAAAATCGAAGGTTTATGGTCTATGTCCATTCAAAAGGTATGATAGTTGACGACGAATACGTAATAATTGGGTCTGCAAACATCAATCAACGCTCTATGGAGGGCACCAGGGACACCGAGATCGCAATGGGAGCTTACCAACCTCAATATACTTGGGGGAAAAAACTTTCCAGTCCATATGGACAGGTAATGCCTATCAGTAAAATCACATTGATTGCAAACTTTCTTTTGATTACTAACTGAGCCATGTTGGTCATGGAGATACATGTTTAGTGTCTAACTGTGTTGTGCTTCATAGGTATATGGATATAGGATGTCTCTGTGGGCGGAACATCTGGGAGTTATTGAGGAGTGTTTCACACAACCGGAGAGTCTCGTATGCGTAAGACGGGTTAAGCTCATGGCTGAGAAGAATTGGCAACAGTTTGCAGCCGATGAAGTAACGGAGATGAGGGGACACTTGCTCAAGTACCCCGTTGACGTGGACCGGATGGGTAAGGTCAGGCCCCTATCGGGATGTGAAACTTTCCCAGATGTTGGAGGATACATAGTTGGGTCATTTCTTGGCATACAAGAAAACCTTACAATTTGAACATAAATGTTACATTCAAATCAAGTTGAAACTAGGAAAAAAGAACAAAAGAAATATGTTCATAAAGTTTTGTCCTAAGCCCATTTTAATGTAGAGTTTGTTTTTCTTTCCCTAGGCATTATTACATTATCATTATCAAACAATCCATTGTTTTTGTACATATTCATATGGGGTAAACTATTAAAAGAAGCCCTTGAACTACTCATTTGTTAAATAAATCCCTATACTTTGATTTTCATTTAAGTTAATTTTATTTTATATTGAGGTTAAGAGTTCATTTAAGAAATACACTCTTCAATGTTTTAAGTCGATAGAAGATAGTGAAACTTGTGGCTCTTGCCCGGGTAATGTCGCCGAGGCTTCCCCGTGGAACTTACAATGTATGGCTTCTGGAACCCTAGCTGGAGTGATTGCAGATGGAACTATAACACTGTCTGGTTACTTTGGTGATCTCTTTACTACCAGAGGCGACAAGAACGAAAACAAGTTTAAATCTAAACCAACTTCTAAATCTCCAGTACGAATAGAGTTATGTTTGAGTAACCAATGTCGAAGGGGCAACTGAAATGCAACAACTGTATTAGTGTTGAAACAATATGTGATATATCAGAGTAAAGAATGAATTCAATTTGATGCTCTACATATTGCCAGACTTGTGTGATCTACACGCTGTGATTAGTCGAGTCTATTAACTTTTCGTCCTCCCTTGGGATGTCGGTCATGGGAATCTGAGTGCTAGGCTTGGTAATTTTATTCCACTCGTTTTCTACTCGAAAGAATATCCATTGGAACCTTCTGAGCATCTCCAAGGCCGTAATGGTAAACACTGTTAAGTAGTTGTGGCGGAGATGAGCAGACAGTTTGTACGTCCATGTGCATCGCAAAACCAAGTTGCTTCCGATAACCCAAAAATAAACCTACCAAGTGAACGAAAAGGCAATTAAGCATGCAAGCTAACTATTGATGTGGTGTAAGCATCTTGAGTGATGAAATTGCATGAACAATTAAGAGCACCTAAGACCCTTACCCATTTTCGTCCATATAACAGATTGGAGCAACAATTTGGTTTGTTGAACTTGAAAATCCTAGTGAAGACACTGAGAAAATAAAGCGAAGAAAACGTCAATAATTCAATATGCATGCATGATGTAAATCAATCATTACAGCGTTTGTAGCATTCTATGGTTCGAATAAGGTAAATTGAGTTGAAAGTGCACGGTACAAAGCACAAAGTGAAGCAAAGCAGCATTTAGTTACAGTAAAGATATAGTCCCTCAAACAGCTGGCGTTTGGAAAAGATAATGAATTCTGTTAATAGTATTAAGTGGACCAGGTATTTAATATTCATTTATTCAAAAGTCATGCTTCCAAAGATAGGTTCAGCTCCACATACTAAATTTGAAAAGAACTTAATCAAGTGCAAGAAAAGCTATTCGTAAGTGTCACTGTCGGGAAAAGGATATGTCATCATACCTAATATCCCAATCACGTGTTACGTCCCAGTAAAATGAGTAGAGCGAGTTAACAAAACTTGAGAAAAGCCAGAGGGGACGATAAACATATGTCCACCTATCAGGTAAGACATGATATTTAAGGGCTGAAAGAAAAATCACAGGAACTGCGGTCGAATATTTTAAAGCTGAAAACCACACACAAATAATGTTAAAATAAATACAGCAGTTAAAGGTAAATAGATGGAAGAATAATCCGGTCAGATAGCCCATATGAGATGAAGCAAGTGTGAACAAACAAATCAAAGCACTGAAAAGTACAAGGGTGTGCTAACATTATACAGATCGACTAGGTGTAAATTAATGAGAAAAGGGACTCAAATGCATTACCATTAAAAAGGGTCGTCTTTTCTTTCGTGTCCTTGTACTGCCGCAGACATTGCATTAGCCGCCAAATATAAGGAATAACAAGCACTGCTGGAATTGCAACCGAGTGACTACCACAAACTGAGTCAGCTTCAAACCATGCAATTGTTGCAACCTACAAGACAAGAGAAACCACATTTATTCATCTAAGAAGATTGACCTTGTATCAATACAAAAAGCTTTCCCAGTTCAAAGTTAAAGGTAGGAATTGGCCAACTCCATATCTAAGCATAAACATACTTAGTACTTCATAAGGCAGATTATACACCTCACTGTTTCTTTCTTTACATAACCACTAAATGATAGAATAAAACAGATTTCCAGGCAGCAACGAACATGGGTTTAATGACAACTCGTCCAAGCAATTCAATTGCATTATTCTGAGGCATTACAGACACAATATTAAGCCAACAATTGAATTAGTTTTAATTGAATTACCTGGGAATGAACCATTCTACAGACTGAACGCTCCAAATCTGAAAATACCTTCACATGAAAAAATTTAAAACAATTAGGTAATAAATCCAGCTCCACTTATTATGGAACCAAATTCTAATAAAATAACCTTGAATAGGTCCAGGAGGATAAGTGTGGATGAGAAATCAAGAAAACAGGAAATATGACGTGTGATACATTTGTATCTAAACACCAGGAAACATAAACATTTTCCCCAATAGTAAAATACGTTAAAAATAGTTTTACAGGAGTGTTCTGCTAAAAGGTACAATCTAATAATTAACAGAAATGAAATAAGTGGGGATATTGATTCATACCTTGGCCATGGATGTCAGAATGTCAGCCAAGAAGAAGTCGGGAAATGAAATGGGCTGTCAAGCAAAAAATTAAACAAGTAAAGAATGTGAAAGCTTGTTGGCCATAGAGAACCTCTGAGTAAAAGCTACTACTTTAAAGGAAAATTCAAAGAGAGTTGGAGAAAAGACATCCAAAATGAAGAAAAAGTAATCAGCAAATGCAGCTTGCTAGCTCAAGTACAAAGGAAATAAAGCACACTAGAGACTTGCCTGCAGTGGGAGAGCTATCCGCCAGAGTGTTCTGAGAAAGAAGTAACGAGAAGACAAATAAAAAATATCAAAGGGGAATACCAAAACCAAAGCAAAAGCAATATACAGGATTACCTGCAATTTGTATAAAAAAAGGTCAGAACCATCAATAAATGTTAAATAACCCATGGTTTGATGATAACCTGGCAAGCCTTTACATGTGTACAAGAGATGACTAGCAGTCACATGATCACATCTTTATATGCATTCATACGTACATGCACAAAATCGTTATTTTCACATCATAGGTAGTGAGAAATTAGAAAGTAAATAATTAAGTAGTAAGGCCATAAGATAACCAATAACTGTAATGGTTGAAAGTTGAAGCTAAAACAAAAGGCTAGTGTGTTGCATATATGCAGTTCAAATTGAGGGACACAGAAAGAACATAATGCCATGAAAAAGGGTAGATATTACACTGGTTGTGATGCAGCCAATGATACTTCTCCATGGGAGTACAGATAAAGGTATGCTGTCATGCTAGTTGGTACTATAATTGTCATCCATACACTACACTGCATATATCAAAATAGAAACAGAAACAGAAATTACAAAAGGGACACATTTTACTGGTCATAGTTGCACCACAATCTAAGGAACAAATTCTCAATAAGTATACAGAAGGTAAGGAATTCAAACAAACAAATTGCTGTTAGAATAGGTACCTTCCATATTTCCCTGTGAGTAAGGTGGTTTTGATCAAGATCGAATATTCTAGCATAATTAACAGTACTCTGTGAGAAGACCCATAAACACACTCCCCACAACCAAACCATCATTGTCTGCAATTGCAAGATCAAGAAGTGAGATTATAGAAACATCTCAAATCAAAGAGAAAACTTCAGTAAAACTCAAAAAGTTGTTAACTAACCGCAAGAAGGAGAGGGTTATAATATAAGAATGCCTCGTACAAGAACAAGTCCCGCAGGTCTGCATTCATTCTCATGACTGAATCCCATCCAATCTATTTCAATAAAAGGAACCTTTTTAGCATACCAATCAAGAATTTACAACACAAATCCTCACTTGCAACAAGTGCATTGTAGCTAATTGTATACTACTAAGTACTAACCTTGCAACAAGTGAAGCCCCATGCCAAAAACAACAAAACCTGAAAAATCAATGCCCTTAGAAGTTCATCAAAACTTGATTTCAAAAAAAAAAAAACAATTAAATTAGTAAAATTCTGATTCAATTTTCACAAAATAAAAGTAAACAAACAAACCTGAAATCTCCATATAAGAATGGGAGAAGGCATTATCGCTGCTGTGGTGTGCAGAATTGAATTAGCAACTTTTAAGTCACCCAGCACCATGGGAAACACGTTATTTTCTGGAACGCTATTTCCAGGTTCACCAGCCCCTAAAAAATATAAAGGTTCAACAAATTAAAGAAATGAAATGAAAAAAGGTTAAATTTGAACTTACCAATGTCAGTAGAAACATATTTGCCGCCAGGTTTCCTAAGATGAGGACTTTCAAACATGATGAATTTAATTATATCCTGAAACAGTAAATTCGAGCTTAATTTTTCCACCGTTACCACGAAACTAGTAATAGAATTAGAATCAAGCCGGGGTATCAGATCCGGAATGAGAAGAAGGGAACCGGAAAGAGTTACCGGATATCGGAAGTGAAACGGCGTCGTTGATGAACGGCATTGACAGATCTGCGAACGGAATTAAAGAGGAGGAGATGAGATGTTCATTTCACTTCAGCACGTCGTCAGTTCCAAATTCCTTTGCTTGGCTTTTCAAATAATTTTTCTTTTTTTTTTCCAAACTATATTATGAATTCTTTAATAATTCATAATAATCCAAAAAATTAATTCCAAGGCCGGTGGAATAACATGAAAATTTAAATTTACTGGGTTAATTGTGGTTTAAGTCCTTCTATTATGCACAAAATAGATTTTTAATCTCTTTACTTTAATTTAGTATAACTTGATCTTTTATTTTAGTAATATTATTAGTAGGTCCAAATCTAAATTAATAACTGTGTTAATTGTTTCGGTATAACTATTCCTCTTCAGTAATGATATTGATTAATATTTTAGCAAATTAGATCTATTAATAACTCTACAAAACTAGAGAATTAAATTATAAGATTAAAATATGTTTAGACACCACACAATAATAGTAAGAAAATGTAATTACTAAGTTAATAAACATACGTTTAGTTGACAAAATGTAATTATACGCAATTTAGTGGGATTCAAAAATTAAAAAAGAGTTTATTGCACCACACATCTTTTAAATTATAATATTTATTTTAAATTGATCGTCAAACTTTTAAATATTATAATTTCATCATCAATTTATGACTCTCATTCTAAATCGGTTTCTAATTTTTTTGTGTGTTCCAATTTCATACCCAAATTACGATTCTAATCACGTCCATTGTTAATAAAATCGTTAAAAATGTTAACTAACGTGCAAACATTGATGTGTTTTATGTAATAATATGATGCAACACAAACGATAATTCATGTTGTATATACAGATAATTTGGGGATGAAATTGAAATGTTCAAAGGCTTGAGATCAATTTAGAATGAGAGGATGAGATTGGAATATTCAAAAGTTTGGAGATCAATCTAGAATGAGAATAATAGTTTGAGAATGAAGTTGGAATATCCAAAAGTTTGTGAATTAATTTAAGATGAGGATCATAGTTTGAGGACGTGTAATGCAATTAACTCATTAAAATGAGTAAAAAATTTAAAAAAGCATTATAAATAAATAAATATGCTAGTAATTGAACAAACATGGTTGGTCGATTGGTCAAACTGCTTATCTTTATTCCCTCGTTTTTTTTAGGTCATGAGTTCTAGATGGTAGACGCAGTAGGAGCACTTCCTTCCCTTTGAGTCATGCTAGTAATTACTCTAATTCTCATCCTAAATTCAATTATTTAATGAACTTTCCAAACATGCCCTAAATCTCAGATTTCAACAGAGTAGAAGGATTAAAACTGGAATTAAACGTAATATTTACTAAATAATTTCATTAGCTAAAGCTAATACCGAGTATTTAGTTTAAAAGAGAAGCAATGCCTTAATTATCTTCATTGAGCATATTGAGGAGGGGTTTCTCCATGTTATTTGATTCATTGTTGGTTAAGCAATGTTCCCCTTTAATTATTTTAACTTTTTTTTATTAATAAAACATTTGGAGTCCCTTTCAGATTTGTTTCTTCATTGATTTCGACAGGGTAATTCAACAGTGAAAATAAAACAAATTTAACCTACAAATAATGTAGCAAAAGTAGTAAACAAAGTTTTATCATCTTCAAATACAGATCCATCACTTGTTGTTGCAGAACTCGAAACCCTTTTGTAAACCGGTTTGCTGCCATCGGCGTGCAACGGCAAGAGCTTCAAAGAGATCATAAGACAAAACTATAATCCATGTGTGAATTCTTTACCTGTGAACATGAACTCCATGCTTTGAATAGTTCTCCGGTTAGGAGTATGGGTGGGGATCAAGAACGGTAAACTGACCACAGTCGAGCAGAAAAGCATTGATGCAAGACCAATTATATGTAAATAAAACGGGGGCGTTTTATTGTGTTAGACTTTAGTGAAACTATGTCGTTTTATGTGTTTTAAGGGTTAAAACCTTGTTTTTGGTTTTGTGGCAGGATATCGAATGAATTAGAATGAAAAATTGTTCTCTTGTCTTTTCTCAAATTTTATATTCTGTCGTCTCCCTTTGTTCTTTCCACTCTCCATATCTCCTTTAATTTTTCTTCTTAGTTTTGTGTTGCAACAAAGGTATCAGAGGCCACACATCCTGGCTATGGTTCAAGAGCTTCGTTCGGAGTTCAGTGATGTCTGTATTGAGCTGCGTGAGATCCGTGCATTACTTGAATTGTTGATGAGTAAGGATGGTTCATCCCATGGGATTGTGAGCGAATCGTCGGTGGACCAAGCGAGGTTGGAATTAGCTTCACCTGATGACGAGGCTGTGATTTTGGGCCAATCGAGCAGCTCAAAGAGAAGTTGGCGCATGTCACCAACGAACGAGGTTACATTTGAGCTGGCTGAACGGGTTGAAGGGGATTTAGTCACAGCAACATCGACAAGGTTTATTAATGCTAATATGTTTGTTGAATTGAATGACTCTTATAGATTTCGACTCTTATTGATGGGGAACAACAATGTTAAATTTAATAGTAATTTAGATAGTTTTTATGTCCAAGAGGGTTCAATGACATTGTTGGTTTTGTTGATTAGGGAAAGAGAAAAAAGACATGTATTTTTGCTTTGCATTTGGACCCATAACATGTTGTCATTTTTGAGATTAGTTGTGTTGAGTTGATCACACAATTGCAAATGGCCAAGAGGGGGTGAATTGGCAATTAAAAATTTGGTGGGAGGAATGAGTGAAAAGTAAAAGATGACACAAGTAGTTAGAGTGGTTCAAGTTCTCCAAATGAACTCTACATCCACTACCTTAGTTCCCACTAAGGATTTTCAACCAATTCACTACTTGAATTCTTCCCTTTTCTTGGATGAGGAGGTAACCTTACAAATTGATTAAGCTTTCTACCCAAAGCTTAATCCACTCAATTTACAAAGAGAAGGATTTGGTAAACTCAAATAATTCCTCACAAAGGATAAATGTTTACCCAAATACAATTTCAATCACCACAAACTCACAATACAAGATAACAATAAATTTACTAGAGTTGGGTGCAAGAATTTGACTTTGAAGAGCACTAGGGTTTGGATTTTTTCTTTGATGTTGCTTGTAGTTTCAATAGTTGTTGCCTGGTCAATTGAAGCTTGTTTTTATACCCTTGCATTGATTTCTAGCCGTTTGGGTAGTTGGGATCATCAATAGAGTCGTTGGGAGCAATTTTCCCGCATTAAATGCAGCTCTGCAGCATACCGTATCAGTACTCGGGAAGGGCGTATTGATACCTGCATCAAAGAGGAAAGAGCTGTTGTGCCTGAAAACAGAGCGTATCGATACACATAGAAGGCGTACCAATACGGTTTTAAGGGGCGTATCGATACAGTTTTTGCTCACTGGAATCCCAAGTCATGTTTGCATAAAAAGCACATCGGTACGGTATAACGGTCTTTTAAAAATTGCGAAACCAACCAACTGACAAGTAACGGTCAAATAATTAAATGCTCAAAATTTTCAAAGATGTGTTTATCGTATCGATACGGTTGCAAGGCGTATCGGTATGGTTTCATGAAAATAGTTGCCCAGATGAATATTGTATCGATGCGGTTGCAAGGCGTATCGGTACGGTAAGTGTATCAAAATTCCAGTGGCAAAAGAGGGTATCGATACGCCTGAGCGTTTCTGAATACTTTGGTTTGAAAAAAAATTCCAGTAGCCAAATAGGGTATCGATACACATAAGGGTATCGATACGCCTGGGCGTTTTTGCATAGTTATGCTTGAAAAACATGGGAAAAAACTTAGAGAATTTTATATAATTAAGAGCATGTCTTTAGATATTATTTTGTTTAAAAATACTTGTCAAATGTGAAACTTTAAAGAGTACTTTAAAATTTATTGTTTTGCAAATTTGGTCCTTAAGTTTATGTGTTATATCAAAATCAATTTTAGTTTCACAATCTCCCCTTTTTGATATAACAAAACCATAAATAAATTTTTAAGTTTTTGAAACTTTGAAAAGCTTTCTCCCCTTACTTTAAGATAGATTTTCAAAAATAAAACATTGACTCTATGATCCTTCTCCTCATTTTTGTTAGATCAAATATAATACAAGGATAATAGCAACAATAATTCATTAAACCTAAAACAATCATAAGAGCTCAAATGCATAAACTTCAAATTAAACATAATAGTTCAAATGCATAAACTTCAAAGCAACCATCATAATCCAAACTTTAAAATCCTAAAATCATAGATAATAGGCATAAACTTCAAATCCTAAAAACAAGAGTGCAATAACATATATAAAAGACTAAATGCCCTAAGATGAGATGCATGAACTACTCGTCCCCTTCTTCATCATCATCGTCCTCGTCGTCTTCTTCTTCATCATCTTGAGGTGGTTGATTCCTTCGATTTTGGTTGAGCCAAGCACCATGGAAAGTGGTAAGAGAAATATCCATGGAGTTTTGGTGAGAAGCCATGGTGTCTATCTTCTTCTCTATACCTTTGACGCGGTCTTCTAAGGATGTGAATCGAGTATCTATCGCGGTAAACCCGGCTTTCATGGAGGTAAACTTCTCATTAAGGAAGGTCATAAGAGTGCCCATGGACGAGGAATCAAGCGGAGCACGGTGAGAGCTCGAAGAAGCACGAGAGGCATCGACCGGAGCATCTTGTGTAGGATCTTGAGCATTGCGAACCCAATCATTATCAACATAAGTGAAACCGGAACGAGCTGGAGAACGCTCATCTATGGGTAGGCCAAGGGTTTCGGGAAAGTCATGTGAACAATCAATGCCAATGGAATGAAGGAGATGACTCAAAGCCGTTGAGTAGTAAAAGGATGAGACTTGTTTGGTGTGACGGTGTTGAACTAAAAAGACAAGGTCAGCAAACATAATTTGACACAAATTTGGACGATGACCTTTTCTAAAACACCTAAGCCAAAAATCATCCATTTGACGAATAGTTGAATATTTCCCACCCGATGGACAGATAAACCAAGAGATAAGAAGATGAAGGATACAGTCATGAGCATTTAAAACTTTTGTTGAGCCTAAAGGACCCGTACCCAAGGATTGTTCATCATCAATATCAACATTTTCAAAACCAAAGACATTACATAAAGTTGTTTGATCAATTTGAAAGGTTTTGCCCATAATAGAAGATTCAATGGCAATGACATTCTCCCTAGCTTCATCATGAATACATATGGCATTAGAAAAGAAGACGATAACTAGATTCCTATATAGGATAGGAGGATGCTCAAAAAAGATAAAAACTTCCATTGCTTAATGAAAGATAGGTATTGAAATTTAAAACGAGGAGAACTTAAGAATGGGATTGACACAACACGTTCTTCCCTAAGGTTCATACCTTGAAAATGTTTATATCGTTCAATATCATCATCCTCGGGAAAATTTAATTGGATAATATAAGGAAGGTTAGGTGTAGAATTACCCTCGACATCCTCACTAGGATTAGAAGCAGAACGATGACGCTTAGTTCCTTTTTTCGGTGCCATAACCCTGAAAAAACACATAAAAAAGGATTCGAATATGTATGCAATTAACATCCTATTCAATCCAATAAATTCTAATAATTCAAGGTAAGTGTAAAAAGAATTTTAAATTTAAAAAGACATTTACAATTCCAAAACAAAATAAAAAAAAATAGTTTTAAAAAAATTCGAATAGAAAATATATTCGAATGAAAAAATTTGATTTTTTGAAAATTTTTTATGAAAAAGTTGAAACCCATAACAATCAAACTTGGTTTGTACAAAAATTCAGTTGAAACAATAATAAAAATTAAACGAAAATCAAAGAAAATAAAAAGGAAGAGTTTTATACCTTGAATCTTAGATTGGATGAAATAGGAGATGTGAATGCACAAGATTTGATGTCAAAGCTTAGCCTTGATGTGTAGAGTAAAAACCCTCAAAGAATTTTGAAGATTGATGGTAAAATTTGAAGGATTGAGGGGGTTTTTATAGGGTTTCGCGGCTAGGGTTTGTGGAGAGAAAAGAGGTTTTTGTGTTTTAAAGCTTTTTAACAATTGTAGCCCTAAATAGCCTCTCCGTCGAGGCCGTATCGATACGCTATACACGCGTATCGATACCCTTTAACCCTAATTTTATATTCGTCATTACTACTGTATCGATACGGGGGGCCGTATCGGTACGCTTGGCTTTGACTATTTTCCCTTGACTATAACTGTATCGATACGTGGGGTCGTATCGATACGTGTTCATCTTCAAAGATTCCCAGTTATCAACCCATATCGATACGCTTCAGCCGTATCGATACGCCTTTACCAGATTAGGCATTTTTGACAAGTTTAAGTGCAAAAATTCAATTTGAAACGTCCCTAAATACATGTATATGTCATATGAACAAGTTTTTGTGGCTAAATTTAGTGCATACTCTCCCTAGTAACATGCATAGAAGCAAAAAGAACAAAATTAGCATAAGCATGAATCACAAACAATTTCAAGCAAGTTTTTGACATTTTGGGACCTAAAAGGGGTCAAGAAAGGCTAGTTAAACCTAACTCTCTCCTAAGGGTCCAAAAGCGCTCTTTATCTAAAGGTTTTGTAAATATATCCACTAATTGGTTCAAGGTGTCAACAAACTCTATAACAACTAGGGGTGGGAGAAAATACCCGACCCGAAAACCCAACTACCCGAAACAAAAATATCGGGTAATTCCCGAAAAAAAATTACCCGACCCGAAAAATTTCCCGGGACACGGGCCGAGAGTTTTCCCTTACCGGGTACCCGACCCGATAAAATTTAATATATATTTTTTATATTTAAAATTATATTTTTATTTTATATTTCTTAATATTTTCACTCTAAAATTAAGTTTAAATCCCTATATTTTTTCTATGTTTGTATTATATTCTTTTAAGTTTAATTTTTTTTTTTAAATATTTTTGTGTTTAACATATGATTTTTTAAATTTTAAAATAATAAAAAAATAAAAAATATATGAACCGGGTACCCGGTACCCGATTACCCGGGTACCCGAATTTTACGGGTACCCGAATCCCGGGTACCCGGATTTAATGGGCCGGGACACGGGCCGTTTAAAGAGGTATCCGGACGAACCGGGTACCCGACAATTCCCACCCCTAATAACAACATCATTTTTCAAAACATGATCTCTAATGAAATGATGTCTAATTTCTATGTGTTTAGTTCTAAAGTGTTGGATGGGATTCTTAGTGAGACAAATGGCACTAGTGTTGTCACACCTAATGGGTATGATTTTTATTTTAACACCATAATCTAAAGGTTGTTGCTTCATCCAAAGGACTTGAGCACAACAACTCCCTAAGGATATGTACTCCGCTTTGGTAGTAGATAAGGCTACGCTATTTTGTTTCTTAGAGAACCAAGATACGAACATACTACCTAAGAATTGACATGTCCCGGAAGTATTTTTCCTATCTATCTTACATCCCCCATAATCCGCATCCGAATAAACATAAAGGCTAAATGAGAAATCTTTAGGATACCAAAGGCCTAAGGTAGGTGTGTCTCTAAGGTATCTAAAAATTCTCTTAATGGCAACTAAGTGTGATTCTCTAGGACTAGCTTGAAACCTATCACACAAGCAAACACTAAACATAATATTCGGTCTGCTTGCGGTAAGGTAAAGCAAAGAACCTATCGTGGATCTATAAAACTTAGAATCAACACACTTACCTCATTCATCTTTGTCAAGCTTTATGGACGAACTCATAGGTGTGGCTTGAGGCTTTGCATTCTCCAAGCCGAACTTTTTGAGCATATCATTCACGTACTTAGCTTGATTTATGAAGGTTCCATCTTTCCTTTGTTTGATTTGGAGTCCCAAAAAGAATGGGAGCTCCCCCATCATGCTCATCTCGAACTCACCTTGCATTAGCTTAGAAAATTCTTTACAATAACACTCATTAGTAGAACCAAAAATGATATCATCAACATAGATTTGCACTACTAAGATGTCATTGTTATATCTTTTTATGAAGAGTGTAGTATCCACCTTTCTTTTTTCAAAACCCTTTTCAATTAAGAAATTTGAAAGTCTCTCATACCAAGCTCTAAGAGCTTGTTTTAAACCATAGAGAGCTTTTGTTAGTTTAAACACATGGTTTGAAAATTTTGAATCCTCAAAACTCGATGGTTGTTCAACATACACTTCTTCATTTATAAAACCATTTAAAAATGCACTTTTCACATCCATTTGAAAAAGCTTGAAATTATTATAACATGTAAATGCTAAGAGCATCCTAATGGCTTTCATCTTAGCTACGGGTGCATATGTCTCATCAAAATCAACTCCAATTCTTCTAAGATTTATCTTTGCTTCACGCCATGTTGGGTTTATCCAGTCATCAATTTCGGTTACCACTTCATCTTATCCTTAATTGTCGGCGATTGCCTCGGCAACTGGTTCAGCAGGTCTTCCTGAATTGCCTCGACAATTTACACTTTACCACGGAAATTCTAACATGCGCAAATAAAAAACCAAAACATCATCTTTTTCCACAAACATCAAACTATGAAATCAAGCTTAATTGTGAAAAGAAACATGAATTAATGCATGAATGACTAATTATGCAACTAATATAAGACTAAATCTAACAATAATATGAGTAAAATTGGTAATAAAAATAGTATTTTTGAACACTTAACAGCGGCCGGGAACAAAACTCGCCTGATTCTTTTCTACATACTTCAGTAAGAACGGTTTCAGCCTGCAAACCAAAATCTTCGTAATAAACTTATATGGTACGTTGCAAAAGCTAATTGGCCGAATCTAACTTATATATTCCGGATTCTCTACTTTCAGAATTAACACAAGCAAAGTTTGATTCACCCGGTCTTCCAAAATGCCTTTTATGAAAAACTTCTGAACAAACACAACAAAGGAGGGTGCCATTGAATCCAAATTTGTCTGGTAAAAAGCAACATGTAAGTCATCAATATCGGGTGCCTTAAACGGTGCCATTGAGAACACAACACTGCAAATTTCCTCGACTATAACTTCTGCAAGCAAAGGACAGATCTCAGCATCCTTAAAGCAAAAAAAATTGGTTAAATCCACAACTCCTAATTGTCGATGCTCACTAGAAAAAAGCTCCTTATAGAAGTTTGTGGCGTGCAATTTTAATCTATCCAGATCCATACACCAATCGCCATCCTCAAGCCGTAATCAATGAACTTTGTTGCGTTTCTGCCGCACCATTGTTGTCGTATAAAAAAAATGTCGTGTTCTGATCACATTTTTCAATCCACTCAATAGGTGCTTTTTGGTGCCAAAGACTTTCTTCTTGTATAAGAACCAAATCAAGCTCTTTTTTCAGCGCACTTTCTAGCTCTTCAAGGTATAGGTCAGATCTACATGCCAGAGCTCTCTTTATTCTTTGAATGCGTGCATGTAACATCTCCTTACGTCTCCCAATATGCCCAAACAACTCATTGCTCCACTTCCGACTACTAGATTGGAACTGAGTAATATTCTCAAGCATGGCCTTCCAATCATCCCTCACACTAGATAAGAATTTAGAGAAATCGGAATTGTCTTATACCAAAAGAGTTTAATAATTTGAAAGAGACTGAGGTATAGTTTCCATTTTGTTCATTTCTTCAATCTTCTCATTCTTGAATGTATTTTATTATTTATTAAGATATACATGAGGTCCTCAAACTATGATATTGTTTTAAATTAATTCCTAAATTTTAGAATATTCTATATCAATATCTATATTATGACGACAATCAAAATTAGTTCTTAAATTTCAAAACATTTTATATTGAATTTCAAACCATTAATGTCATTATAGTTTGATCCTTATATTAACACGTTAACTGATTAAGAAAAAAAAACAATGTTTCCTTTTTTTTTAATTGCAAACCTCTCGTAATTGCACTACCGCCGCTAGGAGTGGGCAAAAAACTTGATTAACCGGTCCCGGTTCTAGACTCGATCAAACCCGGTAGATATTTACTCGTAATTAATTTTGGTGGGATTAAGACTGGATCTAAAATTAAGTCCTGGTTGCGACCGGGACTGGATCTTAATTTTTTAGACCCGGTACTCAGTGGGTACCCAATAGCACCGGGACTAGTAACAGGTACCTGGTACTGGTTGCGTATCGAATGCCGTTAAAGATGTTGGAAACAATTGGATGCGCTCCTTTATTTCTCTTTATCGAACTTTCTAGTGGTCTTGCTTGCAATAGATAGAGTTCTTTAGTTTATTCTCTCTCTTTATATATGAATATTATGAGTATAACTCGTTTTAAGACTTCAATCTTCAAGCCTACAATGTTTTGACTTTGTTATTTAATAATATTATTGATAGTTGAATTTTTTTCACTACTGTTCAAATTTTATTAATAATAAACTAATTGACCGAGTACCCGGTATTGGTACCGGTTCCCACTAGTACCGGGACCGATTCTTGAAATCTTGGACCCGGTCTGGCCGGGAGTGGTTCTAGTTTTCAGGAACTGGTGGTTACAGGGACCGGGACCAATTCTGGACAAATTGATCGGGTACCCAGTCTTGCCCACCCCTAACCGCCGATGCCGGTGGCTCAGCCTCAGCCTCTGACATGACCATTTTATTGTCCATGTTTTTAAGGGTGAGCAAAACTCGACTCAACTCAAAAAAAATGAATTTTTCGACTCGACTCGAGGCGAAAAAACTTGACTCATTTTGACTTGACTCGAAAAAGTTTCGAATAAAGTTTGAGTTGTAAAATAGAAATTCGAATAACTCGAAATTTTTAGTAATTAATGGATTTATTTTTAAGTTTGAGTCGAGCCCCTCAATTTTTCATGATATATATACCAATATAAAAAATATGAAGAAATATATGTCACATATGAAAAAAACATGAATATATATATATGGGTTAGGATCAAGTTACACTGTGTAAAACTCTTTAAGCTTTACACCTTTTTTGGATCGTTGGATGGGGGAAATGAATGGTTGAGGTTAACTTCGTGTTTTTAATTCCCAAGTGATAATCTTCACATAATTTACTGTTAATCTCATCCATCCGTTTCACTCATCCAACGATCCAAAAAATGTGTAAAACTTAAAGAGTTTTACACAGTGTAATTTGATCATATCCCTATATATATATATATCTTATATGATTTGAGAAAGTCGTTTAAATTGAAACCATACCGTACTACAACATTATAAATAGTTACAATTTTTTTCAGAAACTCAAAAACTAGACTCGAATTTCATAAATTCAAACCAAATAAAAAAAATTAAATAAAACTTGAGTTGTAAAATATGACGCGTCATTTTAAATAACTCAACATTTTTTAACTCAATCGAACACTCATCCTTGCATATTTCCTTTCTCTATGTATTGCTGATTTCGAAGATTACAAAGGAAAGTAAGAAATAAAAAATCACTGCTTTTCAATTGAATGGAAAAGACAAGCCAGGACTGGAAAAAATCTAAGCCATTTTTGTAAAAATTTTGCCCTTTATTGTTTCCTAGTTCATCCCTGCAAAAAATATTAGACCAAAGTAGCACCTCTACGTCTTCATCCGTGACAGAGTCAAGATTTTTATATAGTAGTATCAGAATATATTTTAGGCATGAGAATTTTCATATTACTACAATATAAATTTTGTTGATCTTATACACAAACAAATCAAGTGGGGTTAATTATAATATTTTCATGAAAAAAATTATACTTACTCTTTAAAAACCCCATTTAACTCTTTGAAAATCTCATACCACAACCAATCAAGTGGGGTTAATTGACCCCCTAAACTCTATGTGGCTCCGCCACTGATCCTAATATTATCAAAGTAACATCTAAAATTTTATATTTTCCATATTAACATCATTACAGTGAACTTGTTGTACAGACACCCCAAACCTACAAGTTATGAAAGGTAGTTTAAGTGGTTTCTTATAATTTTTACACTATTTTAACATTAATTTCGGATTTGGCCATTAATGGGGTTTCAAGCTCCCAACCAACCAAGGGATCAATCAAGCAACAAGAAATCTAGTTTTATGATTTCTAGGAATACGGAAGAGTTAGTAGTGCAATAACCTTGATGATATATTGTCATGAACCTCTAAGCCAACATCTCAAGTCCTCCTCTTCTCTTGAGCCTTGGAGGCTTTCACCACCTCTTTCACTACAAAGAGATGTTGTACAAGAAGTTACAACTTGTATGAGATAAAAAATCTAACTAGACTTACTCTTAGGGCTGAAAAAACGAGATTAAAGCCACCTTTTACTCAACTCTCATAAAACCCCCCACTAAACCTAAGAATACCTTTCTCCTCTATTTCTAACAATCATTACCTTAATTCGTAGATCCTTAAAAGCTGAACTACTTATCTCAAACCCAAAAAAAATCTGAGATTCAACACAACAATAACAAAGTTTTCAACTCTATCATTGAGTTAGGTGGGTGTTAAAGGAGAAAGAAGATAACAAAAGGAGATGGGAGACAAAGGTGATCCCACTATCTTTTAATTTGCAGAAATTTAAAGAGAGAATAACCTTTCTCTTCTTTGAGAGATAATTTACTTTATAACATTTTCTTTCTCCTCTCCAACCAACCACAAACTCAACGCTCAAGCCCAATAACACTTGGAAGCCCATGAGAACTCCCATAGAACCATTCACGGCCCAACATCTCGGCCTAATACCCATGGCTCAGGACTCAGGTTAAACTGACCATCGGATTCTGAAATCCAAGTCATTACAATTGCATTCAAAACATTGATCGTTTCATCTGTCGGTGAAGCTTAGTTTGAAGAATGAAGTTCTCCTTACAACATTAAGTACGTAAAGCGCATATCATGTTGTGAAGGCCTAAAATTTAGTGTATGGAGCAACCCGAAGCCTTCATTGTGCTAAACAGGCGTTGATATTTGCATACGCCATGTTAGCTGACTTTGTGTAGCACCCAAATTACAAGACCGATATTATCTTTCTGTAAAGTGAAGAGAATTAAAACTAATTGAATCTCTCCAGATTCTGTGACAGATGAGAAGGAGGTGCATTTCTAAGAATAGGGTTACCATAAGTCATATTTTCAGCCCAATTATATGATGATTTACATCACTCTCCCAAGTGATGAAGGGTGAGACAACTATGCAGTATGAGTTACGTACACGAAACTTACAAAAAATGTATTAAATTTTATTGTAATCGTTGTGTAAACTTTTAAATGTATTAAATTTTGTTGTATAACATATTTATATATTTTGTATTCGCTGACCAACGGTCGTTAACCCACTTTTAACTCATAATGCATGCACGGCGAGTTCGAGTTAGGATTATCCTAATAACCCGACTTAAGATTTAAACGAAATTTGACGGGATCTCAAAATTCACCATGCACCTACGGCGAGTTTTAATAAAAAAATAATAATATTATTTTAGAGTTCATTGTGCTAGAGCAGCGAGTTTACTGTAATGGTGCTAGTCTGAAAAAAATGTATAATTTTGGGTGCTACTTTGATAATATAAAGATGTAGGGGTGCTACTTTGGTCTCTAAGCCTTACATAAATGGACAAGGTTCTAGAAGGTTCCATAGTGATCGAGAAACCAATCAAGTTCAAGATTATTTCGCCAAACCGACCAAAATTGATAGTGGACAATAGTTTAAACAATGGGGACTATGACGTGTGTCCTTCTCGGCCTTAAAATTGTTAAATGCATAGAATTTCTCTATTGCCTTGTTAGACCATTGTGTATTTGTGTTGTAGATACATTTATGATATACATTGTTTTCGATGTACTGAAAACACATATACAGTATGTATTGTTTCCCGTATACCCAAGAGGCGTATTTCTAAATCATCGGAGAACAAAATCTATAATCGGTAAAGAACAAAAGTATAAGTTTTGTTTATCCTTGTCATTGGATTTGTAGATGGTAAAAGTAGGACGGTGATGATAGTTGGAGTTTTGAACAGTTTATTTCCTTTTGATTTAGACGAAAATTCGCTGTCAATGACAATCGTGAAGAATATTTGAGAAGAAGTGAGATAAATTATTATGGTTTCTTAGTTAGTTTTCACTTGAAGGAGATGATCACTTCTCCTTACAATAATATTAGTGAGCAGGGATAGAGTTGAATTTTGGGTTGGGGCCAAATTATAAATATTTAAAAGTGAGGGATAAATTCATAAATAAATTAATTTAAAAAAAATTAAATTCCGTCCCTGTTAGTGAAACTCGGACAATAGTCTCAAGTCTAGATTTTATAAGACGTGATTAATACAACAAATTAATTTTGATTGTCTTTAATTAAAGTTAATTGATGGATCAGAAAAACTATTCCCGTTTAAATTGATCAGAGAGAATTTGATGGAGGGGAAAGTCAACTATTAATCATACATCTCACAAAAGGTTTTAAAATATATGCTTGTATTAATCAAGTGATTAAGAATTAAGATTTAAGCAACTAGATAAAATAATTGCAACCGTTGGAAATTAATGAATTGAAGAAACTGGGTGCGTGTTTAGCAAGGTAAGCATTTGTAATATAAAAAATATTTGGGTAAATTATAGCTGAGGTCACTCAATTATGAGTAAGGTTATATTTGGGTCATTCAATTATAGATAAGGCTATATTTGGTTCACCAAATTATTAAAAAGTTACACTTGAGTCACTCAATTATGTGTAAGATTACATTTGGATCACCCTTCAAATTTAAAATATATATCAATTCATGTATTAGATTAATTAATGATTTTAAATGAAGTACTCTAGTATCAATGAGGATATACAAGTGATTTGGAAGAAAAAAATGATTAAATTAATATATTATTTAAAGATGAAGGGTGACCTAAATGTAACCTTACACGTAATTGAGTGACCCAGATATAACTTTTAATAATTGGGTGATCCAAATATAACCTTACTCATAATTGAGTGATTCAATTGTAACTTTTAATAATTAGGTGATTTAAATACAATTTTACTCATAATTGAGTGAATTTCAAAATAAAAAATCTATTGAACAAAGTTTATCCAAAAGTAGCAAAGACTAAGACTAAATATATATTCCATATGTAGCACAGATGTAAAGAGGAGATTATCACCTTATAAAGGAATCCAATAAATGTTCATATAAAAATATATCCTTTTTTTATCATTGATTCTCTTGGAATTTTGCTGCCAAAACTGATTACCAGCTACCATGTCAACCGTCTGATAAACTGGGGGTTGCAAACTGGACCCCCTTGATTGCAATTCCAAAGATGAAAGGACAAGCAAATCACCTTTCTTCTTCCTTCCAAGTTCCAAGTCTCATCACAAAATCCATTCATGGCCCCCCTCAATCTCTTTGACTCCACCCAAAGCCTTATAGTTTCCATTCAGACATGCCTTTTCCCTTGAAATCCTCATCTGGGTCTTTGCTGCTTTCTCTTTTCTCTGCTTAGGTCTTTGTAGTTTCTTTGTATGTCATGTTGTTATAGTTACAGGAATTTGAGGTTGTTTTTGTGCTGTTCCCTTTGTTCTTCACATCTTGCTTTGGTTTATTCTGGAGCTGGTTCAAGAAAAAGGAGATGGGTCCAGGCATAAACTTGATCTCAACTGTCATTGCTTTTGTAATGAGTGCTACTTTTATTGTGTTTGTTTGTACAAGAATTATCTGTGGGAGGATCCGAAGGTCCAGGTTTCAGACCCAGTCCGGTATTGATCTTGAACAGGTACATTTCATTCTCATAAACTGACTATCTTGTCTGATAAGAACAACTTTCTGGATCACTACCATAGAAATATTTACTTGATGTTGATCAATTAATCTGCAAATTATCAGATCAGATGTTTGTTTTGAACTTTGGGTTTTTCACTTTTTTTAAATAAATGTTGGCAGCCAGAAGAACAGATTAGAGGCCTTGAACCAGTTGTAGTTGCTGCAATGCCCACCTTGAAGTTCAACAGTGAAGAGTTCAATTCCATTGAAGATACACAGTAAGTTTAGAATCCTTATAAACAATCAAATATACAGTTAAACTACTTGCTAGGTCTCGATTCTAAATTATAATTTATTTCTACTCAAAGTAGTTTACTTGAGGGAGAAGTTACAACTGTGACCTTCTGGATCCGACCTCATCTTCTAGGCCGGGTAGAGGGGTTACAAAGTTCAGAGTCCTTATAAACAATCAAATACTCAGTTAAACAATCAAATTCATAATTAGACCGAGAATATATGAAATTCATAATTAGAATGGAAGATGGTTGACAAAATGGTTTAAATGCAGATGCTCCATATGTTTGGGTGAGTACCAGGAGAAAGAAGTGCTGAGAATCATGCCTAATTGTGGCCACAATTTCCACCTGTCTTGCATAGACTTGTGGCTAAGGAAACAATCAACATGTCCGGTCTGCCGTTTACCGTTACACGACATTTCTGAAGCAAAACAAATGAGAGCAGCAACGTTTAGGATGCACAGCCACCAGACCTCCCCTGACCATTCTCGGCAGTGACGTGTACCATTCTCGGCAGCCGAGAGCATCCCGAATCGTCTGATAATTTATGAAAAGGAGCAAAGGGTTTGCATATTAGCTTTCTCGTCGGCAACAAAGGTGGCTGCTGGGATTCATCTGTAAACCTTGTTTGTACATAGATTTTTAGTCCTTCAATTGATTGTGGGGTTGCCTAGATTGTATTTGTAGCCAAACAACGGGATAGTTTTTCGTCAAAATTATATATACATATTGGATGGATTATGTTCATTTTGTTCATAGCGGGCTCTAAAACTACATCTTTTAAAAAATTTACACATACGTTTATTTAAATTTTAAATTTTAAAAATTTAAATTTCTAATTTCTAAACACTAATTAACTCTAACACATAAATGAGAAAATAATGATAGTCAGGTGCCAGAATTTTCTCACCTTCTTCCTCCCTTTTCTTAGGTCTTGGATTCTAAACTCTGTAGGAACACTACTCTTTCTCCTAAGTTTTGAGATCAATTCCCAGCAAGAACAGTCTCCTTCTTTTCTTAAAAAAAATTCTAACACATAATTCCATAAATTAAACCCTTAATCCCTACCATATTCTTGCGTCAAATACTTTCTCAAGACGTAATCTTTTTTTTTAGCGGAAATGGGGTAGCACCTACTACACGCCTCGTTAAAAACCTCACTAGACCCAACGGAGGAAAAAGAGTACGTGTAGTAGGGCGACATAGGAATTAAAACAACCATGCAAAAGTAATCAAAGATCGAAACTATCCGATCGAGCCAAAGCAAACCAAAACACCCTACCCCAGCAAACAAAGTGCAGGAGAAGCCTCCAATACCTACACAGAACAGCAGCAGCAGTCCACGCCCAACAACAGCACCCAGCAGCAACTATCGGCACCAGCAAACAAACATTAGCCAATCCCCTCCAACTCTCCATCCGCCATAAACTCCTTGTGCAGGATGTCTCGGATAGCTAGAGGAGGATCGAGAAACCTATAATAATCTAAAGTGAGATTCGTCGCCATCTTCGCAAGCTTATCCGCTACCACATTCACCTCTCGCCGCACCCAAGAAAATTGAACAACCCAAGCTCTCGACAACATTTTCGCAAGGTGCACACGGAGATTCGATGAAAACCGTAAAGGATCCCGCATCATCAATCCGCTATATACCTTCCTATTGTCTGTCTCAGCAATAACCTTGGTAACACCGAGCGTCCAAGTCGTACCCTCGTACATTGCCCACAATTCAGCCTCAAAAGTGGAACAAATTCCAATTTTCTTCGAAAAACTGAAATGCCATTGCCCATTATCATCACGTCCCAAGCCACCACACGAAGCGAGACCGGATGACGTATTTCTTGCCCCGTCAACGTTAAGCTTAATCCAGCCCGTCGGGGGCTTCATCCATCGCGCAGCAGCTCGTGGAGCAATAGTAGCAGCCGCGTCTTGCTCTTGTCGTACATTCGCCAACAGTATCTCCCTACAAAGACGTCGAGCGTGCTGCAGCAAGCTCTCCTGGTTACCATACGCAGAACCAAAAATAGCTGCATTCCGTCGATCCCAAGCCAACTAAACTAGCGAGCCAAACATTAAATCCCAGTCCACCGGACTCCGAGAATAATGTTGCGCATCCACAAGATTCTCATAAATCCACTGGTTAATGGAAGAGCCAAAGAAAGTAGGGACCATATCAGTTCTTATAATTTGCAGCCAAGAATTCATAACTGCCATGCACTCACGTAGGATATGGGAAATATCTTCAACAGCAGCTCCGCACAACACACAGCTAGAATCGTTCGCACGATGTCGTCGCACACGCTCCACATTCGTCATAACGATGCCATGACAGACCTGCAAAAGGAACATCTTCACTCTAGGTAAACCACGATATTTTGCTAAAACTGTCCAAATTGGTTCCTTGCTCGCAATACTCGAATGCGTGCGCACCCCATACGCGGATTTCATTGTGAACCGCCTAGAATCCTCAAGCACCCAGCCAGGGCAATCAAGAGTACCCATCGACGCAGGTGGCTTCACTGCCGCTATGCCTTGCACCACATCAGTCGAGAGTAAGTCCGCGAAATCATCCCATTTCCACTATCCATTATTATCCACCATCTCCCTAACAATCATGGTGCGGATAACATCACTATCTCCAGCATCAATACAGCGGCAAAGAGGTCCAAAAGAGTCAACCCATGCATCCCTCCAAAAGTCAATCTGTTGACCATCACCAATATTTCATACAAGATTCTTACAAAGATCAGTCTATATGAGTCTAATGCTCTTCCAAAGGCGCGAGCCCCGCGTGTTCGGTAAAGTATCCAGAACCACGTCCTGAATACCATATTTGCATCTCATCACTTGAACCCAAAGTCGACTTGGCTCCGATATCATGATAAAACCCAACTTTAGAAGAAACACCTCGTTTTGATACTCCATCCGTTGAGACCCAACCCACTATTTGAAACTGAAGAGCAAACCACATCACAATTAACTGCATGAACCCCTCTAGTGTCGCTACAATAGCCCTAAATGAAATTTTTTATCAGACGTTCGATCTCATCACAAACATACCTAGGCAATCGGACCGATTGCATAGTATAAATAGGAATAGCTGCAAGAACAGACTTAGCCAAGATGATACGTCCAACAAAAGAAAGCAACCGAGTTTTCTATCCTGCCAGTCTATCTGCCGCCTTTTGAATCAAATAGCGATAAGTTTCTTTGGTAATCCTACCATGAATAAGCGGGACTCCCAAATATCTACCAAGATCAGAAACACACTTAAAGCCAAATGCACCATTGATATCCTCCTGAAGCGCAGAATGAATATTATGGGAGAAAAAAATGTTAGTTTTTGAAATATTAACTTTGTGCCCAGAACATTCGCAGAACTCCCTAAGAACCCGACTAATGACATCAAATTGATCCAGAGAAGCTTCCGCAAATAAGACTAGATCATCCGCAAAAAAGAGGTGAGAAATCAACGGACCCTTCCACTTGAATTGAAAGGCCTTCCAACTACCTTGGTCCACCTCACGCTGAATAGAATGAGCTAACTGCTCCATGCACAGGACAAAAAGATAAGGTGACAGTGGATCACCCTGTTGAATCCCCCTAGAAGGTTGAAAACTCACAGCCGGAATACCATTCCAAAGAACCTGAGTAGACATAGAGGAGACACAACTCATAATAAGAGACCTCAAGTGAGCAGGGAGATCAAGATCAGATAGGGTATCACCAATAAACGACTACTCTAAACGGCCATATGCCTTTTCAAGGACAACCTTAATCGCAAACCACCCTTTTCTTTCCTTTCTTACCACGCATGGAGTGAATAATTTCCTGCGCAATAACAACATTATTAGCGATTAAACGACTAGGGACAAAACTAGTCTGATTCTCTGATATCCAACTAGGCAGAAACGACTTCAACCTATTAACCACAATCTTATTAAGAATTTTATACACCACAGTACATAAGCCGATAGGCTTGAATTGAGCAATAGACTCAAGAGTCTCTACTTTAGGAATAAGTACAAGAAGAGTTTTGTTCAAATCAGGGTCAACCATGCCAGTAGTGAACATACGTTGAATGGTGCTGCAGACAACATCTCTCACAATATCCCAATGTCGTTGATAAAAGGATACATGGAACCCGTCCACCCCAGGTGCTTTGGACGGTTGCATCTGGAAAAGAGCATAACGTATCTCCTCACGAGAAATAGGCATCTCCAATGCCACCTTGTCCTGCTGCTCAAGACCGCGAAAATACCCACGACAATTAAACGAATAGCCATTAGAACCCTCGGAAGAGAAAAGGTTAGTAAAAAAACCCATAGCTAAATGCTTCAAAGCCTCCGGATCTGGGACCCAATCACCACGATCATCTTTAAGGCACAAGATAGTGTTACGCTTCCTCCTACCATTTGCAATCGTATGATAGTATTTAGTGTTACGATCGTCATCACTAATCCAATCACATATAGCTTTATGACGCCACATACTCTCTTTCGTGGCAAGGATATCATCCAACTCAAGCTTAAGGGATTTCTTAAGATCACAAAGAGACGCAGAGTGCCTACGCCCCAAGGCCCTGTCAATACCCCGCAAACGAGCAATAATGCGCTTCTTTTTCTTTCCCAAAGAACCAAAACATTGAGCATTCCAATGAGATAAATCAATTTTTAGCCTCTCAATATGCTCCCCATGCGACAAGTCATCTCCCCATGAGTTCTTAAGAAGAGTTGCAAACTCAGTCGAATTTTTCCAAACGGAAACGAAACGGAAAGGCTTTTCCACCAAGTTTGGCACAAAATGATCCATACAAAGAAGAAGGGGGTGGTGATCCGAACCGATTCTGTCAAGGTGCCTAACCAACATATTCGGGTAAGAATCAACTCATGTTAGATTCACAAGACAGCGATCAAGACGTTCATACAAATCCCCACGAACCTAGGTAAATCGCGGACCTTTAAAATCAACCACCTGCAGAGCATTAGCAAAGACAAAATTTTGAAAATCCTTACTTACACAATGACGACGGCCCTGACCACCGCGACGATCATCTATATGTAAAATGGCATTAAACCCCCCTCAAGAAGCCAAGGATGATCAAGCCCAGGGTTAAACGCTTCAAGTTGGTCCCAAAGAAATCGCATATACTGCACATGGGGGCTAGCATACACAATAGTCAAAAACACAAGGCACGATAAAGCCAACCCCTGAAGATTAAAATGAATAAATTGATTGGATACAGTGAGAACCTGAACCCTCATGTCACCATTCCAGAGTAACCAGATACCACCACCAAAGCCCTAAGCCTCCACCCGAAAAGAAGACTGAAAGCCCAAATGACTAATAATGTGATCAGCACACATCCCACTAATCTGAGTTTCCATTAAAGCAACAATCGACGGTTTAGACGACACACGAATCCTACGAAGATAGTCACGAAAAGTGAAGCTTGCAGCTCCCTGAATATTCCATATCAGAATGTTAACCATTAAAAACACACAAGGGATGAAAAGAAAGAACCTAATCCACCAGTATGATGTTGGTAGAGACGGGTCTGGCCTCTCCCTCATCGCCAACCTCAACCAACGGGTCCACCTCTCGACTGGCAGTAGCACCCTGCGGGTCATGAGTCCCATTCTGCACCTCCGTTGTCCCGTCTATCGTCGTAGAGTGAGCATGATGCCTTGCCGATTGGAGCTCATCCAGCCGTGTAGACGTCGACTTAACCCAATCCGACAGCAAAGGCATAGTCGGCATCCGCTCCACCTTCTTTTCCCCCCGTGCTTGCGGCTTAACCAAGCCTTTGCTGCTTTTTTGGACCCCTGCACTCACTTTGCTACTTTTCTGTGACGCATGAACCTTACGGCCATTGTTGGGGATTGAAACCGCGCTATGACTAGGACCCGCATTGTCATCCTTATACTCAACCACTGTTGGCACCACCCCTGGTACAATTGGAGACACATTCCAAGCCAATGACTCTCTTCCCAAACTCACCATTGACGCACCATGTTGGCCCACCACACCCTCGGCTAGCATATCATATTTTCCACCACTGGTATCCCGACATAAGCCTAGGTGCTAGCCTGAAGTAACACCCCTATTGCACTCATCCAACATCACTTGTTTGCCCTTGTTCGAACCTAGGTGATTAGTAGGGCTAGGGTCGCCATTTTTATTCTCATATGTGACGTTTCAGGATTCTCTAAGTTCCGAAGAATATGGGAGCACGATGGTACAGTATTGTTACCAACACCCTTGGATGAGCTTCCATTCTCCCCAGATTTCTGCGCCTTCGCTTTCTACTCTCCACCACCATCCAAGGTCCGTATAAGTCAGCACGTTCACTGCCCTGGTCAGAAGTCTTCGATGTATCAGTTGGTTCCTTCGTTACTTCCACAATTTTCCTAGCACGGAAATCCATAGTATGTCCATACACACCACAGTGATAGCAAATAAGTTGCAAACTTGCGTATTCTATATTTTGTAGGAAATTATCGATACCAATACATGGAAGCAAAGGCTTAGTTAGATCAACCATGACAGCAAGTCGAGCAAACTTTCCTCGTTCTCCAGCAACAGTGTTATAGTTGACCTTAATAACCTTCCCAATAACCTCGGTGATGCGATGAAATAAGCTCTTCGAATAATAACGAAATGGCAGTCCCGATAACCGAACCCAAACCACAACATGTGACGGATAAGATTTTACAATAGAGAAGTCCCTACTCCATGATTGTACCGTAAGGTAACTCCCAAAAATAGTCCATGGCCCAGCAGTTAAGACTCGAACATAATCTTCTTCTTTTTCCACTCTAACCAAGAAATATTCATTTTCAAGATCGATCAACTAGAAGCGACCCACTAACTACCATAACAATTGAAGGTGGTTCCATAGCACGTGATAGCTGATGGTTCGGCCAAGAAGACGTACAAGCAGCGCCTTATCCATGCTACGGTCAACTAGTTCATGTACTCTTTCAGAAAACTTGATAACCGGATAAGGACCACCGTTATTAATCGTAACATCTTTATCTCGAACAATTATTTCAGCCTCAGATACGTTGGAGAAAATCGATCCCTTACTCTCCTTCGTACCCGTCAGAATGTTAGCATACGTGCGTGAATCCCCAATAGTTTTGATTGAACCATCCCCAATAGCCATGCTAACGTCAGCATCCGCAGCACCCTCACTCCCGGCTTCCTCAAAAGTAGGGTTACCCACCACACGCATGCCCTTCGGAGAATCATCAGCACAACAATTCTCTCCACGAGACAAACCCTGCAACACCAAATTTTTGTTAATCCCCTCAGACCTTAATCCCTCATGTTGCGTCAAAACCGCAGATGATAACCTAGAAACTCCAGCCACGCCTGACACAAAACCCAGTGGCGTCTGCAACCCTACCGCCACTCCGTGCACCATCTCGGCCTGGTCGGTGAGGACGTGTCGTCCTGCCCCTGAAGGACGACGGCCAGAATCTAAAAAACCCACAGCACCCGGCGAATCCCCACCACCCACATTAGGGTTTAGGTTTTCAAAGGTTTCCTTAGTTTTCGGAGACCTCGCTTAAATCAAAATATTTGATGAATAATATAGTTATTTGGAAGACGTAATCCTTTTAATTGGACATTGGATTGATTTTGGATGAATCAATTTGTATAAAAAAGATTTATGTTTTAAAATTTAGAATTTTTTAGATTTGAATTATTCAAATTTTCGAAGTGAGATATCTCTAATTCATATTATTATCATTTCATATTAGAATTATTTTTGAAATCAAATTGATGGGATTTTATTTTATTTTTATAAAAAGTAGTTTTCACTTAGACTTGTATAAACCTGCCATTACCATTTACCAGGCCCAAGTGGCTATTATGGTTGATCTCTTCTTTTAATCATTGCATTAAAAAAGGAAATATATTAATTAATGAGTTCAGCGATATTTTGAAGCGGCCAATCAAGTATTTGCCACCGATGAGTAAAGAAATAATTTTATATGTTAATTTAATTTTTAAAAATTATATTAAACATTACTTGAAAAAGACTGTATTGAATATATATATATATATATATATATATATATATATATATATATATATATATTTATAATAATAATAATATGTTGTTTACTAGTATAAAATATGAAATACTTAAAAGTTTACTTGAATTATTTTTTATTGATTTGATTTAATTTTGTATGGATTTGTTAAGATGTCAATTCAGTATATATGAGATCAATCATGTTTGTTTCATTTATCAACAAACTAAACCAAATCAAATCAATCTTTACTTTTATTTTTTTAAGTAAAGAAAAATCTTGTATCCAATAATGGATAAATAAATAAAATAACTATACTTTTTCGTATATACCTTGTTAATACATTTTTTTTAAATTAGTGAGAAAGGAAAACTAAAAATTTAAATAATAATATTATAAGTTTATAACTCCCGATAATAATCAATTAATCAACGGATTCTCATTTCAACCATAATTTATATTACTCATCAACAAATTAATTGGTTCAGTAAGATGGATTACTAGATTAAATAATGTCAAAATTTTGAATTTTTAACATTTTAAATAAAATAAATTAGGTTGAATGATTGTCTAATAATAAAATTTTGCAGTTTTTAATTTTAATTAATGAGCCGATCGATTAAATATTAATAATTGTAAAAGAAAATAATCACCGTGTCTCTTTTGTCCCTTTTACTTAACTAAAGATTCAAAAAAATAAAAATAAAAACCTAAATTATTCTTCTATTTAACATTAGTTGTTGTTGCAACTGAAGGAGCCGCCGTCTTCAAAACCGTACCTTCTTAACCCTATGGAAAATTAATTATGCAAAACGGTCTAAGTCATTTAATATATATTTATAAATCCATGAATTTCACTTATATTCAAAAGTTTTTTATTTACATCCTCAGATGTATCAAAACTCGAGTTTGTAAAGTAATAAAGGTTTGAGTGCATTTGCAATGTACATTGTTGAGAAGAAAATGTACGAATTTTGAATATAAATCATAAAATAAACATATATTGTATAAAAAAATTCGAGTTTGAAAGTTTAATTCTCATACTGCTTTTAATCAGATTCAAGATTTGCACTTTTTGTAAAAGAATAAACATAAGTATTATGATAAACATGGGTGGTTCAAAGATTTAAGAGGCCATATAAAATTTATAATATGAACACGATATAAAGTTTTTTTCAAATAAATTTGCCCTAATACAAAAAATGATAAAGTATGCTCTTGAGCAACATAAAATTACTTACGAACATCTTAAAATCTAATATTTTCACTTAAAATATTATTTTTCTTGCATATTTCAAAGTAAAATTACCTACAACGCTTTTAATATCTTCTTCCAAAAGATCACTCTCAACTAATGTCAAAGTAAGTCTATTTAGCCTTCCTTGCAGGGACGGGGCCAGGATTTGGGGTTGGGAGCAAACTATAAATGTTTAAAAGTGGGGGACAAATTCATAAATAAACCAATTTTTAAAAAAATTAAATATATGGACAAAGGTGGAAAAAAAATCTTCAGGGTGGGGGCGATTGCCCCTCCCCACCCCCACATAGTTCTGTCTTTGCTTCCTTGTAACATAGTTGCTTGTAAGTATCACTCCACAAACTTCGATTTTGAAAAGTTTTGTTTTGCAAAAACATCAATTAAAAAATTTAATAAGTTTATTGCTTATATTTTTTTCTTTGAGTAAAAATTTTCTAAGTAATTTCAGCTCAACAAATAGCTCATTTCCATCAACATATAACTCACATTGTCTAATATTGTTTTCAAAATTATTACAATAAATTTTGAGATTAACGTCATCTAATAAATATAATTTATCATAATAAAACAAAAAGTCAAAATCATTTTCATATGACTGAAGCAGTTATATTTTGCATCTTTTAAGGTTAGCTTTTAAATTACATATTTTACTTTTAATATAGTCTTTCAAACAAAATTAATAAAATTGAATTACCCATAATCACAATTAATATTTTGAATTAATATTTTAAAAAAATATTATATATATATATTATTAGATAACTCATTTCGAGGCCCTCCTTTTTCAGGGATTCTGTGCCGATGTACATATGGAACATGCCTAAAACCTCCCCTAACACAATAAAAAAGGTATCTATTAAAATTAAATATTTTATTTTAAGTCAAAGTGTAATAAAAAAGGTAAAAATTAAATATATATATATATATAGGGTTTTATTTTGATGCACAAGCTGTGTAAATTTTTTTTACACAATCCTTTTATAAAATTTAAAATCTAAATCACAAACCCTAGCAACCTAAACCCTAAACCCTAAGCCCTAAACTCTAAACTCTAAATTCTAACCATAAACCTTAAATTATATACCCTACATACTAAACCCCTAAACCCTAACATAAAACCCTAAACCCTAAAATTAAAGGGCTTGTGTAAACTAAAGTTTACACAGCTTGTACATCAAAGTATTTTCCATACATATATTAGTATTCTTTTGGTTATTATGCCTTATTTTTACACTTTTAACTCCAAGTATCGTACACGGTATTACGACGTTCTAAAAGCACACTCTCCCAACTAGACTTGGCAATATAATTTTATTGTATTGAGTTAAAAATTAAGGGGTTTATATAAGGGTAAATTTCCAATATGTGTAAAATAAGCATGTATATTTACACTATAAAATTTAAATTTTTATTTTTATTTTTAAAAAATTAAATTTTACTCTAAATTCTAAACATTAATCTTAAATTTTAAACTTTAAACTTTAAATCTCTAAACTTTAAACTAGAAACTAAATATTTAACTCCTAAAACTAAAGTATACATCAAAGTTTTTTCCTTTATGTAAAGTTAATCAGAAGAATTTTGCTTTGGCTCCGTTTCTTTCTTTTAATTAGCATAGAGCGTGGTATTGGGTTGATTTTATCGAGAGGTATTCAATTCAATGGTTTTAATACGCTAACCAACGGTGAAAAACAGACAAAAAGCCACCATGATCTAATTGTACTTTAAGATTAACCATGCATTATTAAAAACATTCTTAACTTCGGATTCCATGATTATATATGCGAAAAATAAAACATTCATATTTAGAAGGGTAAACTACAACGGAAGTCACTCAATTATAGTTAAAGTTATATTTGGGTCACTTAATTATTAAAAGTTATATTTTAGTCACTCAATTATCATAAGGTTACATCTGGACCACTCTTCATATTTTAAAAATATGTCAATTTAGTCATTTTTTTCTTCCAATCACTTGTATACCCTTGTTAACACTAGAGTACTTCATTTGAAATCATTAATTAATATAATACACAAATTGATATATATATATATATATATATATATATGTGTGTGTGTGTGTGTGTGTGTGTGTGTGTGTGTGTGTGTGTGTGTGTAAAAATTACATATGAAAGGTGAACCAAATGTAACCTTACTTATAATTAAGTGACTCAAGTGTAACTTTTAATAATTAGATAACCTAAATATAATATTAGACATAATTGAGTGGCCTAAATATAACTTTTAATAATTAAATTATACAAATGTAACATTACCCATAATTAAATTACATCTGTTATGCTAGAAAAACTTTTTCCTAATTAGCATTGCACATTTCCATGGAACCCTCTGACCAAAACCCTAGCACCCCCCGTAACCCTAGGAAACACCGGCGACTTGATGATGACCCTCCCGATGGCGGCGGCCCCGCTCGAAGTATGCCCGACAGTGGCAACAATATTCCCTCGTATAAGGAATCCCTCTTGAACGGCGCTACCGGTGCTACAACAGAAGACGAAGAAATCTTTGAGGATGACGATATTGAGATCCAGGAAGGCGATGTCATGAGATCTTTGATCGATGGAGTTCTCGCCATCGACTTTTTCCAGCGGGTTCAATCTCTGGCAGAAAAAAGTTTTGATCAAACGCTCATTGTTAAACTGTTGGGTCAACGGATTGGATACAATACCCTGCACTCCAAGATATATGAAATCTGGAAGCCAAACAAGCTATCCGATTAATGGATATCGAAAACGATTACTTCCTCGTAACTTTTCGCCTGAAATCGGATTTCCTCAAAGCCCTAACAGATGGTCCTTGGACTATTTTTGGACACTATCTCACGGTGCAAAAATGGTCTCCGGAGTTCAGCACGTCAACGCCGTATCCGACTGACGTTATGGCATGGATACGCCTCCCTGGATTACCGGTCACCCTGTATAAAAAAGCATAATGGAGGAAATAGGTGAAACAATCGGCCCAGTGCTGAAACATGATTATCAAACTGAATGGGGACGAAGAGGCCGTTTTGCACGTATGGCGATCTCGATTGACTTATCCAAACCGCTGGTATCGAAAATATTGGTTAACGGAGACGTTCAATTGGTTGAATATGAATCTTTGCCAGTTATATGTTTCCAATGTGGCATTTATGGCCATTCAAAGGAAACATGTCCGCTGAACAAACAACAATCGGTTTCTGCTGAAGAGCAACAGCCGGGAAAACCACCATCAGCCTCTGATTATGTGCCTGCTGGAAACCCTATTTTCTCACGTAAGAAAAACACTAGGGATGACAACTCTTTTGGCCCCTGGATGATTGCTGAACGGAAACCCCGACGCCCCAGACAACCCTCGAACCCTACCAAATCAACCATCGATATGCCGATGCAAGGCTCGCGCTTCAACCCTATTTTTGCCCATGAAGATGATGTTTCCCCAAACCCATCTGTTGATAAATCTCCCGCTCCTACACCGCAACCGCCGACTCACCGTAAACCACCAGTGAAACCCTCAGCCAAAGCCAAGAACAAAAAGAAGATGGTTCAACCACCCGTACCCAAAACGACCCCCTTACGTAAACCCCTCACAATCAACTTTTCCGATTTCCTAGTCTTGTCCAAGTTCAGCGCCGAGGTTTCTAGCTCTCGATCCAATGCTCCCCCCAACTGTGACACTGTCTTAGATGCCTCGAAGCATTCTGTCACTGTAATGAAAGAGAATGATGATCCTAATGTAATGGGTCCCGTCCAGAAGTCTACTAATAACGTGGTAACCCCAGATAATCAAACTAGGAAAGCTACGGATATTTCACTTCTTGAAGACCCGCCTAACAGCTCTGGTCCTAGCACCCATGCTCTAGTTCGAGACGTGGGAATAGATACTACGCCTATCGTATGTGATAATGTTGCTAGCTCCGATTTACCATCGAACAGTGGTCATGCTGTAGCCATGCTTGAATGACTGAGGTCTGGATTTCTTCTTCATTCTTAATGTTTATGGATATTAAAATCTTCACGTGGAACGTACAGGGTTGTGGTGACTCAAGATTTTTGCCCGCAGCCCATCAATTCCTAAGGGATAATAAACCTGATGTAGTCCTTTTTGTTGAGCCTCACATTAGTGGTAAACGGGCGGATGCTGTTATCACATCTCTTGGTTTTCCTTTCACTCACCGGATCGAAGCTGCTGGCTTCGCAGGGGGCATCTGGCTCGCCTGGTATAATACAGTCATGGTCACCGTCCTCAGCACACATTTCTAGTTTATTCACTTCCGGGTTACTTCCGTTAGCGGCAACTCCTCTCTTCTTGCAACCGGCATCTACGCCTCTCCTTCTGCTTCGAACCGGCGCAAGCTTTGGCCTCTCTTCGACAGTCTTGCTTCTACCATAAGATGTCCTTGGGTAATCTTTGGTGACTTTAATGCCACCCTATACCTATCGGACCGTAAAGGTTGCTCTCCTTCTTCGAAGCCTTGCCGAGTTTTTCAGCGGCTCCTCTTTGACAATGGGCTACGAGACATGGGTTATAGTGGTCCTTGCTTTACGTGGTTCAGAGGGCTTGCTGCGGTACGTTTGGATCGTTTCATATGCAATTCTTATTTTGATGAAACTTTCCCTACCTCCACTGTTTATTACCTTCTTCGCATGCGCTCAGATCATAGGCCTCTTCTTCTTCATATTGGGGACATGCAAAGTAATACTAAACCCAGCCCGTTCCGTTATTTTGTTGGATGGAACCTACATGATGATTTCTCTAGAATGGTTGCGGATAACTAGGGCCAAGGAACTTCAATGTCTGACACTCTCCGCGCCTTTATCACTGCTGCCGACACTTGGAATAAAATAGTTTATGGATATTTGGGGACAAAGAAGAAAATGCTCATGGCAAGACTGTGTGGTATTCAAGACTGTGTGGTATTACGAGGTTCTAAAAGTACACTCTCCCAACTAGACTTTGGCAATATAATTTTATTGTATTGAGTTAAAAATTAAGGGGTTTATATAAGGGTAAATTTTTAATACATATATTGTGTAAAATAAACATGTATATTTACACTATAAATTTAAAATTTAAATTTTAAAATTTTTATTTTTAAAACTTAAAATTTTATACTCTAAATTTTAAACATTAACCTTAAATTTTAAATTTTGAACTCTAAATCTTTAAACTTTAAACTAGAAACTAAATATTTAACCCCTAAAACTATAAGTATACATTAAAGTTTTTTTTCCTTTATGTAAAGTTAATCAGAAGAATTTTGCTTTGGCTCCGTTTCTTTCTTTTAATTAGCATAGAGCGTGGTATTGGGTTGATTTTATCGAAAGGTATTCAATTCAATGGTTTTAATACGCTAACCAACGGTGAAAAACAGACAAAAAGCCACCATGATCTAATTGTACTTTAAGATTAACCACGCATTATTAAAAACATTCTTAACTTCGGATTCCATGATTATATGCGAAAAATAAAACATTCATATTTAGAAGGGTAAACTACAACGGAAGTCGCTAAATTATAGTTAAAGTTACATTTGTGTCACTCAATTATTAAAAGTTATATTTTAGTCACTCAATTGTCATAAGGTTACATCTGGACCACTCTTCATATTTTTAAAAATATATCAATTTAGTCATTTTTTCTTCCAATCACTTGTATACCCTTGTTAACACTAGAGTACTTCATTTGAAATCATTAATTAATATAATACACAAATTGATATATATATATGTGTGTGTGTATGTAAATTACAGATGAAGGGTGACACAAATGTAACCTTACCCATAATTGAGTAACTCAAGTATAACTTTTAATAATTGAATAATCTAAATATAATTTTAAACATAGTTGAGTGGTCTAAATCTAACTTTTAATAATTAGATGATCTAAATGTAACCTTACTCATAATTAAGTTACATCAGTTATAGTTTAACTATTTAGAACCGTAATAATTGTCAACATCTCTTGTCAAAACTTTTACTCCCGGAAGGACCGAAAGTGAAGGGAGACACACGTGGGAAACGCCATGTGTCATTCCACATGTGTCAAGATGTGCTAAAATCCACGTGCTAAGAGACAAATCTGGGCTACCTCCTCCCCTGGAGGAATGGAGTTTAAAGGAATCTAAGGCCGCGTTTGGATGAGTACAGTCTTAATCCAAGGGGCCATGATTAGGGGATTAAGACGAAAGATTAGTGGAATTAATTAATGTTTTAAGCATGTAATTGAGAGGCAAAGTTTGGTAAGCCAAAATACAACCAACACAAAGGACACGGTACGGAGCTAAGGCCTAAGAGGGGTAGCCCCACACTAATCATTCTATTACCAAGTGCTAAATGCCAACGGTTACCCTCCACGTCACTATTAATTAAACTTAACTTTCCCGACGATTTAAAAAAATATATAGGACCGCCCTCTGTTTCTTGTCACTTTTCTAATGTAATTTCCTATCGTTAAACTGCTTTAATTTCAGTTCATTCACGCCTCATATTAATGATTTTAAATTATAAAACGTCAAAACTTGGAATTTGTTTATACTAAACGCAATTCTTCGAGGCAATGAAAATAAATAGATATTCTGTAACGGCCAAAAGTATGGTATTAGTCTTTTTACTCACTAAAATTTAAGATTTTAAAATTCGTCAAGTGACTTCAATAGAAAAATATATATTTTTTATTTAAAAATCAGATTTGAGTAGTTTGTGTAAGGAAAGACAAAGAGAAATTAGTGGGTCATGCCCCCACAAAATTTAAAAAATTATTATTTAATCCCTCAATTTAAAAAAAGCATTTAATTTGATTCTTCAAAATTTTAGAAATACGTTTTAAACTTCAAAAGTTTTGAATATTGTAATTAAATCTCCTCCTGTAATTTATAACAATTCTCACTAAGTCTCTCAAAATTTCAAAAGATTTAGTTAGACTCCAATTTTTCAGAGAAAAAAATGGAAATAATTTTAGTTCAAAACTCTACTTTTTAGAAAGTTTTCAATTGGGCCCCAAACTCTTTCACCAAGTTCCGTTATTGTGTGCATGGTGTGTGTTATCATGGGGATAAAAATCTCTTACCCCTTTTTGCGTCTCTTTCTATGCCGCAACACTAAAAAATTAAATTATAAGCCTTAACCCTGAATTCTAAATCATAAACTATAAACCCTAAAAATACAAAATACTCGTAATTCCTTAAACTTTAACCTTAACCCTTAACCATAAACATAGTTTTTTTAGTGTGAGAGCATAAATAAAGGCACAAAAAAAGGGGCAAAGGATTTCTATTCGTTATCGCTAAGAAAATACAATGAGATCACACCAAATGCCATTTTTTTGTTTAACCACCGACATCTGACTTATTGGCCGACTAATCCATATTGGATTTTGTAGAGGCCTAATATAGGGACGACCCCCTCCCAACCGTATTTTTTCCATTCACAACGCCAAAATTCGAATCTCTAACCTTACTCAAAAGGCCTAGCGCTTCATCCTGCTAAAAGATTCCAAATTAAAGATTTTGATCAAATTTTAAATCAAAAAGATTAAATCTCAAATTTTAGTAGATCAAAATTATAATTTGACCTTTTGTATATGATGTAAATGGCATTGTTGGCAAGTTGAAGTTAGGGCATCTTTATTTATGCGAAGCCGAAAGCAATTGGCAAGCACATCAGGCAAACAATTGGATATTAAAAAAATAAATAAATAAAAAAGCTAACAATGGAGCTACAGGGACGGACACAAAATTTTAAGTTAGGGGGCGAATCTATAATTTTTAGGAGGCGAAATTATAAAAATTTGAGGGTGAAAATAGATTTTTAATAAAAAAATATTAAAAAATTAACAATTTTTAACTCATGTAAGAATTTTAAAATTTTAAAGGGAGGTAGCTAGCCCTGTCGATCTATCCCTGGAGATAGGTATATACTTTACGCTTACATCACTATTTTGGAGCCACCTTATTATAGATGTATATATACAGTGGCGGATTACTACAATCCATGCCACATGCAATTATTTAACCAGTCTTTAAACAAATTGGAACTTGTTCAGGTTTCGGTGTTAATGGCAGGACCTGAGACCGCCAAGACAACCACTGTCGTCACCAACACCATGCCTCAACCAACCAAACCAATGGCTCGAAGGTTTGTTGGTGTCCGGCAAAGACCGTCGGGACGATGGGTGGCGGAGATCAAGGATTCGTCACAACGTGTGAGACTCTGGCTAGGGACTTACGACACCCCTGAAGAAGCTGCCCGTGCTTACGACGAAGCGGCTCGTGCCCTCCGTGGGGAAAATGCTCGAACCAATTTCGCTTCGGTTAACCACGGTTCGACACAGCCGGCGTCCGGTAACTCTCCTTGTGATAATGGCCGGCAGCATGGGCTTAGCTTCTCTTCCTTGAAGGCTAAATTGAGCAAAAACCTACAGAGTATCATGGCTAGGAATGGTGAGAACAAGTCGACGAGAAGTAGAGTGAGTGACCACTTCACTTTCGCTAACATATTCCACTTTAGAAACTATCAGTACCGGAACACGGGCGTTGACATGAAGAATATTCAAAAAGTGGTGCAACCGAGCATCATTGTGCCACACGTGGGTGATGAGCCGCCGCCGCCGCCAACACCCTTGTCCTGGGACAGCTCCAGCGTTTCGGATTGTAGCAATGAATGGGTCGGGTTCCGGCAACACGGGTTTGATTCGGACGGGTCTGATATCGGCGAAGTGAGCTTCGGTCGTGATCACCACGGATTTGTAGATGAAATGATGGGGTGGATGGATAGCCCCGACAATAGTAACATTGGTCCGAGATTAATCGAGGATCATGATCATGGTTCGAGGAGTAAGAGGTTCAAGGTTTCTTCTTCTGTCGTGGTTCCTCCAACTTTTAGTGGGTCAAACTCAAACCATAATTAAAAGCTTAATCACTTGTTGTTGTTGTTTTCAAGTGATATAAAACATATATGTATTAATGTTGCAAAAACGACATGGATCATGCAAAAGAAGCACATATTTTATATTATACCAGAAAGTGGATGATTAGGGCCTAAGGCCAACACAACCCTGTTGTTAAATGGCATTGTACCGAAACAATCATAAACCTTGTAATAAATCCAATCTGCAATGAATGTTTTCCATCATGTTTTTGCACGGTTAACAATTTTGGTTAATATTATTAACTTTATATATTGTGTGTGATTATATTCAAAATTGATATGTATAAAGAGTAATGATATTTGTATAATTTTATAAAAATATTTTTTTTTTTTGCTAATGTATCATTCTGTAAAGTAAGCACATTTGTGTATATGACAGTGACATGTCATTTCAAGGCGTTGACAATTAGTTAACTAATGATTTTTATCTACATATGAACTACTTTGACCTAAAATATAATGTTAAGAGGTAAAATGCTCTAAAAACAAATATTTACTAAAGTAACTATCCAGACAAACATTACGTAATTATTTTTTGACATTATGCCTAATATATAATTGGTCCTCTATAATGAAGCAAAGCTTATAGGAAGCATAATGAAACTTGAAGATCAATTGGAGAACTCCTATGGTTATATTTGAATTCTTTACGAAGTTGGGAATTTGAATTCTTTAAATGATGTCACGACCATTTTTAAAATCGAGTGTAAAAATAGTTTGACGATTGATTTTTTTTAAAATTAAGATTTTTATTTATTCATTTAATTATGAAAATTAGGTTTTTTAACTTTAAATCGAGTTTCTTTTATTTATTCTTGAAAATTAATTTGGAGTCGTCACCGATCACTTTGGTAGACCGGACACCATAAAAAATAACCAGAGATTCTTTTCTTTAAAATTTGGGTTCGGGAGTCGGTTACATGTGGGGAAGGATTAACACCACCACAAACGTCCATCATCAGTACCTTATTAATTTCACATGACATTTTGGCATTTCGAACAATAATTTGAATTTAATTAAATCATTTAATTGTCAATTGGATTTCATTTCGAATGGAGGTATCCATTTGTAAGAAAATACACTTAAAGCGAATATTATCAACTTTAAGGTTTGAATGGAGGTATCCTTCACTTTAGGATACTATGATTATTATCAAGTTTAGGGTTTGAAACATTTAAAGCGAATATAAGCTTTATGTTCAAACCTAATTAAGTCTCACATTAATTAAATTAATAAAGAAAACTATGAATATTATCAAGTTTATGTTTTATGTGATAACACCAAAACAATTGGCCATTATCCATATTAGGCCCTAAATTAATAATATTCATAATCATTTAGTAACTAACTATTTAAATCCTATCCTAATTTCATTTTAATTAAATAAGGATGAGTCTACCACGTGCGACGAACATTAATGAACACCACTAACGATGAACACCATTAATTTTTTAAAAAAAATAAAAATCTAAAGGATTTAAACTGATTTCTATCAAATAGATTTAAAAAAATTGATTTCTATTTTTTAAGGATTGATTTTGTTAGGGTTTAGGAGAATTGTGTATATTTGATTCTAACATATTAAAAAATTATAAAGTAACTATTAAATTTGATTTTTTATTTTTTAAGAGATAATTTTAATCATAATTTTAGTTCTTTAGATTTTTAAAATTAAAAAAAAAAAAAAAACTAATGGTGTTCATCGTTAGTGGTGTTCATCAATGTTCGTCGCTCGTTGTAGAATTTTCCATTAAATTAACTAGTGCTTTCATTATTCTAAGTTCAAATGAAATATTAAATATTCAACTAAAATGTTCCATTGATTAACATATCCATTACAAAGAGACACAAATCAACTTAGAATATTAAAGTTTCTATTTAATATTCATTTATTTTCTACAAATCTCACCTATTTAGATTATTTAATTTAATTAATGAACTTAAGATACTAAGGCTTTAATTATTTAAAACAATCACACTACATGTTTTTATTTTAAATCATGCAACATACAACAATTAAACAATTAAATTGAACTAAAACAATTTTAAAACAGGAACTCAATTCAATTAAATTGCAAACTTAGGAGTCAAATTACAAAGAAGTAGTGACTAAATTGAAACAAGTATAAAATATAAAGCCCAAAGCATGAAAAATTGAGAGTAGGGCACGGATCCTCTTGACCCGGCCTAACTCAGTTCGCGAACTTGCTCGAACTCGGTTAGGGATGTAAAAATAGGTAATCGGACAGGGTTTCAGGTCGGATTCTGTCAGGTCGGGTAAAATCAGATACAAGTCATTTTAGGTATAAAAAAAAATTTGACTCGACTCGGGTCGGGTGCGGGTCCATTGCAGTCGGGTAATTTGCAGGTCGGGTCAATTTTCGGGTAGGGTCCATTTCAGGTCAAACTCGTTGCATATCGGGTAAAAACAGGTCGGGTAAAATCAGTTAATTGGAAGGTAAATTGCAGGTCGGGTAAATTTCAAGTCGAGTTCATTTCAGTTCGGGTTCATTTCATGTCAGTTTCATTTCAGGTCGGGTAATTTTAGGTCGTCGGGTTCATTTCAGTTCGGGTTAATTCAGGTTCACCAGAAATGAACAATTTTGAATAAAAACAAAGTTTTATGGACTATAGTGAAAATAATAATAATAAATAAGAGCTAATTTGGACTAAAATAAAGTTTTATGGACTATAATAGGCTCAATTTTGAATAAAAACAAAGATTTATTGACTATAGTGAAAAAAATAATAAATAAGAGTTAATTTGAAGTAAAAATAAAGTTTTAAGGACTCAATTGAATTGAATTAAAACTTAAAGGACTTGAATAAAAAATTTATATAATATAAAGGGCTTTATTTATAATTTACCCCAAATTGAAATTTAATTTAAAAATTAGGCGGTTTCAAAATAAATTATAGGTTTATAAATTGAATTATATATATGTGTGTATATATATATATATATATATATATATTATATTTATACATTATAGGTTTTAGGGGCCATCTCAAATAAATGGGTGGTGGGATATGAGCCCAAAGGCCCAAGGCCCAAACTATTACTAATTATTATTTATTATTAGTTATTATATTATAAATACATTATATAAATTATAAGTTTATATAATATATATATATATATATATATATATATATATATATATATATATATATATATATTATAGGTTTTAGGGGCACATCTCAAATAAATGGGTGGTGGGATATTAGCCCAAAGGCCCAAGGCCCAAACTATTACTAATTATTATTAATTATTATATTATAAATACATTATATAACTTATAAGTTTATATATATATATATATATATATATATATATATTATATTTATACATTATAGGTTTTAGGGGCTCATCTCAAATAAATAGGTGGTGGGATATGAGCCCAAAGGCCAAAGGCCCAAACTATTACTAATTATTATTTATTATTAATTATTATATTATAAATACATTATATAACTTATAACTTATAAGTTTATATATATATTATTTATACATTATAGGTTTTAGGGGCTAATTTAAAATACATTATATAATTGAAAGACAATTGTTTCACATGTTATATAAGTATAATAACATTAACTTTATGTTAAACATAATACTAACTTATATTTTGTATTTATTTTAATTTTATAAACATAATAAAGTTAACATAATATATATTATATAATAAAGCATAATAAGTTTAATATATTATATTATCTATATATTACTAATATATTATATACTTAGTAAAAATTATAACAAATTTTTTAAGTATAATATTTATTATACATAATATATATTTTTATACTTAAACAAATTTCTAGGTATATAATTTTATTATACATAATGTAGTTACAAATTAAGACAAATTTCTAAGTATAATAGAAGATAAAAAAATTTTAAGTAATGAAATTAACATAATCTACTAAAAAATTATTAAGTTTATAATGAACAGTTTACATTTTAAATTATTTAACATTTTTAGCGAGGTCTACATTAGTTCAGGTCAACAACAGTTCAGGTTCAAAACAGGTGGAGTCCATTAACATGTCGGATTTAAAACAGGTCGGGTAAAATCGGATATCGGGTCGATTCAGTCGGATAATATCAGGTAATTTGCTAGGTCGGTCTCGAGTTGGGGTTCGTTTCAGTCGAATGCAGGTTGAGTTTCAGGTCAAAATTAACATGTCAGATTCGAGCAGGTCGTTTTCAGTCGGACGCAGATCGGGTTCGGTTGCTACAGTAACAAGTTCGGGCCAGCAACAGTCAGTTACAATTCGGGTTCGGATCATCGAATTCTCGGGTCAAATCAAATTCTGACTCGAGCAGGTTTCAGGTCCTGACTTGTTTTTACAACCTTAAACTCGGTGTCAAAACAACATCGTTTCAACTTGGTATAAAAGGCCCAAGACCGAGTTGAATCGATCATAACTCCCAAATCACACTCTCTCTCTCCCTTGCCGAATTTTCTCTCCCTCTCTCAACAAACACTATTTTCATATATTTTTTTCCTTCCTTTTTCGATCTAACAACCCTGTTCGTCTAAAAAACCAAACTCGTTTTTCATATTTTTCATTTCGGTCCAACTCTGCAACCCTATACCTTCTCCGACGTGTTTGTCGGCCACCGGCCATCATCTTCGATTATCTTCTCTAGCCAAGCCTCAATTTTCGTTCACCACCTCATTTAACTCCGGCCGCCGCCGTCTTAAACCCTAAAATTTTATTTTTCCTACTTTTTCACCTTGAACACCTAAATCTACATGATCCATTAGGAACTCCCGGCTTCTCCCTTAAAAATCTACCCGAACTGAACCTCTCTACCATGTTCGACTCCACTAGAAAATCAAAATACTCACCGGCCGTCGAGATATGTTTCTGATCTCGTTTTTTTTTACTATTCGAATCTAGACCTATACTGATTTTTCTCATTTTTTGTAGGGAAATAAAAGAGGAAAACGAAGTACACCTCTCAATGTAATTTCAGCAGCTTTTACGCGGCCGATGAGCTTTTCAACGACGATCTGACTTTGCAACAGTGGTTTCGGCGTCTCCTCCTCTTCCAAACGGCGGTTCGACTACCGAAACGGCAAGTAATATCTCTTTTTTTTCTTTTTTCTCTTTTTTATTATTATTTTATGATATGTATTAAATGTGGTATTAATTGATCTGATTTGTCTCTTACTTCCTTTTTATAGGGTGATGTAGACGCTGACGTCAGCGAGGGGTTTGATCCATGTGAAAGGTAGTGGACCAACTGAAGACCGTCACGTGTCCCTTCAATATCGAATTTGGATGGGAAAAGGGGATTTCTGTTTTTTTGGGTGTTAAAATGAGAGGGAATTACTTGTAATTTGGGCTTTTAATTCTTTACATGTAAAATGTGAATTTATATATTGTATAAAGGACACTTTATTTATTACTCCCTCAGTCCCACTAAAACTGTCATATGTTGACTTTTTTTTGTCAAACTTTTTTAATTTTGACCTCTTATAATTTAAAATTTATTATTGATAAAAATATGAAAAAATATATTTTAAAAACCTTGAATCAACTAGTTTTAAATATATTTTTTATAATTTTTAATTAATTAAAATATTTAAATAAATTATAGTCAAAGTTGAAAAAAATTGACCAGAAAAATGTCAACATGTGACAGTTTTACTGGGACGGAGGGAGTATTAAACTCTTTGGATACTTATTTTTATTTATTTTTTTACTATTATTATTTTTAATTTTATTTATCAATAAAAAATATAATATAATATAATATATATGTATACCCGGAAAAAATACAGGTATTACATATAAGTTATGAGTAATTGAGTATTGTAGGAAACTTCTCAAGATTACAATGTTTTGGAGGTGCGTAGTCAAAAATTAAAAATTGGAGACGAAATTAAAATACAAGTTTTTATGGGAGTTGAATTTATCTTTTGAGAATTATATAGAGAATATTCCAATACTTATTTTAATTTTAAATCTACCATGCATATAGATATATACAAATTTATCTTGATTGAATTTGTATATATTTCAATTTGCACTTCCTTCCCCTCAATAAAAATTTCACTTTCTTGGATATTGGATTCGAAGAGAGAGAGAGATTTGAAGAAGGTTCGAATATTAAAAGACTGTGGTTCTGGTGTTGCTAAAGCTCGAATATGCTGAAGAAACAGCCTCTCATAAGGTTGTCTAACATGGGGCTACTATAAAAGATTCGACCGGGTCAAATGCATATCTTCTTCAAGTTCATCATGCCATACATTCATACTTGGGGACAAAAGAATCCAATGAGTACATTCAAACCTGGCTCAAGCTCCATTGCAAAACAAAGCACCATTGCTGCAAAATCTGTTCAGACAAAACTACAGACACTATTTCTCACATAATACAATCCTACGAGAGCTACCAAAACAACCTTGATTTTACATGTGGTCGGTATTTACACTTGTTGATTCTCTCATGAACATGCTTTAACCTCTTTCCCTACACTACTGGGGTATATTAATGCAGCATCGACACACAGGCCTCCTTTGGTATGAGTGCAATCGATTTGAGTCAAAGAAAATTTGATTCTTGTGGATGCATTAGAGTTCTCAACAACAAAATCTCCGACATGGTAAAGAACCCAGTTCCCTGGACTGTCTAAATGACACCGAGATACGGCATGTTGACCATCCGAAGTTGTTAAACAGAATTGGACCGGTTTTATGTCCCATCCATGGATGTGCTCGGAGTTGCAAACCCGGCGACCGAGTCTCTTCACTGATTTCCCCATCTGGAGTCTGAAGAATAGGCTATATGTGCCTGCAGGGAATTGAAACTCAACCTCTCCATCTACTTCAAACCACCATGTTTGTTGAAGGTATGCTACTGTAGGATATCTGCAGCAAAGACCAAATCAAAAATGCTATACACCATGTCCAAACTTATATTAAACATATAAATTGACCAATTTAGATTTTAGAATCTGGAAATGATAAACACACCTAGATTCCTCGGTGGAAATATGACTCCAATACCTCCGATCATCGATCCCGGTGATCGTCAACGCCTTGGATGAAATCGACAAACAAACCCCGCCTGTGTTCTTATCTAACCATATCTCCTGCATATATCCAAAGCCCAAAGGGCAACATTGTTAGATCATTAACCTAAATAAACCACTAAAATGAGAAAAGGGAAACTAAATAATGTTTAACCTTGGTGCCACCATCAAAGGGATTAGGCCTGCACAACCTGGCATAAAGTTGTTTCTTCTGCAGATTCTTCAAACCTGTATCTGCTTGCAGTACTTTCTCCATAATGAACTTATAACCGGATGGTAATTTCGATTCCCATATGAAATCGGCCGACGAAGCACTGTAAAACGATCGGTTCAACCGGGCCAACTTGCAAATCTCAGGTGGGTTAAACCGTGCTAAGATCAAGGCCGCGCAGCTCTCAGGTATGTCACCGAGTCTTGGCCTCGACGGAGGACCGCCACCATCGCCTTCAACAGCAGCACCAGATAAGTTGGCACCCATTAAAGTACCTTCCTTTAACCCGAAAGGTCAAACCCCAGACCAGAGTTGTTCTCGAACCAGAGAGACCAAACTAAGAGAATCTGGAAAATCTGAGGGGAAATTTTGTCTGAAATATGTGTAGAATTGCTGTTTTCGGTTAAGAAGGTGAGACGAGAGGAAGCTTCTGATCTCAACGAGAATGGATCAAAGGAGATCTTATCCACTTTATGAACATTTAAAGTGACAGTTGTTTCACTTTGGTTTGATAAATCCCAGGTTATGTACTTGTACTGATGTCTGCTCCAAATACTTGCATTAACGGCAAGATGAGTAATTAATATTGACACCAGTATATTTTTATTTTATTTTTTAATTTAAATAATTATATCATATAAAAAATTCACAAACGCTTTATTTTAGAGTTCAATAATTTAGTTTAAAGATTTAGATTTACTGATTTATGATTTAAGATTTGTGGTTAGAATTTAATGTTTAGTATTAAAATTAAAGGTTTACAGGTTAAAATATAAATCTCTAACCATAGATTTCATACAACATAACCTTTGACCCTTAATTCTAATCACAAATCTTAAATTATAAAGTCTTGACCTTAAACCATAAATTAAATTTCTAAACCTTAAAAACTAAAACGGTTATGTAAATTTTTTATTTCACCAAATGTACATGGAATATTTTTTTAAGTTATTATTAATAATTTAATGAAAAGTAATTTCAATTCATTAAAATTGATTTTTTAATTCAAATATTGATGTGACATTTTAAGGCTAATTTATTCTGGACTTAACCTTATCCATTTGAACAGGTTCGGACCTTCCTTTTTTATTACACAAAAAGGTAGACTTTAATTTGCTTCGGAGTCCGTGGCTGACAAGTGTTTTATCTTTACCAACAGAGAAACAAATGCAACAACCAAAAATTATTTGAGTAAAGTACATTATTAGTCCCTAAGCTAAGAAAAAAATTGTTCTGATCACTGAACTTTCAAAAAATATAAAATAACTATTAAACTTATCGGTGTGAAATCGTGTAATAATTCAATTAATAACGGTTTGATAATACTGATATGGGCATATCTGGTTCGGCTTGGGCGCTTGAGAGCGAAAACACTTTACCAGTTAATGACTATTTTATAACTTTCAAAAGATCAATGATCAAAATAATTAAATCTTCACAGTTGAATGGCTGCTTGTGTAGTTTACCATATATTGCTTTCGCTTTCAATTGATTAGGAACAGTGACTTCCATTGATAATTTAATATTTAATCCCCAATTATTTTCCACTTTTGCTTTTAACTTTAATAATTAGAGGATTTGAATGCTTTCATTGACCTTCTCACACAACATGGTTGCAACTTGCAAATGGCACTCTGTGACAGGGCAGCAGTCATTATCCAAACCCAACATGCTCTTTTCTGGGTTATAATATTGTTTAATCAACTCCAAATCTAATCAATTTTCTAATTAAGGCCTGATTAGGGCTATCTTGAAAGAAATAAAGAGGAAAGGAAACATATATAAATATGGCTTAATTACATTAAATGCCCTCAACAATCATAAACACTTGTGTACTTATTTATGAGTACCTTAAATGATGTGGAAATAAATAAATAATGCCATCAAATTAGGAGGGGTATTTTTTAACTGACTGGTTTAAATGTGTTTATGTGATAATTACACACATATTTGTAATTTTATTTATGTTTTTAAATATTTTAATTATGCTTCACGTCAAATTTAAATTAATATTTTTTTTAATATATTTAAACTAATATTTAATGTTGAAGTTAATGACAATAATGATGGAATGACTCAGTTAATACGATACTGATACTTTAAATCGTTTGGTTTATGTTGAGTGGATCGCAAGATCGATATTGACCAAGAGGGGGGTGAATTGGAAATTTAAAGTTTTGTGGTGGAAATTTGCAAATTAAAAATGATGGACAAGAGATTTAGAGTGGTTCAAGTTCCAAATATGAATGACAAGGAGGCAACCCTTTACAATTTCGGTTAATTTTTCTACCCAAAAATCAACCCAATCCTCACACAAGTGAACAGAGAAATTTGATGGCTAATAAGGTATCTCTCAATACAAGTGATAGCCCCAATACAAGCACTCAACCCAATTTGACAAAATATGAATGAAGTTTATAATTGAGATTTCTAGACAAATAGGAATTTTGGCACAATTGCTTGGATTTGATGAATAAGTATTTTCTTGAAGATCAATAGTTGTTGTTGTAGCTTTTGGATATGTCTTTTATATCTCCTCATTGATTTCTAGCCGTTTGGGTGGTTGGGAACATAAATGGAGTCGTTGGAACCCTCTTTTACCACCATAAATGCACTTCTGCAGCTACCGGTATCGGTACGTGGGAAGGAGTATCGGTACCTGTCTCAGAAAAGAAAGAGCCGTTGTGTGCATTTAATAAGGGGTATCGATACGCACGTAAGCGTATCGGTACTGGGTATCGAAACGGCAAGGGTCGTATCGATACTATTTTCTGAACTTAGCTCACTGTCCACAACCGTATCGGTACGAGGGTTAGGCGTATCGATACGGGTCAACAAACTTTTAAAGTTTGGTTACCAACCAACTGACACCAACGGTCATATTTTTAAACCGACTTAATCTTTAAAAATTATAAGGGTCGTATCGATACGAGGGTTTGCCGTATCGGTACGCCATTCAAACTCTTTGAATTTTAACACAGGGCAGTATCGATACGAGGGTTTGGGGTATCGATACTGGTTCCGACAGTAACCAAGTTTGGTAAAATGGTATCGATACGCTTGGTGCTGTATCGATACTCCTAGACGATTTTCAATGGTTTTGCCTTGGAACACTTAAAAAATATTTTGAGTTTGAGTTTTATAAATCAGTTTTAAAGTGTTGGTGTTTTAAAACTTATTAAGGGACTTATAAAAACAATTTTAAGTTTTACAAATTGATCCTTAAAGATTTAATTATATCAAAATCAAACATAGGTTTTACAATCTCCCCTTTTTGATATAACAAAATTAAAACTTAAAATTTTTGACATTTTTGAAAAACCTTTGAAAAACCTTTACAAAGTTAACTCCCCCTTAATTTAAGCTTGGTAACCTTTGAATTGAAATCAAAATATTTTGAAGTGAGCTAGATTCTTCTCCCCCTTTTTGTTAGATCAAAAATCCTTTTGAGACAATTAAGTGCATAAGGAAATCAAAGGTATAAAGATAATAAGCAACATAATTTTATTCATCATAGCATTAAACTGGAAACCCAAACAAATGCAAACAAGAAATCAAAGCATAGGTTTTAATCCTAAAACAAACTTAATCCTAAGGACATAAAGCATATGTGCATAAAATAGAAAATCCTAGATGATATGAATGATATGCAAGAGGAAACGTCTAAGCATCGTCTTCTTCGTCTTCATCATCAACTCCCAAAGGCTCATTTGTGCGCATACTATTACGCCACTCATCATGGAAAGCGGCAATGGAGATATTCAAGGAATTGTGCCCGCTTTCAAGAGATGTGAGGCGATTCTCCATACCCGTCATCCTAGTGTCAAAAGAAGTTTCCATTGAAGTAAGACGAGTATTCATGTCCGTGCGCAACCCGGTAAATTGCTCATTGAGATAGGTCATGAGAGCATCCATATTGGGTTGTTGGACTTGAGGAGCTTAAGGAGCTTGAGCCTCTTCAAACATTGCGACGGCTTCCGGTGGTAACTCGGCAACACGTATCCATTCACCATTAACATAAGAGAATTTTTCCCGAGCAAGAGATCGCTCATCAATGGGATCGGTGAGAGGAGTTGGAATGTCATAGGAGCAATCAATATCCTTTTTAGCAAAGAAATAGCTCAAAGCCGTATCGTATGTGAAGGAGGTGACATGAGGAGTGTGACGATTTTGAACGAGGTAGACGATCTCCGCGAACATGAGTCGAGCTAGATTTGGTCGCTTGGCTTCACGGAAGCACCGAATCCAAAAATCATCCACTTGACGGATGGTGGAATATTTTCCTCCGGAAGGACGAAACCACTACGACACCATCAAATGTAGAATTCGGTCGTGAGCATTAAGGGCGGTGATGGATCCACTAAGAACATGCCCCATACCATGCTCATCATCAAGGCCTTCATCATCCAACTTAAAAACCTCACAAATAGACTTGACATCAAGGATTATTTTATTTCCCATAAGATAAGAGCTAATTGCAACAACTTCCCCATTACGACTAATACATCTTGCATTAGCATAGAAAATCAAAACCAATAGGCGATAGAAAAAACCGAGAATAGAGATAAAATTCATGAAATTCCAACGATGAAGCAAGAGGAGGTATTCAAACTTGAAACGCTCCGAATTGAGAAAAGGGATGGATATTACCCTTTCGGCACGGATCTTGTAATTCTCATATTGACGAAAGTGATTTAGACCCGAATTGCCTTCAAAGGATTGCTCATAGATGGTTGAGTAGTTAGGACGAGCAATCGTTCCAAGGTTGGAAGATTCACCAGCTTGATTAGCCCTTGGTCGCTTCCTCGATGGTTCTTTTGGTGCCATGATCTAAAAGAGAAATTAAGCAAGGGAGATTTCTTCAACTTGAGCAAAAATTAAGGTAAAAGAATTTAAAAGAAAATTTTAAGAGAAATTTTGAAAAGAAAAATTTTAGAAGAAATTTTCAAGAAAAAGTTTGAAGAAAAAACAAAGTTTGTTAAAAAAATGAAACAAAAGAATCAAAACAGCAAAAAAAATTGAAAAAGAGAAGGAAGGAGATTATCTTGATAGAAACTTGAAGATTTGAAGAAAACTAGCACAAAGATGAGAAAGAGAGCACAAAGCCTTGCTTGATTCAAAAACTCTTTTAGGTTTGAGTTGAGATGTGAAAAATATGAAGAAGGAAGTGCCCTTTTATAGGCAAAAACGGCTAGGGTTAATTAGGTTTTGAAAAATTTGAGTTATGGTAAAAGTTGAACTCATTAAAAGCTAATTTAATGCCATCAGCGCAGTCGAGTATCGATACGCCCGTTGGGGTATCGATACGGGGATAGAATTGTCTTTTTGCAAAAATGCTCGTTAGAAAAGTCGTATCGAAACGGAGGGGTCCGTATCGAAACGACCCGTATTACGGGATGAATCATATCGATACGCATGAAGCGAAGAAAATTCTGGGAAACGAAATGAAGAACAGGTATCGATACGCGTAGAATAGTATCGATACTGTATGCCTAGAATTACATATTTGGTTCAAAGAACAACCAAAGGCTCGAACTTAACATCTCCTATGATTATGCAAATGATGTATGAGCAGTTCTAAGCATATTTTAACAGAATCATACTCCCCCTAACTATAGGCATGGAAGAAATTGGGAGTCTAAGCATACAAATATGGCATTTTACAAGATCAAGCATATTTAAGCACAAAAGAGGTCCTAGAAGGTCAAGATAGGCTAGCTAGACCTAACTCTCTCCTAAGGGACCAAAAACGCTCTATGTCTAAGGGTTTAGTAAATATGTCCGCTAATTGATTCAAGGTGTCTATATACTCTATAACCACATCTTCCTTAAGGACATGATCTCTAATGAAATGATGCCTTATTTCTATGTGTTTGGTTCTAGAGTGTTGGATGGGATTTTTTGTTAAACAAATAGCACTAGTGTTGTCACATTTTAGGGGTATGGTTTCAACTTTAATTCCATAATCTAAGAGTTGTTGCTTCATCCAAAGAACTTGAGCACAACAACTCCCTAAGGATATGTACTCGGCTTCGGTGGTAGATAAGGCTACACTATTTTGTTTCTTAGAGAACCAAGATATGAGCATACTACCTAAGAATTGGCAAGTTCCCGAATTACTTTTCTTATCAATTTTGCAACCCCCATAATCCGCATCCGAGTAAGCATGAAGGTTGAAGGTAGAGTCTCTAGGATACCAAAGACCTAAACAAGGAGTGTCTCTAAGGTATCTAAAGATTCTCTTAATGGCTATAAGGTGAGACTCTCTAGGACTAGCTTGAAACCTAGCACACAAGCAAACACTAAACAAGATATCCGGTCTACTTGCGGTAAGGTAAAGCAAAGATCCAATCATAGAACGATAAAGCTTAGAGTCAACACACTTACCTCCTTCATCTTTGTCAAGCTTTGTAGATGAGCTCATAGGAGTGGCTTGAGGCTTTGCATTCTCCAAGCCAAACTCCTTGAGCATATCCTTTATGTATTTTGCTTGGTTGATGAAGGTGCCATCCTTCTTTTGCTTGATTTGGAGTCCCAAAAAGAATGAGAGCTCCCCCATCATGCTCATCTCAAATTCACCTTGCGTTAACTTAGCAAACTCTTGACAATGACATTCATTAGTAGAACAAAAAATAATATCATCAACATAAATTTGAACTACTAAGATGTCATTTTTATACATTTTTATAAAGAGTGTAGTGTCCACTTTACCTTTTTCAAATCCTTTTTCAATCAAAAAATTTGAAAGCCTTTCATACCAAGCTCTAGGAGCTTGTTTTAAACCATAAAGAGCTTTGGTAAGTTTGAAAACATGATTTGGAAATTTTGAATCTTCAAAACCCGGTGGTTGTTTCACATACACTTCTTCATTTATAAAACCATTTAAAAATGCGCTTTTAACATCCATTTGAAAAAGCTTGAAATTATGATAACATGCATATGCAAGCAACATCCAAATGGCTTCCATTCTAGCTACGGGTGCACAGGTTTCATCAAAATATATTCCCTCTTCTTGAGTGTAACCTTGTGCTACAAGTCTAGCTTTATTTCTCACAATGTTACCACTCTCATCTAGTTTGTTCCTAAAGACCCATTTAGTTCCTATTGTAGATTGATTACTAGGCCTATCAACTAATGTACATACATTACTTCTCTCAAATTGATTTAACTCTTCTTGCATAGCCATAATCCAAAAGTCATCTTTTAATGCTTCTTTTATATTTTTAGGCTCTATGCATGAGATAAATGCAACATGGTTCATTAATCTAAGAGAAGAACGAGTGGTTACCCCCTTGGATGGATCACCCAAGATTTCACCATCTTTGACATAGTTCAACTCCCTTGGGTAGCTTACTTCCTTTTCCTCAATAGCCAAGTCCTTCAAGGCTTCAAGAGGTGGATCTTGTGAGTCCTCTTCCTTTGTTTGAATCTCATCCTCCTTTGAAGTTTGACCTCCATCACAGGCATTTATGATCCCTACATCATCATCATCACAAAAATCCTTCCTAGGAAGGAGGTTATCATCGAATACAACATGAATAGATTCTTCTACTACTAAAGTTCTTTTGTTAAATACACGATAGGCTTTAGAGGTTAAAGAGTAACCTATAAAAATGACTTCATCACTTTTTGCATCAGATTTACCTAAGTTATCTTTTCCATTATTTAAAACAAAACATTTGCACCCAAAAGGGTGAAAATAGCTAATGTTAGGCTTTTTGGATTTTAAAATCTCATAAGGTGTTTTCTTTAAAATTGGCCTAATCATTACTCGATTTACAATATAACAAGCGGTGTTTGTGGCTTCCGCCCAAAAATATTTAGGTAAATTGTTTTCACAAAGCATAGTTCTAGTCATTTCTTGTAAAGTTCTATTTTTCCTCTCAACTATCCCATTTTGTTGAGGAGTTCGAGGAGCCGAAAAATTGTGGCTAATACCATTTTCATTTAAAAAATCTTCAAACCCTAAATTTTGAAACTCGGTTCCATGATCACTTCTAATATGAGAAATTTTAAGCTCAAGATCATTTTTGGTTAATTTTGAAAATGTGATGAATTTTTCCAAAGTCTCATCTTTAGTACTTAAAAAGAGAACCCAAGTAAATCTAGAAAAATCATCAACTAGCACAAAAGCATAAGACTTACCACCCAAGCTCATAGTCCTAATTGGCCCAAATAAATTCATGTGAATTAGTTGTGAGCATCTACTAGTAGAAACATCATTAATAGATTTAAAGGAAGACATATGTTGTTTACCCTTTGAGCATGCATCACAAATTTTATCATTTGAAAATTTAAATTTGGGTAAACCTCTAACTAAATTTAGAGAAACTAGTTTTTTCCAAAACACTTATGCTAGCATGTTCTAGCTTCTTATGCCACAACCATGCATCATTTTCATTTTGAGCAACTAAACATGCATGAGATGTATGAATATCATCTAGATGCACCATGTATATGTTTCCTATGCGATGACCTATGAGCATAATATTATTAGATTTAATGTCTACAATTTTACATCTATTTTTATCAAATAAAACATTAAATCCTTTATCACACAATTGACTTATGCTCAATAAATTGTGTTTAAGACCATCGACATATAAGACATTTTCAATGAGAATGGTAGAGTGATTACCTATGGAGCCAATACCTTTAATGTGGCCTTTGGAGTTGTCACCAAATGTTACTACTTCTCCACTTTTTGGCTTTAGATCCATGAATCGACTCTTGTCTCCGGTCATGTGCCTCGAGCATCCACTATCAAGGTACCATGAATTTTGACTTTGTGCTTTGGCCTTGTAGCAATGCTCCCCCTACAAACAAAGATATTAAACTTTGGTTTTTGGTACCCAAATTATTTTGGGTCCATGAGTGTTAGCTCCCAAAACCTTGGTTCCCTTAGGAATCCAAGATGACATAGCAATAATATTATTAGATTTTACAAGTTCCTTAGGAACCCATACACTTCTAATTCTTTTAGCTCTACTATGTCTAGGATAGCTACCTTGTTTGTAGTAGTTAGTCTTTTTCTTAGGTTGGTGTGTTCTAGAGGATTCTCCTACTTCATGCTTGACACTACCAACAATTTTAAAAGACTTTTTGAGTTCATTTAGCTCACCCAACACCTTTTGGTGTTCACTATTACATTGAGATAAAAGGTTATTAAGATCAACATTTTCATCTTGAAAGAACTTTAGTTCATCTTTTAATCCTAATATCTTTTTCTCAAATTTTGAATTAGCTTGAGTGAGTGAGTCATTTTTCTCATTTAGTTCTAAAATGATTTTCTTGTTTTTAATGACCGACTCTTTAAACTTCTCAACTAATTCATCATATACCTCTTGTAACTCATCATATGCATCATTTAATTCTTCATATGAAAAATCTAAAATAGATGAGTTAGAGGTTACCAAGGAGGAATCTTCCTCAAGTGCCATGAGGCAAAGATTAGCCACTTCTTGTTCGTCATCCTCCGATGACTCCTCATCACTCCAAGTAGCAAGCTTGGCTTTGAGTCTCTTCTTCTTCTCAAAGCCCTTCTTCTTGAGTTGAGGGCACTCCGAACGGATGTGGCCAGGTTGTTTGCACTCAAAGCAAATGATAGGATCCTTTCCTTCTTCTTTGTTCTTTCCTTTGAAGTCCATCTTCCTTTGGATTTTTCTTCCCCGGTTAGACCTCATGAAGCGTGAGAATCGTTTGGCTATCATAGCCAATTCTTCAAGTTCATCCTCCTCACAAGATGAGCTCCCATCATGTTGTGAAGCTTTAGCCTTGAGAGCTATTCCCATCTTCTTCTTCTTTTCAACCTCAAGCTTCTCTACCCTTTTCTCTTCTTTCTTCTTCTCATCTTCCCTTCCTTGCTTCATGATCTCATGAGTAAGGAGAGAACCCACAAGCTCATCAAGCTTCAATGTCTTCAAGTTCTTTGCTTCGATGATAGCGGTTCTCTTCCCATCCCAAGACTCGGAAAGTGAATAGAGTAGTTTCCGGACAAGCTTGTCTTCCGGTATGATCTCTCTAAAGCCCTTTAGACCATTGAAAATCGTAGATAATTGATCAAACATCTTTGACACCGTCTCATCGGGCTCCATCTTGAAATTTTCATAGCTAAGATTGAGAATCCCAATCTTAGTTTCTTTAACATCATTGGCGCCTTCATAAGTGGTTTCAAGAGTGTCCCACACTTCCTTGGCACTTTCAATTGATGAGACCTTTGAGTAGATGTCCGGACCGAAAGCACAAAATAGCATGTGGAGAGCTTTATCATTTACTTGAATCTTTTTCCTCTCCTCTTCACTCATTTCCACTTTCTTCTTCAACACCATCTTGCCTTCACCGTCTTGCTTCAATAGAATGTATGGCCCATCCTCAATGACATCCCACACAAGATAGTCATTTGACTTGATGAATAGACGCATTCTATTCTTCCAAAAAGAATAGTTATCACCGTTGAAGAATGGAGGCTTTGTGGTCGATTGTGACTCGTACATGCCGGAACCGGAGGTTGAAGTCATCTCTTGATACTTTGATGATCACACTCTTCCAAGGAACTCCTCTTGTGGTTGTTAATCCTCAAAGAGGTAGACTCTGACACCAATTGTTGAGTGGATCGCAAGATCGATATTGACCAAGATGGGGTGAATTGGAAATTTAAAGTTTTGTCGTGGAAATTTGCAAATTAAAAATGATGGACAAGAGATTTAGAGTGGTTCAAGTTCCAAATGAACTCTACATCAACTACCTTAGCTTCACTAAGGATTTGCAACAATTCCACTAAATTGCTCTTCCCCTTTTCTAGGACAATGAGGCAACCCTTTACAATTTCGGTTGATTTTTCTACCCAAAAATCAACCCAATCCTCACACAAGTGAACAAAGAAATTTGATGGCTAATAAGGTATCTCTCAATACAAGTGATAGCCCCAATACAAGCACTCAACCCAATTTGACAAAATATGAATGAAGTTTACAATTGGGATTTCTAGACAAATAGGAATTTTGGCACAATTGCTTGGATTTGATGAATAAGTGTTTTCTTGAAGATCAATAGTTGTAGCTTTTGGATATGTCTTTTATACCTCCTCATTGATTTCTAGCCGTTTGGGTGGTTGGGAACATAAATGGAGCCGTTGGAACCCTCTCTTACCACCATAAATGCACTTCTGCAGCTACCGGTATCGGTACGCGGGAAGGAGTATCGGTACCTGTCTCAGAAAAGAAAGAGTCATTGTGTGCATTTAATAAGGGGTATCGATACGCACGTAAGCGTATCGGTACTGGGTATCGAAACGGCAAGGGCTGTATCGATACTATTTTCTGAACTTAGCTCACTGTCCACACCCGTATCGGTACGAGGGTTAGGCGTATCGATACGGGTCAACAAACTTTTAAAGTTTGGTTACCAACCAACTGACACCAACGGTCATATTTTTAAACCGACTTAATCTTTAAAAATTATAAGGGTTGTATCGATACAAGGGTTTGCAGTATCGGTACGCCATTCAAACTCTTTGAATTTTAACACAGGGCAGTATCGATACGAGGGTTTGGGGTATCGATACTGGTTCCGACAGTAACCAAGTTTGGTAAAATGGTATCGATACGCTTGGTGCTGTATCGATACTCCTGGACGATTTTCAATGGTTTTGCCTTGGAACACTTAGAAAATATTTTGAGTTTGAGTTTTATAAATCAGTTTTAAAGTGTTGGTGTTTTAAAATTTATTAAGGGACTTATAAAAACAATTTTAAGTTTTACAAATTGATCCTTAAAGATTTAATTATATCAAAATCAAACATAGGTTTTACAGTTTATAAGATGTATGTGCATTCTCAAATGGTTAAGAATATGTATAAACAGATACTACCTTGTACCTTTAGACTATTAAAAAATATATGATACTTGTACATTAAATATTCAATTAGAAGATTTTATTAAAATCTAAAACTAATTTAGATCATTATTTGAAGACATGCTATTATAGAATGGAATGCGTTTATTAGTTTTTAATCTTTTAAAAATATACACACGCTATACATATTATCTGCTCGAACATAGATCACTTAAAAACAAAATTAAGATTTAAAATTTTTGTAATTTTCTCTCTAGCTCAACTTTGGTTTTTTATCTTGTTCAGTCGACGACGCTGACACTAATTTTAGTGTTGGATACCGACCGCTACTAATTTTTTTTATTCTCTGTATTACTATATTATATCTTTGATTTTCTTTTTTTCCTCTATTTTTTATTAAGGATAATTATGTCTTTGTGACTTGTTTTTCTCTGTCTTTTAACACGTTTTTTTTTATCTTTTGGTGCGTTTTTTTCTTTTAATGACAATCGTTTGGTCGTTCTTTTCATTTTTTTTCAGAGTTAGATTTGATATCACCTCGACTGATCAAGATGGCGCTTAATGGTTATCATGTTGATCTTCCCTGCTCTGGACTCTCATATTGGATATGGATACACAATTTGTGTTTGTGGATGGTTTCTCACAACGTTTCGCTCTAATTTGCGGTTGTCAATGGTCTTTTAGTAGTTTGATCCTCTTTTGTGGTTCGTATACTGATACAGTCAGATATGTTTGTATTTGTCCTTTGTTAGAGTTTGTTGATTTGAATTTTAACCTTTCATTGTATGGTCGTGTGTTGATCTAAAATGATTAGTTTCTTATCTGAAAATTTTTAGAAAATGTTTAGAAAAAATTAAGATTATCCAAAACACAAAATAAGTCTAAACACAGACCGGGTGTGATTGGTTTGAGAGACGCATGGGACACGCACTTCAATCAAATCATCTTGGATCATTTCTTGTTTAGTGAGATGATAAAGCTTGGATAATTCTCTTGTTGATATGAACATACATATATTATTATTATTATTGTTGATCTTGAATTTCAAAATTTTATATTGACTAATCTAGATTGATTTGTGTCGGATATTTTGATTAGTTCATTGGTAGATCAGATAAAATTGATCTAAAACTCGAGAATCGAACTGATTTACTCAAACTGAGATCCGAAATCGACTCGAACACGATAATTCAAATTTGATCCGAAACTCAAAATAAACCGAACCGAATTTCAGTTGAACCGAAAACAAGCTCGAACTAATTTTCAACCGAACCTAATGAACTCGAACTGAAGGCAACAAAAAATAAAGAATATATATTAAAATAAATAAATAAATATGAGATGTGAACTGTCGCACAACTCACGAGAAAGTTAAATATACATGTTATATAAAGTCATATATAGGGTGGAAAACCTAACTCAGCCTGAAAACCCGACTAAAACCGGTCGATCTCTTATTAACATGATATTGACCCGACCCGAAATAAATCAAACCGAAAATCAACTGACCCGAAACCAACCGAATGGACGCCCTGACCCGATACCCGAACCAAAATCACTATAGACCCGAACTAAGCATGAACTGAACTTAAACCGAATATAATTAGACCAAAAATAACTCGAACTGACCCGTTTGCCAATTTATCCCATTAGTAACATGCGTATTTTGTTAAAAGTGAGCAAACCAACTCTGCTAAGTCATCTACGCCAACCTATCTTTTCGAATAATTTTGAATAAGCATTGGTTGTGTTAGGCTAAATATATATGTGGTTTGAGAATATGAAAACCAAAACCCAAAACGAGAAGAAAAGGTTGCTTTCACAACAATGGATGCAGTAGGCCAACCCCTACTTCATTCCCGTCACACTCGCTGATTAAACAAATGAAAAAGGCAACAAAGCTAACTTCGCTTTTTGGTTTGTTTAATCGGAAGAAGAAGAAAAAAAATGAAACAAATAGTTTATTTGGCATTGGCAATGCAAGATGCGATGCATTATTATGTTTCCAAATATTCCCACTCGCACTGCCTTGTCCTTGTTAATTACGACAAACAACTTGGATTAATTAACAACTACCCAGAGTGCGTGGAACTGAGTCAGCACCGAGTTTGAATGGATCACCTATGCAAAATTCGACTCGACTTGAAAAAAATTAAATTATTCGATTTTATTCGTCATGATCCGACTTGAAATTTCAAAAACTCAACTCGACTAAAAAAATTCAAATAAAGTTTGACTTGTAGAATGAATATTCGTTTAACTCGAAATTTTTAGTAGTTAGTGAATTTATTTTCAAGTTTGAGTCGAGTCCCTCAGTTTTTTCCTATTATATATAGCGGTATAAAAAATATGAAGAAATATATGTCACATATGAAAAAATATGAAGGTATATATATATGCATATCTTATATGATTAAAAAACTGTTTAAATTGAAATTAAACTATATTATAACATGATAAATAATTATAATTGAATTTATATAAGAACTCAAAAACTCGACTTAAATAAAAAAAATTAGATAAAGTTTGAATTGTAAAATATGACGTCGACTCGATCGAACACTCACTTTTAACACCACATCCTTTACTACATTATTTATTCAAGTCAAAACTAAAGTTCGATTGGAGGCTGAATTTGATGTTGAAAAATAAATTAAAAGCTGAATTCTTCATTTTTCTCGGGATACTTTTTTCCCTTGCAATCCAAGTAACTATGACACAACCATTTATCGACAAAAACTCCAATTATTACGTGAATGATTAAGTACTAATAAAATTTGGCTGGAAAAATAGGATTTTCCAACTATACAAGGTGTAAAAAAAATTGACTAAATTTTTTTGAAATAAATTTTAAATTATAAAATGAAAAATTAAATAACTAAATTTTTAATAATTATTGGACAATTTTCAAGTTCTTTCAATTCTACCTTATATATATATATATGAGATAGGATCCTCTTATATTATGGAAAATTTAAAAGTTTTACGCATTTTATGGACCATTGGATAAATGTAGATGGATGATTGAGATTAACGGTAGGAAATTGAAGATTATCACATATGAAGAAAACATGTTTGTATTGTATATGGTTATAGAGAGCCGTTTAAATTATAATTAATTAGTGTGATAACATTATAAACGTTTACATTTAAATTTGAACAGAAACTCGAACAACTTGACTCAAATTTCATAAACTCGACTCGATTTTTAAAAAAAAATTAAAACATGACTCATAAACTCGACTAGCTCGAAATGTTTTGACTTGACTCAATTCAAAAAGTTTTAAAAAAATTATAAAAAAATTCATAAACTCGACTAACTCGAAATATTTTAACTCGTTTCGATTTAGTTCAGTCAATTGCTCACACCTATGAATGAAAAGGAGAGGAGTCTTGAAATTAGAATTGGTTTACCAGGCTACGGAACAACTTATAGTCCAATACTAGCTTGCTATAAACCCAAAAAACAACCAAGCCCATTAGACCTCTAATATCTAGCTTGTTCGAGTGATAGCCAAACGGATAAATATACCTGAATTTGTCTTTGGACTTTAAATATTGTTTTTAAAATATATAAAAATAGTGGTATACATACAAGACAATTTTTCTTAAAAAATTAACGAAAAATAAAAATGTCAATTTTAAAAACTTTTTTAACTCGGTTAAAATATTTTAAAATTAAAAATAATACTTATTAATAGGGTATTAAAAAATACTCGATCTGGTTGATCCGGCCAGTCTACTCGAACTTTAAAATATTGGGTAACTTTTCAAAAAAAATTACCCCACCCAGAATTCTTTCGGGTACTTGGGCCGGTCAGAGCCAAAAAATTTTGTAACCGGTACTCGACCTAACCCGATATTTTTAATATATTTATTTTTAAATTTTAAATTATATTTTTATTGCAGGTTCTTTAATATTTTATCCTAAAACTAAATTTAAATCTTCAAATTCTTTCTATGTTTGTATTATGTATTTTTAAGTTTTAAATTTTTCAGCTTACCCCTTGTTGTCTCAGTGCTAAAGGATGATGTAATTCATCCAAGTGATTTGGGTTTGAGCAATAGTTCTACACCGTGTGTGTCTTATTAAAAAAGACTAAAAAAGTTAAACATATGCTACCTTTGTATCACACCAGTATATTTAAAAAATTAAATTTTTTAAAAATATTTTTATTAATTTGTTAATACAAATTTCGAAAAAAACACGATATTAATATTTTTAATATTTTTTAATAATAAACTTTAATATATATATATATATATATTTAAATATTACCTGATATTTGATTATGTGAGTACCCGAATTTAAAGAATAATAGATCAAAGAGTACTTGATAATTACAGGCCGAAAAATTGAATAGCTAGAAGAAGATCGGGTACTCAATATTTCGAGTGCCTGAAAAGTCGAAAACCAGAAATCAACACTAGGGGTGTTTATATCCGGGTGCCCTAAATTTCGGGTACCCGGAATTTTCGGGTACCTAAAAGTCGGCCCGTGACCCAGCCCATAAGAATCGGGTACCCGCAAAATTTGGGTACCCGGTTGACTTTTTTTAAATTTTTTTTTAATTTTTTTTTAAAAAAATACATAGGAAACACATAAAATTTCATGATATATATTTCAAACACAAAAGTTATTGATTTGAGGTTAGTTTAAAAGGAAAAATATTTGGATATATATATATATATAATCCTGTTGTTTAATACATTCTTTTGAAATTTCAAGCTTAATTATAATCTTTTTAGGAAAGTGAATGACACTTACAGTGTCACATGTTAAACTTGAAAACCTGTAGATTTTGCAGTGTCACATTGTATATATATATTAAAATTTATCGATAAAAGAATGTATTAAAAATATTAATTTCGATCATAATTTTTCTTTCGACTCTCATATTGACAAACTAATATAAATATTTTTATAAATTTGTGAACTTAAAAGTATATAATACAAGTATAAAAAGAAGTTAGGGAATTAAAATTAATTTTTTTAAAAAAATAATAAGAAACATAAAATAAAAATAAAATTTAAATATAAAATATATAAATATTAAACTTAGCGGGTCGGGTCGGGTAACCGGTTATAAAAAAATTTCGGCCCTGACCCGGCCCAACTACTCGGAAAAAATTGCGGGTCAGATACCCAACCCGAAAAATTCTAGTACTTTAAAATAAATATCCGGTTAATTTTAATCGGGTCGATGAGTCGAATAATTCGGACCGAGTATTTTTTAACACCCCTAATCAACGCCCCTACTTATTAACCAAAACTTTTGACCTTTAAAATATATTTTTGAAAAATAATACTATTATACTACTATAGAACAAAAATTGTTAGCGGTTTAAACGGAGCAGTTACGTCGGCAAACAATCTCTAAGGACGTCACGTGACATCCAATCTCCCTGTCGCTGTGAAATTCAAAATAACTCACAAATAGACAAACCCTACCCCTAAAATCTCTGAATCCCATTTCCATCAATCTTTACTTCTTTGTTTTTCTTCACAATGGATGCCGAAGAGGACGCTTCAAATCTAATGATGGAGGCCAACGGAACCGGCGGCGTCGACGAAGCGCCGTTGTCATCTACAACCACACGGAAGAACCGACTAATTATAAGCGGCGAACCACTGGACATCGAGGCGTACGCTGGGCTTTACACCGGCCGAACCAAGATCAATCGCCTCATATTCATCGCCAGCCGCTGCAACAATCCCGCGATGCAATTGGAAGCCCTAAGGATGGCTTATGACGAAATCAAAAAGGGAGAGAACACGCAGCTTTACCGTGAAGTGGTTCAGAAGATCGAGGGTCGATTGGGTCCCAACTATGACATGGATGCTGCATGGTGCTCTAAGATTGAGCTAAAAGCCGAGCAGAGGAAAGAAAAGCTCGAAAGCGAACTCAATTCTTACAGGGTAATTCAGTTTATTATACTGAACTTTTTTTTCTTCTTTTTAAATTGTTTAGGTAGAATAACTTTGTTCTTTATTTATTAATTTTCAGACGAATTTAATTAAAGAAAGTATAAGAATGGGATACAATGATTTTGGAGACTTTTACTATGCTCATGGTGCATTGGGTGATGCTTTTAAAAGCTATGTTAGAACTCGCGATTATTGCACTACGTCAAAGCATATTATCCAGATGTGTTTGAATGCAATTCTTGTCAGCATTGATATGGTTCAATTTAGTAATGTGAGTAGCTACGTTAGTAAAGCTGAGCAAACACCTGAGGCACTGGATCCCCCAACTGTTGCTAAGCTATGTTGTGCTGCTGGGTTGGCTCATTTGGAAGCTAAGAAGTACAAGCTTGCTGCTCGTAAGGTTTGTCGAATTATAACTTGTTATCATGGATTCTTTTTCTGGTTGCCGTTGGTTGATATTACATGCTATCTTTTATTGGCCTGGCGTATTGAAGTTAATATGCCCAGAATCTGTAGAAGAGAATATTAGTATATATGATTCATATGGCTTTTGCATAGGCATATATCCCTGAAAATGGTTGCTTATTCACATTATGGAAGGAAGCCTGAAGTCGTCTTTTCGTTCATGTTTGTGCTGTAGATTATGGCAGAAAACTTTTGACACTTAGCTAAATGATATGAGAAAATCAGTATAATAATATTCTTTTGATGGCACTGCAGTATGTTGTGTGCCTTGAGGGTCTAATTAATTTGAAGTTTCTTGACAGCTTTATAAGGTTGAGGGTTTCTTTGATTGGTCAGCTTCCACTGATAATTGTTATACTTTTGATATTGTAGGGGGGGGGGGGGGGGGGTCTGAGATTAGTTGTATTTTGACCAATTATCATTTCATTATGGGATTGCTTTTCTGTGAATGCAGTTTTTGGAAGTGGGTCCAGAATTGGGGAATTCATACAGTGAGGTTATTGTTCCTCAAGATGTTGCTACTTATGGTGGGCTTTGTGCACTTGCAAGCTTTGATCGAACTGAGCTAAAGGCATCTATTCTGTCCCTACTTTCCCCTGCCCTTCTTCATTTTCCATCCATGTCTTACGTTATTTAATAGATTTCTTAGTAATTGAATGCTTTTACTTTTCAGAACAAAGTTATAGACAATATCAACTTCCGGGATTTCTTGGAGTTGGTACCTGAAGTAAGGGAGCTTATTAATGATTTTTACTCAAGGTATTTCATCTCCATGTTTAAGACTTAGTTCGCATTGTTGTTGGGTTCAAAAGTGCTTTTCAAAAGTACTTTAGAAAAGTGTTGTGTAGAAGTGTGGCTTGTTAATTTAAGGGTTTGACATTGCTGTCAAAAAGTGTTGTGGGAAGTTAAAATCTCTATTTTAAACATATGTTGGAAAGTATAATTAATTGTAAAATATGAAGACTAAATGAGGGTGTTTTGATAATTTTATAGCCAAAAGCACTTTTCAAAAGCTAAAAGCACCGTTTTTTAGCTTTTGTGATTGGGTTGAAAATATGGTTTGAAAAGCTCTTTGCATCTCAAAAGCTCATTGTTCTTTCATTGCTTTTAGAGCCAAAAGCGGTTTTCAACCACAATGAAAATCTAGGCCTTAGTTTCTCTGCATTAGCGTAGAGTAATTTTTGGACATTAAAGAATCTTGTAGAATTCATTTGGTTTTTGTTCTGGCTTATTACTAGAGGCAAGGAATAACTAATAAGAGGAAATATTGTAAGGTGGAAAGATGGTAAGTGTTTTATGCTGTCATTCTTGTTAGTGGTAACTAACTAACTATGATAAATAACATAATATGTACTTGATTACTCTGGTTACTAATGAGAAGCATGTATTTGTTAATTGTTATTACTCCAATTGATGATAACTATGATAAATAACATAATCTGTAGTTGATTAATCGGGTTTCCAGCAAGTAATTATTTATTATTACTCAAACTGATGAGAAGCACTTATTGTTGTCTGGTGGTTTAGATTGTAACTCTTTTTTTCTTATTGCAATTTGCAGCCATTATGCTTCTTGCTTGGAATATCTTGGAAACCTCAAACCAAATCTGATGCTTGACATTCATTTATATGACCATGTGGAGACCCTATATGATCAAATCCGCAACAAAGCCCTCATCCAGTATACCCTCCCATTTGTTTCTGTTGATATGCGAATGATGGCCGATGCCTTTAAAACAAGTGTTGCAGGGCTAGAGAAAGAACTAGAATCCCTGATTACAGACAACCAGATACAGGTATTTGTGGCACTGGGCATAAGTTTTATCAGTGCATGCGTACACATGTGTGCTGCTTTTCAAATATTAGTTCCAATTGATTTGTTAATTAATTCTGCATCCCTCCATCGGCCAGTGAATACAAATTTCATATTTAGACCAAAAATGGTCATTCACCTTTTGGATTAGATATAATATAAAGATATCTAATTGTGTATGATAGTGGCAAGGAATAAAGTGAATACCTACCTATCGGTTAGAACCTTTGAAAACAGCGAGAATAACTAGAGAAGTAGAGTCAGTCCTTGTTATTGTGCTCAATTGTAGACCCATGCAATAGAAAGTCAGAAGGGTATCATTTCTTATGAAGATTACATGATGTCTCTGCAGGCTCGGATCGACTCGCACAATAAAATTCTTTATGCACGGCATGCAGATCAAAGAAATGCAACTTTCCAGCGGGTGTTGCAAACCGGAAATGAATTTGATCAGGACGTCAGGGCAATGCTACTGAGGGCAAATCTTCTCAAGCATGACTGCAATCTAAAGGCTTCCAGGAAAGTCTGATCCATGTACTGAAGCATGACCCAGAATTTGGTAATAAGGTTTGGCCTGGCTTCCCGATATGCAAAGGAAAGATTGGATCCATGGTGGCGGAGAGTCCATTTAATGGATTTCAGGCTGCATTCTTTTGTATATACACTAAAATTTTCTCACGAGTTTTCAATTATTCGTTTTCAGTTACATTTTTTAATTTCCGATCATGGTCCGCGTTCTTTTATTCTATTGAAGCAAGGCCTTTTTTTTGAATTCTAGATACCCTGAAGAGTGCTTCTTTGCTTCTACATATGAAGTCATTGACTGTTGATAAATTCTCAGGTCCATTTGTGCCAATTCAGGCTGCCATTGCCATAACTCAAAGACAAGTAAGCTAGGGGAAGCTGTCTTCATCAGGTTGTACCTGCAACATTTTAGTAACAGTATGTATAGGCATGGGGCAGTGCTTGCTAGTTGCTTCCACAAGTATCCAACTTTTAAGTCCCCATCTTCTACTACTTGCCCCAAACCTCCCAATGGAAAATTAAACAAGTATATGTATATATGTGCATGTGACTGACATTAATGATGAGGTCCAAAACCCTAAACATAAAACATGTACATATATAGCATAGGCGTACTATATGTAGTTAGTAATGGTGGATGGATGAAAAGCTTTTGAAAAGATCATATGCTTTATGGAGATTTTCAACTTTGAGAGGGGCCTTTTCAACTTAGGATAAATTGCGGGGACCGTGAAAAACAGTGTTTCTGCAAAAAAGGATCAAAGGCATTTTTAATGTAAGCTGCATGGAGATAGGCTGGAAATAGTAGGAGAAGCCATCAATGCAACGGCAAAAGAAAGAGGGTGGGTGGAGTGGGCCTTGCCCTATCTCTTAAAAAAATTATTGAACCAAAATGTTACCTAAAATGCAATGTCTTTACCTTTTTTACTCGAATGGTTCGAACATAAAATGATCTCAACTCAAAATGGTTTGATTTGACTTAAAACTAATCCAATCCGACCCACTTCAGATCCGTTTGTATCCGCCCTTTCCATTGGGTTTTTATTTTATGGTTTTTCAATTTCTCTACGTAAAATAAAACTTCTTTTTATAGTTAGCTTTTCGATACGGGCAAGGCTAACATGTGGTACCCTTCAAGTGCAGCTAAAATGCGACAAATATAAATTCTTACAAAAACAGTAAAAATTTATGTACTACTAGAAATCTTATCAATTGGCTATTTTTTTTTGTAAATTTTACTTCAGATAAGATTTTGTGTAACTATACAAAATCTTATGTCATAACTCGAATTCTTGCAATTTAGTTAAGAATTTGTGTCACTGTGCCTCATTTTAGCTGCAGTGGGGCCTCACCCTAGATCTACCAGCTAGTTTTTGCATTATTTTTCTCCGGTACATAATTACTAGTCATTACCTACTCCGACAGTAGTTACAAGAAAGAGTGGTGAAATTCAAAAACAAAACACGAAACGAGTTTTGGTCAGAAGGTAGAGTACACAGAGATTATTACAGTACTTTAGGCTAAAAAAAGAGAGGAAAAGGATTGATTGTTGAGCAAGAAAATGGGAGGTGAAATGGGTCCTTTGAGATGATTTAGGAGGAAGATGGAAGGGAATCTTAAGTGGAGGAGAGTGATGTGTTTCCCAGTGTCATTGGTTAAGACTTAAGATTGCCTTGTGTCGGCAAAACATTGCACGTGCCTAACCTTCCTAATTTCTCATGTACAAGGTGCATGTATAATAGTTTTGTAAATAAAATTTAGGGTAAACTACTTTATTGACTACCATACTATTGGAAAAATTATGATTTGATTATATTATTTTTTTTCGAAGTAATTAAACCATCAAACTATTTAAATGGTATCAATGTGACCATCAGCCATTAAAAATAATAGAAAAGTTGACAGGGTTGTTAAATAAAAATGGTATAGTTACACATTTAGTCCCTTATATTTAAAAAATTTATCAATTTGATCCTAATTTTAATCTAATAAAATAACTTAATTATTTAATTATTTTTATTTAATTTGATTAATTAATTTCACCCCTTCAATCAGGTGATGACAAGTATCACTTGATTGGAGAAGAAAAAAATGAAAGAAATGAAAATTAGGGGTGTTCAAATTCGGGTACCCGAAAAACTGGGTACCCGGACCTTCGAGTATTAATTTTGCTGGCTCGTGTCCCGACCCGTGAATACCGGGTACTCGTAAAATCGGGTACCGAGTACCTGGTTCTCATTTTTTTATTTTAAAATTAAAAAAACCTTAAAAGTTCATAACACGTGATCCAAAACAAAAATAATAATGATTTGAAGTTTATAACCATAAGAAAGACATTAAAAATATTAATCTCGATCGTAATTTTTTCTAATCTCATATTTTTTAAAGAAACCTACTAATGCATAAATGCAATAGAGAAACCTTGTTGTTTGTTTCATATCAAACCTTACATATTCACAAATTAATATATTTTTTTGAAAAATTTAAAACATGAAAGCATATAATACAAATATAGAATGAATTTAGAGATTTAAATATAATTCTAAAGTAAAAATATTAAGTAATCTAATAATAAAAAATTAGGAACCGAGTACCCGAAAAATCATATTTTTTTGACCCGAGCCTGACCTGGAAAATGACGGGCCGAGTACTCGACCCGAATAAAAAAATTTTCGAATAAATACCTGATTATTTATCTTCGACTAGTCGGTTAATTCGGGTCGGGTAGAATTGAACTCACACCTTTACTCTTAAGGGTGATAGTCAATTGTGCTTGCAACTGGGCCAAGCACTTTTTTGTATTATAAGTTACAACATTTAATATGGTTTTAAATACTTGTTAATGTCCGGAAAAATGGAAACAAGAAAAATTGTCTTGGGTGGATTCGAACTAATTCCCTTGAAGTAAAAGTAGAGTGTGCTTACCACTAGGCCAAAAATACTTTTAAGATATGAGGTTCAACATTTAATATATATTTTAAATACTTGTTAACATATGATTTATATATTTTTAAACTAAATTCGATATATAAATTTTATATTTTAAACTAAATTAAATACATTTATTTTTAAAAAATATATATTCAATTTAGTTTAAAAATATAAAAATCATATATCTATTTTCATTTTAAATTTTGCTTTAACTGTACGTTAAATTTATTTAAAATATATTTATATTTAAATTAATTATTTGAATTGGTTAAGTAATTTGTATGGTTTTATACATCCCAAGTGATTTATTTTCGAGTTCCATTGCAACCATTTTTAATTCTTTATTCCTTAACATTTACTACATTATAAGATATATAAAAACTGATGCAATTTGATTCATTAACAATAGATTGTTGTAATGGTAAAGTCATGTGTTTTCACCCATGAGGTTATGGCTTCAAACCCCATGTTAAACACTTCTCCTTTATTCTTGATTTTTCCTTCTATTAGGTGATGACACGTGTCACCACATGATTGGAAAAAATAAATATATTAAATATTAAAAAAATAAAATAATAATTAGATTAAAATCACCCAATCGGGTGATGACACGTGTCATCACCAGATTGGTTGATATTAATTTTATTTATTTAAATTAAAATTAAGACTAAATTGATATAATATGTAACTAATAAGGACCAAATGTATAATTATACACATTTTACTTTAACGGCCACATTACCTTTGCGTTAGCTTTTTAACAGCCGATAGTTAAAATAAGTCTAATTAAATAATTAGTTGGTCGAATTTTAAATTTTTTAGTTGAGTGGTCAAAACAGGTCGTGACCATTAGTTAGGTGGTCACTGAGTAGTTTACCCAAAAAAATGCCTAACAATTATGTTGATAAAATGGGTGAAATTTGTGCAATATTGCGCTTGAGTTTTTTTTTTTCTTTCAAAAATGTTTCACCCCGAAATTATTTTCTAAACTACAGTGATTTTAAATTTGGATTGCTTACAATTCGAGTATGAATAATGTTTTTTTTTCATTAAAAAATCAAAACCTCCTGGAAAGCAAGCTGGGTATGAACAGTGAAATTTGAAACTGCATGGAAGATTAAAGCCACTATTATTCATAGTCGGATTATATTAAGTCGGTTTAATTTTTTTTAATAAAAACACTATTCATACTCATATTATAAGCAATCCAAATTTAAAAACACAGTAAAAATGCACTAAATTAAAAAATAATTTCGAAAGTGCTACATTTTGAAAACAAAAATTAAGTGCAATATTACACCCATTTCACCCGATAAAATGGGTGGCTTTTATTTCTAGAAATTATAGATATATAATAAAAAATCGATTTTATAGAGCAAAATAAGAAAATTGAAGAAGAAAAGACAAGGCAATTTGTTCATAAAATTGGTGTTTTACAGATCCCAATGAATTGAAATTTTTAACGGGGAGAGAGCAGCAAATCTGGAACTCTCTTCCACCAATGTTGATGTAAGAAATTGGGGTGAGAGTTGAGACTTCTCTGTTTTGTTTGTTTCTTTTTTTAAAGTTACTGTGTCCGAATATCAGGTTAAAATTAAATGACCAAAAAGGAGAGGGGAAATTTGTGGAATATTGCACCTCATATATATTTTTTCTAATGTATCTTTTTAATTATTTTCAAATCTATTATACTTTCTATAGTGTTTTAGAAGTAGAATAATTTACAATCCGAATATAAACAATATTTGAATTTTTTGAATTAAAAAATTAAAATCTCATGAAAAACACCCGAACATGAACCATGCTTAAATTCTTCAATCTATAACAAATAGATGTTACTGTTCATTTCGGCCTGCTTTCCAGGCAATTTTAACTTTTTAAATCAAAAAATTAAATTACTGTTCATATTCGAATTGCATATAATCCGAATTCAAATGCACGGTAAAAACTACCATAAATTTACAAATAATTTAAAAATATAATATATTAGAAAATAAAAAATTTAAATACAATATTCCCTTAATTTTTCCAGTTATAAAATATTTTCACTGTAAATCGCAGAGTCAACTCAACCGACCTATTCTCATTGGTATCTCTATGTAAGGCTTCGAAGACTCCACACATTACGTTTTATCTTCAGCTTTTTTTAATCTATTAAAAGGATTTTTGTTTTCTAAATTATTTCTGAATTTTTTGTTTTGTTTTTCTCAAGCTTTTAGAGTAGTAGTGAGAGTGAAGCATGCAGAGAACGAGCGAAACATGATATCACACAAACTCCTTGCCAAAACTAGGGTTCGCATTTACTATCTTCTTTGAAAACGCTCCAGCTTCCAGCCAACTGGTTTTAAAGCTTTCTCCTTTACTTTCCCAGACCTTAAAAACTAAGAAAAAAAAGGGTCTTTTTTGTTATAGAGAGAGAGAGAGGGATTGAGAACGAAGGGCTAAGCAGCTGTAAACAAACACAAAAGGGGTTTTGCTTGCCTTCTTTCTCTTTCTTTCTCTCCATTCAAAATCACTTCTTTTGTAGAGAGGGAGCTGGAGACATTTGGAGTTTGTTCATCCTTTTGTCTCCTCTATCCTCTCTCTTTATTTCATTTTTTTTTTCACTTTTCAGTTGGTTGGTTTTTGTGGAACACAGTTTTTTCTTTTGTATATGTTTTAGTTTTGTAAATTTGTAGAGAAAAGAAGGAAAAACAAAGAGTTGCATAAAAAAGCTGTCTTTGATGAGTTTTGGGGGATTTCTAGATGACAGTTCTGGTAATAATGAAGGCCTTGTGGGTGCAAGAATAGTTGCAGACATCCCTTACAGCAACAACGACATGGCCGCCGGTGCTTTTGCTCACCCTCCTCGCTTTGTCTCCCCTTCACTTCCTAAGAACATGTTCAACTCTCCAGGCCTCTCTCTTGCTCTTGTAATGATAAAACAATTAACACACTTCTCTAGTGTTTTTGTTTTTGGAACTGTAAAAAAAAACTGATCTGGGTTGTTTTGTTTTCTCCGATGTTTTGTAGCAACAACCTAACATAGATAATAACCAAGGAGATGGGACCAGATTGGGTGAGAATTTTGAGGCAAGTATTGGGAGAAGAAGCAGAGAAGAGGAACATGAGAGCAGATCTGGTAGTGATAACATGGATGGTGCTTCGGGTGATGATCAAGAAGCCGCCGCCGACAAACCTCCGAGGAAGAAGAGATACCACCGACACACTCCTCAGCAAATCCAAGAGCTTGAAGCGTATGATTTCATGTCCCTTTTTTTTTTCTTTCCTATGGAATATCGCCTTAACAAGTTTGACCTTTTTGGCTCAGTCTCTTTAAGGAGTGCCCTCATCCCGATGAAAAACAGAGATTGGAGCTTAGCAGAAGGCTTTGCTTAGAAACCAGACAGGTCAAGTTCTGGTTTCAAAACCGCCGTACTCAAATGAAGGTATAAGAATTAAGAAAGAACCAACTTTTTGTTTTTCTTTTTTGGCTCGGATTGTGTAGTAAATGTTGAAACTTTGATCATTTTCCAGACTCAATTAGAACGCCACGAGAACTCTTTGCTGAGGCAAGAGAACGATAAGCTTCGAGCTGAAAACATGTCTATTAGGGATGCATTGAGGAACCCGATTTGTACAAACTGTGGGGGTCCGGCAATTATTGGTGATATTTCACTTGAAGAGCAACATCTTCGGATTGAGAACGCTCGCTTAAAAGATGAATTAGATCGTGTTTGTGCACTTGCCGGCAAGTTTTTAGGCCGTCCAATTTCGGCACCTCCAATGCCAGACTCAAGTTTGGAGCTTGGAGTTGGTAACAATGGCTTTGGTGGTTTAAGCACCGTGGCCGCTACAACATTGCCTTTGGGGCCTGATTTTGGAGTTGGGATTACAAATGCTTTACCACCAGTTGTTACTCCTAACAGACCTACAACCGGAGTCACCGGACTCGATAGATCAGTCGAGAGATCCATGTTTTTGGAACTCGCATTGGCTGCCATGGACGAACTGGTTAAGATGGCTCAAACCGATGAACCACTTTGGATTAGGAGCTTGGAAGGTGGAAGAGAAATGTTAAACCATGATGAGTACTTCAGAACATTCTCCCCTTGCATCGGATTGAAACCGACCGGCTTTGTGTCCGAGGCTTCTAGAGAGACTGGTGTGGTGATTATCAACAGTTTGGCCCTCGTTGAAACTTTGATGGACTCGGTTAGCCAACTATATATCCCTCCAATCATTCAGTTTTCACTTGAATTTAAGGGCTTTGAACTAACTTTGATGTGTAATTTAACTCCCATTTCCCCTTTTTTCCTCATAGAATCGTTGGGCGGAGATGTTTCCTTGTATGATTGCTAGAACATCAACTACTGATGTGATATCTAATGGCATGGGAGGAACCAGAAATGGTGCACTTCAACTGGTATATAAGTCAGATTTCTGCACAACTTAAACCATCATATCATAAGTCCTTATAAATAATTCTCCATATTTTAATATTGGTTTCAGATGCATGCCGAGCTCCAAGTGGTTTCTCCTCTGGTTCCAGTTCGTGAGGTGAGGTTCTTAAGGTTCTGCAAGCAACATGCAGAAGGGGTTTGGGCAGTGGTCGATGTATCCATTGATAGCATCCGAGAAAGTACCTCAGCTGCACCCACGTTTGTGACCTGCAGGAGGCTTCCTTCTGGCTGTGTTGTGCAGGATATGCCCAATGGATACTCCAAGGTACCTTTTTCAATATCATATATATATATATATATAGTCCATACACATATAAGAACTTTGTTTTGTCCAGTGAATACTCAAGGTAAACCCCACACTGTCAGTGCCTGGTTTGCATTGCTTCCAAATTAATCCATTAAACTCCTCTCTCTAAAGAATCTGAACCTTCCTAGTGTCTTAATTTATTGATTTCGATGCTTCTAATGTCAAAATATTGTTTAAATTTCAAGTTTCAATATCTGGGTTTGCTTCATCACAATAAAATAAACAACCCCTACTGCAACACCGCAAAACGAGGCTGCTCCCATTGTTTTTTATCAAGGGAAGCCTCTATTACTACACTTTAGCTGGTTTTTTCAAGCTCGAACACATTAATTTCATAGGTATATATATTGTATTCCGCCTCGATTCTCCCATTTTTAAGTAACCGCGAGTGGACCTGGATTCCAGCCCCGGCTGATGTCTTTGTTTGTGTTAGTCAAATGCCATAGGCCACCTCTTTTGTATGTATTCGAGTATCTGTGGTTTTGAGGTTCATATCTCGATGTCACACCGCTTACAAACTAATGACTTTATTTAGCCCAATATTTCAGCCGTTTTCATGATTTTTGCCTTGTATTTTAGTATTACATGGATGTAAATTTTTGCAGGTTACATGGGTTGAACATGCTGAATATGAGGAGACTGAAGTTCACCAACTCTACCGTCCTTTACTAAGCTCCGGTATGGGATTCGGTGCCCAACGGTGGGTGGCCACCCTTCAACGGCAATGCGAATGCATTGCTATACTTATGTCCTCCACTGTTCTCACCAGAGATCACACCGGTAACTAATTAACCTCTAAATAATAATACTATTCAAATCCAATATTACAGTGCAATATACAAACATGGATATATAATTACTTGCTTGTTGTCGTTGTAGCTATAAATGCAAGTGGGAGACGAAGCATGTTAAAGCTAGCTCAACGGATGACGGATAATTTCTGTGCCGGAGTTTGTGCCTCAACGGTTCATAAATGGAATAAGTTGAACGCCGGGAACGTGGATGAAGATGTTAGGGTTATGACTAGGAAGAGCGTGGACGACCCCGGCGAACCTCCGGGCATCGTGCTGAGCGCTGCCACATCGGTCTGGTTGCCGGTGTCACCTCAAAGATTGTTCGATTTTCTACGTGATGAACGGTTGAGAAGCGAGTGGGACATATTGTCCAACGGTGGACCCATGCAAGAAATGGCCCACATCGCTAAAGGCCAAGATCATGGCAACTGCGTCTCCCTCCTCCGTGCCAGTGTAAATAATATACCCTCTCCCGTTTCATGTCATTTTCACGTATATTTTTTCGCTACCGATTTTCTAGGGCTTTGCTCTGATTAATTCGGGCCGACTCGGGTTATTTTTAATTTGTGTATGAATTTCAAAATACTAAAATATCTTGTGAAGAATATTGTGGGGTTTAATAGGTAAAATTGAAAGGACGAGGCGAGTCTGGGATTTGGAAGTATACGTGAATACAGTTTATTTTTGCAGGATACATGTAAAAAGTCAAAACATAGGACGATTTTAACCTTTTCCCTTTTGTTTTTTTGGTTGGCAGGCCATGAACGCGAACCAGAGCAGCATGCTGATATTGCAGGAGACATGCATAGACGCGGCAGGGTCGCTTGTGGTGTACGCGCCCGTTGACATTCCAGCCATGCACGTGGTTATGAACGGTGGTGATTCTGCTTACGTGGCACTCCTACCTTCGGGTTTCGCAATCGTCCCGGACGGTCCGGGTTTTCGTGGGCCCGTCCCTAACGGACATGTTAACGGGAGCGGCGGTAGCAATGGAGGGTCGCCGAGAGTGGGTGGATCGCTTCTCACGGTGGCGTTCCAAATATTGGTCAACAGTTTACCTACGGCAAAGCTGACGGTAGAGTCGGTGGAGACGGTCAATAATCTGATCTCGTGCACCGTCCAGAAGATCAAAGCTGCCCTTCAGTGCGAAAGCTGACGAGGCAAAAAAACTCACGTGATTCTGACCCGAGGGTTTCTGTACTAGTTTCCTTTTTTTTCCTCCTCTTGTATTAGTTGTGGTGAAAGACTAAAGGTGTGGTGACTCAGTGAGTTCGGGGGTGTTGAGTCAAGAACGAACCCCGCGTGGAGACGCCTTGCGTGGTGATGATCGGCAGCCAGCAGGAGGCTCAGGCAAGGGTGGTGGTTCGGGTATTGACTCAACAAGTAATCTTTGGAAACGGCGCCTTAATGTCATGGAACATAGTATGTGTTTTGAGTTACTTTCTTTAGGGTTTTGCCTTCTCAGGTTACAAAATCATGGGCTCCATTCCACTAAACAAAACTTAACACTATTTCCGAAGAATTGAGAGTTCAAACCGCAAAACAAATCAAGGCAAATGGCTTCTGGCAAAAACCAGACTCAAGCCAAACATATAAATTCGAAGCTTTCTCTAGTTGTCCCGAAGAAACATCCATCACTACATGCGAGGCAACAATTAAATCAACATTAGTGTTGACTGGTAAAGTGAATAATGGCTGTAGATGGTAGAGGGGCGGTAATTTTGGCCAAGAACGAAGCTAGGATTAAACACGGGAGGGACAAGACTTTATTAAATTTTTAAATTTAAAATTTGAAAGAAACAAAGTCTTTATTTAACTAGTGTTTAAATTTAGAAAGACCTTAAAATGTTATTATACCAAAATATTTTGGGAGGGACTCAACATATACATAATTTCGTCCCTGGTTCTGATAATGGTCAAAGATGGATACGATGTGCCTTTGGTCGGGTTTCTAGTGTAGAAGATTGATTGCGTCGTGTTGTTATTCTTTATTGTATGACTATTTATATTGGTTTAGATAATCGTCGACAGAGAATTGGTGTGCCATTGTGATTGGACCTTATGAAATGATGTTCTAGACTGGTTTATCATCAAATGAGCACATGTGGTCGTTGATGATCGTTCGTAGGCTGTGGTTGATTGACACGTAATCACTGGTGATTGTCCGTAAGGTGGAGATTCGCGAGCCGTGATAATTGACATGTAGGCGTGGGTGGTCGTTTGCAAGGTGGAGGTTTACGGGCCATGGTGACTAATACGTCATCGCTAGTGATCGTTCACAGGCGATAACAGTTAAAAAACAATACACTGAGAAATGGAGGATATGAGTGTTCAAAAATGCTGCACCCGGCTGACACGGCCCGACTACCCGAACATAAATAACTGAGTATTTACCCGAAATTTTTTGTCCAAGTTGAGTATCCAGCTCGTCATTTCTCGGGTCAGGCCCAAATCACAAAATTAAGAATTTTCGAGTATCCGGATAATACATTTGAAATTAATATTTTTTTATATTCAATATATATATATATAATTTATATTAAACTAATAAAATATCTTAATTGTTTTTATTTTTTAATATTAAACTAATATATATATATTTATATTAACTAATAAAAAAAATTATATTTAAAAAATACATATTTTTTATATTTAAGTGCTTAAATACCCGAATTTTCGGGTACACGCCACTTTCAGGTATCCGACTAATGAGTACCCGCAGCACCCGACCGGCTATAGAACTATCCGACGATTCGAGTACTCGATACTTCGAATATCCAAATTTAAACACCCTTAATAGAGGACATCAAACGAGAAAAGAACCATCGGTCTATATTACTCGACAGAAAGTTGTTGAAGATATTCTACAGATGGTAAGCTATGGAAACACTCTAGATTTAACCTGAAGAGAATCCTCAGCCCATATTCTCGATAGACGGTATGAAATATGAATATGGTAAAATTGCTCTTTCACCCCCTTAATTTGATAAAATTATTTGTGTTATCATTAAAATTATAAAATTTTGAGTTAATATAATGATATGAAACTGCTCTTCGATCAGTCGACAAATTTACAATTCAATTTTGGTCCCCACAAATTTTTTATGGCCTTGATGTTGTGCATTACAATTCATATGTACTTCAGGTTGACATGATACTATTTATTTTATATTTAATGTTAATTTAAAATTATAAAAACTTTAAAAATTATTTTTGAAGTACACATGGGATGCCATGTGTCCGGTACTATCAACGTTTTAAAAAAAATTAATGGTTTAATCAATATTTCTATTACAAATAACGAGTTGACACTTTTTTTATATAGGCTGAGGGTTAAAAATATAATGGTGTAAATATTAAGGGGTAAATTTACCATAATACATTTTATAATGTTGGTTGTAGTTAATTAATGTGGTTTAAGTGATACAACAATTTTATATTGATAGAGGGGATTTATTCAAAATGAAAAACTATCGTTATAGTATAATTTATAAGTAATTTGAATATGGTCGAATGGTTTGTTCATATAATCTTGAGTTTTGTTAAAATAAAAGAACAAATTACATAATATAGGGAGTTATACTGAAATTAGACCTATCATCCAGCTATGAAATGAAGTCCGATGAATTCTGTGAACTTCGGGGTAAATGCACATATGGCGGCAGCTGAGCAAGTACAACCAACGCGCCACCGATGCAAGTTGTATATGATAAGAGATAGAGATGGTGGGGGCTAGGTTGAAAGTTGCAAAGGGGGAATTAAATGCTGGGGCAGAAGCTGTTTCTTTCATTAAATGCAAAGGGTTTGGCTGTGTCTCAAGGAATACGTGGTGAAAGCCAATGAGACGGAGCCACGTTTTTTGGAGGGTGTTTCTCAGACAAGAAAGTGGCTTGACAGAAACGGCGTTTTTGGATAATGAATGATGCAAAAAGGATAAGGGATATGTATGGTTTGGTTTGGGTTGCCAGCTTTAACCTAGCTTTTCTGATGGTGATGAATTTGTGGGGTGGAATGGAACAGGCTAAGCGTTAAATCCTTTCACGTTGGCACCCAGGAATATGAGGTTTGGACGTTTTAGTTGATATGATTGTGCTTCGTCTTGATGCAATAATATCATTGCTGGAATCCGAAACAGCCTCAGCTTTGTCTTCTTTCAGACCCAGATCCAAGTTGTATGTTTCGGGTGCGTGATTATTCCACTCAACAATGTCGTCTCTAAGATTTAGTCTTATGTTCAAGGGCGGATTCAAAAATTTAAGTTTGACGGTTCACCTATTTACCTTATTTCGTAGTTTAAGACTTCGAATCCCTCCAGACCATCAATTTGACTACAACATACTAAATAAGCATAAAATGCATTTTGCTAACGAGATCTCTCAATTTAATTTTTTTAAAAGTAATAACAATCCTCAATTGATAAAATCGACAAAAAAGTTGAATTGTTAAAGGTATGAGTAGAGAAATTCGAGATCAACCATTTTTTTGTCGAATAGAACGTCTAAAGAGATAAGTGTGATATCATAAAAGTTCTTCCGAGTTTTAAAGACAAAAGTTATCAAAAGTTCGAGCATTTGAGGGTTGATCCAAATGTAATTTTTGTAGCAATAACTTTTTTCAAGTATGTAGAGTGACCCAAATGTAACTTTACCTATAATTGAGTGCCCGAAATGTAACCTTACTCATATTTGAGTAACTCAAATGTAACGTTACCCATATTTGAGTGACTCAAATGTATCTTTTAAAAATTGAATGACCCAAATATAAAATTACCCATAATTAAGTGACATCCATTGTAGTTTACCCAAAAAATTAATGGTGGGTCACGTGACCCACCAGACACCCACATACATCCGCCTCAGCTCATGTTCTCTCATTGAGAGTGTAATGTGCCTTACCAATACACCTAACACTTGTTAGAAGTAAAACCCTATTTTAATTTAAATACTTAATAAATTTGTATTCTTTTTAACTGAAATAATTTATACCACTCTGATATTTGATTCTAACTTTTTGGTCATATGGGAAGATGAGATTCGTTTTTCTTTGCCTTTTCTTCTTTTTACTGCAACTGAGTTACATGTGTGTGTATATATATATATTCCTTTTTTTCTGTTTACGATATAAAAACGTTAGACTTCCATGCATGCACGTACAGGAGTGAGAATCAGCATTACGTGTATACAGGTAATGTGGGCGAGGACGAAGGTAAAAGTCAAGAAAATGAAATGCCACCCGAAATCCATACAGTTTAAATTATGTAAATTTTCAAATTTACAAGGCTGATTCGATTGAGGAAATATATAGCAATTGACCTTTATGGCTTATGAGAGGAGCAGCATTTTTTGGACTTTCCTTTTCACATGCTTGTGGGTTCCACCCTATCCTCCTTTCCATACTTGACATTATATGTATATGGTGTATAATATTCGAGTTGAGACGAATCAAATCAAGGTTTATTCAGTCTGTTCATCTTTCTTACATATTGCAAATACACGAGAGAGGGGTCTGTTTATATCCAGTACTACCAATACTGGTGAATCAAGTGCTTTTTCCCTGGTTAAATGGTAAAATTATACCTTTAATCCCCGAATGTAAATAACCAATTAAACCTTTCTTTAAGGAACCTTTTAGCCTATTAGTGAATATTGAGTCTATTAGGTTTACCAATCGATTTTATTATATGACAGCCAGAGCTACATTGCCAAGTCATCAAAGTCAGGGACGGTTCAAAAATTTATAAGGCCCTGTGTAATTTATTAAAACGAAGCCCTTAATCTATAGTTCAGATATTTTTTTAAAAAGTTATCTTAATACAAAAAAATGTTTAATTACTCTCTTAAACAACAAAAATTCACTTATAAAACAACTAAAAGTCTAATATTTTCACTTAAAAATGTTGCTCTTTTTGCATGTTTTGAGCAAAATCATTTATAACATTTTCAATATCAACTTCTTCCTAAAGACTACTCTAAATTGCCATCAAATCAAGTTTATTTAACCTTTCGTGCGACATAGTTGTTTGTAGGTATGACTTCAACAACTTCAATTTTGAAAAACTTCATTCTGTAGAAGCAACAATAATAATAATAGTCAACAAGGTTCTATAAGAAATTGTCGCATTTAGAAAACAATTAAAACGTTTTAAAAATCTTAATAAATCCACTTCTCTCATTTTTTTCTTAGGTAAAGGTTCTCTAAATAATTTCAGCTCAGTAAATTATGTATCTCCATCAACATCAGATAACTCACACTTCTTAAGAGCATTTTTCAAAATTATTAATGAAAGTGATTTATCATAATGAAACAAGAAGCCAAAAATATTCTTCTATAATTAATGTTGTTCAAATCTCTTATCCAAAGAATTAAATAATGGCTTGATCGACAATATGCAAGAAATATTCCATTCTAAATTTAAGAGGTATTAATGTTTGTATTTTGCAATTAATTTGAAAGACGGTATAACTTTTTCATAAATTGTTCATTATCAAATATACAAATTTATAACTATCTAATTTATATTTAATCATTATTTTCAAGATTTTTTCTTTCCGAGGACCCTGTGCGGTCGCCTTACTTGCAAATGTCCAAAACCCCACTAATCAAAGCCTACCTAAGCTTGACACCACTCACCGGTCATGAAATTTAAATATCTATAGAGGTCTGATCGTCACTCAACTATTCACCTTATTTTTCACCATCTATTTTACTCTCATCTTATTGATATTTTCATGTGATGCGATTCTCCACCTAAATAAACTGAAATGGATTATTCAAAAACACTACCATTCCATTTTACCCGTCGGCAACATTCATCGCAGTTATCAACAATGACACATATGTTCTTAATTGCTTTACCAGCCATTCTATTTAGGTTAAAATTTAAATAAAATTTTGGTTGTATATCTATACATATATAAATTAATATATAATAATATTCAAATTAAAACATTCAAAATTTTAAAATCCAACCAATAATGCCAACAATTTTTTTTAACTATCTACTGACCGACTTTTTCACCTGATATGTTTGGATTCACCTTCATAATTACATTTTCAGTTTTTTTTTTCCATCCTTGGCAGTGTGAACCATTAGACTAAATTTTCATTTTTTTAATTTCTTATGAAACCATTTAATGCTTTGATTACAACAGATTTGGCCTTTGAAATTCAATACAAATAATAAATACGAAAAGGGGTTGGTATTTGCATTAAATAACAGCCTCATTCAAAGCTTAAGATTGCTGCACTTCACCATGCCGCATTAATTTTTCTTTTTCAGTTGCAAATAAACGAGTCAAATCATCGGTCTTGAAAAATCCATGAACTCTTGTGTAGTTATATATATATATATATATATATATTATTTTATACACAAGCATGTCTATTTTAATTTTAAGATCTAAGTTTATGATCTTAAACTTTAAACCCTAAATTGTAATTGTAAATTTTAAATTGTATAACCTAAAGGATTAATGCCAAAAGAATACTCATATGTTTGAATGAATAATCATTTTGACTTGTATATTTTTTTTGAACTTATTTAACCCCATGTTTAATTTTGGGTCAAAATGGCCACTCTGCGGATGAAAATTAAAGTCAACTGACAATTAATAGCTTGAAATGATCACGTGACAAACTTACATGTCAGTGCACGCTGCGATAACAATGTCATATAGAGAAATATAGTGACTTTACATAATGACACATCAGTCAAAAATATTTTTATAAAATTGTATAAAATATTTTTTTTCTTCTGACGCATCATTTGTAAGGTCATTTGAAGTTGTTTATCGTCAGTTGACTAACAATTTTCATCCGCATATGGGCTATTTTGACCCAAAACGAAATGTTGGAGGTTAAATTGGTTCAAAAAAGAATAGGGGCCAAAATGAATATCAGTCAAACGTTAGGGGTATTTTTTTGGCTTTATGCTTAAAACTACTGACTCATAAACCTTAGGGTAAATTACTGCAATGTTCATTTACATTTAATTAGTTTACACTTTTGGTCACCAATTTTAAAAATTGAACATTTTGGTCACTTACGTTTTCGTTGTGTAAACTTCTGATGACTCGAATGTTAGTTTTTGTTACCCTGATGACATGCACATTAATAAAAAAAAATTATTTCTAATTCCACCCCTAAATTTTTAAAAGTTTATTTTTTTCACCCAAAGAACAACATTAAACACCCATCCCCTAAAATACATTCCATTTTACCTTAGATTTGAACGTCATCTTAGTTCATCAATCAAAATAGTTAGTTCTTAGATGTTGAATTTAACACCTAATTCTCCCTACACTCAAAAAATGCAAAAGCATAGCATTTCTGAATTTTAGGTTTATACGAGAAAATGATTTCACCCTTCATCTTCTTCCAAAACCCACATCTTAATCTAGGTTGCCATGACTTGTATACTTCCCAAATAGTGGAATGGGCTCAGCTATGGCAGTAGGCAATGTTGTTGATATGGATTTGTTCTCAATTTTTTTGATGAAGCCTTCGTTTATATTTGTCTAGGATTTGTATATATGGAAGCTTAAATCTAGAAAAAAAGTTTGTTTAAAGTAGTCGCATAAAGGTGGAAAGCTGGGTGTGGGCTCGTTGGAGGTTAGGTCAGACGAACGATGGGTGGCTGGAAATGGGTTACGGGTTTTTTTTGTGAAAAAAATGCACTTCTTAAAATTTTAGGGGTGATGTTAAAAATAATTTTTTTATTATCGCGCATGTCATCAGGGTAACAGAAACTAATATTCGAGTGACCAGAAGTTTATAGAACGAAAACGTAAGCGACCAAAACATTTAGTTTTTGAAATCGGTGACCAAAAATATATATTGAATAAACGTAAGTGACCATTGCAGTAGTTACCCTAAACCTTAATCCTTGAATTAACTCCGATTATGTAATAATTTTTTCCATCACCAATGTGTAGGATATTAATCTTTATTTTAAGGGTAAATTACTTCGATGACCACCGAACTTTGGAGATGTACCTATTTTGACCACCGAACTATTGAACCCGTCAATCAGACCACCTAACTTTTTAAATCGACCTATTTTGACCACCTCCGTTAAAAAACTAACGAAAGGGTGACGTGGCAGTTAATGAAAATTTGTAAAATTACACACTTAATCCTTGTTATTTACATATTATATCAATTTAGTCCTAATTTTAATTTAATTAATTAAAATTAACAATCACACACTGCCCTAGCCTCCATTGAAGCTCCCTCAAGCTTCAATCACCAGCATTCATCCATATCCACACTCGACCATAACCCCTCCGCCTCCCTCAAGCTCTTTCCCCTCACCTTCCACTCAAACATACCCAAATTATATCCTTCAAACAACCATAAACAATAAGTAATCTGTCCCCAAAACGAAAGAAAGGAAAATCAAAGCAAAATTAGAAAAAAATCAAAACTGAAAAAGACGGGGGAAAATGGATTATCGTTTTGGCCGGAGCTCATTGCTGGCGTTCAGAGTATCGCCATCCAAATCCCAACGGTGAGTATGTTCCAGGCGGTGAAGAGAACAACATATCTTGATTTGGCGATGATCTAATGGTGGACAGAGGAGATCTGGCAAGAAGAAGTCAAACAGTTCAAGAAAAGGGATTACCATTTCGGTCGGAGCTCGTTGCAGGCGTTTTAGAGTGTTGCCGTCCGAAATCTCAATGGTGAGTGTGTTCTAGGTGGCGAGGAGAGCAACACATCTTGATTTGGCGATGATCTAACGGCCGACAGAGGAGATATGACGAGAAGAAGTCAAACGGTTCAAGGTCATTTTCGTGAAGATCAGACGACTTTCTCGAAAAACTATTCCGAGTGAAAGAAAGGGAAGGTGAGAGGAGTCTATGAGTGGTGATGGTGTGTCAAATCGACCCCAGACGGCGGCGAGGAGATGTGGCAGCACTGGTCTTTTTCTTGAAGAGCCAAGTTGATATTATAGGTAAATAATAGGGACTAATGTGTAATTTTATGAATTTCCATTAACTTCCATGTCATCCCCCCGTTAGTTTTTTAACGACAATGGTCAAAATAGGTCGATTTAAAAATTTGGGTGGTCTGATTGACGAGTTCGATAGTTCGATGATCAAAATAGGTACTCCCCCAAAATTCGATGGTCACTAGAGTAGTTTACCTTTATTTTAATTATATATGTGAGAAGTTATTACAACCATATTGGTTGGAATTATAACAGTAATTAAATATATAATTTTCCTAAAATAATGCTTTTTCTCCGAAAATCGTTGGTACACTAATATGTCACATTCCACCTTTCAGGAAAAAAAGTTCAAATTTAAACCTTGTAAATAATATTAGTTAGGAAAATGGTTATCAACTTCAAATATAAATGATGAGCGTATAAAAGTACTATTTTTATTACTTTTTTACTCATATTATTGTTAGACTTAGGCTCATATTAATTGCATAATTAGTCACTCATGGATTAATTCATGTTTCTTTTCACAGTGAAGCTTAATTACATAGTTTGGTAGTTTTTTAGAAAAAAGATACTGTTTTGGTGCTTTATTTGCGCATGTTAAGATTTTCATGGTAAAATGTAAATTGCCAAGGCAATTCAGGAAGGATCTGCTGAACAAATTGTCGAGGCAATTCAAGAAGGACCTGCCGAACCAGTTGCTGAGGCAATCGTCGAACAATTGAGGATAATATGAAGTGGTAGCCGAAATTGATGACTGGATAAACCCAACATGACGTGAAGCAAAGATAAATCCTAGAAGAGTTGGAGTTCCATGAAAAGATCAAAAGGATATTAAATTCCATGAAAATATGAGGAGTTTTTGGAAGATAAATAAATAAAAGAGATTTATCTCTTTAATGCTATTTAATTACAACTTAACTTTCTCCTCAAGAAAGACTTTGACCTACTCATCTCCTATAAATAGAAGACCTAGCCGCCTACTTCAAAGGGGGAGGTTCGATTGAGAGAGAAAAAACCTAGGGGCTGTTCGAATTCTTCTTCTTCCTCCTCTTGGTTCGATTAGATTCATGATGGGGAGACTATTCTTTGTATATCTTTCAAACCTAGCCATGAACTAAACTTTATTTGACTTAGGTTATTGTGTTTTTGTGGTTGTAAGAACGATTGGGTTTGTTTAGGTATTTGAGTTTGTAATTTTAATTCAAGGTTTGTTCATTCTTGGTTCTTAATTTTGTTTGCGAGTAAATTGGGAGAGGATCTCGTGAATTCATCAATTTATCTAATATCAGGAGAGTTAGATTCAAGAAACAAATGAGCATGGTCTTTATTCAATCAATCGATAATGAAGACTTAATTTTGTTAACCCTTGTTTCACACAGGGATGTATTATCAAGGCATGCATAATTAACTAGTGTTTTGAATTAGGGATAAGGAGAAACCAATGAAGAATGCTTAGCCGAACCTTAAAGGTTGTCGCCCAGTTGCCTAGACGATTCGCTCCACCAGTTGCCCAAGCAATCCAATTGTTGCCAGTTGCCAAGACAATTGAGTAACTCTTGCACTCAATTACCAAGATGATCCATTCAACTATCACTCCATGACTCATGATAATCCGACCTACTCTCTTAAATCGATCACTCCTTTCTATTTTCTTTATTTTGCTTAGTTTATTTTACTTATTATCATCTCCATCAATCTATTTATTTTTTAATGCAATAACTTAAGCAAAGTGGCCCAAGCCAATCCCTATAGAGACGATTTTCGATATTTATCATATCAATTTATTACTTGCGACGTGTATACTTGCACCGTATGCTTTGATCTCTAAACACGCAACAATAAACAGTACAATGATTATAGGTTGGGGCAAAGTCAGAAATTTATTTAAGGGATGTCATTTTTAAGAATATTATTTAAGAAAAGTTAATTATTTATAAAAGTTTGTCAATTATATATATTTTTAATTTTTTAATATACAAACTATATAAAAAATATATATTTTTCAAAAATAATTTAAGGTGTCAGCAAACACCCAATTGTAGTGTGGCTCTACCCATGATCATGCAATATACGTGTTTGAAAACAATAGTGCCTTTTTAGGAATAGAAATCATGAATCATTTTTCGTGTCTCTATTCATGCTTCTATATTAAAAAAATTATGTTTAGAGTTTAGGGTTAAAGTTTAGGGTTATGGCTTAGGGTTATGGTTTATGAAATTATGGGTAGGTGTATTTTTAGAGTTTATGATTTATGATTTAAAATTTAAGATTAGAGATTAGAATTTACTTTTTTAGTGTTGGATATAAAAAGGAGTACCAAAAAGAAGAGAGAATTTTGTACCATTTTTCAGGGGTGCTTCTTGGTAAGAATTTGACTTAATAATAAAAAAGGTGTCTAACCTATACATTTTTTCCAGTTTGGTGCATAATGTTTTTTTGGGCTACTTTGGTGCCTGATGTTTCATTTCGTAATTGAAATTAAGTTTTTTCGTCAACGACCGTTAAAAAATTTTCGTTAACTAATTATAACATGACACATGGTTTGTTTTAATTATTTATTTAATTTTTGAATTACTTTAATAATATGAACTTCTTAAAAACCTCAAAGTTTTAATTTCTTTCAACCAAACTCTCAAATCACATTTCCCTTGTCGCCCGACATCCCCCACACGTCGTCGGTTCGCTGTTCACCACCCAAGCGTTGGGTACCTCACCGGTTAGCATCTCCCACCCACTAGCCGTCAGTTAGAAGCCCAATCGCTCTATTTTTTTCTTCATTGTTGGATGTTTGTCGATGAATCAATCGACGATTCATTTACCGGTTTTCGATGACGAAATCATGGGGCTTTTAGTACTGGGGGCCGGCGAAGACAAGGGTGATCGGTGGTGGTTGAATCAGTGGTGGGAGGGGGGAATTTAGGGATCTAGGGTTTGGGTTTTTTAATATAAAATTAAAGATTTTGTGATTTTTAGAAAAATAAAAATTAAAGAAAATACAAGAATATGCCACATGTCGTGTTTTTATTAGATTACAAAAAATTTAGAACGTCCATCGCAAAAAATTCAATTTGAATTACAAAATGAAACATTAGGCATCAAAGTGGCCCAAAAAAACGTTAAACACCAAACTGGAAAAAATATATATTAGGCATATTTTTGACTATTAAGCCTAATAATTTTGGACTTGGAGCATTGGGTGAACCAACTCATGTTTCTTAAACTGGACTGACGGGCCTAACACCATGAGGTGTGGTCCAGAATGCAATGTTCATCCCCCAACAAATCTTGCTAAACTTCGATCCCTAATGTTTTTTTAAGGGGTGAAATAACTTTTAGTTCTTTTGATGATCAATTCGGTCCTTAAATTTATTTCAATCGATCTTGATCATTGAATCTGACAACATGTCCCATTTTAACCCTCTTAATGGCTTATACTCTGAAAGCTCGAGGATCAACGTGGACAATGAAATACCAGGGACCAAACTGGAAAAAGTCATACTTTTTGTCCAAGGCTTTCTTATGTATGCTCTTCGTACATAGAAAACATATGACCTCAGTAAATATGAACAAAAATAATAGCTTGATCAACCGGTCAAATGTGTTTGCTCATGCTTCATACACTGAAGCAACATAGGATCGAATGATCAAATGAAGTGCTTTACACAAGTTCAAGTATTATACACACACTAATAGAGTTTTTATTCTTAAAAAAATATAAACGGAGTCCTTTTAATAAGGCTTAATTAGAAAATAGTTTCCCAAATTATACACTTTTTCTAAGATATGCGCCTAACGTTTTCTTTGGTAGAAATATGTGTCTAAAGTTTCATTATGTTAGTGTTTTAGGGTAACACCGTTAAAAAGATTCATCACCCAATAATAGATTGGCACACGACTTTTGTTTTTTTCCCCGAAAAATAAAATAAATTAAACAATATCCCAAAATTTTCAAAAATCACAAAATAGTCTCAAAATCTCTAAAACCCCCAAACCGTAAACCTATTTTTAAAATTTTTTCTTTAATTTTTTATAAAAAAAACACGTATTAAATTCTAATTGGGTGATGAATTTTTTTAACGATGTTACCTTAAAACACTAACAAAATGAAACTTTAGAAACCTATTTCAACAAAAAAAAACATTAGGCACCTATCTCAGATAAAATGTATAGTTTGAGCACATATTTCCGAGTTAAGCATTTTTAATAAATTACCATGTATTCTATTTATTTATTTATTTACTTTAAAATTAAAAAACCAAACCACGAATTTAACAAATAATTACCCATGTTTATTATTCTCAACATTTTTCATACATTACTTAAAAAAATTTCTTCTCATAAACCACGAGTTAAATTATTTACCAAAAAAAATGAAAATATATTACTAAAAACCTTGTGGGTTAAAGTAAAAATAAAAAATAAAGGTGGTAGGTGTTAGACTTAGACTTTAGAAGAGGAAAAACTTAGAGAAAGAGAGACAATACTTTCATTTTTTTATTGAAATCGTTGTAATATCCTAAAATAAGGACCATCTTATATCTGTACATCCTAAGGCTACTGAAGAGTCAATCAGACTAACGGCAATCTAACAACCTCCCTAACTGTTACTAATTGTACTGACTCTAACTAACCAAATATAATGATACATCACAACAATTTTAGTTGTATTCATTGACTAAAATACATTTTTAAATAATACTCTAACATTCCCCCTAGAACAGCAAGCCTTGACCATTTCGCTCTAGCCTTTGAAGAAAAACCTCTAACCAAAAAGGAAATAAAACAAAAAACGCACAAAGTGAAGTGAAAAACAAGTTTAAAGAGAAACCATAGACACCACATCTAACTTTGTACGATGTCGATGAAACACGGGAGCAGATAAAGGCTTAGTCATGACATCTGCAACTTGTTCAAAAGCTGGAACTTAATTGACTTCAAGCAGGCCAGAAGTTACTTTTTCGCGAACAAAATACAGATCTAATTCCACATGTTTGAATTTCGAATGCAAGACTTGATTAGCAGACAATGCTACTGCACTTGAATTGTCACACCAGAGATCAAATTTTATGTCCCCTCGAACACCTAATTCACTTAACAAAGACTCAAGCCAGATAATCTTAGTAGTTGCACATGCAACACTCCGATATTCTGTCTCTGCAATCGATCTGGACACTACTGGTTGTTTCTTCAACCCCCAGAAAACAAGATTATTTCCAAAATAAATGGAGAAACCTGTAGTGGACCTACGATCGTCACTGTCAGATCCCCAATTTGCATAAGCATATCCTATTATAAACAAGCAAGGTGAAGAAACAAATCGAAGACCAAAGTTTAAAGTGCCACTTAGATAGCGTAAAGTGCGTTTCACCAGCTGCAAGTGTGTATCTAAGGGAGTCTGCATGAATTGACAAGCTTTATTGACAGCAAAAGCTATCTCAGGGTGAGTAATAACCACATATTGTAGTGCCCCAACGATACTCCTATATTCAGTCACATTTTCAATAAGACTACCTTCTGTATTTGACATCTTGCAATTAGTAAGCATGGGTGAAGGAAGTTCTTTCGACTGATCTAACCCACTCTTCTTAAGAAGATCAATAACATATTTACGCTGGCAAAGAAAAACAACATCTGACACATAATTCACCTTAATCCACAAAAAATAATGCAACCTGCCAAGATCCTTTAATGAGAAAACTTTATCCAAATCATTAATGACTCGTTGTACCTCATTTTCATCATTAACTGTTAAAATAATATCATCCACATACACCAATAAGTAGACTATATTTATGTCAGTCTTCTTTACAAACAAAGAAGAATCAGACTTAGTTAAAACAAAGCCAACTGATTGAAGATACCCTCTTAACTTTTCAAACCAGGCTCTAGGGGCCTGTTTTAGACCATAAATGATCTTATGTAGCTTGCACACCAATCGTTGACCCTTTTCACCTTGTTCATAACTTGGTGGTTGACTCAGATATACATCTTCAGTTAGGTTACCATTCAAGAAGGCATTGTTTATGTCTACTTGTCTTAAACACCAACCCTTAGTCACAACAAGTGAAAGAATGGTCCTTATTGTAACTGGTTTTACAACTGGACTAAAAAATTCATGAAAATTTATACCAGTTTTTTGAAGGTATCCTTTCACAACCAGTCTTGCCTTGTATTGTCCAACAGAATCATCAATATTTCATTTCAGCTTGAATATCTACTTATAGTTAACAACTTTTCTATTTGGGAACAGCTGAACAATGACCAATTATTATTGCTCAACAGAGCATCATATTCAGCCTTGGCAACAACTTTTCAATTCTCATCCTTGAAAGCTTCTTGAATGGTTCGTGGTTCACTGATCACTTTAGGATGAACACATTCTACTTGAAAACTTTAGGCTTTCGAATGCCATTTTTGTTTCTTGTGACCATAGAATGAACTTTCCTAGCATTTTGGATTTCGAGTGAAATGCGAGAGACACATTGAACATCCTCAAGTGCTACCATAGCTCTTGCTTCACTACTCTCATGACAAGAATCATCAACATCTCATCATTCCTTATGAAAAACACCATTTTCAACTTGTAAAGAGGATTGACCTTCTGAAGAAGCCTGCCCTCTCTGTCAACAACAAACTCATCTAAAAACCTGTCATGATCTTCAACATCAAAGGTTTGTAAATAATCATGACTAAAACTTCTTCTGGAGGACTCGAAACCTGAAGAACATCAGTGTCCTGTAAAGTCTCTTGACCAGAATCGAGCCCATCATGACTAAAACTGACTCTTGTCGGATCCACATGAAGAAACTTTTCTGGAGGACTAGGAACCTCAAGAGTGTTAGTAAATTCATCCTATGTTGACCAGTATTGAAAAGAGGTTCTTCTGAAGTACCAGGCATTCCCTGAGCATTAGTGACACAAGGTTCTCCTGAAACTACACTAGCAGCACCTAGACCAGTAGACTGTAGATTTTCTGAGTTGAGACATGCGACTGAGTGATTTTTGAAACAATAGATTTGAACACTGAAGAGGGAATGTCCCCAGATTGTGAAAAGGACTGAGTCACCAAAGGAAAACAGTTGATTGTTGACATGTCACTAGAAGAAACTCCAGAGGAAGCAAAAGGAAATATTGACTCATCAAAAGTTACATGTCTAGAGATGAAAATCCCCCCACTATCATCTAAGCATTTGTACCCTTTATGTTGAGTATTATAGCCTAGAAAAATACATTGCTTCGACCTAAATTTTAATTTGTGTCGATTAAACGGTCTAAGCTAAGGAAAGCATGCACACCCATACACTTTAAGATAAGAATAATCTGGTGCTCTACCAAAAAGAACTTCATAAAGTGTTTTACCCTGTAGAACATCTGTGGGAAGCCTATTGATTAGAAAAACAACATAGATGAGTGAGCAAGCAAGGTCAAACCAGTTTCTACAATATGCCTACGTTTTCTCTCTGCAGTGCCATTATGCTCAGACATTTTGGGACATGCCACCCTATGTTGAATACCCTTAAATGACAACTACTGTCTAAGGCCTAAAAATTCTCCCCCACCATCAGTTTGTAAAGCCTTTATTTTACAACCAAACTGAACTTCAACAAGTATGAAAATTAACAAAGCAATCCATGACTTGAAAGAAATACAACCAAGTATGTCTAGAATATACATCTATGAAAGACACATAATAGCTAAAACCTTCAGAAGAGACATGAGGTGGACCCCAAACATCCGAGACCACTAACTAAAAAGGACTATCATATGTAATTAATGAAGCAACAAATGGCAATTTTTGAGCTTTCCGTTTCAAACAAGCAGAACATATATCAAACAATTTATTTGAATCAAAAGCAATATTACATGAGTTAAGAACAATCTTTAGAACACGCAAGGAAGAGTGTCCAAGACGTTTATGCCACAAATCACCAATACTATCACTCTTAGTTACACTACAAGTCTGATACGAAGTAGAACAATTAGAATTGAAAAAATCAGGAGTAGTTAATTTGTAAAGACCTTCAAGTGTGAGGGTTCCCTTCAAGAGAGTAGCTTGTGTCTAAACATCCTTCACACAATATTGAGTAGGGTGAAATTCAAAATAAACATCATTTCCCCTAGCTAATTGAGAAACATATAATAAATTATTCTTTATAGCAGGCACATGCATCAGATTTTGAAGAACCAAAGGCCTAGATTGAGTAAGGAGACTATCCTGACCAATATGAGATATTCGAACTGTAACCCCCCTAAAGCAGACTTAGAAGATATAGTCGAATTTAGGAAGTCACAATTGAAAACTTTTTCCTCAAGAAATCCAATTTTAAAAATTATACTTTAATTAAAATAAAATAACATAAATTTAGTAATAAATAAAAATATAAATATCATAATAAATATTCAAATGATTATATAAAATCTCTTAATTAAAATAACAGTAAATGAATGCTAAAAATAATCCCAAAACATAAATAGTCTAAAATACATCTATGTCCCAAAATAATAAATAGAAATATGATTAAACTAAAATAGTTTCGTATTGTATAATAAAATAACCGGATAAAATCTGAGATCCTCCAAGTACCACGTCGCCTAAAGTCCAAAGATATCTGTAAGAGAAAACTATGGGGGAGTAAGCTAAAATGCTTAGTGTGTTTCTAAGGTGCAAGAAAAACCATAATTATAAAACATAATATTATTTTGAATGAAATCTTTCAAACCATAACACAAATCACAAGCGCAGTGCAATGCACCCAACTACATCACCGTCCGAAGAGTAAGGTTCCCAAGAACCACTCTCTACATCGTCACTAATCCGAAGTGGAACTCAACCCGAAGGGTGGAACTACTGATCCGAAGTGGATTTCAGCCCGAAGGATGAAACCACTGAACTTCCTCCGTACAAATCCCAACCCATGCTCATACATACATGATGATTAAAAATCAAATTTCATAAATCCAGTTCCATAAATCTGATATTCCATAAACACACTTCATAAACCATAGTCTATAAATTCATAAATTATAGTTCCGAAAATCCGATGTTTCATAAATCAAATATTCCATAAATCATAATTAAAACACATTCTGAATTCATATGCACATGATGTCAACCATACACTTTATAATACATATAATAATCACATAAAGTGTAAAACACCAACACATAAAAAATAATATATACTTTATTTTTAACACCAGAAGAAAACACACTTCATAATAGTAGGGTTAAACTACGTGGAGGACGGCTTCCACGCTCAACACTAACACTGAATCTTGTAGTTTCAGAATCTTAAAGTGATAATATGAGCATAGGGTTACAAAATCGAACAAAAATAATGAGTTTGCAATTTTTAGACTTGAAAGAAGAGTAGAAATATAGCACAGGTTTTTAGGGGATTTCGGTGGAGCGACTGGGCGATTTGGAATGGAATTCATCTCTTCCAGGGATTTAACTAGGGTATATATATATATAAAAGTAATAACAATTATTATTGTTATTATTATAAAAGTTTGAAAAACTAAATGAAAACATGACATAAATAATTAATAATATAAGAAAAGAGGAGCGGGTGTCCTTAGGGAATTGTAATTTCTTTTTAGAAAGGGTTAATTCAACAAACGGTTCCAAACTTTTAGATCTTTAGAAATAGACTACCATAATACTTTAAAAATTTTGATTTACAGCCTAAAATCCAAATTTCTCAAAATTTAGTCATAAGTTCAGAAATTTCAAAATTAAAATTCAAACGTTTTTAAAAATTACAGCTTAGTTTCTAAAATTTTAAAATTTTGCAAATGGTCTCACATTTAAAATTTCAAATTAAACAAACATATCAAAAATCCCTAAAAGTTAGGGTTCCAAAAAATTACAAATTTCAAAATTTAGGGTTTTGAATTAAGGATTTTGCGAATCTAGGGTTTACAATTTAGGCGTATTTTTTTGGGGTGTTACACGAACACTACTACCATTACCCATTAAAAGACTATCACTACCGTTGTAAGCCATACCTGACTGAAGAGCAGAACTGTCATTTGTGATGTGATGGGTAGCTCTTGAGTCAGGATACCAAGCTATATCCCCAGAAGCAGCAAGCTTGGAAGAGGAACCAGACGCAAAATTTGCAGCCATATGAGAAACAGAGTCCTTCGAAGTAGAAGTAGCTAACAAAAAAGGTGATTGACACGCGTCGTATAGTGTTAAAAATAAATCCTTAAACTCAAATAAATAAGAATAAAAATAGTATAGCGAGAGTAAGGGTCGATCCACAGGGAATAAGTGTTCTAACACCCTTTCGTTCTAACTTAGACCAAGAAACTTGTAAAAATAAAAGTGGGGGGGGGGGTTAGAGAAGTGATTTGAGTAATAAAAAATAATAAGAACGAAAATAAGTATTGAAAATGAATTATGGAATGAATTAGCCTCAAGCTACGCTTTGCCACGACATCCTCGATCACCGAAATGGATTTTTCTTCAACTTTCTTGCTGGTTACAGTCTACAAGGCTCAACCCTTGCAACTTACTTCTCGTTGGTAAACTCGACTCCCAGGGCAATCCTTGAAATCAAGCTTTAGTTGGTTAGCTACAGCAATCGATGCCAACTCAAGCCTAAATTAATGCTGGAGAAGCCCGTGCTCGGATAATCGTCTCGATGAGAATGGTTTTCGATTTTGATTCCCTTTAGTGGACTGCCACTAAGTTTGTTCTTAGGGAGTTGAATTGGCTACAAGCTTTTCCTCGTCCCCAACAATGGATCTAAACCACTTCAACCCGATGCGCGCTCTCGGAATGAAACAATTGAGATTCCTAAAGATTAGGCCGATTGCCTAACCAATTTTGCAGAGAATCGAAAAAAGAAATGTTGAAAGAAAGAAAGAACTTCTTCTAATCTCACGAGTTTAGTCGGGTTAGGCGTTGCCCTTGGCTAAAGAGGATTTAGTTAAGCATGGTTGGAGAAGAAACCATACTTAATTAAATAATGAAGGAAATGGAGAAAATGGAAATGGAGAAAAATAGAGAATTATATTAAACTCAAAGGTAGAAGAGAACAATGAGCAAGTGATGTCTAACTCACCCCAAAGTGGGGTATTTATAGTATCTGAAAAACCCTAAAAAACTAAAATGATAAATCCCAAAAATAATTTAAATTACATAAGATAATTATCCCATGTTTGAAATTTAAAAGTTAAAATCCGGATAATATGCTATCTGATAAGCTGCTTGATAAGCTATCACTGCTGCTGACGTCAGCTTCTAGAAGATATTGACGTGGCGCTCAGTCAACATTCATGCCCATGACTCCAGCATTTTCTGCAGCATTCCAGCTTATTTCCAGCATCACGTCCCCTGCATGAAAACAACATAAAACAGCCCAGTTAAGTCCCTCAAACTTATATTTAATCGAAATAAGGACCAAAAACACAACCAAAATAAATACTCATCAAATTCCCCCTCACTTATCTGATGCTTGTCTTCAAGTATCTCAAAATTAACAAATCTAAGCTCAAGTTGCCATCCTTAATTTCACAAAGTCTTAAAGTTTCCGATATGACTAAGCATCTAAACATGAAAGAAAATAAGGAGCAAATAGATAAATGACAAGATTTAGAAATTTAAGCAAAACGACATTCCAATACCATACTAACATTAACGATGCAAACCAAGTACCCTCACAAGGAATCGCTCATGTCACTCAAAATGTTTAAGGGTAGAGAAAATCACTCGAGCCAAAACTAATTAGAGCATTACCATAGGCTTGTGGTTAAATCTAATCTCCACTACTAAGTATGAATGTGATGCAAAAATCAAGAGGTCTTAAAAAGGGTTGTAATGGGGCTAAGGTTCGGGTAGGATAAATGCTGAAAAATATGGGTTAAATTTCAAGACAAAAATCATCTAAAAAATTTATTCAAAACTTTTTTCTTTTTCTTTTTTTCATTTGAATCAAAAACTGTTCTACAATGTATATATTTTTCCGAAATGCACTGTTTTTTTCTACAGACTCGAATAATTTCCTGCACAATTTTTTCTACACTGCATATTCGAACAGTTTCTGCACAGTTTTTTTTTCTACACAGTTTTTTTTTTCTGCTGGACTGCTTTTATTCGAATCTGTTTTTTTAAGACAATATTGTCTTGAAAAGAGGAAAAAAATAATGGAATTAAGAAAATTGGATTAGGCTAAAATATGGTGAATTTAAAAAAAAAGGTCAAGGCTCAAAATTGTTTCACTAGGGGAAATTAATTAAAGGGTAGGCAATTTGTTTGGGAAGAGAAATGGTTAAAACCTAGTGCCTCAATCATATTTAAGCATCATATTCAATCAATGTAATCTCAAAAAGAATTTAAACACAAGTTCTAGAATGCTACTAATTTAGCTAGGCACACTCAAAGAAACAAAGAGCAAAAATAATGCATGCTCATTAGGCTCAAAACTCACAAAAATTATCTTGTGTATCTAAGTAAGCATCACGTGAAGTAGAGAAAAAAATGTCACATAAAGGATTTTAATAAAAAAATTAATCATGCCAAAATCTACCATGCAACCTAGAATTTTCTAACAAGATAGATACAAAACCATATGAAAACAGTGAGACAAGGCAAAACTAAGGATTAAACGAAAAACTTAAATTAATAAAATCAAGAAATCAAGAGAACAACCAAAACGGATAAGCAAGATAAAAATTTTGATAAGCATATCTCCTTCCCCCTCACTTGATGCATTTTGTCCCAAAATGATAATTTAAAGTAAAAGAGAGGAAAGGAGAGACTCCCCTAATCAATTGCGGCCACGACCACGGCCTCGTCGTCCGCGGGAAGAGTCAGGGCGAAAATAGGATAGGATCTCGGCCAAGTCAGTCTCGATAGAGTGGAGTCGCTCATCCATATCTCGTCGGGGTTGGTCCTCTTGTGTTGGTTGTGTTTGGGCTCGTCTTTGAAACACTCGTTCTCTACGAGTTAGGAGAGTGCCTGGGGGAACAATATACGGTGCATCAGGAGTTCCTACAAGTAATCCCATGGCGTCTAGGCATTTCTCATCTAAGGCACTCATAGAAAAAGCGTAAGTAAACTGAGATAGGTCAAAAGTAGCAAGATAAGTACGTAAAGCTAAATGAGTAATGTAAGGATCCAAAATTAATGGTCGCGGCCTAGTGGTTCGCGCTACACGATGAAACATGTAGGCCATCCAAAAACCAAGATTTACCTTGATATTTACCTGCATGCACCAGAGAAAAAATAACCCAGTCTTACTCAAGGTTGAGGGAGTGTTGTTTCTACCGGAAAGATTGTAAGTGAGGAACCGATGGATATAGCGTAAAGCATGGCTATGAATGTCGTGGTCCTTTGTCATTTTTGGATTGTATTGAGAACCTGCAAAACCTGTCAAAGTCTCCAAGGAAAGGTCGTTATCGAAGTCTTGCGGTATGTCTAAAAGGGAAGATTGATAGTTAGGGTCTGAAACATTAGTGACAAAACTCATATAAACATTAAATTCAGTAATAGACAACCGAAAGTACTGACCCAAGAGCTGAAAAGATATCACATTAGGTGTATCAAGAGACCTTGCACGACTACGATCAAATGTATAAGTAGAATAAAATTCAAGTACTAATCGCAGTAAGTATCACAGGTAATTGTAGGAAACAGACGCCAACCAATGTTATCAAAAAGTGACATTACCGACTCATGTAAGTGCAAACATTCTAAAGTTTGAGTGGGAATATACTTACAAACCGGAAGTGAACGATGTCGGATACGATTAAATATTTCGAGTTCGTTTTCGGTAAAATGCAATAATCCTTTCAAACTTTCATCGTTTGGTTCCGTAAATCGTTGGCCACGTCGTAGAGGTTCTCCGTGATCCGATGGAATGTCGTTTTACTCGTGAGGTGGCGAATTCGGTTGAGCAGTCTCCGATCGATTATTGGCAGCGGACTCATCCTGCATGTGATCTGAAAATCCATAAATGGGGTGAAAAATTAATAACGGCTGAAAAAATTCGGAGTTTACCTCATCGGCCATATCGGCCGCAGAATAGTGGTCTGAGTTTATAGACGTGTTCATGTGTATGGTAAATGAGGGAACACATGTTGGTGATGGTGTGGACTGATAGTGTTGCTGCAATGAACCACCCACTGCATCGGAGGCCAAGGAGTGGAACGAGGATGATGGCGGTAATGGTGGTTGCGACGGTCAGCGGTGTGATGAGGCTCCGGCTTCGCCACTGTCAATGACACGAGCAGTGGGGCCAGTGGACTGCTGTCCTGATAGTTGCGAGGGAGTGCCCATCTTTTCGGCCGGACGGGGCTGTGGTGATGGAAGTGGCTGTTGCGGGTGGTGGTGAGATGGGTCGGAGTGCATGGACGGTTCTTGTGACTCAAGTGAATGAAACGATGGTGACGGGGGTGATGCTGGTCGCGACAGACGATGGTTCAGGGAGGGGGCTGAGACGTTGCTATCGAAGTGTGGGGTGGTGCCCGTGACGGTGTGATGCTCGGGAGGAGGTGGTGGGTTGTTTGGCAACTTTTGCGGCTCGAAATCACTTCTGAAGGACACGAACTGCGGTGGTGCAAAACGGCAACGGCCACCGATGACTAGCGGTGGCTGCTGGGGAAGTCGGCGGGCTTGGTCACGGGTGCGTGGCATTGTCGAGATAGGGAGGTTAACGAGGAAGGTGCCTGCTGGGATGTTTGTGCGACTGAATGAGGAAAAAATAAAAATAAAAAGGGTTTAATGAGGGTGGTTGGGTCTTTGACCGGTTAGGGGTTTGTGTAGGTGGGGACCACAAAATATTAAAGGGATGAGTGGATTGGGTTTAAATTGTGAGTGTTGACCGGTGGTTGTGGGAGATAAGGTTGGTATTGGGTTTAAATATATATTTGTTTAGTTTAAAATATGGGTGAAGTGATTGAGTGTGGAATAAAGGGATAAAAGGTTTAATCCGAATTTTTTATTTGAATTCTAGAAATTGAGCTCAAAAAATCTTGTTGATAAAGATAGCTTCTCATTCCTTTATTCGGTCTAAATTATCTGCAAACAAAATAAATTAGAGATCAGATAAATTAAATAAAAATGATAAAAATAAAAAAATCTTCACTAAAGATTAAATTCAAAATGACATAAATTTAAAGAAAATTAAAATGAGATAAAAATAAAAATAAAAAGAAAGTAAAAAAATAAAATAATAAAAATAATTAAAGTGAAAAAGAAATGGGTTGCCTCCCATTCGGCGCTTGTTTATCGTCGCTAGCTTGACGGCCTTATTCATGCGTTTGGTTCATCGAAATGAATTTCTTCAATTAAACCGATTGGAACATTTTCGTAAAATTGCTTCAACCGTTGTCCGTTGACTTTAAAGCTATGTCCTTCAGTATCTTGAATTTCTACCGCTCCATGTGGAAAAGTTTGAACAACAGTGAATGGTCCGAGCCATTTGGACCGCAACTTCCCTGCAAAAAGTTTGAATTTAGAATTAAATAATAGAACTTTTTGACCAACGGAAAAAGATTTAAATGCAATGTTTTTATCTTGGAAATCCTTTGTTTTGTCTCTGAAAATTTGTGCGCTATCGTAAGCGTGTTTCCGGATTTCCTCGAGCTCTTGAATGTGCAACTTGCGTTCCCTTCCAATCGCATTCATCTCCATGTTGCATTGTTGAATTGCCCAAAACGCGCGATGTTCCAGCTCGACCGGTAGGTGACATGGTTTACAGTAGACGAGATGATAAGGCGACATCCCGACGGGGCCTTTGTACGCAGTACTGTATGCCCACAACGCATCAGATAGCTTGACGCACCAATCTTTACGATCTGGCTTCACGATTTTTTCGAGTATGGTCTTTATCTCTTGATTTGACACCTCTGCTTGACCATTTGTTTGCGGATGGTAAGATGTCGAAATCCGGTGGGTGACGCCAAACTTCTTCATGAGAGCGTCAATTACTTGGTTAATGAAATGCTTCCCTCGGTCATTTATTATCGCTCGCGGTGTGCCAAACCTGCAAAAGATAGATTCCTTTAGAAACTTAACTATGGTTTTAGCATCATTATTTCGGGTAGCTCTAGCTTCAACCCATCTAGAAACATAATCCACCGCAAGAATTATATAAAAATTGCCGAATGAAGAGACAAAGGGACCCATATAATCTAATCCCCAAACATCAATTATTTCACATATAGTAATGGGATTAAGTGGCATTTCGTTTTGTCGACTTAAATTACCAACCCTCTGACATTTTTCACAAGATTTACAAAATAAGTAAGCATCACGAAAAATGTTAGGCTAGTAAAAACCACACTCAAGAATCTTATGCGCAGTACGTTTAGGCTCGAAGTGTCCACCACAAGAATAAGAATGACAGAAGTTTAGGATAGAGTTTACCTCGCTTTCTGCTACACATCGTCTAATTACCTCATCTGAGCAATGTTTCCAGAGATAAGGATCATCCCAAATGAAGAATCGGCATTGAAGAAGTGGTTGAAAATGGTAACCCAAGATGTGAAACCACGCCAGAAACACTAGCTGATGTATAATGATGCTCACCAAAAGGTTGAAGATTAGAAGGAGTAAAGTGAGAGTGATTCATATTCAAATTTTGAGAAGGTGTAAACTGATTTTGAAAGCCAGGATTATGAAAACCATGAGCATGTGTAACAACATGATTATAGGCATGAAGAGGTGCAACTTGTTGATGAAATTGCTGGATAGGTGCATGTGTGGTTTGTTGTTGATAAGTTTGGACAATTGCATTTTGTCTATAGCCATGACCAGACGATTATGATCTTTGTGGATATCCCCCATTAGAATAGTTTTATTTCCCTGGATTATCAACATAATGTCTTGTAGCAGCAGTAGAATCTTGAGATTGACCCTGAAAGCTAAGATCAAATCGACAATAACACTTTTGAACAACATGACCAAATCGTCCACACAATTGACATCGATGTCGATTATTATTATAACGACCTCTACCTCTGCCTCCTCGAAAATTGTTTCCTCCACGACCACCACGAAAGAAATTTTGATCAGGTGATGTATGAGCCACACTCAAGCCTGACATAGTACTATCAGTAGAATTATTGGTATTGGACAAATGATGATGAGTAGTCAAGTTAGCTTGAACCGACAAGCTGCCTGTGAGAAAATTCTTCTATCGCGCCTCACAATCCAACAACATATCAGTCAACACATCTAAAGACAAAGTCTCGCGAGAAGCAATTGCTATAACATATTCAAACTCCATTGATAAGCCTGATAAAACCACACTAACTTGCTCTGACTCTGAAATTACATTACCAGAAGCACCAAGTGAATCACAAATAAGCTTGATTTTAGCAAGAAACTCACTAACTGAAAGACATCCCTTTTTCTGACAATGCAAACTGTTGCGAAGCGATGAAATTTTGGCACTTGAGCAAGCTCCAAAAAGCCTGGAAACTGTACACCATATTGCTCGAGTAGAAGTGAGACTAGTGAGATGAGGTAACACATCAGGATGCACTGTAGACAACAACCACGAGGCAAGAAATTTGTCTTGTTGATGACAAGCTATAAACTCTAGATTTTCTTGGACTTGACATGTCGTATTAGTAACAACTCGACTAGGAGGAACAAAACTATCAGATATAAAATCCATAAGGTCATAGCCATCAATGATTAATAACGCTTGATGTTTCCAAAGAATGTAAGATGGCTCGGTCATTTTGACAATATCATGTTTAAGAAAATGTTGCACAAACGTAGTATGAAAGGAAGAAGATGGTTGAGAACCACCAGTAGAATCAACATGAGAGGACATTTGAGACATCGTATGATTTGTCTGAGGTAGAACCGTAGCACCATGAATAGAATCTTGAACCATGATAGACTATTATAATCTCAAGAGACAAGACTCCAAGCAAAACCACTAGAGCATTTCAACAAACAGGTGGTGGACGGATAAAACACTCAACCAGAAATCAAATCAACAAGAAACAATAACAAATCAAAAGAACAAATCCAAGCTGGTGCAACGCCTCACGATTCTTTAACAACAAAATCAAGAAGGCTCAATGTCATATCTAAAGAATATAAGAACGAATCACTCGTTTGTTCTTTAGACTATGAGTCACCACGAAACAAACATCTTCACGATCTAGAATATATTCTTGAAAATAAGATCTAAGATTGAAGCAAGAATCACACATTGATCCAAAAAGTCATTCTTGGCTCAATTTCGCACACTCATAACAATCCTTTAAACTGAATAACAAAAGAACATAATGCTTACAGTAGCAAAATATGAAGCGCACAAATTCTGAATCACTTGTTTCATGATCTCGCAATTGCACCAGTTACGGATTCCCAGAAGATGCCATAAAAGATTAGCGACGAACTGTGGAACAAAAATCTCCAGGAAAGAAAGGAGACTGATACCATGTTAGATTTAGACTTTAGAAGAAGAAAAGCTTAGAGAAAGAGAGACAATACTCTCATTTTCTTTATTGAAATTGTTGTAATATCCTAAAATAAGGACCAACTTATATATGTACATCCTAAAGCTAGTGAAGAGTCAATTAGAGTAACAGCAATCTAACAACCTCCCTAATCGTTACTAACTGACTCTAACTAACCAAATATAATAATACAACACAACAATTTTAGCTGTATTCATTACTAAAATACATTTTTAGATAATACTCTAACAGTAGGTGCTGACTACATCAAACGGATTGAAGAACTTAACTTAACTTTAGACGTCTTTATGTTTATGCGTTGGTTATTCGTCTGATGTTTTGAGTATTTGTAAGGCTGCAATCTATCTTGCTTAATGCTTTAATTCCGTGGAACATATTTCATTAGACGTCATCCTCAATTATATTTTCGAGCTCATTAGTTTAGGGAGAAAAAATTTACCTACTTATTATACTAACATTGACTATCGTTTACATATATATAAATTATTTGGTAACCCGAATCTAACAGAATGCCAAATTGTTCATCTCTGCGTCAACGATATGGTCATTTTCTTCCGAAATCTGTTGCTTTATTACACCATCAATATGTTGCTTATTTGTATAATAAGTACCCACACTTTTTTTAACAAATATCTTAGTATGAAACTTCACTCTAACTATTACTTGATGTAACTACAATTACAACATTTAGTTAAAAGGCTAAGCACTCTACAAATTAATTTTTTAACAAAACTTTTATAAACACTATATTTTTAGTCAAAAGTTTGTTTAACAAAGGTTACAAACATAACTTTAACATTTATTTTTTAAATAACTTATATTTTAATCAAAACTCGTCTTGCATGCACGACGAGCTCCATAACTTTGAAAAAAATCCGTTATAAATGTTTCAAACGTTACGACTACCGTTACTCACATGAAACTCACGGCGAGTTCAATTTAAGATTAGTTTAATCAGATAATTAAGTTTTTAAATAAATATTTGAAAAAAATGTTAAATTAAAGAGCAGTTGATTTATTGTTAGGAGGTTAAAAGTTTGTTAGAGTTAGTTTATAGTTGTTAACTAGTTGGTTAATTAGTTTCTGAGTTGTATATAAACTAGTGTAAAAGCATTGTATTTCTATCTTTGAATAATGGAATACAAGCAGAAATATCCTTCCACTCTTTTTGGGTTTTTTTTCGGGCTCCTCACCCAAATCTTCTTTGTTTTTCTCTTCGCCCAAATCTTCACCCATATTCCCAAAATTCCCAATTCTCTGTATTTCCGAAATCCCCAATTTCTTTCCTCCGTTTCCAATTCTGTTTCGGTCATGTCTCCGGCCACCTCTCCTCCGACTGAGGAATCTGTTACCCTTGATTTTACTCATCATTTGTTTCTCCACCCTTCTGATACACCGGGTATGGTCTTGATTTCTCATCAATTAACTGGGATTGATAATTACACTGTTTGGAGTCGATCTCTTCGCATCGCCCTACTTGCGAAGAACAAGTTAGGGTTTATCGATGATGATTGCCGCCGTGAAAGCTATTCTCAGACGTCTCTCCAGCAGCAATGGGATCGTTGTAATGCGGTGGTGCTTTCATGGCTTATCAATTCTGTGAGCAAGGTCGATGGTTCTAGAATTTTTTTCCTCCATCGGGAAATTGCTACCCTAACGCAAGGTGACTCGTCTGTCTCTTCTTACTTTACCAAGCTCAAGCTCTTATGGGATGAGTATTCTGCGTTGGTTCCACTTTCGTCTTGCAACTGTGATTCGTCAGACCTTATTTCGAAGCATGTCTCTCAGCAACATCTCTTCCAGTTTCTGATGGGGCTCAATGACACCTTTGCTGCGTCTCGAAGCCAGATCTTACTGATGCAGCCTTTGCCTTCTGTCAACAATGCCTACTCTATGATTGTACAAGAGGAATCACACCGTCTTCATCTGTCTGGTATTGTTCCATCTCTGGATTCCTCTGTTTTCTACTCTAATGCTGGGCCTAGGAAGAAATTTTTTGGGACATGTGATTACTGTAAGGTGAAAGGGCATAAGAAGGAAAACTGCTATAGGCTGATTGGTTTTCCTTCTGATTTTAAATTCAACAAGAAGCGTTCTCAAGTTGCTCTAGCTGTTGGTAGTAGTTCTCCAGGTTCGACTGAGTTTCCTGAAGTCCCTGTTCTTTCTGGTGCCATCCCTTCTCCACCAGTATTCACTCCGGAGCAATATACTCAGCTTCTTGGGCTCTTGAATCAGTCCTCTGTTTCCAGTTCCTCTGTGAACTTGGCAGGTATTACTTCTTTTCATTCTTCTTGTACTCATTTGCAATGGATCTTGGACACTGGAGCAACAGACCACATATTATCAGATTTCAATTCTTTGGTTGATCCTTTACCATGTGCTTCTCTTTCTCGTTTTGTCAATCTTCCTAATGGTAAATCTTCTCTTGTTACTCATACTGGTTCAGCACTTTTGCCAAATGGCCTTCGGTTAACTAATGTTCTTTTTGTTCCTCACTTTCACCATAATTTGATTTCTGTTTCTCAGTTAACCAAGGATCTTCACTGTGCTGTTCTTTTTTATCCTGATTTTTGTTTTTTTCAGGATCTTTACAGTGGCATGATGAAGGGGATTGGTAAAAAAGTTAGAGGTCTTTACATTTTGCATCCATCAAATTTTCTTTCTGGTTCAACCAGTAAGTCTACTTGTTTGTCTTCAGATTTTAATTTTGTTCCATCTTCTATCAATGTTTGTAATTCTGTTGATATTAATAAAACTACCCTTTGGCATGCTCGTTTGGGGCATGTCACTAGTTCTCAGTTAGCTAAATTGCCTATGTTTCTTCATACTATAGATAGCTCTTGCTTACCTCCTTGTACTGTTTGTCCTTTAGCTAGGCTTCCTTTTAGCTTAAGTACTTCTCGTGCTGATGTTCCTTTTCATTTAATCCATGTAGATGTTTGGGGTCCATATAGGATTGCTACTCATAGTGGTCATAGGTTCTTTCTCACCATTGTAGATGACCATTCTAGGATGTCTTGGGTGTATTTACTAAAATCTAAGGGTGATGCCTTTCTTTACATAAAAAAGTTTATTCTTATGGTGCAAACTCAGTTTTCTGTTTCTGTTAAGATCATTAGGAGTGATAATGGTTGTGAGTTTTTCAATACTTCTTCTACCAATTTTTTTGATTCCTTGGGTATTATTCATCAAAGCTCCTGTGTTCACACTCCTCAGCAAAATGGGATTGCTGAGAGGAAACACAGGCATTTGCTTCAGGTTGCTAGAGCTTTGAAATTCCATTCTCAAGTTCCTTTAAAATTTTGGGGTGAGTGTGTCTTGGCTGCTTCTTATATCATAAATAGACTTCCTTCTTCTGTGCTTTCTTGGAAAACTCCTTTTGAGTTGTTGTTTCATAAACCTCCTTCTTATGAACATTTCAGAATCTTTGGTTGCTTGTGTTTTGCAACTAATCTTACCCCTTCTGACAAATTTGCTCCTAGAGCTTTTCCTTGTGTTTTTCTTGGCTATGCCCCTACAAAAAAGGGCTACATTCTTTTTAATCTCAATTCCAAACAAATTCTTGTTAGTAGAGATGTTAAATTTTTTGAATCTCAATTTCCTTTTCATTCTTCTTCTCCTTTTTTTCCTACTGTTTCTTGTTTCTTTCCTTCTCAAAGTATTCATATTCCAGATTCTGAATTTCTTCTTTTGTCTCCTGCTGTATCTGTTTCAGACCATGAACCTTCACATGAACCTTCACCTGAACCTTCACATGAACCTTCACCTGAACCTTCACATGAACCTTCCCATGAACCTTCCCATGAACCTTCATATGAACATCCTTTTGCTCCTTCTCATGAATCTTCTCATAAACCATCTGTTGTATCAGATTCCTTACACCCTGAATCTGTTTCATTACCTTTTATTCCTTTATCCTCTGCTTCTGCACCATCTTCCACATTTATTTCTGATCCTTCTTTTTTGGTAACTGCACCCTCAGTTCCTTCTAGTTCTGTTATAGGTCCTCGTAGGTCCACTAGAATTTCTAAGCCTCCTGTTTGGATGGACAGTTTTACTAATTCTTGCCAATCTTCTTCATCGCCAGGTTTGTTTTATTCTTTTTTGTCTTATTCACATTTACCTTCATCTACTCAACTTTTCTTGGCTTCTGTTTCTGATTCTTCTGAGCCTCATTCTTACTCTGAGGCTTCCAAAAATCCTCTTTGGGTTCAAGCCATGGAAGAAGAACTCCAAGCTTTGAAATCTAACAATACTTGGTCCATTGTTTCTTTGCCACCGGGGAAAGTTGCCATTGGGTGTAAGTGGGTGTTTAGAATTAAGTACAAGGCTAATGGTAAAGTTGAAAGATACAAAGCTTGCCTTGTTGCTAAAGGTTACAATCAACAGGAGGGAATTGACTTTGTTGAAACATTCTCACCTGTGGTCAAAATGGTTACCATTCGAACTGTTTTGGCTCTTGCTTCTTCCTTTCATTGGCCATTGTATCAGATGGATGTATACAATGCATTTCTTCAAGGAGATCTTCATGAGGAGGTCTACATGTGTTTACCTAAAGGTTTTTGCAGCCAGGGGGAGAATGCAGTGTGTAGACTGCAAAAATCATTGTATGGGCTCAAACAAGCCTCAAGACAATGGAATCTGAAATTAACTGAGGCTCTTGTGTCTGCTGGTTTCATTCAAAGCAAGCATGATTACTCCTTGTTTGTTAAGCAGCAGCAAAGTAAGATAGTTCTGCTTTTGGTTTATGTTGATGATCTGTTAATAACTGGAAATGATGAAGAGTTAATTACTGAACTAAAGCAGATTTTGAATCTAAGCTTCAAAATGAAAGATTTGGGTCAACTCAAATATTTCTTGGGCATTGAAGTTTTAAGATCAGAGAAGGGTATCTTGTTGAATCAGAGGAAGTACGCTTTGGAGTTGATCAAGGATACTGGTTTGGAACAAGCTAAATGTGTTTTGACACCTTTAGAACAAAATTTCAAGTTAACAACAGTGGAATTTGATCAGGATTTGCAGCCTGATTTGGAGGATAATCCACTTGAAGATAGAACTGTCTATCAAAGATTGATTAGAAGGTTGATCTACTTAACTTACACAAGACCTGACATCACTTATGCAGTGAACACATTGAGTCAATTTATGCATCAACCTAAAAGATCTCATCTAGATGCAGCTTTGAGAATAGTCAAATATATTAAAAGAGAATCAGGTGCTGGGATATTGTTGAATTCTTCACAGGATTGTAAAGTCACAGCTTATTGTGATTCGGACTGGGCTTCCTGTCCAGTAACAAGGAAGTCAGTTTCAGGTTTTTGTGTCAAGATTGGTGGCTCACTTGTATCCTGGAAGTCAAAGAAGCAGAATGTGGTTGCAAGATCTTCAGCAGAAGCTGAGTACAGAGCAATGGCAATAGTCACTTCAGAAGTAATTTGGTTGCAAGGGCTTCTGAAAGAGCTTGGAGTGAAAAATTCTGAACCAGCTAAAGTCTACTGTGACAGTAAAGCAGCACTTCAAATTGCAGCTAATCCAGTATTTCATGAAAGAACGAAACACATTGAAATTGACTGTCACTTCATACGGGAGAAAATTCAGCAAGGTTTGATACAAACTGAGTACATTTCAACACATGAACAACAAGCTGATGTGATGACAAAAGCTCTGGGAAGTCAACAACATTATCATTTGATTTCCAAGTTGGGATTAAAGAATGTTTTTAGCAAGGCCCAACTTGAGGGGGAGTGTTAAATTAAAGAGCATTTGATTTATTGTTAGGAGGTTAAAAGTTTGTTAGAGTTAGTTTATAGTTGTTAACTAGTTGGTTAATTAGTTTCTGAGTTGTATATAAACTAGTGTAAAAGCATTGTATTTCTATCTTTGAATAATGGAAATACAAGCAGAAATATCCTTCCACTCTTTGAGTTTAATTTTTAACAAAAAAATATTAAGAACTCGTCGTTCACACACGAGAGTTTCAATAAAGATTAATATTTTGAAGAATTTAGGATGTTGGGGGTGCTAGTTTGGAGATTCACCTTACAACTACATAGTAAAGTAAAAATAAAGGTGGGGTAGGTGCCGACCACATGAAACTGAAAAGCCGGCAGGTATAAAGCCTTAAACATAAAAAACAAAAGGGAAATGTTTTACATGGCACATGCATGCTCATGCTCTAGTCGACTGCCGACCATGCATGATTTACGCAAAAATCATTGTCAGTTGCTCGGTCAAACAGAACTGGATTCGTGTGTACAGCGGATGCATACTTAACTAGGAACAGTAGTATTGACCCTAAACTTATATGCATAGTTTATAATCAATGATGTAATTATTTTTTAAGGGTTTTGAAATCCAAGGAAATTTCCCATGATGGATCTTATTTCCAGCTAACCAACTCTAATTCCAAAGGAAGTTCACGAGAAAGAAGAGAGAAGGAAGGCCGATATTTCAGCAAAATTTATTAATACGACAAAGAAGTGAGCGGTCCGACAGCTTGACTATGACATTTGACTTAAAAAAAACATGTTGGAAATAGCCTCATTAGATTTGGTCTTCTGGAATAGTATAATTGGGTTGGGTTGCCAAAAAAATTGAAGATTCAGAAGGTGAAAAACTATTCCTTTGTTATGCTCACACGTGTTTTTGACTGGCCAAATCCTCTATATACAGCATGGAAAGTGAAAAAGAAAAGAAAAAAGAAGAATCTATGACTATACATATATGGTAGGCGATAAGACTCGGCCGTTGGCAGTCACGAATCGGGGGATTTCAGCCGCGGATAGTGGGTGCTGGTTTCATCACCGACTACGACCTAATTTTTCTTTTTCGGTGCATTCCACTCAAGGATCAATAAAATACCTTTAACCACCCTTGTTGTCAATAATAATGTCCTAATATATATATATATATATATATAGGGTTATGGTACACAATTTTTGGACCGTTAGATGATGGTAATTAATGGTTCAGATTATTTCTTTATCTTTTTTCCTCAAGTGAAATAATCTTTACATTTTTTACTGTTAATCTCATCCATCAATTTCTTTCATCTAATGATTCTAAATTAGTGTAAAACTAAATGAATTTTACACCATATAACTTAATCCCATCTCATATATATATATATATATATATATATATCCTTATTGTTTAGCTGTCTTTCGGATAATAATATAAGTACGTTTTTTGTAAGACAATTATTTTTCCACATGTCTGATAAGATAAATAGAAATCCTTTATGGTACCTTTGTTTATGTCATCACCCTTAGACGTGGTAAATTTGATTCAAAACTTTAAAATTGAACTAATTTACTCGAATTAAGACTCAAAATCAATCTCAACATGATGACCCGAAATTTGATTCGAAATAGAAATCGAACCAATTTTTAGTTGAACCGAATGGGCTCAAACCGAAGACAAACCGAAATAAATAAAAGATATTAATATAAAGAAAGAAAGATGAGATGTGAACAGCCACACAACTCACCAAAAAGTCAAATATATTAGCTTTATAAAGCCATATGTAGGGTGTAAAAAACTGACCAACCTAAAATCTTGATTAAAACTGACCGATCTCCCATTGACTCGAAATTGACCGAAGTGAAATGACCCGAAGCACAATAGAACCGAACTGAAATCAAACATGAACCGAATGATATCAGACTTGAAATAACCGAAATCGAAATGACCTGAACCGAACTGAACCGATTGACCCGTTTGCCACCTCTACTCACACTAAAAATTAGGTTTAGGGTTTGTAGTTAGGGTTTAGGGAATTTGGGGCAGAGTGTATTTTTTTTGGTATAAGGCGTAGGGTTTAGGAATTAGAATTTAGGATCAATGCTTAGAATTTAACTTTTTAGTGTTTTTTTTAGTATTGTGACATAAAAAGTGACACCGAAAAGGGACTAATAATTTTTATTCTTGATAAGATATATAAAATCTTTGTTTTTATTAATGTCTCTGCTTCTCTTATGCGTGAGATTCTCTCTCACTTAATTTAGTGAGGAATAAGACCACCTGCCTTTTTTTCGGCGGGTTTAAAGTTTAAAATTAGAATTTAAGGTTAAGATTTATAGTTTAAAATTATAACTTAAAATTCAATTTGTCTATTCTATATATTGAGATGTATGACGTAAAATCGAACAGTGAAAAATTGTTCCACATATATGGGTTGATGATTGATTATTTTAATGGGTCTAACTCCATGATTACCAACACAAAACATGTTTGAAACATTATAATTACTAAAAACTCATGCTGGAAATTGCGAGATTATCTCAAATTTAAGTAATAATTGAATTAGAAAGAAAAAAGATAGTTGGTGGTATATATAAACGTATGCTTTTTTTTTTGGGAAAATTCTACAACGTGCGACGAACACCGATGAACACCACTAATGATGAACATCGATGAACACCATTAAATTAATTAATAAAGATTTAAAATTTTAAGGACTTATCATACAATTAATAATTATTTTTAAAAATTCAATTAAATTATTTTATATATATTAAAATTTTATTTTTTAATAAGGGTAAACTATATATTTAGTACCTCACCTATTTTCGTATTTCTATTGAACCCTCATTATTTAAATATTATTTCAATTTGACCATATTCTTTATAAAAAATAATTTAACCCTAAACCCTCAACCTAAAATCCTAAATTATTATATAGTGTAGGAGAAGACGGCGTTATAATGGCCAAAGGTGTAGGAGAAGACGGCGTTGTGAACCTGAAATTTTGAGCAGAAGAATTCAAAACAGAGGAGCAGTAAGAATTGTGTCATGTGTAAACCAGTTTTGTAATAGAAGAGTTCCCAGAACGAAGGGAAAGGCAATGGAAAAATTGCTCAACAGGCTGAGTTGAAGCGTTTGTTTTCCATGAAAAGGAGAGGAGAAAGACAAGAAGAAATGGAAACATATTATTGGTAAGAAAATGAGAAAACTGATTTCGTTTCTGGGCGAATCGAAATGTGTTGCGATTACCATTGTTAATAAAGCTGAGTGGACCGGGTCGTCTGCAATATGAAAGCAAAGGTAAATTAAACTATTTAAATAATGTTTTTGAATCGAAATGTGTTGCGATTACAATTGTTAATAATGTTTTTGAATGATGATGATGGAATTATTTTTAATGGTATATGGTTTAGGGTTTAAGGTATAAGTTTAAGAGTTTAAGGGTTTAAGGTTTAATAGTTTAGGGTTTTAGGTTGAGGGTTAAGGGTTAAATTATTTTTTTATAAAGAATAGAGTCAAATTGAAATAATTTTAAATAACGAGGGTTCAATAGAAATAGTAAATAAGTGAGGTACTAAATATATAGTGTACCCTTATTAAAAAAATAAAATTTTAATATATATAAAAATAATTTAATTTAATTTTTAAAAATAATTATTAATTGTATGATGAGTCCTTAAAATTTTAAATCTTTATTAATTAATTTAATTTTAATGGTGTTCATCGATGTTCATCATTAGTAGTGTTCATCGGTGTTCGTCGCACGTGGTAGACTCATCTTTTTTTTTTTGTACAAATTTTGCTTGAATTGAATCACTCATAAACCAAATCATCTAAACAAAGCATTAGATGGATAACCAGTACATATTGGAATCCCGGTAACCACTCCAAAATCTCTTCGTCCATCAATGGGAATTCCCAGCCCAATACTTCCGGCGGCAGCGGCAGCCTGGGAAGAACAATCATGTAAAGACTCTTTTAATCTCAAACAAACATTAATAATCCCATTCTTCAACCCCTTGGGATCCCTTAACCGATAGCTCAAATGCTGCAAACAAGTCTCCGGCGAGTACCCTCCGACGAAATCCGTCACCGGAATTCTCGCAACCCCCACGACCTTTTCCCCTCCCGAAGAAGAGCCTTTGCAATATTTGACTTGTAAGGTAATGAAGCGCGTTTGCACTGGCATTTCCATCACCAGTTTGTCGTTCCACAACGGGTAGCTCCCGCCTTCTCTGTCGATCTTCGTCGCCTTGCTGTTGAAAGCGTCGATCGAAACGACGACGAAGGCGTTATTTTTGACCGGTCTGTTGTCGATCCTCAGGTCTTCCGCCGACAATATTGTGATCTCCAGGGTGCGAGACTTGGTCTCCATTGTAACGAGCAAAGCAGAGTGAAAGAAAGATTCTAAGTATGTATTGGGTTTCAACGGAAATTACAGAGGCGACGGCCGATGAGATAAAAGAGTCGTTACGAAGAGTTATATATATAGACATATAGCCTATAGGAAGTTGATAAGAAAGACAGTGGAAAGAGAGAGGGTGGTTCACGTTTAGACTTGAATATTTACACCTAATTCAGACTATAATTATGATAAGGGCTTAATTCTTCATACATCCCAAAACAATATCTCAGATTTTAAATTGGTCCTTAAACTTTAAAATCATTTTCGATAAATCTTTAAAGTATCAGTAACTTTCAAATTAATTACACCACACATCTCCAAATTATGAATCTCGTTCCAAAATAAATCCTTCAATTTTTAAACTTTATAATTTAATCCTTGAATAATTATCCTCATTCTAAATTAATCTCCAAACTCTGAACGTTCCAATTCCATCCTCAGACCATGACTCATTCCAATTTGGCCCCCCAATATTTTGAACATTTTAATTCCATCCCCTAAATCACCAAGATAAGCTAATCATATACTACTATGTTAATAAAAATTGTTAATTACATGTAAACACTTATGTGTATTATATAATAATATAATGTGTTATAAATAATAATTTGAGGGTGAAATTAGAATGTTCAAAAGTTTAAGATTAATTTAGAATGAGGGACATAGTTTGAGATTAAACCAAAACATTCAAAAGTTTACGGACTAATTAGAATGAGAGCTATAGTTTGGGGATGAAATTAAAACATTTAAAAGTTCATAGATCTATTTAAAATGAGAATAATCATTTAGGGATGTGTGGTACAACTAGGGATGGCCATTTGACCATACCTGACAGGTTCCGACCCGACCTGATCTTATAGGGTCAAGTTTTTTGAAGAAAATTCTGGGTTCGGGTCGCGTTTTGGTTTAAGGTGAAAAATACCCTAACCGACCCGACCCGAAATAATAATTTAATTTTATTCTAAATATTTAGGTATAATTGCTACAATTTCACTCTCTTTGTATTATATATATATATATATATTTCAATTATCTCCTTATTTTGTCTAATAAAAATAGTATGATTATTATAATGATCCCTCTCTATTTGTATTTTTTTCAATTAGCTCCATATTTTATCGAATAATAATATAAATTGATAATTTTTTATGTATATCAGGTTAGGTTCGTATTTTTACTCTAGAATTCGGGTTCGGATAGAACATCATAAAAATATCGGTCGGGTCAGATTTGGATGAAAATATTAAATTTAAGGTCAAATACGGACAACCAAAAACCCGATCCACCCCGACTTGTGACCACCCCTAAGTACAACTAACTTGTATCTTTCCATCAATTCAGTTATAAGCTTACGCGAAACATATTTAAAATATATTCATCAAAATTTAAATACTTGTATAATGATCATATAAATAATTCGGATTTAATGAGTTAGAAAAGGAGCTCTTAATTTTAATGATACCATCTTTTTTGAATTTATTCACACTATTCGTACAAGGTAAATATATATTTAAAAGGCATAAGGGTTAATTTCAACTCCTAACATTAAATGATTAACGGTAATGACACGGCACATACATATAAAATATATTTTAAATGATATAACATCTAACTTATCACATACTTACACATAGAATATATTTTTATTTTAATTTAAATTATAAAAGTAAATAAAATTCAAACAAAATACTAAAAGTAATTAAACAAAAAAACAAAAGAAAATGTGGGAAAGATCAGTGAATCTTGAATCCTAAATGAACTGTAACCCTAGTTAAAACACGCGTGAAATAAACCAGAATCGAAGTAAAAAAAAATTCATGTGTAAAAAATTGTCAAAGTGAAATCAACCCAATATATTAGTAAAAAAATTCGTATTTTTTTCAAAAATTCTCAAAGTGAAATCAACCCAATAAATTAGTAAACAAATATGAGATATTTTTTTTACATTGAGAATTTTCTGGTTGATTTCACCAGTGTTTTAGCTAGGGTTAGAGTTCATTTAGGAATTGGGATTAACCGATCTTTCCCACGTTTTTTTTGTTTTTTGTTGAATTAATTTTAGTATTTTATTTGAATTCTAATTATTTTATAATTTAAATGAAATTATATTTCATGTGTAAGCATGTAGTAGGTTAGATGAGATGTCATTTAAAATATATTTTACATGTGCCATGTCATAACTGTTAATTACTTAATGGTTTAATCAATATTCTAGTTAAAAAAAAGTTATTTGACAAAAAAGATATATGTTAAGGGCTAAATTTATCTGTAAAAAAAAAAGATGAGGGCCAAAATGACATAAATTATAAATGTTATGGGTTAAAATTATCCTTATGCCTATTTAAAATTTAATTTCTATATTTTAAACATGATTCATATTATATTCGAGATGACACTTTAGACGTGTGATGAAATTAATCCAATAATTCAATTTTGGCGTGAGCTGATATGGAAGCATTATGAGGTTTGGAGCGAATGTTGAAATCAAATAACCATCACTGCCAGCTGCCCCCACTGTACTAGCAGATCTTCTGGTTTTTGACATTTTAGAGGGAAGGGATCAAATTGTAAAGATTGTACTATTTTGGGATTTCATTGTAATTTGTAAAATGTTTAGGATTTTTTTAATTTTTTATTTTAAATAAAAAATTAGAAATTATTTCAAATAACTTAAAAGTCATATTTATTACCAATTTTACAATTGTGAAGAAACTAATTATCAATAAGAAAAATAATAATGTGACGATATATCTTTCGACATTTATACATTAGAGGTATTGTATCATTAGTGATGAAATTAATTATTAATAATAATTTTTTATATTATTTTATGACATAATTAGTTGTCACCTAATACAAAGTATAATGTAATGTTATGTATTATTGTCATTCATACTATTATTAAGTGACAATATACTATGTCACAAAGAATGTGACGAAATCTCTTTCGTCACTTATACAATGAAGTTATTGTATTATTGGTGACGTTACGAATGTTAATGATGAAATTATAAATTATTGGTGACATAATTAGCTGTCATTAAATACAAATTATAAGATGTCGTTATACATTAGTGTCATTATATACTTTACAATACGTGACGAAAAAATACATTGTCGCGTTTGACATTCAGTGACACAGCTAGCGTGACGAATGTCGTGACATCAAATTTTATGTCACAAAATTCAAATAATGACGTAAATGTAAGTTTCAGTGACAATATTATAGGTGCCACTAATAAGCAAATTTGTTGCAGTGTTGGTTGATTTGGCAAAAGTAGTTGTTGAGACGCCGTGGATCGCCGGCGAGGAAAGGGGAAGACGATGAAAGGTAGAGGTGAATTACAGAGATGAAAGAATATCGAATAGAAGCTTTATTATTCAGTTTGATAGTTTACAAATAAAGAATCTAACCTATATATAGACTAACTAACTTAACCAACTAACAAAGAAACAAAATTACAGAAAACTCCCTCGTATATTTCAACACCCCCCTCAAGTTGGAGGGTGAAAAACGTCTTTCACACCCAACTTGACTTTGAGATAGTCATGCTGATGAACAGAGAGACCCTTGGTTAGAATGTCAGCTTGTTGTTCAGCAGTAGGCACATGTTGAGGTTGAATGACTTTGGTTTGAATTTTCTCACGTATGAAGTGGCAATCGATCTCGATATGCTTCGTACGTTCGTGAAACACTGTGTAGAACTAATGTTTTGATATAATAATTGAAAAATGTTTTGGACTAATTTGAAAAGAATTTAAAACTTGTTTTTAAGTCCAAACAACTTGAATTTATGTTTGAGGTATTTTGAAAGGTTTTTGGCAAAGATTTTTCATGTTTTCAATAGCCAAACTTGTGATTTCACGTCACCAGTATCGATACGGTTGTACCCGTACCGATACCATTTTGCCTCAGTTTGGCCACTGTCAACACCTGTATCGATACGAGGATTTAGTGCATCGATACAGATCGGGGTCGTTTCGATACGCCACGTCAGCGTACCGATCCCATTTCAACTACCCCAACGGCTATTTCCCAACGGCTATTCAAATATGGACCCGTACCAATACGCCCTCAAGCGTATCGATACGCCTATGCTGGCAAGAGCTCAACGGCTAGTTCCTATGAAGGCCGTATCGATACCGTTCCACGTGTATCGATACTGGTAGCTGCAGAACAGCATTTATGAAGGGAAATAAAGTTCTCAACAGCTCCAATATGATCCTAACGGCTAGTAACGGCTACAAACTCATTTGGGAGTATAAAAGGGACCTCCAAGCATCAAGAGAAGGCTAATACTCATATTGCCAAACATCAAATGATCAAGAAAATGTCTTAGCACTTAAATTGTCAATTCTTGTATAGACAAACACTAGTGAGCCAAAATTGTCAAATTTGCTCAAGTGTTTTAGGTTTTGGGTGAGTGCCTCATTGTGCAAACAAACACCTATTAGAGGGTTTAAGTTTGCTTTCATTTTCTCTTTGTAAAGAGGGTTTTGATCAAGGCTTTGGGTAGAAGCTTGATCGGTTGTAAAGGTTTCCTCCTAATCCTAGAAATTGGGGACGAATCAATTAGTGGATTGATTGTGAAATCCTTAGTGGGAAGCTAAGGTAGTGGATGTAGGTGCTTGTTAGAAGGCTGAACCACTATAAATCATTGTGTCTTTATTCTTTCTAGCTTCCTCAACCCTTCCACCCAAAAATCTATCTCTCCACCACTTGGTGAGCATTATTGGTTGATCGAATCGAGCCCCACACAACTCAACAATTGATATCAGAGCTTGGCTCAATCGAAGAGGATTCACATCCTATTGAGAAGATTCGGCAAACTCGATCACTATTTCATCAACCGGCTCAAATGGCACAATCAATCGACAAACCGCCTTTCTTTGACGGAGACCACTATGCCCATTGGAAGACAAAGATGAAGTTCTTCATCAAATCAAAAGATTACAAGCTATGAGATGTAGTTGAAGATGGTCCGTTCGTGCCTCAAAGAAGTAAAGCGGAGTGGAGTGCCGACGATCGCAAGAAGATGGAGCTAAATTGCAAAGCCTTGCACATTCTATTTTGTGCATTTGGTCCATCCATCTATGAGAAGATGTCTTCTTGTGAGAGTGCCAAGGAGGTATGGGACAAGCTTGAAGTCACATACGAGGGAACCAATGAAGTCAAGGAGACCAAGATTGGGCTCCTAACCTTGGAGTATGAGAACTTCAAAATGGATCCGGAAGAGAACATCGAGAAGATGTTTGATAGGTTCTCCACCATCACCAACGGTCTTAAAGGTTTTGGAGAAGCCATCCCGGAAGAAAAGCTTGTTCGAAAGCTCATCTACTCACTTCCCAAGTCTTGGGACTCTAAGAGGACCGCCATCATCGAAGCCAAAAATTTGAAGACTTTGAAGCTTGATGAACTCATGGGGTCACTCCTTACTCATCAAATCATGAAGAAGAATAAAGAAGATGAGAAGAAGAGGGAAGAAATTAGAGCTATGGGAGAGAAGAAAATCAAAGGGCTTGGCATCAATGCTAGTGCCATGGCTCTCAAATCCTCCACTTGCCATCACGTCTACACAAGTGAAGAGGAGGATGAAGATGAAGAGATAGTTCATCTCTTCAAGAAGTGTGCCCCGTTCATGAAGAAAGCCTTGAGAGAGCTTGAACGAGAACCTAAGAGAAAGGAGAGGGCAAGCACTTCAAGCCATAAGAAGAAGGCACATGTGGCTACTTGGAGTGATGAGGACTCCACCGACGATGAACAAGCCAACCTTTGCCTTATGGCCATCGAAGAAGATTCAAGGGTAACTTCTAATTCATCTACTTCATGTTCTTACACTTTTGATGAATTACAAGATGCCTATGATGATTTGGTTTTAGATTTTAAAAGCCACATTTTGAAAAACAATAAATTGGTTTCAAAGTTAAAAATTCAAAATGATTTGCTTTCTAAAACCAAACTTGAACTTGAAGCAAAACTTGAAGAGTTTGAATTAAAATGTTTTGATTTACAAAAATTGCTTCAAAAAGTTCAAGAAGAAAAAGATTTGATTTCCAAAAAGTTTGAAAAGAAAAACAATTTTGGAAAATCAAACTTTTATGTTAGACAATCTAGTGCCCCTAGATTTATTAAAGGAAAATGTTTTAGAAGTATTTGGGTCCCAAAAGGACTTAGTACTTCAATTAAAAAGGATGACATTGAAAAATGGATTCCTAAGGGGACTAAAATTTGTGCTACTAATGTTTATGGATCCAAAGCAATTTGGATACCAAAAATTACTTGATTGTCTATTGTAGGTGTGATGGAGATGTTCAACAAGTCAAACATTGAGGGGGAGCTCCATGCACACAAGAAAGAACACTTGAAGAAGGAAGGCTTCACATCCTACCTTGAGTTCAAGTGTTGGTAAAAAAAATCTAGTTGTTTTAGCATTTATTTGTTTCTAATTTTATTTTATTCAACTAGATGATCATATATGATGGACTAACATCTTTGATGATGCTTTGAGTAAGGGGGAGCCATTTTTAAAACCAAATTCTTATTTGTGTCAATTTTTTTTACCTCTATTGTTATTTTGAACTTAATGTTTAAATTCTTTTTGATATAACAAAAAGGGGGAGAAAATGGTATGGTTTGAAAAATTGAATTTTCAAATGTTTAAAGTTAAAGGGGGAGAATCCCAAACAATTTTTCAAGTGAGTTTTATTATATCAAAAAGGGGGAGATTGTAGAACTAATGTTTTGATATAACAATTGAAAAATGTTTTGGACTGATTTGAAAAGAATTTAAAACTTGTTTTTAAGTCCAAACAACTTGAATTTATGTTTGAGGTATTTTGAAAGGTTTTTGGCAAAGATTTTTCATGTTTTCAATAGCCAAACTTGTGATTTCACGTCACTAGTATCGATACGGTTGTACCCGTACCGATACCATTTTGCCTCAGTTTGGCCACTGTCAACACCTGTATCGATACGAGAGTTTAGTGTATCGATACGGATCGGGGTCGTTTCGATACGCCACGTCAGCGTACCGATCCCATTTCAACTACCCCAACGGCTATTCAAATATGGACCCGTACCGATACGCCCTCAAGCGTATCGATACGCCTATGCTGGCAAGAGCTCAACGGCTAGTTCCTATGAAGGCCGTATCGATACCGTTCCACGTGTATCGATACTGGTAGCTGCAGAACAGCATTTATGAAGGGAAATAAAGTTCTCAACAGCTCCAATATGATCCTAACGGCTAGTAACGGCTACAAACTCATTTGGGAGTATAAAAGGGACCTCCAAGCATCAAGAGAAGGCTAATACTCATATTGTCAAACATCAAATGATCAAGAAAATGTCTTAGCACTTAAATTGTCAATTCTTGTATAGACAAACACTAGTGAGCCAAAATTGTCAAATTTGCTCAAGTGTTTTAGGTTTTGGGTGAGTGCCTCATTGTGCAAACAAACACCTATTAGAGGGTTTAAGTTTGCTTTCATTTTCTCTTTGTAAAGAGGGTTTTGATCAAGGCTTTGGGTAGAAGCTTGATCGGTTGTAAAGGTTTCCTCCTAATCCTAGAAAAGGGGACGAATCAATTAGTGGATTGATTGTGAAATCCTTAGTGGGAAGCTAAGGTAGTGGATGTAGGTGCTTGTTAGAAGGCTGAACCACTATAAATCATTGTGTCTTTATTCTTTCTAGCTTCCTCAACCCTTCCACCCAAAAATCCATCTCTCCACCACTTGGTGAGCATTATTGGTTGATCGAATCGAGCCCCACACAACTCAACAATTGGTATCAGAGCTTGGCTCAATCGAAGAGGATTCACATCCTATTGAGAAGATTCGGCAAACTCGATCACTATTTCATCAACCGGCTCAAATGGCACAATCAATCGACAAACCGCCTTTCTTTGACGGAGACCACTATGCCCATTGGAAGACAAAGATGAAGTTCTTCATCAAATCAAAAGATTACAAGCTATGAGATGTAGTTGAAGATGGTCCGTTCGTGCCTCAAAGAAGTAAAGCGGAGTGGAGTGCCGACGATCGCAAGAAGATGGAGCTAAATTGCAAAGCCTTGCACATTCTATTTTGTGCATTTGGTCCATCCATCTATGAGAAGATGTCTTCTTGTGAGAGTGCCAAGGAGGTATGGGACAAGCTTGAAGTCACATACGAGGGAACCAATGAAGTCAAGGAGACCAAGATTGGGCTCCTAACCTTGGAGTATGAGAACTTCAAAATGGATCCGGAAGAGAACATCGAGAAGATGTTTGATAGGTTCTCCACCATCACCAACGGTCTTAAAGGTTTTGGAGAAGCCATCCCGGAAGAAAAGCTTGTTCGAAAGCTCATCTACTCACTTCCCAAGTCTTGGGACTCTAAGAGGACCGCCATCATCGAAGCCAAAAATTTGAAGACTTTGAAGCTTGATGAACTCATGGGGTCACTCCTTACTCATCAAATCATGAAGAAGAATAAAGAAGATGAGAAGAAGAGGGAAGAAATTAGAGCTATGGGAGAGAAGAAAATCAAAGGGCTTGGCATCAATGCTAGTGCCATGGCTCTCAAATCCTCCACTTGCCATCACGTCTACACAAGTGAAGAGGAGGATGAAGATGAAGAGATAGTTCATCTCTTCAAGAAGTGTGCCCCGTTCATGAAGAAAGCCTTGAGAGAGCTTGAACGAGAACCTAAGAGAAAGGAGAGGGCAAGCACTTCAAGCCATAAGAAGAAGGCACATGTGGCTACTTGGAGTGATGAGGACTCCACCGACGATGAACAAGCCAACCTTTGCCTTATGGCCATCGAAGAAGATTCAAGGGTAACTTCTAATTCATCTACTTCATGTTCTTACACTTTTGATGAATTACAAGATGCCTATGATGATTTGGTTTTAGATTTTAAAAGCCACATTTTGAAAAACAATAAATTGGTTTCAAAGTTAAAAATTCAAAATGATTTGCTTTCTAAAACCAAACTTGAACTTGAAGCAAAACTTGAAGAGTTTGAATTAAAATGTTTTGATTTACAAAAATTGCTTCAAAAAGTTCAAGAAGAAAAAGATTTGATTTCCAAAAAGTTTGAAAAGAAAAACAATTTTGGAAAATCAAACTTTTATGTTAGACAATCTAGTGCCCCTAGATTTATTAAAGGAAAATGTTTTAGAAGTATTTGGGTCCCAAAAGGACTTAGTACTTCAATTAAAAAGGATGACATTGAAAAATGGATTCCTAAGGGGACTAAAATTTGTGCTACTAATGTTTATGGATCCAAAGCAATTTGGATACCAAAAATTACTTGATTGTCTATTGTAGGTGTGATGGAGATGTTCAACAAGTCAAACATTGAGGGGGAGCTCCATGCACACAAGAAAGAACACTTGAAGAAGGAAGGCTTCACATCCTACCTTGAGTTCAAGTGTTGGTAAAAAAAATCTAGTTGTTTTAGCATTTATTTGTTTCTAATTTTATTTTATTCAACTAGATGATCATATATGATGGACTAACATCTTTGATGATGCTTTGAGTAAGGGGGAGCCATTTTTAAAACCAAATTCTTATTTGTGTCAATTTTTTTTACCTCTATTGTTATTTTGAACTTAATGTTTAAATTCTTTTTGATATAACAAAAAGGGGGAGAAAATGGTATGGTTTGAAAAATTGAATTTTCAAATGTTTAAAGTTAAAGGGGGAGAATCCCAAACAATTTTTCAAGTGAGTTTTATTATATCAAAAAGGGGGAGATTGTAGAACTAATGTTTTGATATAACAATTGAAAAATGTTTTGGACTGATTTGAAAAGAATTTAAAACTTGTTTTTAAGTCCAAACAACTTGAATTTATGTTTGAGGTATTTTGAAAGGTTTTTGGCAAAGATTTTTCATGTTTTCAATAGCCAAACTTGTGATTTCACGTCACTAGTATCGATACGGTTGTACCCGTACCGATACCATTTTGCCTCAGTTTGGCCACTGTCAACACCTGTATCGATACGAGAGTTTAGTGTATCGATACGGATCGGGGTCGTTTCGATACGCCACGTCAGCGTACCGATCCCATTTCAACTACCCCAACGGCTATTCAAATATGGACCCGTACCGATACGCCCTCAAGCGTATCGATACGCCTATGCTGGCAAGAGCTCAACGGCTAGTTCCTATGAAGGCCGTATCGATACCGTTCCACGTGTATCGATACTGGTAGCTGCAGAACAGCATTTATGAAGGGAAATAAAGTTCTCAACAGCTCCAATATGATCCTAACGGCTAGTAACGGCTACAAACTCATTTGGGAGTATAAAAGGGACCTCCAAGCATCAAGAGAAGGCTAATACTCATATTGTCAAACATCAAATGATCAAGAAAATGTCTTAGCACTTAAATTGTCAATTCTTGTATAGACAAACACTAGTGAGCCAAAATTGTCAAATTTGCTCAAGTGTTTTAGGTTTTGGGTGAGTGCCTCATTGTGCAAACAAACACCTATTAGAGGGTTTAAGTTTGCTTTCATTTTCTCTTTGTAAAGAGGGTTTTGATCAAGGCTTTGGGTAGAAGCTTGATCGGTTGTAAAGGTTTCCTCCTAATCCTAGAAAAGGGGACGAATCAATTAGTGGATTGATTGTGAAATCCTTAGTGGGAAGCTAAGGTAGTGGATGTAGGTGCTTGTTAGAAGGCTGAACCACTATAAATCATTGTGTCTTTATTCTTTCTAGCTTCCTCAACCCTTCCACCCAAAAATCCATCTCTCCACCACTTGGTGAGCATTATTGGTTGATCGAATCGAGCCCCACACAACTCAACAATTGGTATCAGAGCTTGGCTCAATCGAAGAGGATTCACATCCTATTGAGAAGATTCGGCAAACTCGATCACTATTTCATCAACCGGCTCAAATGGCACAATCAATCGACAAACCGCCTTTCTTTGACGGAGACCACTATGCCCATTGGAAGACAAAGATGAAGTTCTTCATCAAATCAAAAGATTACAAGCTATGAGATGTAGTTGAAGATGGTCCGTTCGTGCCTCAAAGAAGTAAAGCGGAGTGGAGTGCCGACGATCGCAAGAAGATGGAGCTAAATTGCAAAGCCTTGCACATTCTATTTTGTGCATTTGGTCCATCCATCTATGAGAAGATGTCTTCTTGTGAGAGTGCCAAGGAGGTATGGGACAAGCTTGAAGTCACATACGAGGGAACCAATGAAGTCAAGGAGACCAAGATTGGGCTCCTAACCTTGGAGTATGAGAACTTCAAAATGGATCCGGAAGAGAACATCGAGAAGATGTTTGATAGGTTCTCCACCATCACCACCTTCAGGAAGTGACATATATACTTCTTCAAATAGATCCCCTTGTAAAAACATATTAAACACATCCATTTGATATAAGGGTCAATTATTCAAAGCTGCTAGGGAGATGACTGTACGTACAGTAACCATTTTAGTGACCGGTGAAAAAGTATCATGGTAATCTATGCCCTCTTGTTGGTTGTATCCTTTCGCAACCAACCTCGCTTTGTAGCGTTCGATAGAACCATCAGAATTATATTTAATATTGTATACCCATTTGCATCCGATGGGCTTGTGTCCAGCTGGCAACGTTACAAGCTCTCATGTTCCATTGGACTCTAAGGCAGTGATCTCTTGTTTCATTGCTTGAACCCAATGTTCATCATGCATAGCTTGTTTGTACGTGTGTGGCTCACTCGTAGATGAAATAGATGTAACAAAGGCTCGTGCCTTCAAAGGCAAATGATTATAAGAAACAAAGTTTGCTATCGAGTGCTTACTATGTAACCCATGATTGTCACAAATATAGTCATTTAGCCATGTAGACTGCCGTTGCACTCGAGAAGACCTTCTCGCAGGTTGTTCAATATGTAGACCTCCAATAGGATTATTATTATTTGAAAGTTGACCTCCAGACGTTGAAGTATGAACACTATCATTCACTGCGCTAGGCTCAGATTCCTCACCATTGTGTGTTGCAACAACATTAGGACATTGTCTATTATTCGAATCAACAACATCAGATGGTACAGACAAAGTTGACAACTCAGAATCTATATCAAGAAAACCCAAATTATCATCAGAAGATAGAGGAAAAAGACACAATGATTTAGCAGGAAAATGAAATGAGAAAACATTTTCATGAAAAATCACATCTCTACTAACAAAGAATTGCTTAGTTTCCAAGTTAAATAAAATATATCCCTTTTGTACAAGAGAATAACCCATGAAAATGGAAGCAACAGCTTTAGGAGCAAATTTATCTGAGCAATTAACAGCAGTTGCATAAGTAAGACATCCGAAAACACGCAAAAAAGAATGATCAGGTGGGTTATTATACAAGCATTAAAAAGGAGATTTGCATTCGAGGATCTTACTAGGTAAAACATTGATAATATAGCAAGCTGCATTCACACAATAGCCCCAAAATTTAGTAGGCATATTAGAATGAAACTTTAATGCCCTTGCAACTTCAAGAAGGTGACGGTGTTTGCGCTCAGCAACACCATTTTGTTGCGGCGTATAAACACAAGAACTTTGATGTTCAACGCCCATTTCTTGAAAAAACGAGTTGCTTTCATTTGTAAAAAAATCATGCCCATTGTCACTCCTAACTTTCTTAATACTAACAGAAAATTGTGTTGTGACAAACTGGAAAAAAAAATTTAAGAGCAACAAAGGCGTCACTCTTAAGCTTTAACAAACGAATCCAAGTCATACGAGAGCAATCGTCAACAATAGTCAAGAAGTAACGCTGACCATGCACAGTACTAACCCTATAGGGTCCCCACAAGTCTATATGTATAAGATCGAAAGGCTTGCTAGAAACAGAAGTACTCAAACTGAAGGGTAATCTCGTTTGCTTAGCAAGAGGGCAAACATTACAATTTTTTATTTCAGCTTCACACTTTGTATTACAATACACTCCAGGTATATGAGATAAGGTTTTAACAGATGTATGTCCCAATCTTGCATGCCAAGCAGTGTTCATGCTAACATGTAAACAGGATTCTCTAATGGCAGAAATATTAAAACAGGAATTCAATTTCAAGGATGAATGAAGAACATATAACCCATATCGAAGTCTACCAATCTTCTTCATCTCTCCATTGTAGAGATCATGTGACAAACAACCATTAGGAGAAAAAACAATAATACTATTCCAATCTTTAGCCAATTGCGAAATTGATATGAGATCAAAATTAAAACTTGGAACACAAAGTACATTTCTGAGAGTTTTAGTAGAAGAAATTCTATAAGTACCAACATGTGTAACAATTGCTGAAACCCCATTTGGCAATTGTACAACAGAGGAGGGATCACAAGCAACATGTGACTCAAGGCAGTTCAAGGCATATGTCATATGGCTTGTTGCCCCTGTGTCAAGAATCCACTCTTGAGTCAAAGAATCAGTAAACATACCTGCCATATGTGATGCACCTTTAACAACAGGATCTTTTCTAAGAAGGCTCAAGATTTGTTGATATTGTTCAACAGTAAATGTAGGAGTCTGTGTAGCAGAAGGTTGATCTGCAGCATCTACACTTCCTTCAACAGTGGCTGAGTTAGCTGTCTGTTTTACATTCACTGCATTTTTCCTAGTAAACTTGAAATCTGGCGGATAACCTATCAACCTATAACAATTCTCCCTTTTATGTCCTTTAATATGACAAAAGTCACAAGTCCCATTAAACCTCTTCTTAAATTGACTATTTCCTTGCGAATATGAAGATGAGTATAAGGCTGTAGGTTCACTTTGAACTTGCACTGTATTTACAGAATGTTGTCGTTGTCCTTTTTCTTGCACTAACATATTATAGGCTTGATTAATGGTTGGCAAAGGTTTCATTAGAAGAATTTGACTCCTAACCATAGAATAGGAATCATTCAGTCCCATCAACATCTGGAATATCCTCTGTTGTGCAAGAATGGTACTATTCTCGCGAGCTACTTCACAATCACAAGAATTAAAAGGAACTAACGCGTCGTACTCATCCCATAACAACTTCAAATGAGAGAAATATATTGAAATAGAAGAAAGACTTTGAGCATGTGTAACAATCTCTCTATGTAAGTAGTATATCCTTGACCCATCTACCTTGTTAAATCTTTCTTTAAGATCCGCCCAAACCATTGCTGCATTTGACGCAAACACTATACCAGCAGAAAGATCTCGGCTGACAGTGTTTAGAATTCAAGATAATACAAAGGCATTACACCTATCCCACTGTGGTCTCAAAGCCTCTGCCACAGACTCTCTTTTACAAGTTCCATCTACAAGACCAACCTTGTTCTTAGCCAAAAGAGCAATTTTCATTGACCGACTCCAAAGGTTATAATTCTCTATGCCAGTCAATTGATGGAAAACAAGAAGTGTTCCCGGTGTATCCGAAGCGTGCAGAAACAATACATGATTGGAATTTATTGTAGTTTCCATGAAGAAACAATCAAGAAGCCAAAGAAAAACCAAAAGAAATAAAAAGAAACTTAGCTGAAACTCGTTTAGACTTAAACGCAGTGAAACACGATCGTGACGATCGTCAGAACTACCATCGAGAGTAAATGGCCGGACTCATGCCCATCAATGCTGGATTTCATTACACAACTTAAGTTGTGTCGGGTCATAAGTACTCCCTCCGTCCCATAATTTTTATCTTTTATTGACTTTTTTTGGTTAATTTTTTTTAACTTTGACTCATAATTATTTAAAATGTATGATTGATAAAAATATGAAAAAATATATTTTAAAAACTTCTAATCGAGTAGTTTTTAAATATATACTTTATAAAAATTAATTATTTAAAATATTCAATATAATAATAGTTAAAATTTTAAAAATTTAACTTTCAAAAAATCAATAAGGGACATTTTTTATAGGAAAAAAGGAGTATAAAGTAACCTAGACCCCTTTGGGTTCGTGGGATACTACAAATTCAATGTCGACACTTCAATACAAAGCTCTTTCAGTTATGCTGGCATTGGGGGTATTCTACGAAATCATTAAGGTACACCCCTACTCAAATTTTCCAAGTTAATTGTCATGACTAATATAACCACTGCTGAACTAAAAGCTATCTTAGAAGCATATCAATATTTTTATGCATCAAAATAGATCAAGAACTACTCACTTATCATCGAAACTAATAGTTTGTTGTCTGATAAATGGATTAATCAAATATCCGTGGTGCCATCAGTTTTTGAAAATTTAGTGGTGAAAGTTAGATCTTATGTCCGGAGCTAGAGCTACAAATGGAGAGTAGAATTTGCATACAAAGAATGTAACTTTGATGCTCATATACTAGCAAAAAAAAAAAAAAAAAACGGGGTAAACAATTTGGGAGACTTTGTATGGGAAAAGGGGTAGAAATTAAATTTGAGATGGTAGTATCGTGTACAAGCGTATCTAGTGGGTTAGAATAGAGGCAAACATATCCATGTGTTGTGTATTATAATGGTTATTGTACTGATCGTAATTCATGAAATAAATTGGGACACTCTTTTTTTCTTATTTAAGTTTAAAGGAAATTTTTAATGACGCTTTTATTTTTTAAAAGAAAAAATTTAACGTGAGCTGCGGTCTTAAATTTCTACCCACCGTAGCCCTAAATTCAAAATTAAACAAAACCGCAACTAGTTTAATATTTAGGGTAAACCACAACTAGTTCTCGACACGTTTACGCTACTCCACCGTTAACTCTTTAATGGGGTGATGACATGGCTGATTGTTGATGATGTGGAGACCAAATCAAAATTACGCTTTTTGTTTGGTTGTTTCGATGCCCAAAATAGCTTAAAACGACGTTATTTTGACGATTGATGAAAATTTAAAAGAATTACTTTTATAAGAGTTTGATCTTAGACATTTGGAATCAAATACTTGGGTTAAACCACTATGTTGAGGTTGGAATTTTTGAAATTTTTAGATTGATATTGTAAAAAAATAATGAAATGTTAAGGATTAACTTTGTTATTATATTAGGAGAAAATAAAGAATAAAAGAATTTGTTTGTAAATTTTTAAAAATATGAGACTGAAATTTAAAAAATTAAGGGTAAAATTAAAAATCAGTAAAACAATGAGACTAGTTTTGTTATTATTTGAATTGAAATTTTTTTTAAAAATAAATTAATCTCAACTACAGTTAATATATAAAATATATGGGTTAGTAAGTTATTAGAAATATAAGTTAACTTGGTGGTTTAGCCCAAGTATTTGATTCCAAAGCTCCCAAGATCAAAATCTCATAAGAGTAATTTTTAAAATTTTTATTTATCGTCAAAACGGCGAGTTTAACAGTAAAATCAGACCAATTCACAGATTTGTGATAAAAATGGGTCATCTCCTATAATTGGGTGGTATCCGGGTAATTTACCCTAATATTTAATATGGCCGAAAACAAATATTCTCTATCATTTTTTTATTTAGTAGATTGAGAAGGAAAAACATGTTATATATTATATTAAATTATTTAAATCGCTTTTAATTATTTATTAATATGTGAAAGATTCAATTACTCTCTTGTATATTTTTTTTTATTTTCAAAATAAATATTCAAAATTTTATTTCGTTATTATTTTAATTTCAATTGTTATTTTCATTAAAAAAAATTAACCAACAACACGTTGTTAAGCCATGTATCATACTTCTACCAATATTTCAAATTGAAATAAAAAAAAATACTATTGATTTTATTTCAAATATGATAGTTGTTGTAACTCGTAAGAATACTATTGGTTTTATTTCTTTGATAATTTTTATATAATAAAAGATTATAAAGATATGATATGATATGATATGATCCGAATAAGTAATTCGAAATGACCATCAAAATTCTAGCCGGTCGAAAAATCAAATCGGAAATTTCCATTGACTCTGAAGTCTTTGTTTTTAGTTTAACTCCGGTTATAACCTCGAACCAACGTGATCTGCACTTTTAGTTTTACCAAATTTTGTTTTTTCTTTTATAAGCACAGCTTCTAATTATGCCTCCTTTATCACGTGTGCTGGAAAACATTTACATTTTACTGCAGGTTTTTAGTACGCACATGAGACTTTATGTTAGAGTGTAAAACTATAAAATTTTAAAAGATAAAAATAATTTTTAAAAAAAAATTAAATTATATATAAATTTTAAATTTTTAGGGGACGATCACATCTCTAACTTCCCTCGGTCTATCCCTACATGTTTCACAGTGTTTTGAGAAGGGGACAACATCGGAGACTTTACGCTGACCATGTCAACTCAACTGTGTGTTTGGATAAATTAAAACATGGGATGGATCTTTCCTGCACCTGAGGAGGATTTTTCTACCATGCGGCAGCCTAATATGCGGCTAATATACGGCGTTACCGGAAACATCATTAAGAAATACCGGAAACATGGATTGATATACCGGAAATATCATTAAGAAATACCGGAAACATGGATTTCGAAAGTATCGATACTTTTGGATATGTTGATTTCGAAAGTATCCATACTTTTGGATATGTTGATTTCGAAAGTATCCATACTTTTGAAATCCATGTTTCCGGTATATCTTATCATGTTTCCGGTATATCAATCCATGTTTCCGGTATTTCTTAATGATGTTTCCGGTAACGCCGTATATTAGCCGCATATTAGGCTGTCGTACCGCAGAACTACCTGCCTGAGGAGCCAACTCCTCTCCCTAAACTTTACTCTTACATCACCACTTTTTGGAATATGGGCGTCAATGTGTTAGTTAAACACTATTGTCCAATACCAAACAACACTAAAAAAACATCTGATCTTTTAAAATAAAAATTGATCGGACTTGATTCTAATTTAATCTAAGACTTTTGTAACTATCAAACACCTAAAGGTCTTAGATGAAAACAATAAAATAAATCTCATGCTCGGGCTTAATGTGAATCGCCTCATTTTTAAAAAATAAATGTTATATTTTGATGCACAATATGTATAAAAGAATATGCATAATTTTTTTTTTCTATTTAAATTATATTATCTAAATTTTAAACACATAGCCTTAAACTATAAACATTAAATCATAAATAATAAAATTTAACCTCCAAAAATTCTAAACTTACTAATAAACATCTATCAAGTTTGTTATATATTTCCTACCATTTTCCTTTTCCATCTTGGAGAATAAAAAACACATTTAAAAGATATAAACCCTAAAGATAATTACCTGAATAACTTACTCTTAAATTATGTTATTTTAAATTAAATTAAAATAATTACTTAAATAATTTATTCTTCAATTACACCATGTGAGATTAAAGTAAAATAATCATTTAGATAACTTTACTTTTTTATCCTTTTGACTCCTAAATCTATCATCATGTCGATATGATTAAAGACTTTTAAAATACAAAAAACCAGTGAGTATTTATATATAGTTATTTAAGTTTGGCTTGGAACCTTAATTTTAAACCTTGTTCAACTCGTCTAGTACTTATAAACAGTTAATTTAAACTCGTTCATGGTTATTTTTTAAAATTCTCTAATATATATGTTTTTTATTGACTAAAATGTAAAATTAGTGCACAAATTACGTCTCTTTTTCGTAATAAGTGTCTTAATTATTTTTTGACTAAAATAGGTGACTAAAATTTCATTTTTGACTTGTTTAAAGTCAATTGAGTCACCTATTTCAACAAAAAAATAAAACTTTAGGCACTTATTTAAGCTAAAAATACTTTAGGCACCTATTTCAGCCAAAATGAAACTTTAGGCACATTTGAGCCAAAAATTACTTAGGCACTTATTGCAAAAAAAGAAAAAAAACATAGTTTGGGCACTTATTTTATAGTTAAGCCTTTTTTATTTAATATTTAATTTGTAGGACTTGAAGCTCTAGGATACTCTATGATTGTATACAAGGATAGATCTAGAGGAGAGCCGGTTGGGGGTAATTACCCCCTAAAAATTTAAAATTCATATATGATTTAGATTTTTTAAAAACAAATTTTTATATATTTTTTTATTAAAAAATTAATTTTGTCCCCTAAAATTTTATAAATTTGCCCATTAAAATTTTATAAACTCGTCCCTCTTAATATAAAATCCATCGTCCGTCACGATTGTATGAAATTGTATAAATGATATCTAATCTCACTCTTCAAATAAACCCTTTGATCAATTGCTAAATATTCGAAAAATAGATCAAATTTCTTGAACTTTTCTAATGGTTGCTATTTTGAAACATTCAAAGCAGTCAGCGACAGTTACAATCGTGAAACTAACCCAATTACATATTTTCTTAATAGAATTTATATTACAAATTTTATATTTTTAAGGCAACAATAAAAAGAAATCAGCTTTAAGAATAAAAAAAGCATAATATAAACAATAATGCAACTCAATGAACGGTCCATTTGAATGCAAATTGCAAACATATATAAATATATACATACACGTACGTATGTGTATAATATGAAACATTCCATGCATGTGTTATGTTTTTATTAAAAAACAGTGCCTTTCCACAAATAACTCCGGTTTTGTTGTAAGATTTTCTGGGTACTTCCAATTGGTTTTTGGGTGACACAAAAAGGAAGAAAACAAAAAATCCTTTCTTTGTTTGAAGGAGAATGGCGGAGAATCAGGACGCACCGGTGCCGACGGTTCAAAACATATTGGAGCAGAAGAGCCTGAAGTGGGTTTTTGTTGGCGGCAAAGGAGGCGTGGGTAAGACCACCTGCAGCGCCATTATATCGATCCTCTTGGCCGGTGTCCGATCCTCTGTGTTGATCATATCTACGGATCCTGCTCATAATCTCAGCGATGTTTTCCAGCAAAGATTCATAAAGACACCCACCTTGGTCAATGGCTTCACCAATCTATATGCCATGGTACCCTTTTTGTTTTCATTTCATTTTGTTTTCTGGGTACAGCGGGAATATATCATTACCCTCTTTTTAAAAAGACATGTCTGATAGGATGTACAGCGTCACAATTTATATATCCTAAGATTTTTTTTTCTTTTCGATGTGCGATTAATGTAACTGCCTCTTACCGGGCGTGATAGTATGCATGGGGTCTATATGTTTTCCTTGTGTTCATTCTATATATGATGCATAACAGGAGGTGGATCCTGCATCAGAAGACGATGATGTGAGTGGAGGTGAAGGAATGGATGGTTTATTTTCAGATTTGGCAAATGCAATTCCAGGAATTGATGAGGCAATGAGTTTTGCAGAGATGCTTAAGTAAGAATATTTCTTCATTCATAGTTTTCAATGGCGGTTGATTTTAGGATTTCCTGGGAAATATGCAGTCTTTTTCATGTATTTTAGCTGTTTTGCATGCTCTTGGTTACTTGTGTTTTATGATCTGTTGTTGTCTGAATGTAATACTTTCTTACAGATTGGTGCAAACAATGGATTATTCTTGCATTGTGTTTGATACTGCCCCGACCGGACATACGCTTCGGCTGTTACAGTTTCCGGCTACCTTAGAGAAGGGACTTGCAAAACTGATGTCTTTGAAAAGCAAATTCGGTGGCTTATTGAGTCAGGTATGACATTGAATTCTACTATGTCTCGCCACCTGACATAGTTCAGATGGTTTTCAATAGTTTTCTCTCAACAATGGACTTGTAGATGAAAATCTGATAGGCCCTTGCCCTTGGTTAATCGCCGGCCAAGTCTTAGGACGATCGGTGAAGATCGAATTCAATTTTGAATATCTTGTTTCAATTGATCAGTTCTTTCTAAAGTTTATATGACACTGGTGTATTACCTTTGTTCTGTATCGTTGATCAGTTCTTTCAGCTCACGAAAGTTGAAACTCATCATGGCAGATAACCCGTCTTTTCGGGATCGACGATGAATTCGGGGAGGATGCACTTGTGGGGAGGCTTGAAGGCTTGAAAGAGGTGATTGAACAAGTTAATGAACAGTTTGAAGATCCAGTAAGTTGTACCATTCTCTAGTCTGTTTCCCATACGTACGTTTTAATCGAACAATGTGTTGCGAAACGTAACCTCAAAATTAACAAGGAAAAGAGCTGCAGGTGCCATTACAGATCCACTAGAGCTTTTGAAGTGTGTTGAAACCACTTTTCATTTGTGTCCGTGTGTGTATATATATACATATACATATATATGTGTGTCTAAATGAGAGTTTAGTATAATGCTCTTTCCTTTTGGCAGGACTTGACAACCTTTGTCTGTGTTTGCATACCAGAGTTCCTTTCTCTGTATGAAACAGAGAGACTGGTGCAGGAACTCACCAAGTTCGAAATCGATACACACAATGTTGTCATCAACCAAGTAATTTTCGACGATGATGGTACGGTTACGTACTTTCTTACTATGTCACCGTTCGAATTGTTCTGTAAACAAAATGCTTACCATTCAATCGGCCTGTGTTTTAAATTTAAGAGGTGGAGTCCCAGTTATTAAAAGCAAGAGTGCGGATGCAGCAAAAGTATCTCGACCAGTATTACATGTTATATGACGATTTTCACATCATCAAGCTTCCACTTCTGCCGGAAGAGGTGAGTTCAAGTATACTTTATGCAAACCTTTAGCTTTTAAGTTTTAATTATGTCATTTACCGAGTATCGATCATCGTTTTTGTACGAAACATTTCAGCATTTCTAGAATAATCCTTGAGTTGGCTGAATCTGAACATCATATCTAGGCAAATGTTGGTAGGCATTTTGCCATTTCAATATATCAGCATTTGGATGGTGGTTACATACAGGTTACTGGGACTGAAGCACTGAAGTCATTTTCGAAACATTTCCTCACACCGCATGAGCCGGCCATCGCCCGAGGAACGAAAGAAGAGCTCGAGCGAAGAATATCCTCGTTGAAGAAACAAATATCGGATACCGAAGCTGCATTCGAGAAACTTGGATAATGAAACGAAAGGGTCTGGTTGCTGTACATGACGATCCGGTGGTGTTTTCTCCGGGCGGCCATTTGGTCAGCCGCATCTCGATATTATTATGTGGCATTGGAGAATATGTTTTAGCAATTCTGTTTGTGTTGCAGTTCATTTAGATTGTTTTAGACAAATACTGTTTCTACCTTTGGAAAATGACATCAATAAGCCGTTGCCCTACTAATGTTATCAAGGCATTCTTTTACCCGTCTCCAAAAGATGTCAAATTCTGATTTTGGTCTTTAACTATGTTCAAATTTAACATTTAATGTTCTATACCTTAATTTGATATAATTTGTTCATTTTTTTAAGGCTTAAGTGGGTAAGAAGCGTTTAAACTTTAAAAAAGAATCAATAAAGTCATTAAATTTTTTTTTGCACCTAATTAAACCTTTGAACTAAAAATATACATTAATTAAGCCTTTAAAATAAAGAATTTAACAACTTAAGCCCTTTAATCAATTTTGACTATTAAATCTTAATAGATTTAGCTAGAAACGAACATCGAAACCATGTCGAGAATTTATTCATAACTTGAAGAATGTTTAGTTGAAGAAGCTGAAGCTGAAGCATGAAGGTCTTATATGGATTGCAACAAACAAGCTTAAAACATTGGAGTTAGAAAAAGGCTTTAACTATAAAAATAGGTGCCTAAACTTTATTATCTTTTTACAATAGGTGTCTAAACTATTTTTTGGTTAAAATATGTGCCTAACAATTACTTTTTGCTTGAAATAAGTGACTAAAATTTCATTCCGTTATTGTTTTAAGGTAACACCATTAAAAAAAGGTAAACCACACCAGTGACCACCAAACTATTAGGGGATACTTATTTTGACCACCGAACTAAGCAACTCGTCAATTAGACCACTAAACTTATTAAATTGACCTATTTTAACCACCGTCGTTAAAAACTAACGGATGAGTGACGTGGCAGCTAACATAATTTTGTAAAATTATACATTTGGTCATTGTTATTTACTTATTAAATCAAGTTGATCCCAATTGTATTTTAATTAAATAAAATTAATCAACCAATCATATGATGACACATGTCATCACCCAATTGGATTAATTTACTCAAATTTTAATTTATTTTATTTAATATTTAGTATATATTCTATTTAAAAATATTTGATTTAAAAGAAAATAAATTTGATTTAAAATATTAAATCGAATATTTAAAGTATTTTAAATTCGATTTAAAGTATTCAAATACTTTTTAAATCATATTTCTTTTTTTAAATCAAATATTTTTTAAACTCGAATCTTTAACATTTTAATAAATATTTGATTTAATTTAAATATGAAAAAGAAAAAATATTTGATTATTATATTTGATTTTTTTTCTTTTAAATCGAATTTTTTTAAAATCGAATATTTAAAAATTTTTAGATTTAAATTAAATCGAATGTTTGTGTGATTATACACATCCCAAGTTATCAAGGTTTGAGTCTCATTTCAACCATTTTTACTTTTTTCCCCTAACATTTATTGCATTATACGATATGTATATAAAAGGTTGCAATTTATATCACTAAGAGCAACTTGAATTAGTGGTAAAGGCGTGAGAAATTATCATCTTGGTCTTAGGTTCAAACCACCCAATATTATTCTTCATTCTTCTTTAATGTTCCTTTAATTAGTCACCACCTGAATGGAGGGAAATATATATTAAATATTAAATAAAATAAATTAAAATTTGAGTAAATTAATTTAATTGGGTGAGGACATTTGTCATCATTTGATTGATTGATTAATTTTATTTAATTAAAATAAAATTAGGATCAAATTGATTTAATAAGTAAATAACATGGACCAAATGTGTAATTTTATAAATTTCTGTTAAATGCCACGCCGCCCTTGTTAGTTTTTAACGGCAGTGGTCAAAATAGGTAAATTTAATAAGTTTAGTGGTCTGATTGACGAGTTGCTTGGTCTGATGCTCAAAATAAGTATCCCCTAATAGTTCGGTGGTCACTAGTGTAATTTATCCTAAAAAAAATTAACACCCAATCAAAATTTTAACACGTGTTTTTTTTTATTTTGTTTTATTAATTTTTTTCAAAAAATTGGAAACAAGAAAATATTTTTAAAAAATTCGAAAATTCTAAAAATATCCAAAACAGTCCCAAATTCTAAAATTGGTGTTATGGTCGCCGCTGAAAGCCTCGCCGGACCTCACCACCGCCGTCGTCGAAGTCTCACACCCATTTTTCCCAATCACTCGTCGCCAGTAACTGGCGCAGGCGTGCCAAGCAAACGTCGAATGGTTGAAGCCTTTCGCGTTCGCCGTCCGATTGGCGCGCCTCCTACCAGTTATCAGAAATGGGTGGTTGGGGAAAATGGGCGGGGGACTCCGACGACGACGATGGTGAAGTCCGGCGAGGATATCGACAATGACAATGATGCCAAATTTGGAATTTGAGGTTTGAGTTTTAGGGATTGTTTTGTAATTTCTTTTAAAATTTTAGGATATTTTTAATTTATTTTATTTTCAATTTGTTTTTAAAAATAAAAAAAAATAAAAGCCAGGTGTCAATTTATAATTGGGTGATGATTTTTTTAACGGATTGACTTTAAAACGAGAAAAAGTAAAATGTTAGACACTTATTCCAGCCAAAAAATACTTTAGGCACCTATTGCAAAAAAATAACTAAGTTTGAACACATATTTTATAGTTAAGCCTTAGAAAAATAATAGTAGAAACATCAATAGATGTTAATGTGAACGGTGAATGAGATGGTATTAGATTAAAATTATGATAATAAGAAGAAACATAGTAAAACACATGAGTTTATATTTAAAAAAAAGTTTAATATTAAAATAAGTGTCTAAAATATACAATTTTACTGAAATAAATGTCTCAATTTTTAGGCAAAGTATGTGTCTAAAAAACTTTAAAACGAGCTAAAAAAAACTTTAAAACGAGAAAAAAAACTAAAACATTACATACTTATTTCAATAAAAAACTTTAATCACCTATATCAAAAAAATATATAATTTCAGAAACTTATTTTAGAATTAAGCTTTTAAAATGTACACGTGGCTAAATAAGTGTCTAATATTCTAACGTGGATAAGTCTGATTCGTGTTCTGATGTGGGCGAATATAAGTAGTGCTCAAATATGACTAAGATATACTAATACGAAAAATTATATTATGGGTCTGGCTTACTACATCAACCATGGTCTCATCTAATAAAAATTACCTACTTTACTATTATTTTCCTTTATCATTTTTCTATCCAATGAATCTTCACTAATTTTTCCATGTCATTTAAAAACAGATTTTTAAATTATTATATTATTAGATTAATGACATAGAAAATAATGGTGAAGTGGATATTTTTTATTGGATGAGACTATTGGTGATGTGGTAAACCAGCCCCCTGATATAATTTATCATGCTAATACAAAGACTAAAAGTTTAGGGCAAACTATAATGTAGGTCATTCAATTACGGGTAAAGTTACATTTTGATCACTTAATTATTAAAAGTTACATCTGGATCACTCAATTATGAGAAAAGTTACATGTGGGTCACCCAATTATTAAAAGTTACACTTGAGTCACTCATTTATGGGTAAAGTTACATTTGGGTCACCCTTCATATTTAAAAATTTATATATCAATTTATGTATTAAGTTAATTAATAATTTCAAATGAAGTATTATTGTTAACTTGGGTATATAAGTGAGTGACTCAAATATAACTGTATAACCTCCGTTAAAATACAAAGGGTGAACCAAATATAAACTTATGATTCAAGTATAACCTTTAATAATTGGTTAACCTAGATGTAATATTTTGAACAAAAAAATAAACCTAGATGTAATATTATTATTAACCATAGGGCGATCTCTGTTATAGTTTACCCAAAACTTTTCTGAACGACCTCGCTGAGTTGCTGTATTTTAACCTGTAAAAGTGGACTTCTCTTTGATTTGATAGTAAGTAATCTGAAACACCAGATCTCATCTAAAGGGAAAACTCACAGTCCATCCACACTAATCATTCAATCCCCTGAGTTCCGCCATTAAACCTCTGCTTTTCCCATTACACTCATACACTTTTTCAACCCATTTTATCAAACTTCATCCAGATTCAAAGGTCACAACTTTCATATACTCCCACTTCTTCTCTGCATATAAATTTGCACCCTTTATCCTAAAACTTCATCTTTTGATTTTGGTTTAATTTTAGTTTGAAAAATTATTTTTACTAAAAGCATTGCAATTCTGACAGCAGAAGCGAGATAAATAGACACTTCAATGGCTCTAAGGAAACCTGGTTTGATTGCTTTGTTTGATGTTGATGGAACTCTTACAGCTCCAAGAAAGGTTTATAAATTCCTTTTATTAATCCTTAAATTCTAGCGACATGCTTTTTGAATTTTGGGTTTGTTGAATTTAATTGAAACTGACATTCATTTAAATGGTATAGGCGGCTACCCCTGAGATGTTGGAGTTCATGAAGGAGCTGAGAAAGGTTTTTGATTTTTATGATGACCCTTTTGATTCTCTTCTGTTAATTCTTAAAAAAAATGTGTCAATTTCATTTATGGAATTTACTCTGTTTTACTTTCTATTGAAGATTATTACTGTTGGAGTAGTGGGTGGATCTGACCTTAGTAAGATATCTGAGCAACTTGGGAAATCAGGTTTGCTTCAATTAGCTCTTCACATTGTTGTTTTCATTGTTCCTTTAATGCCTGTGATTGATTATTAACCATAGTTTGCATTTTCTGGGGGAAAATGCAGTTATTAATGACTATGATTATGTGTTTTCTGAAAATGGGCTTGTTGCTCATAAAGATGGGAAACTCATTGACACTCAGGTATTAATATTATTACTCATAGCTGCCATTTTCTATTTGGTCAACACCATGTGTTTCTTGTCATGTCATGTAAATTTAAGAGCTGATAATAAGTTCTTTTCCCCTTGGTTCCTTTAAGTTGATCTGCATTTCTTTAACTCGGTTTCGTTCCTTTTTCTAGAGCTTGAGGTCATTTCTTGGAGAAGAGAAACTGAAGGTTAGGTTTCCCCCCTCTTAGATATGATGGCTCTTCCATTTGACATATAAAACAGATTGAAGTAAGAAAAAAGCTTGATTTATAGTATCGTTAGGACTCATTGACGTTCATTAGCTGCTTGTAATGATGTCGAACTAACAATTATTTCGAGAATCTCTTTGATCTTTATACTCTTGTATATCTGAAGTAAAAGAAGTGGGGTGGATAGAGTATCTAATTTAAACACATTTTAAGTAGGGGTGAATTATTGGCAGTAATAGTTTATGCGCTGAGAACTTGGTGGTGAATGCTATTTGTTCATTGATTGCAAGTGATTGTGCAGGAATTTATAAACTTCACGTTGCATTATATTGCTGATTTGGACATCCCTATAAAAAGGTGAGGAATGTGGAATAATGGTACCAATTCTCTTTATTCTTCTAATCATTCAAGACTTTATCGTTTTTCTTTGGTTTAGGGGTACATTCATAGAATTCCGAAGTGGGATGCTCAACGTATCTCCTATTGGACGAAACTGCAGCCAAGAAGAAAGGGATGAATTCGAGAAGTATGACAAGGTTTAAAATATTAAAAACCTTTAGTTTTTGCTATCTAAAAGATACATAATCAGTACTTTTAGGTGTGTTTAATCAAACAAATCTAAACACTTGAGTTTTCAGGTTCAAAATATTCGCCCAAAAATGGTTTCTGTGCTTCGAGAAAAGTTTGCTCACCTTAACTTGACATTTTCCATAGGAGGGCAGATAAGCTTTGATGTGAGTAATGCACATGGTTTGTGATTGAACGTTTTAAATACTGAGAATGTCGAGAGGATTCATTGGTTATATTGCTTCATTTTGCTTGTAATAGGTTTTTCCCCAGGGCTGGGACAAAACATACTGCTTGAGGTATCTTAAAGATTTTCCAGAAATTCACTTCTTTGGTGACAAAACTTACAAGGTTGGTCTATTATGATTTATGAACTTACTGCATTATGCATGTTTCATTATATTTGTTTAGGTCTTTAACTTCGTTTCTTACTCTCGTTTTTTTTTTCACATGACTAATGGTCGTGTCTGGATGTTTTATGGTCAGGGAGGGAACGATCATGAAATTTATGAATCGGAGAGAACAGTGGGACACACAGGTGAGTTGTTGTCTCAAACTCGAACTGTCTTCAATGTTCAATGGTCTCGAAATGCGATGGCAATTAACAATATATTTATTTTGGTCATGCAGTTACGAGTCCTGATGATACAGTGCAGCAGTGCAAAGCTCTCTTCCTAAACAACCCTTGAAGAACACCATTTTTCTTCTTGATGCTATCAATTCATGTCTCGTAGTTTACGAGAAGAATAAGTGCCAAGCCGGTGCTGGCTCAAGTATGTAGTTTTATATATAGTTCTTGCCAAATTGGTTAAAATTTGCCTATTCAGATCAGAACCTGCAGAAATTATTGTATCGTGATTATTCTTTTACTACATTAGGTTGGAGCAATTTATATCTTTTAGCATATAGATTACATACATATACACATATATAAATATAAACATCCATTGAAGCGAAATAAGAGGCCGAATAAATGTATATATGTATGATGACATTGTAAATGTTTGATGAATTGGTCAAGAATAGGAAATATTACATAAGTTAGAATATAAAAGTATGTTCAACAAATGGTCTCAAAAATAGGCTTAATAGTCTTAAAGGTGCCCAACCAATACCTTTTTTTTAGTTTGGTGTCTAACATTTTTTGGGCTACTTTGATGCCTAACGTCTCATTTCGTAACTCATATTAGGTTTTACCGTAACAGACATTAGTTTTTCGCTGTTATCCAATAAAAAGTGGTATTTTCTTTATTTTTATTTATAAAAATTAGCAAATCTTTAATTTTATATAAAAAAAACCCAAATCTTTAATTTTTCTAAAATCCCCCTAAACCCAAAATTCCTCTCGTCCCACTACCGATTCAACCATCACCGGTCACATTTGCCTTTGTCGGCCCTCACTACTGAAAACTCTATCATTTCACCGACAAAAATCAGCGAATGAATCGGCGATTGCTCCATCGACGAACATCCAACAATAAGGAAAAAGAGACCAATTGAGCTTCTAATCGACAGCTAGAGGGTGGGGATGCTAAATGGTGAGGTACCCGACGTTGGGGTGGTAAACGGTGAACCATCGACGTGTGGGGATGTTGAACAGTGATAGAGATGTGATTTGAAGGTTTGATTGAAAGAAATTAAAACTTTGGATTTTTTTAAGAAGTTTATATTCAAGAAATTTAGAAATTAAATAATAGATAAAAACAAGTCACATGTCGTGTTTTTATTGAATAACGAAAAATTTTTAACGACTGTTAACGGAAAAACCTGATTTGATTACGGAATGAAACGTTAGGCACCAAAGTGACAAAAAAAACGTTAGTTACCAAATTGAAAAAAAAGGTATAGATTGGGCACTTTTTTACTATTAAGCCCAAAAAATAATACCATCCACTAATAATCTTTATGCTTACAGACAAGGTTCTTGAACGGATCTACTCGACATTGCTGCCGGATAATCAGCTTCATATTATGGCAAATGACTTAAGCCAGACACGAGAAAATCTGAACCTGAAGAAGTCAAACCTAAACTCATCCAAACCAGTGCGTTTCAATACGGTGATACTACCTATAACGCAAATTTTGTGCATTGACGTAGGATAAGGATTGTGTCTAGTGAAAGGACAAATATCCTCTTTTTAATAATGCCTCAACATCAATACACGAACATGTTCCTTTTCCTGTCTGTTACCATTTGGTAACAAAGGAGAACACCAATCGTCTCTTTTCCTTTAGGCATACAATTCATAAAAAAATTATCAACCCCTTCAAAATAATCACTGAAAAGTCCCTTTCTGTTCTATTTCTGTACACCATACAACAAAGGGGGCATGTAGTTCTTCTATACAGTTTTCATTTCCCCCCTTGTAGGGGGACCAGGAACCTTTCATATCGCCAAAGTTCCTTCGTTAACATTTTCATCTGAAGAATCTGGCGGTTGAGTTTTGGATTTACTCGTGACTCGAGAAAATCCATAACCAAGTGAACTTCCGCTAGCTTGGCATAGCTGTGGAAATGAAAACACATGCGGATTACGATAAAAATAAACCTCGAGATAATAGCTATGAATGCAACATAAATGAAGGCAATATAGCAACCTTCAATGTTAAGAAGCGGCGATTTTAAATTTTCTGCTACCCAAAGGAGGGAGTAGGGTCATAGGAAGTACCTCTGTTAGCTCTGCAAGATGGCGGGACCTGAATTCATTGATTGTTGCTGCAATCTCGGATGTGGGCAGTTTAGCCTACGTAAAGAAACCAAAAAAGAAAAGACTTGGATGTTTTACAATATCAATATGATTTAATAAATAACAGAATATAAGCTAAAGCATAAGTTTAACAGATGAAAAACAAATTAAACTCTCCAGCCTTAATCGTATTAGTAAGTTGCCAAAGCAAGAGTTGCAAACCCGAATCATGATCTCTTGCTAAGGGAAAGCAAAAGGGAAACAAGGGGGTTGTGATACGAAAACAATGATCTATCATACCTGCGCAAGAACAGCAGCTGCCAACTGCAGACTTGGTTCCAAGGTTTCTGGCACAACCTGTGCTCAAAAGGCAAGAAAGAAGAGTAAGGAAAAACCAGAATAATTAAAGCAAGAGGAGAGTTTAGTTGAAGATATCAGAATATTACAGCCGTTGCCCCAGCTTTTTCCAAATTAAGGCCATGATCAACATCATGAGCACGGACAAATGTTTTCACATTAGGGAAATACTTGCTCAGAGCCCATACAGTCCTATAATTAGCACCAGGGATATCCAAGGTTACCGCTGCAGCACAAGCTCTTTCAGCGCCAACTTTATGGAGGACCTAATTACCAGCATAAAGGAAGTCAAATAGTGATGTTCGAGTTAGCTTATTTCAAACTAATTTTGCTTACCTCCCGACTACCAGCATCTCCAAAATAAACAGGAATGTCCAGTGCACGCCCCATTGCCACCCTATCACTGAAAGAGCAGCACTTTTAGTATCTTACCGTTATGGATTGTTGAACTTTAGATGTCTGCTACTTTATAATGTCTACCATTGATGAAAGTACTATTAATTTATGGTCATTTCCAAAAAATGAATCAGCCAATTTCCATCGAGTCTTAGCTTCTTCAACCAAAATGTCAATCATATAGTAGGCAAAAGTGACTTTTTGCATTAGCAAAAAAAAAAGGCAGGGAAATAGGTCTACCCTTGCAAATGTATAACAGTGGTGTTATTTCAATGGCAAATGACATCTACCTGAAGACGTCTAGAACCTGTTTTTTTTTTCTTTGGCAAAGCATTCAAAGAGAGAGATGACAGGTTCTCCACTGAAGAACCAACTTTCTCATATATACATCAGTCTCTCTAGCTAATAATCACATACGCGTATGGTGTTAGCGGACATTTAATATTATACCAATACATTGGATAAAATAGATAATGAGACAAACTCATGAGTGAGTCATTGTACAGACAAGTATCTTGGAGGAATTAAATTGGCAAACATAAGGATCTATACCCCAGGTTAAGGAGTTAGATGTTTGCAAAATCATAAACACCACGTTTGACAACTATCTGGCCTTTTCATTTTTGTTTTTGAAAAAGAAGCAAATAATTCATTCAAATAAATTTTCTTGTTACCTCCTCACATCAAGAGCAACAAATGGAATTAGGCGTTCTGAGAGAAGCTGAGCTATGATCTGAAAACACCCAAAGAAACGGAGAAAATATGATATTATTATAAGCATATTCTCATTATTAACTAATTAGGAAGGAGGTTCATCAGACTAATTTTTTAAAAACATTTTCAGACTAATTTTTCAAATCCAAGGGTGTAAATGTATAAACACCTGGCCAACACGCCCAAAGCCACAAATGATAATATGATCTTGCAAATCATCAGTCTGGAAATAATACAAGTCAGAGACAGATCAGTAAGTAATTATCAGTGATCCCACTACATCAGAAATCAGATGCTTAAAATATTGAAAAGATATTTACTGGAAATAGATACACTTTATATTCCCTCCAATATTTACTATCTGATCATAATCACTCTAAATAACTTTTATTGCAAAATCAATGACGCTTTCTTCCCATATCTTCCTGGGGAACCATACATCACCCAAATGCATTGCACTTTCCTTATCTAGTTGTTACAACCTCAAAATGCAACAAAACATGGAGTTCACTCCAAAGAACCATGGGAAGGCGTGTTTTAGTTATTTACTAAGTACCGAGGGGGGAAATTAAAACTCGCAGCCTCAATTTAGACATGTTACCTCACTCTCAACAGGCAATAAACTTCGAACATCTTGCAGCTCAAAACGAGAGGCAATTAACTGGCCTCCAGCAGCAAGCCATGGTGTGAGGGCCATTGAAATCCCCACAACAAGGAACAACAATGAGGATAGCTGAGAAGACATTATTCCCTGCCAAAAATCCCGTTAATACTTGCATAAGCAATAAAAAGTTTCATTATTAGCACTTGGAAGTTGGATTTCATTATTAAAAGAACAACGATCCCTATTGGTTAGTAACAAAGTGTGCCCATTTACCTAAGATATGTGATACAAATAATGAATATCCCAAATTATTACGGAACAAACCTTACACTGAAAAAATCAAAAGTAAAACCCAATAGCCCAAAAGGTTAACTAAAAGGTTACCAAAGGCAGGAATAAACTATTAGATGTGGATGAGATAATCTTGAGACTAACTGATGTTAGTTAATAGAGAAAGCAACCTGATTAACAGCTTCACCGAAAGCCACAAATGCAAATTCACCGCCTGGGGCCAAAAGAAGACCAACCCTTATGGCAGATATGATTGAAATACCAAAAAGCTTCCCAATAACTGCCACCAATACAGTTTTTCCGCCAAGTAACAGCCCTAATGTCCCCGCAACAACAGGAAAATTTGATACAAGAAGCTTTGGGTCAATGGACATGCCAACCTGAAGAATCAAATTGTCAATAGTTGCATATACTTGACCATCAACATATGGCAATACCAATAACCTAAAACCAAAAACAAGCCAATTAAGCAAGTGTTATCATTATCCAAACTCAGTAGTGTAATAAATGATGTGGAGACTTTATCCAACCATCTCTCCTAGTTTTCTCGCACTTCCAACTATGAGAAAAAATCGTCCTCTACTGTTATGTAAGTTATCTGAGAAGTGTTAGAGTTTGAGGGAGAGTGTAAGTTATCTGAGAAGTGGTAGAGTTTTATTTAATCTATAATTAGAGTTTATTCCCAAGTCAGTAGTTTAGATTTACAGAAGTCTTATTTAAATTAGGGATAAATATTATTTAAATTAGAGATAAAAGTATAATTTTAGTTATATTAGAACTCTATATCAGCCTATTTAAAGGCTTACTCTGTATACATTTAATAATGAAGAATAATAAGAAAATACAGAGAAACACATTGTTTTCTCTGGAAAATATCCTTTCCATCTTCTTCAAACAACAAATCCTTAACCACCGATCACATACACAAACCACCATCATTAATTGCATCTCCGGCCACCATGGCCTCTTTCTCACATGGTATCAGAGCCAACATCGGTCTTGATGTCGTCACCACTGCTGACATCTCTGATCTGATTTTTTTTCTTCTTTTCATATGCACGTTTTTTTCCCGCTGCTATCATCAGGCCACGCTCGTTCCTTGGCTTCTCCTTCGTTGGAATCTTACATCTCTGGTGAAATTTCTGCTCGCTTATTTTTTGTTGTTTTGTCGAAAAGGTTATAGTTTAGCCTTTAAAAAAACTATTTGGTTCTATCTTAGCCATCCGTCCTAAAAAAAGATAGGAGAAAAGGTTTTAGTTTAGCCTTAAAGAAAAAACTATATTATTTTTCAAGGGATTCTACATCAAAAATCCAAGCTGGGACTCTAGTACGTGTAACTACTAGCTTGAGGGGGAGTGTAGATTCCTGTGATCGTTATTGAATGGAAGCAGCTACTTAGTCCGTGAATGGCAAAAAAAGCTGGAAGTCATCTCAGAAGAAGATGCAAAAACCAGAAAAAGATCATCACTGACAGAGGAAAGCTGGAAGACATCTAAGGTGCAAAACCAACAACTACAACAAAGTTAGTAGTCATCTCAAGAAGGATGCCGAAATCAGCAACATCAGCTGCAAATTTTCAACAATGACCGTGCAAAGAACAACATGATTATATCCTAGTTGTTCAACTCAATGGCTCCCGAAAAAAGGGAGATTTTCTTTTCTCTAAGAAACAATAGAAGAAATATGAGTGAGCATCACATCCAAGATCCAAGCTGGTGCTCTACTACGTTTGCTTACCAGCTTGAGGGGAGTGTAAGTTATCTGAGAAGTGTTAGAGTTTGAGGGAGAGTGTAAGTTATCTGAGAAGTGGTAGAGTTTTATTTAATCTATAATTAGAGTTTATTCCCAAGTCAGTAGTTTAGATTTACAGAAGTCTTATTTAAATTAGGGATAAATATTATTTAAATTAGAGATAAAAGTATAATTTTAGTTATATTAGAACTCTATATCAGCCTATTTAAAGGCTTACTCTGTATACATTTAATAATGAAGAATAATAAGAAAATACAGAGAAACACATTGTTTTCTCTGGAAAATATCCTTTCCATCTTCTTCAAACAACAAATCCTTAACCACCGATCACATACACAAACCACCATCATTAATTGCATCTCCGGCCACCATGGCCCCTTTCTCACATGTTATAATAAAGAATCTTGGTGACACGACTGTATTATAATATTTACACTAAATGGCCTTCATAAGAAATGAGCACCAGGTAGCTTTTACCACTGAAGCAAGAATGAAATTCAATGAGATAAACATCTGGTCATCTAAAATGGAGATGCCAGCAAATAAAATACCAACCGTCATGAAGAAGAGACCCAATAAGAGACCACGATATGGAGCAATATCTGATTCAACCTGCAAAGAAAATTCAGTCTCTGCAAGAAGCAAACCAGCTAGAAATGCTCCCAATGCCATGGAAAGTCCAGCCTGTTCAACCAGAAGAGTAAAAGAAAAAGGAAGGATCTAAGATATTATTACTACTACAACAGAAAAAGAAAAACCAAGAACAAGAATGTATAGTTTTCATACCCTAGCAGTAAGCAGACTTGTCCCAAGAATAACAAGGAGGGTATTGGCTGAGAATATTTCTGCATTTTGATTCTCTGCTATTTGCTTATAGATTGGTCGGAGCAACTGCAAGAAAAAACAAAAGTATACAAAAATCAGCACTTGCTGCGTTTCTGAAGCATTGCTCATTTTCAGAATCAGGCACAGGTATCAACAGCCTTAGTAAATTCAGAAGATTTTCGGTAAATTGCTTCTATGAATTAATACTATCAGACTATTAGATGCATTTATTATATTTATAACAAACCTCTCACATGCTATCAGTTAACTCCACTCAATAATACTACATCCTTCCAACCAGGTTATATTTGATTACTCTTAATAGATAATTTTCAAAGTTTCTCATCAGTCTAATATTAAATTAATTCAAATATTACAGGATAAATTAAGATAAGGTAAAACAATAAAAAATAATTGTCCAAATCTGAGGCCTTTGTGAGTGTCTTAAGATATAAAACTTACCAACCGTCCCCCAGCAATAATTGCAGAGATGGCAACTGCTGCCTTAACAGCAGCCAGTCCAAGAGCTTCTGCAATTGCTCTAAAACCAACCTGAAATCCAGAAAAAAAATACATTACTCAAAGTGCCATTATAAAACATAGAAGTACCAGCAGTGATAACAAGAATATAACAGATAAACCAAACATGGGGAATTTCACTTCTTAACTTGCCTTAGCCATCTTTTCCCAAATATTTCCACTAGCAAATCCTAATAATTTCATCAGAACTATTTGTGGAGGCAAATATCAAATTAGAAAAGAAAAGATTTGGGGAAAAGCACATGCTCCCTTAAAGCAAACTAGTGGAGTATTCTGCAAAGAAATTAGCATAAACAGAAATTAAAAAACCCCAAGGAGATGAAGGAACAGGCAGCCTTCTATTAATAGAAGCTTAGGAAAATCACTCATCAAAACCTGAGCCCAAAGAGAACTTTATGGTTGATTCATCAAAACTTGAGCCCCAGGAAACTTTACGGCTTATGCAAGTATCGAAACAAAGAATCTAGATATATGTAAGTGGCATAATATAAAAGCAAGACCAATTAGGATATTAAAGGTGAAATGAAGAATAAAAAGGAAAAGGAAAGGAAAAAAACGGATTTATTAGAATTTAGAAGATCTTACCCCTCCTTTTGATGAATTTGGTGAGATCAGAGGTATGAGTATAAGCAAAACAACAACAGCCAAATCCTGGAAAGAAGAGATATTAATCAAGAAAAAACCACAACCAAAATCATCTCAATGACCCAGTAGATTTAGAAATACTAACAAGGGAGGATTCCAAACACATCAAGTTGGTATCATTATATTTGTCCTAATTGGTAATTTAGTCTGATCATTCATGAAACATTTTGAGCACTATAAGAACAAGATGGCTTAAATGCATGGGCGATTACCATATTGTGTTGAGTAGATAACTAATTTCATCTTTTGCTTACTTCAACAGTAAACATGTCAGTTTAAAACATGAAGATAAGGAAAAAGATTTAAACAATAGTAATAAGAAAAGGAAAAAGAAAATGACAGAAAAAATTAGAAGCAGCCAAGCAAGAATACACGTATCAGTCATCAAGATGTTCAATTGTATGATAACTGCATGAAGAACTATTATCACTGACTGCAAAATTCAATTCATAACAAAATGCCTCCTGAAATCCCTTTTCTCAAGATCCTACGACAACCTGAAAAAGTAGGACTGAAAATGTAGCACGTCCATGGCGCGAAGTACTCTCACCTCGCTCCTGTAATACCTGCAAATTGAGACAAAATCAGTATGTACGTAGAATGGAGCCATGAGGTTTCATCATCTTTTGTGGCAGATATGTTATGGTAAAAGAATAAAAAATAAAAACAAATGAAAAAAGTCTGATACAATCAGGTCATAGGCATACTATATTAATCCTATTAGGCGGATTTGTGAAGACAATGGCAAGAATCCAACTTATATTCTAATTTTCAAAGATTTTAAGATACCACAGAGGAATATGAGAGGAAAACAGATATGCATTACATTAAACAAAAATAAAATTTGAATGTTTTGCAATAGCAAGCTTGCTATATTTTTTTTGTCCTTCCTCAGGAAGTACAAGAGTAATAGTAATAATGCAATGTCAAAATTAATGACATCTGAAGCAAAATGTGCCTATGTTAATTACCTGCAAGACAACAGCAGTTGAAGATAATGCCAGGCCATTCCCGATCACAATTGCAGCTGGACCAGGCTGCCCAGCAACAAAATGAGCAACCAGGCCAACCACAACTGCAGTCACAAGGACCTGTATCACATTAAAGTATAAGTTAAAATAACTTCTAAAACACAAGTGAGAATAACAGAAAATTTATTTTCTCAATCACCTGGGCAGAGCCTAATCCAAAAACATATTTCTTCATGGAACTTAACCTTTCAACAGATAACTGCAAAAGGCAAAAAATTGGTACGTGTTTGATATCATCTTATAATTATGGAATTCAATGTAAAGCCACAACTATGGATGTAAAATATAAACTCCACCTCAAGGCCAATATTGAATAGCAAGAAAACAACTCCAAATTCAGCAATTGCTTTGGTCCCATGCACATGACGGATTATGGAAAGACCATAAGGTCCAATCAAGATGCCAGCAGCCAAATATCCAAGAACAGGACTACCTAAAATTGGAGCAGATAGAAGAAAAAAATCAGCATATAGAAAATTCCCAAAGGAGAAAGAAAAAAGAGAAAATAATGATAAGGAGTAAGAAAGCAAAAGAAATGTTTACTCCAGACTATGAGGAAACATCATAAAAAGAAAACGGGGAATTCAAACATGAGCTCCAAAAGTCTACGCAAAGGTTCACAATTGATGAAAAGATCATGTGTTTTCAAAGAATGTCAACTCAATGCAACACACTGAAATGAACTCAATGGATAGAGAGTTAGTCACCTCCAGGAATTTTCTGAAATATAGGCACAAAAATTACACTTGCAAGAAGTAACCACAACACATCAAAGAGGGAGGCCTCCTCCTCATTCATCTGGGAAATTCAAAGATTGAAATAAGCCTCTGACAAACTGCTATATACAATACAATTACAATCACGAAAAACAAATGAAAAATTAATAAATGGTGTAGGATCACACACCTCTTGATGCGGAAGCAATGCGACTAGTTCTTTTAGTCTTGTAGGGATTTTCTGCATTTGTCGGATCAGAGGCTTTGCATTTGAGGAAACGTCTTCTATACTAGTAGTTATGACATCTGGCTGATGCATCAGCCGAGCTCTCCTCTCTGCCTGATTAGCATAGAAGGCAACCCTGTGATCAAAGGTGGGAAATCATGTTTCCAAGCATCAAATCTTATAAAAAAACAAGAAACTGAAAAAACACAAACTCAATAAAATGGTTCTTCTGAAGAGGAGTTGATTTATTGTTTGTATTATACTCGTGCAGTGAATTTTCTAGATCTAAACTTTTAATTGAAGAATAAATGGACATAGCATTCCATAAAAACACATCTAATTTTAACAGTTTGCATCAGAAGCTAAAGTTAACCTAACATGTCATTTCAGTCATGAAGGAGAAATCAACAATGCTCAGCACAGAGATATACAGGAATTTTACAAAAAGAGTGATATGACTAAATTAGTAACACAAAAAGGTAGTAATATTCAAAAGCATACCCAGCTCCCAAGAGCAGTACCCCTACAACCAGTTTAGGAATATGTTTCCTTGCAGACTCCAAAAGACTCTGGGCGACTGATGATGGTGTGAATTCTGTCCCATCGTCGCTGAAGGAAAAGAAAGATGCAGGAAAGAATCGTGAAGATTTCTTCAACAATGACTTTGGGGAATTAGGGGGTGAAGTTTCCCTTGTCAGCTCCTTCTGAGATTCCGGCTTCTTCGGTTGAAGGCTTTTTGACTTTTCTGCTTCAATTTCAGCTTCTTTTGGAGAATCTGAACCCGACATTCTATTCTCATGATCACTCAGATCATCATATTGTTTGAGATCTTCAGAACTTTTTCTTGCTTTATCAGATATGTCTGATGTAGGCTCAGCAACCACTGTATCACCATTAACCAGAGCATCCCTTTCTCTTTCAACAATAACATCACTAGGACCCCCTGGACTGATCTCTTCCTCGACAACAGTCTCTTCAGCCAAAACCTGCCCCTGGGAAACTTCAGCAGTGTCAACAGTCAAATTAGAAAGAGACTTTTCAGCTCTTTGCAGAGCTATCTCTGCATCGCTCAGACGCTGTGTAGCCTCCAACTCAAAAGCAACAGCTTGCTCAGCTAAAAGCATGATGTTTGCCACATCTTCCTCAGCTTTCAACGAATCCATCTGTGCTTTTTCTGCAACCCCATTCAATCTATCCACTTCTTTCTGCAACTCCTCCTTTTTACTCTGCAAGTGCCTTAACTCTGCTTCACAATTTGCCAACTTCTCCTGACATTCTCTAATCTGATATAGTGCAGCCAATGGTGTTCCGTTATCTTCCCCAACATCAATTTCCACATCACTCTCTCCAGAACTGTCTGTTGTCACCTGAAGCCTTGCCTCAGCTAAAGATAGCGCCATTGTTGCTTTTTGAACAGCCTCTTTAGCAATGCACTCATCATTCACAACATCTTGAACCATATTAAGTGTGCTATTAACATCATTCCAAGCGTTGGCTGCTTCGTCCTTCAAAGCTATAGCAGTTTCTGATATTTTCTGAGCCTTTTCCTCAAACATCCTACTGTTAAGACGTGCCACTTCCAGTTCCTTCATTGCCTTCTGCAACAATTCCCTCAAATCACCCACACTAGGTGTTTCTACTTCACCATTTCTCTCTTCTCCCAAACCATTGCTTGAACTCCCATCACTACTCTCCACAAATTCCACATTCCGACCATTCCCATCAGCATAAGCTAACGAATCATTACCTTGGCAACGCGACCTAACTCCTCTTGGTTTCGACACATCATTTAAACTGTAAAACAAAGATGTAGTAGACCTACTGCAAAAATGACCATTAAAATTCCCCCTGAAAACCAAATTCGAACTTAAACAACCACCATGCATCATACTTTTCCTCATTTTCTTCAGGGACCGAGCCATCGATCCAACATTGGGATTAATAACACTGTAACTGAGATTCCTACATTTAAACCTAGGACACAACGGATCCAGTATCCTATAACTAGTACCGTCACCAGCATGAAATATCGTAGGACGGTTAAAACTACAAGCAAAATCCATATTTCTCGGCCACACCGATATTTATTCTTGGCAAAGCATTACAATTACTCTAATAGACCTTTTATCGAACACCTGGAGAAAGAACAGAATCCGCGTCAGTAACCTACAACATCAAATCAGAACATACTGTATAGTTTATACTCATTCAAATGACATATACATAAAACACATATATACTCAATAAAAGTCGACAAGTAAAACTAAAGTGGACAAACCGATGGAAGAAAACGGCGGAAATGTAGAAGAGAGGCGGAGTTTGGGAGGAAAGACTTACGACTAAAAATGAGAAGAAAATGACAGCACACAGCTGATAAACGAATCAACGTGGCTCTTCCTGCTTCAAATTTTCCTTTTCAATTATATAAAATTCACGAGCTTATTTACTTTTCAACTTTCATTTCTTAATTTTCTCTGCTGTATGTTTTTTTTTTTCTGTTTGGGAAGTAGGAAAGAGAAGGGGAAATATACACGGGGAAATTAGATGATTGGCGGATGTATTTTTGTTTTTCTGGAAAAGAAAAGAAAAATTAAAATGTAGAAGTGATATTTTGTTTGGTGAATCGATTTATTCCCTTTGGATATTCCAGCTGTTATAGCAGTTGCATCAGGTACGCGTGTGAGCTACGGATTTTTTTTGTTTCGATGGTACGGCTTAGAGTGTGCGGGGAGCCGGGAACTGAGAGCCTCATTCATGCACCCCATCTCGTTTCCAAGAGCCGTCTCGATCCTTGCCTCCATCGTTTTCGTTTTTTTTTTAACTATTGTTATACAATTTATTAGTTGAATAATTCGAATTAAATACTGTAAAAGCTCATTATAGAATAACTTTCATAACCTAATTTACTCGACTAACTGGTGGTTAATGGCTTAAGAGGTCATTAAGGTTTTGTTTATAGTTTTTTTTATGTTATTATTAGTCACAATTATAATTATTTGGCTATGTAAATGTGATTTAGGGATGGCAAAAATACCCGGCCCCGACCCGACCCGAGGTGCCCCGACCCGACCCGGTCGGGTATTTTTTTTTAAATTTCGGGGATCGGGGCGGGGCGGGGCGGGGCGTGAAAGGCATGAAGTCGGGGCGGGGCGGGTTCGGGTATTTGCTAGAAATTCCCCGCACCGACCCGCCCCGGTACATTTTTATATATTTATATATTTTTTTATTATATTTATAAAAAATATCATTTTATTTAAACACTTTTATGAGTTTTAAGCTATTTTTTGTTTTTATTTTGGTTCGTACTTATTGTAAAATTTTGTTAGATGTTGTTCAAGTTTTAATATATTCGATTCTAACGGTTAAAGATTCAAGTTTATTATTTTGAATATGTAGTTTAACATGTGGATAATTTAAAATTAGTTTTATTTTATTTTTTTATATAAGTTTAAAGTCCTTTGAAACTATAATTTGTGATTGTGGTGGAAGATTGGTCGAATCTAATATTTACCGTCGGCGAAAATTAATTTTTTTTTTTAATTTTTCGGGGCGGGTCGGGGCGGGGTCGGGTTTAAAGATTATTGTATCGGGGCGGGTCGGGGCGGATAAAATAATATTTTAATTCGGGGCGGGGCGGGGTCGGGTATAATATATTATAGGTCGGGGCGGGTTCGGGGCGGCCAAAAACCCGCCCCGCCCCGCCCCGTTGCCATCCCTAATGTGATTGGGTGTAGTAGCCATTTTAAAATGTTTATATTAAAACCCGATCGTTTTTTTTTTTGAAATATTTTAAATAATTTAATTTAAAATTATTTCTAAAATAGTATTCCATGTTAATTTACCGGTTAAATTAATATATTTAATTTGTTGTTGTCGACAACAGTCTGATTACTAGTAGTTAATCCCTTTTATCGTTCTATTTTTCATCCACTTCTCTTTGTTTTCATTTCAATAATTTGTACCAATGTTATTGTTTGCTTTTGTACCACATTTTAATCTTGTCTTTGCAAGTTTTTTTTTCATAGTTAAATTTGTTACACCCAGAGACGGAGCATAATAGAGTCACAATGGTAGAGATGAGAATTGTCGGGTATAGGACTGAGAGGAGCGCGCGCGCGTCCGTACAGGGAAAATTCTCTCTGAAATTTTCCTTAGGTTTTTCCGTTTGAGGTTCCGGCGAGGGTCCTTTTTTCGCGTCTAGAGTACGACGCTCGCCCGGTGGTGGTCCGATCTCTTTTTCTGACCGGCGTACGATGAGTCTAGATAGGCCTGATGGTGGCCTTAGGTTCCCGCGTCGCCTTAGCAGTCAGGATTGGGACGAAGAAGGTAAGTCCGGCGCTAATGGTCGGTGTTGTTCGTTTACTTCACTGTTTTTTCTTTTGCAGGACTGGCCAAGAAGGTGTTTCACCATGGAATGGAATGGAATGGAGGTGAGTCTGGGTCTGTTATGGCTAAGGTTTTTAAGGGCTAAGTTTTCCGATGAGGGTTTTACGTATGGAGCAGTATCCGATGATGGTTTGGAACTGTTGGGTTTGGTTGCAGAGGAAGGTTTTTTGCTGGTTTAGGGGTTTTACACAAGATTTGAGGATAGAGGGGATGTTTCCAGAGATGGTAGGGGGGTTTCTGACCTTCACCGGAATGTTTCTGGGTTTCCAGATCGACGGAGTTATAAAGGATGGATGATGTATTCAAGGTGTTTAGCGGGTTACTGGGTGGAAGTGAGTTTGGATTTCGTTATGGTTGGAGTTTGGAGCAGATCAGAAAAAGAAAAAGTCCGCCGGAGTTTTTCTGGAAATATAGTCTGGAGGTGCTCGACGTTATGAATTTTCTTCTGATGAGGAAGATGACGTATATTTTTCACATGCATGGATGGCCCCGCGAGTGCCCGGCAGGATGGGACGTACGAGATTGGGTACGTCGGGCTTTGCGGCGCCAAACATCGAGGGACACGGAAATTGTTGCGCGCAGAAAGAATGTTGGGGAACATGCCCGCATTACCACAGTGGTGTGGCCCGGTTCTATATCGGCTATTATAAAGCACGCAAATTGTTTGATATTTTGCCTATTTATAGAACGCACCGTTTCATTAAAGGTGTCTTTTGGCAGTTTTGCCCCTACTCGAATATTTCTTGCTTCTTCAGAGATGAGGTTATCATGGGGTTTTCCTGCATTTTGTTCTGAGATCGAATCCAGGGTTTTATTTTGCTCTTTAAGACTGCTATACAGAGGGGAAGCAAAGTTTGTTGAGCCGTTTTTCTGTTATTGTGAGGGCTTTATTGAAAAAAAATCAGAGAGCTGAGTGTGGTCACTTGTTCATTGGAGAAGATGGCAACTTCTATGGAAGATGAGGTAGCAAGATTGATGAGTGATTTGAAGTTTACTGAGGAAGAATTACAGGATATGGAAGACTCAGAAATGTTGTTGAAGAAGGAGGTCCCTGGTTCTGATAAGTGGCTTGTTGGACGCTTGGTGTCACCTATGATTGTTGATGGGGGGATGCTTACCAGAGTGTTCATGGCTGTTTGGAAGAGTCAACCCCTGGAGGATGCCTCGGAGCTAGGTCCAAATCAGTTTCTCTTCAAGTTTCAAAAGCTGGAGGATAGGAACTTTGTCCTGGAGCGTGTTCCATGGACTTTTAATGGTGATCTGCTTGCGCTTCAACCCTTTGATGGTAAGCTAAGTCCCTCTGAGTATAATTTCTCAGTGTTGCCCATTTGGATTCGAATTTATGACCTTCCTCTTGTGGGGATGACTGCTGAGATTGGGAAATTATTGGGAAACAAGTTTGGAGAATGTTTGATGGTAGATTTTCGAAAAGGAGAAGGAAGATTGGGGCAGTATATGCGTGTTCGAGTGGAAATAGATATCACCAAGCCATTATGTAGATATGTGATTTTTGGAAAGAAACAAGATGGATCACCTAGGGTGTGCTGGGCCAAATATGAAAGATTGCCAAACTTCTGTCATTGGTGTGGCATCATAGGGCATGTCCTTAATCTTTTCCCGACCTTACCTGAAAACTGGAAGGATGAAAAGCTTCAATATGGTGACTGGCTGAGAGTGGTCTTTAGGCCAAGGAGTGTTTCACAATGAGCCCCAAAGCCAGGTTTAGTCCACATCTCGAATGGTGGTTTAAACACTGGTCGTTTTAAAAAGGTGAATGAGGTTGTTGAGGAGAATGTAATTGCAGTAAGTAACACTTCTGGAAGAGGGGGGAATGTTATTGTTTCAGCAACTAAGAATAGATGTCCTAAGAGGGTCCTGCAAGGAAAATTTGAGGTTAGCAACCCTGTGGGACAAAAGAAAACGAGATCTATGTCTGCTGCAGTCTCAAACACAGTGGAGGTAGGTGTTGAGGCTCTTTCACCCCTGAAAACCCCTGAACCAACGGTGGAGGCTGATGCTCAGCCCCGCCGAGAGCAATGAAAATCTTAGTTTGGAACTGCCAAGGGCTTGGGAACCCTGGGACAGTTCAGTATCTGAAGCAAATTGTGGCTTCTAAGTGCCCCAGTGTGGTGTTTCTCTGCGATACGAGACTTGATAAAAGAAAAGCTAAGGATGTAAGAAGAAGGGTGAATATGGCTGGTAATTTGGTGGTTGAAAAGAATGATGATGGTCTTGGTTTGATGCTCTTGTGGTCTGAGGATACCCAAGTGTCATTACTGTCTTTTTCAAAAGCTCATATAGATGTGGAAATTTCAAAGAATGATGTCTGCTTTAGGTTTACAGGAATGTATGGAACGTGTCATAGATCGAATAAGAGAGAGGATTGGGACCTGCTTGATGTGATGAAAACAAAGTCAGACTTACCATGGCTTGTAGGGGGAGATTTAAACGACATTCTTGACCTCTCGGAGAAGGAAGGAGGCAGGAGGAAACCTAGCGTCGAGATGGAAGAGTTTAAAGATGCCCTGCTAAGAAATGGACTATGGGACCTTAAGCCCGATACTGGATGGTTCACATGGCACAGTGGTACTAATGCTTCTAATTTAGTAAAGGAAAGATTATACAGATTTGTGGCCAGCATTGCATGGATTCAACGTTATGGTAGGGGCCAAGTGCACTCAATACATTCCCCTTGGTTTGATCATCATTATCTGATTTTGGACACTGAGCCAAATACAGGGAGAGGGAGAAGGCATATGGATCAATTCAGGTTTGAGAATTTCTGGGCCGATGAGGATGCTTGTTTGGAAACAGTGAAGGAATGTTGGAGTAACACAAGTTCTTCAACCTTGCACAAGCTGAAAGATATAGGAGACAAACTTCATGGGTGGAAAAAACATAAAAGGAATCATGCAATGAAGAGGAAAAACTTCCTTCTCGATAAGATTGAGAGGCTGCTTAAGGATAACATCTCTGAAGAATCAGTTAGGGACTTGAATGCTTCAAAGAAAGATTTAAAAATGCTTATGGATATAGAGGAGGTATTTTGGAAGCAGAGATCGAGGGTTCAATGGCTGAGAGAAGGTGATAGGAACACGGGCTTTTTCCATGCAAGAGCACGAGGAAGAAAGAAGAAGAATTGGATAAAGGGTCTGGAGGATGAGCAGAGAGTTTTTCAGGCTGATGAAGGGAAGGTTTTCGAGTTGGCCAGGAACTTTTTTGCTGATCTATTCAATTCCAATGGTGAAGCTTCTTCAGAACCAGTCCTCAATTGTGTGGAGAAATGTGTAACACCAACCATGAATGCTGGCTTATGTTCGGAGTTCACTGCTGAGGAAGTTCGAGTGGCTTTTCTTTCAATCCACCCCTCCAAAGCCCCAGGTATTGATGGCTTTCCCTCATCTTTCTTTCGCAAATTCTGGAATATTGTTGGTTCTGAGTTTATTCAATTGTGCTTGGATTTATTAAATGGGAAAGCCAATATCTCTGAGTTTAATAGAACTGTGATTGTTCTTATTCCTAAAGTAGATAACCCTTCCCAAATTAAACAATTTAGACCTATCTCCCTTTTGCACTGTGGTGTATAAAACAATCTCTAAGGTCTTGGTAAACAGGCTTAAATCAGTGATCCCCCTTTGCATTTCTGAAAATCAAAGTGCATTTGTCAAGGACAGACTAATCTCGGATAATGTTTTCATTGCACACGAGATGTTACACTTCCTAAAGGGAGCTAGATCTGGGCCAAACAAAGGGGCAGCAGTTAAGCTTGATATGGAAAAAGCATACGATAGGGTTGAGTGGAAATTTCTTCATGATGTTATGCTTAATGGGTTTCAATGGAAGCTGGGTCAATTTGATTATGAAATGTGTGTCTTCTGTAAGGTTTTGTCTTAGGATCAATGACAAACTTTCAGATGAGTTTAATCCAGGTAGGGGACTTAGGCAAGGGGACCCTTTGTCCCCCTATTTGTTCTTACTTACTGCACAAGGCTTGTCTGCCTTGCTTCTGAAGGAACAATCTCAGGGACGAATTAAAGGTCTGCGAATCAGTGTTCATGGCCCTCGTGTCAACCATTTGTTGTATGCAGATGATTGCCTGCTTTTCTTAAGGAATTATGAAGATGAAGCTACTAGAGTAAGGGAGATCCTGGGTCTTTATGAGCAAGCATCTGAGCAGAAAGTCAACTTGGATAAATCCTATGTTTATTTCAGCAATGGAATGAAAGAAGAGCATAAAGCTGCCTTGAAAGGGATACTTGAGATGAGAGAAGAAACAGAAATGGGAGTTTACCTAGGCTTGCCTCTTATAGTGGGAAAGAACAAGACTGATTCTCTGTGCTTCCTTTTCCAAAATGTTGAAAAAAGAGTTGGAGGCTGGACAAATAATCTGCTCTCCTTTGGTGGAAGAGAGGTGTTGTTGAAGTCAGTTGCCCAAGCCCTTCCAACATATGCAATGGGTTGCTTCTTGTTACCTGACTGCATTGTCGATCCTATCATTGCTTCAATGAGAAACTTCTGGTGGTCTGGGAAGGCAGGCAGTAGAGGTTGGACCCATGTAGCCTGGGGAAAATTGTGTCGACCAAAGAGATATGGAGGAATTGGTTTTAAAGATTTGCGAATGTTCAACTTGGCTTTGCTTGGTAAACAGATTTGGAGGTTGATGGTTAATAAAAACTCCTTATGTTATAAAGTGTTGTCTGCCAAATACTTCCCCGATGGTGATGTTCTTAATGCCAAGGCCCACGATAAACCTTCCTTCATGTGGAGATGTGTGTTCAAAGCAAAAGAGGTTTTAAGAGATCAGTTTCATCTAAGGGTTGGGGTTGATAGTCAATGCTCGATGTTTCAAAGTAGATGGGGCAGTGACAAAGTTGTTAATCTTCAAGATTCCTACATGGATGGAAATGTTCAGCCTGTGGTTTGTGGGGAATTCATGGTCCCTGGAGAGCCCAGTTAGGATGAAAGGAAGGTTAGAAATGTTTTTTCAAGTGTTGATGCTGAAATAATCTTGAAATGTCCCATATCCCCAGTGAATGAGGATGTTTGGCAATGGGATCACCACTCTTCAGGTTGTTATTCGACTAGATCTGTTTATGATTGGATCCAGAGAAACAGGAATTTGGAGAGAGACCTCTCTCCTTTATGGAAAGCCCTTAAGAAGATGAACATGCTCCCCAAGATCAAGATCTTTATATGGAGGTTATGCTACAATGCTCTACCCTCTGGAGAGAAGCTGATAGCTGCTCGTATTGGCCCTGGTACGTGTCCCCATTGTGGTTCAGCTGGAGAAACCCTCATGCATGCATGCAGAGACTGCCCAGCAGTACGTGAAGTGTTTGATCAATGTGACTTGTCTAGGAAGTTGCATGTTGCCCAAGGTTCATATTGCAAGCAGTGGTTGGAGTTATGCTTGAGGAATTTGTGCCCCGACTTGTTCTTGTTCCTGTGTGTGTTGTTGTGGAACATATGGAATAAGAGAAACACATTAGTTCATAAGGGGACCCTTATACCTGCTAGGGCTGTAGTGGAATATGTTCAACTGCTTATATCTGATTTTCATTCATCTTGGGAATTACCTGGAATTGGATATGTTTGTAACAGGTCCGAGAGATGGAAATGTCCCTTGAAGGTGTTTACAAGATCAACGTTGATGAGCTTTCTTTGATGACTCGGGGAAAGCTTCCATTGGTGTTATAGCACGAGACCACTTCGGGTTGATGATCGATGGGCATGCAAGCACCTTGCAAGGAACTCTCACTGCCGAGTTGGTGGAAGTCATGGCTCTTGTGGAAGGATTGAGAATGGCCTCTCTTAATGGATGGTCAAATATGATGCTCGAGTGTGACTCCATTGGTGTTCTTAACCGTTTGGCTCCACAAGCTGAAGACAAGTCCGTGGCAGGCATCTTTCTAAAGGAAGCAAAGCAGATCCTAGA